>CM064918.1:8717144-9317144 GCA_032727855.1 Quercus ilex subsp. ballota
ACTCATTCGAATTGAATTCTCCTCCTCTATCAGTGCGAAAACACTTAACAAATAACCCTGTTTCTTTTTCAACCATAGTCTTAAAGCATTTAAAAAAGTTTAAAGCCTCTGACTTCTCTACCATGAAATACATCCATGCTTTTCTACTATAATCATCAATGAATATCAAAATGTACCTCTTGTTGCTGTTAGATGTAGGAGTGATTGGACCACAAATATCTGCATGAATAAGTTCCAACTTCTGAGTTGCTCTCCAATTACTCTTCTTTGAAATAGGGTCACGATGTTGCTTCCCGTTGATGCAATCAGTGCATGTCACACTTGAGGTAGTGAGTTGAGGAAGTCCACGTACCATGTTCTTGTACAGCAAGTTCTCAAACCCTTGTAACTCAGATGCCCATACCTTCAATGCCAAAGATGAAACAAGTTTTGAGTTCTTGTGTGAAGGCATTGATTAGATTGTACTTGAGAGGGAGCTTGAGACTGAGGCAGCAAGATAAACATCCGATTGGCACTCATGTTGGTTTGAATTATCAAACCCTTCTCTGGATGAAATATCTTGCACATCCCTTCCTTGATCAAAATAGCCATATACAACTCCACATAAGACATCAAAAGCATTTCTTCTTCCTCATCAAGCTCTGCATAATTTGCTTCTTTGTTCCAAGAAGGACATTCATACTGAAAATGTCCAAGTTGATGGCATTGGTAACACTCCATAGTTGCTTTGTTGAAGTCTGCTCGATCTCTTCCTCTTCCTCTGTAGGTACCATGACCACGACCTCTTCCTCCTTCAGATGTCATTTTCACAGCATGTTCCTCACTATTTCATCTTTGAAATTTTTCTTCAGATGTCACTTTCAAAGCTTGTTCCTCACCATTTCATCTCTGAAACTTCTGTTCATGCATTATTAATGAGCTTTGTAACTCATCAATAATAAGGGCATCAATGTCCTTTGACTCCTCAATAGAACATACAACATAGTTGAACTTCTCAGTTAAAAAGCGTAGAATTTTCTCCACCACTTTAACATCCTGCATATCTTCTCCATAAATTCGCATTTTGTTGGCCACTGTCATGACCCTAGAGAAGTACTTTGTCACTTTTTCACCGAACCTCATCTCAAGAGTTTCAAATTCTCTGCAGAGAGCTTGAAGATGAGACCTCTTGACCCTTGCATTTCCTTCGAATTTTTTCTTCATGGAGTCCCATATATCTTTGGCAGTATCCTTCTTGAGAATGGTGTCAAGAATGGTTCGGTCGATCGCCTGGAAGAGATAGTTCTTCACTTTCAGATCCTTCAGCTTCATCTCATCATTCTTCTTTCGCTGTGCATCTATCTGCACCGATTCACTTGCTGGCTCAATATAGCCAGGCTCCACCAGCCCCCAAAATTCCTTAGATCGTAGAAAATTTTCCATCAGCATGCTCCAATGATCATAGTGACCATCAAAGTGAGGAATGGCTGGCTGTATAAAACTTCCTTCCGTAGTCATCTTCTGTGCTGCTGCAAGAACTTCAAAGATTGCTGCTTTGATTTATCAGGCCCAGTGGGAGCTTTGATACCAGATTGTTAGGAACTTCGAAACTAAGAACAAGAACACAACAAGCTGGATTGAATGACTTAGTTTTATTAACAATAACTTTGGCTTAAATAGCCATTCAATACACGATCTTAACATAAACGAAAAAGCAGCCCACTTAGCAGAAATAAAGCTAAGTAGTAACAGAAACTTGGAACAATTCAAATACACGTAAATATCCCTAAAGACTAGGACTTATTCCAACAGAAAAACAGCAGTAAACTCCTTTAGGGCTCCTTAATTTGTCCAAAAACTGGATATGAAACTTCTATCGAAAGGAAAGAGGATGGATTTAGAACTGCATTTCAGATCATTATTCTTGGATATGAAATTCCGTGGTGGATAACTCATCAAAGGTCAGGAACTCAGTAAGCATAGGGCTGCCTCCAAATTGGTGTAATAATAGGTGGATGGGATTCGCACTCTGTGCTTCTTTGGATGCATCATATTCACATATTTCTGTTAAAGAGTTTGACCTTTGCGAAACATTTGGACTTAAAGCTCGTGTGATAGCCCTTGGTGATATGCCTCCTTGTTATTATGCCACTGAAATTTCCTTTAGCACAAAACTTGTTGCGAGGCACATTTGGCTATTGCATCTGTCTCGTGATGATTGGTTTGCTACTGCTCGGAGTGGTGAATTCAATCAGATTGAGGTTGTATTTGAGAGCTCTAGGCCAGGCTTGTTTGTGCGGAAATGTGGGCTCAGTTTGGTATATAAGCAAGATGTGGAAATGTTCACCCAAACAATATGCAGTAGTAATCGCATAACTTTTGAGGGTTGTGATGGTTCCCATGATGAATTTGACAATTTATGGAGAAACTGTGATGACTATAATAAAAATGAACTTGGTGCAATTTGCAGCTCTTTTGAGGAAATTGAAAGTTTCATCTCTTCAGTCAATGGTAATGATCTTATTAAACATCCTTATGTTACATAATTACATGCCAAATCCTATTTTATTTTATATTCTTTCTAGTAGCTAGCAAGTCAGTCGATTCATTTATCTTTTTCTTCTTTCTGCTGACCACGCGCAAGCAATTATCCAATCATCCTATATTTTCTGTGTTCCTAAAAATTAACTTTAGATTCCCCTGCCTGAGTTCATTGCAAATTGTCTAGGCCTCTACATCACCATCACTTACAAGAAGCTTAATAACCAGTAAAACGTTGTTAGCCAAGTTGAGAATATTATCTACATAAGAAATACATTCTCAAGCTTCACTCATTACACTGCTACATTGCTTTAAGGATTTTGCTAAGGTAAATGCTGTTGGGAAAAATTCTATATAACTATGAATAAATTTCCGTAAGCACAACGGAAAGAACAACCATACAAGAACACAAAGATTTATGTGAAAACCCCTTCTCCTTGAAGGAAAAAACCACGAGACAATCTCCAAATAATTTCACTATATTAAATAGAGATTACAATACTTAAAGATACAACTTGAGTAAAGAAAAACTCTCCTTTTCTTTTCACTCACTGCTCTTTTCCCAATGGCGGCGCCACGCTGGGGAACACCCTAACTTGAAAAAAAAAATTATATATAATAATTTAAATTTTTTTATTTGTTTACTTTTAAAAAAAAAAAATAGGAACACCCTCAAGCAAAATCAGGAACACCCTCAAAATTTTTATGTCAAACAAATTTTGAACTAAAATCTAAAAAAAAAAAATTGTAACAGAGCAAGCCCGAAAAACTGAAGGTGAGAGAGAGAGAGGGAAAGAGTGAGAGTGTGAGACGGGTAAAAAACTGAAGGTGACCTTTGATAATTCTTTGAGCTTGAGGTGGATTACTCATGAAACTTTGACCTTCACAATGTTCACATATTTGCAGCACAAAGAGACTGGGTGGCAAAGAGTGTGGTGCGTTGTAAGATAGAAGTATAAAACACAGAGGTAGAGAATTTAAAAACTAGGGGCTCTATTTGGGTAAAAAAGGTGGGATTGGGTGGGGGTAGGTGAAATATTAAATGGGCACCCAAGCAAATATGGACACGTTTTTTCTTTTCTGGCAAATAGTGTCCTTTAGGCCAAAATCTAACATCAGCTGACAGTTAAAAATAGGAGTACCACTTGTTAAAAAAAAAAAACACATTGTTAAAAAAAGGCACCCAATTAATAGTATACTAGTCTCATTACACGCATCAATGAGGCTTTTTTTTTAGCAAAAAAAAAAACATTTGTGTTTTTATTTTATATATATAATTTTTATTTTGACAATCTAATTTATAAGTGGATAAAGCAATTTAAAAATTAACAGGAAACTTGTCCTATTTTTTAGGCAATGTTTTAGTCAGAGTTAGAGTAGCATTTTTGCTGAATTGTCCTTTTGTTTTGTCTCTACTTAAACATAGGAGTATAGGGGTATTTTTGAACTAAAAAATGAGGAATTCAAATAAGGGAAGCTCCTTAAATAGTAGTATAGATAAACCACATCGTTCATTTCTTTTCTTTTCATTTTTTTTTTTCCTTTTGAGGTTTTTTGATGTACAGAATGTAAATTTGTTTTGATTTTAAGAACATTTTTTTTTCTTTTAAGCACAAACTTCATGCCGGCCAAATCTTGAATTTTGGCCGGTATTTATCAAATCGTCCTGAAACACCCGAAATAGACCGAAATGACCCGAAATTTTTTCAAAGTAGAATAGGAACACTCTGGACTAAATTCCGGGAGCCGCCACTGTCTTTTCCTCACTATGTATTTTCTCTCACTCTCTCTATTTTTCTCTTCTCTTTTGCTTGCTCTCACTCATGCAATTCTTCAAGACTGCACCAATCCTCACACTCTGGGACTTCACTCTTTCACTCTCTGCCCAAATGGCCGAATGGCCTCTCCCTTTATTTCTTCATCTCTTCCTTCTTTTCTCCCTTTCACACTCTTCACATCAAGTCACAATAAATGCAAGCCAACTTATCTTAACTTTGCTTCAACCAATTTCTTTTCTTCAGCTCTCCCATAGCAGAATGACTCTAGACTTTTGCTTCTTTCTTTTCTTTCTTCCTTCAGCGTGTCCAACATGCCTAAGCCAACCAACCCCAATAACTCATGCTGACTTTTGTACATAATGAAGAAAAGTTAAGAAACATGAAAGACATGCTCATTAAATGAGCATGTCTATTACGTGGGCTGGACTCATGGTGCAGTGCACCCAACAAATGCTTGGTCCAGTCCTAGTTTGGCATCCTATTTGCAAGTGTCTGAGTATTATTTTAATTTTCATATTCACCTTGTGTACATGTTGGCGAAAGCAAGAAAAGCGAAAGCAAGAAAATTTTGACACATGAAAACTACAGACTGTAGAGTACTTCCTTCTCTAGGACTGCCAAGAAGGACCTCCAATTAGACTGATTATTAATGAGTGAATTATTAATTGTGTTTGTTTTTGGTGAAAAACAAGTCATCATTAAGGACTGCTGGAACAAGTAGTTGGTCTAAAGTTGTCATGAAGCTTAATTAAGTTGAATTACGCCTTCTTCTTCTTTTTTGGATAATGAAATTGGTTTAAGTCAGATGCATTGTACTAGCTTCTGGGTGGCATTAGGAGACTTTAAGTTTGCAATAGCTAGAATGTTTTAGTGTCAGTGTATGGGCTGATAGCTGATTCAGTTCAACTGATGGATGCATTTCTGCCCTGTCTGAAAATGGTCACAGGCCATGTGCAACATGTGCCTATTTAGAATTCAGAGATGTTAAACGATTAGAATCATTGAGGGCCAATTCGCATTCTGTAGACAAGAAGTTAGTTACATTTTTGGAAGTTGAACTATTCTGTTATCTTATTAATTACTCCTTATTCTATATATAATGCTTCGTTTTGATAAGCATGGTAGGCGTTTGTCAAATACGTCCAAATAATGTCTTGTTTTGTAGGTGTGCAAATTTCATACCCAAGCAACATTAATGTAAGCCACCAAAAAATATGTCGCTGTCCGGCCCAAGCTTCACTGAAAACAATATTCCCTGATGAGAATTTTGGGAGAAGGTTTTGGAGTTGTGGCAAATACAAGCAAAACGTAAATTGCGGGTTCTTTGAATGGGAAGATCCAGAAATGTGTCCGTATGGACGAAGAGTAATACATCAACTACAAGAATGCCTGGAGAAGATTGATAAGGATAAAGTTGATCAAGATGAGTTAGCTATTCTTCGTGAGAAAGAGAGGATGCCATGTATTGAACAGGATAAGTTGAAGAAGTTATTAGTCGTACATCGTAAAGAAAACAAAAACTTTAGGATTACTTTGTTGTTTTCTTGGATTGCCTTTGTAATTATTGTGACTGTTCTGATTTGGTGCAATGGGGCTAGAGTGGAGCACAAAAAGATGTTGCCATAAGTTTAGCTAATTTTGAGCAAAATGTATCGTCTTTTTATGTTATTGTTATGATTTGCAATGTATTTTGTCATCTATATAATAGATTGTATATTTTATGTTATTGTCATGATTTGCAATGCACTTCCTTTTATTTGTTTATTTTCGTTCGTTTGATATTATTTAAGCAAAAAATGATATTCTGTTCCCTATCTCAATCTAAGAAGACACCAAATCAGGTATAGTTTGCTAAGAACAACCAAAGTCATGCATATTTAGAAAGATTATTATTATTTCACATAGAATGAAGAACATAATCATACACGGAACTAAAAATAATGAGTTCATAATTACCATGCTAACTCTAGCAACGACTGCAACACCAACAGATGGCATGTTGCTGCTTGCTTCAGAAGTCTTATTGATGCGTTGTGATGCCTAAACAGATTCAATGCAAACCTAAACAAAAAATCCTCAGTCGCACTGTCACAACTGGTTTAGTTACCAAGTGGGGTTTGGGTTTAGATAGGTTGTGTGGATTACTTGGGTTTAACTAAGTTTAACTGGATTTAGTTGATTGGGTTTGGCATGGGGGTATTTTCAGGAGTTAGTAATTATTCGGAGGTGCTGTTTTAGTCATTACACAATGAAATATTCTAGGAATTAAAAGATTTAGTTAGGGTTTAACCGAGAATTCGATAATAGAGGGGTACTAGCTTTGCTCATTTCAAAACATAAAAGGAAAAATTGCTCAATTTCAAAGGTCTAGGCGATTATGAATTACAAGGATAAAGTACGTAGCAATTAGTTGGGACTGATTTAGTCATTAAACAATAAAATATTTCAAGAATCAAAAGATTTTGTTGGAATTTATTAGAGAATTTGACAATAAAGGGCTATATCACTCATTTCCAAAACATAACAAAAGGGAAGAAATTACTCTGTTTCAAAATTTAAGGGGGGAATTGTTAACTATCCCAAACATAAAGGAAGGAAAGGATTTTCCTCCCCTTTTATATATATATATATATATATAGAGAGAGAGAGAGAGAGAGAGAGAGAGAGAGAGTTTTATGTTTATTTAATTATATATTTTTACTAAATAAATTTTCATAATAAGCATATTAATTTATGTATATATTAGCATAATCATTTAGCATTTAGAAGACTTTATAGCACGTTTTTTTGGTTTGGAAGGGGGGGGGGGTTTGAGGTTTTAGTGAAATTATGTTGAGATTTTTGTGGTTTTTGGGTTTTTTTTTTTCTTTTTTTTTAAATATTTAATTATAGATTTATGAGGTAGATTTAAAGTTTTATGTTTTGATCTTTGATTTTGAGAGTTTTGTTGTGTGACTTAGGGGGGTTTTGTGGGATAGATTTGGGGTTGGGCTTTAGATAAAACTAGAGATATAACTCACCGGTACGGGTTTAGATATTGGGTTTTTGAGAAAGAAACGAGAAAGTAGATCCAAATGGAAGGAGGGCCAACGACCGTATTAACTATTTTTGTTACAAAAGCTTAAACAGCTTTAGCGTAAAAAAGGCCTTAAATTAGTACTTTTGCTAACTAAAAGCTCTTTTCTGCACCTAACATTTCTTTCTTTCTTTTTTCCTGAATAAAATTTCAACTCAACGAAGTGCTTTAAAGTTCTTAGCTTTGCTTTTCTTGATTATTAAGCAACTTTAATCAAAGCTATGCTTAACGCTTAGCCAGAAGGCATTTCGCACGGCTGATAATCGGGGAACATAATCCTCTCCATCTCTGATATTTGGGACAAGTCACAACTCCACCTTTCCACACAGCTCCTGCAAGAAGAGATGTAATGTTTGAACTTGAACTCAATAACCCAATGGCCAGACCATTTCACGTAAGACCAGGGCTGCTTGGTATTCTAGTAGAAGAGGGACTTCTTCTAGCAATTTCTTCCAACTTCTAGCCAACAGCAACCTACCGTAATCTTCAACTCACACAGCTCAATCACATTTGGTACCCAGTTGCCTATATTCACCTCACTGCTTTGACTTCTTTCAAGTTCACTTTCATTATATAGAAAAATCTGATTACAACCAAACATGCATAATCCATTTGGAAAAAAAAAAAAAAAGAAGAAGATAATGTCTTTTTCAGGAGGTTTTTTTTTTGGGGGGGGTGGGGGGGGTTGAGGACACATGAGAGAGAGAGAGAGCTGTATTTCTCAAGAAAGCACAACAGCTAAACAAGGTATAGGTTAATACATAGCAGAGTGAGAATTATACATACACATCAATCTCCTTTTCTATCACTAATTCAGCAAATGGAATCCATTCATGTCGAAAAACCAAAACCAATAGTTTTATTATACCTTTTCCTTTTTCTATCTTCAGAAAGAAATTCCAACTCATAAATACACAAGGCTACAAATGTAATCACCTCCTGCCTCTTTTTCTCTTTTTTCCAGTTTCCGTTTTACTTTTTATGTTCTGCTGTTTGTTTTCTCATTTAATGTTTCTCTGATAGGATCACTCCATTGTCCTAGGTTGGCTCATGCAACACCTGAAACGAGCCTTGCGGACAGTAGTCATTATCTCTGTCTCTGCGTTCTCCAGCATTCTGACAACTTCCATGAAAGGTGGCCTGACATCAGGGTTGGTATCCCAGCACCGGGTCATGATATCACTGAGAACAGGTAAGCAGTCACTGGGTATTATTGGACGAACTCCCTTGTTTATGACTGCAAATGCTGCATGCACGGCTGTCATGTTCTGGAATGGTAGCATTCCCACTATGAGTTCCCAGAGAACAATCCCAAAACTATACACATCCACTTTCTGTGTGTAAGGCCTGTGCTGGATGATACCCCTGCATAGCCAGATAAAAAAATAATAATGCACTCAAGTAATCCTCAGTGAAGTTTCAAGAGAGAGAATACCAAAAAAGAATCAGTAAATTTGTCAGATTCATCGAACAAGAAATGTCATACCAACCATCAACGAATAGCAAATTGTTAAGATTCTCTAGATAAAAAGAGAACGGAAACATACTAGACAAGCAGATATTTAGTTACTAAATAATATGTTAATGTAAGAAGAAAAGCTGATGATGAAAATGACAAAAAGATAATCTAAAAACTTCTCTTTTTTTGCTTTTAAGAGTCTAACAACTTTTCAGTTAGCAGTCCTTTGAATAAAATAATGATCAATGAAGTTCAGGAATATCGTACAATACTAAATACCATTAGTAAGATGATCAAACATGTTTTGCTTTTATTTCAACCTAAACTACCATTACAACAAATCCAATTAACACAACCAGGAGAAATTCAATACATATCAAAAAGGAAAACCACATGACAAAATCTATAAGCCGCAAAGATAGTCTCCCATTCACTAGAGGTAAAAAAAATAAAAAAAGCAAACTTTCTTCCAGAAACTCAGAGAGAATGGGAAACAAAGTCAATTACAACAGGCAAGTAGGATCAAAGCCAGACCAGCTACTCTATAAGCACAAATCCATAACTACTAACACATAAAACTAGCCGGCCGCTTGATTGCTCAGTAGAATATAATGATGGTTCTGGAAAAACCAAACTGCAATGTTTAAACCATTTTGCCAGTCAACCTTATTCACCAGGACCCCAACCCCTCACTAGATAACAGTACCAGAAAATGCAGTAGGCATAAAACTGCAGAAAGCCAAGTTGATCCTCAGCACAATCACAAAAGCAGGCCCGGTTTACTAATGTATGACAAAGGGAAAAGAATAAGAAATAGCAAAAAATTGGAAAGAGTAAAAATTAGATGAAAGATTGAGATTCTACTTTTACCATGATACCCAGGATTTTCCTACATAATAGCATCTAAACATGAACGTTCCAAAAATGAAAGTTGTTCACAATACGGAACCATATCTCAATGACAATATTTTATACCCATATCACTCAAATTGATTGAATCCATCACTCCCTAGTATACCTAATCCAACTTTTTCATTAGATTAATAGAGAGTTAGGTTTCACAATATAATTTTATAGATAGAAATGTGATGCTAAAGCTTGGAAAATCGGAAGTAACAGACACTGCACCAAGCCACCAGCCTACTAATATTTCTACCGTGTACTAATGGCAACCATATCTGACCAACTTAAGCAGATCAGGCAAAATCTGATTACAATTAAATCCCATTAGCTCCATAACCCAGAGATATACGTATTATTATTTTTTGATAAATAACAGAACTTAAAAACAAAAATAAAAACAAAAAGAAGAAAAAGAAGTAGATACCCCGAGTGTACAGGGTGTATACTATGAGACCATTGCAATCACAACCCAACTCTCAAGTTAAAAACATCAATTAGCTTTAAGAAAGAATTAAAAGAAAAGAGCCCAAGAATATCTTCTTTTTTGAAAAGTAGCCCAAGAATATCTTCCTTAAGTAGACACAAGAAAATTCAGAGAAACAATCATATTAAAATTCTGAATCAAGTCTTAAAGGGAAAAAGGACAAACTTATGATGCCTCTGACAGACACTGCAAAGTGGGAAATATTAGCAATGCACCTCACACATTTTGAAAAGGATCATCCAATTTGGTTGTAATGATGCTAGAATGACCACCATCAAACTTCTAATGACATCTGAATTACGATAACCTCTCCACTATGAAGAGACCCATTACAATTCTCTTTTGACAATAATGGTAGTAATCAAAACTTTTCTCTTACATGCTGGTCAAAGTTTGAAATAAGCAAATGGAGAACAAGAATTTTACATCCAAGTACAATTTGAATAAAAAGAACGTATTGTTAAAAGCCAAGGAAATGAAGCAACCAGAAAACAAGCAGAAGAGCTTATAAGAATAATTATCGAACAAGAAAAGCAAAAATTCTACACAGTAAGTTATCATAATCTCATAAAAAAGTCAACATCATCCAATTAAAATGCAGCCAATCTCTATTTTGGTAATTTTTTTTTGGCTTGATAAATATATTTGTAAAATGAATCATGAACCTGACTTCAACCTGTTTATGGGGAGGAGATTGCATTTGAGCTAGAGCTTATTGGCTTTTTATGGTCATTGAATATCACGCTACATCACATGCTTTGAAAATTTAAAACTGGCTTTTTGAGGACAATTATATCCAGCTCTTAATTGTCAGATTTTTTTTTTTTTTTTTTAACAACATCTCAAACACAGACACATTTAAATCTTAGAAGAATGACAACATAGTATTTAGTGAACACATTCCCCTCAGACATTAACTAAAAGGGGAAGGCCATAATAGGTGTCATACTTTTAAAGGAAATTAATCAAAAATAACAGGTTCCAAGCTGATGCAGCAGGGGAAGCCTAGTACTTAATGACTAAATAAAATTAAATATTATTTAAGTGGGTTAAAGACCCACAACTTGTTTCAGATAGAATGAGCCCCCAGGAAACCCTGGGGAATTGTCTTCTGCCACAGCAGACTTCTCAAAGTAAAATTTCCTGTAGCACAAAACTTGTTGCGAGGCACATTTGGCTATTGTATTTACCTTGTGATGATTGGTTTGCTATTGCTTGGAGTGGTGAATTCAATCAGATTGAGGTTGTATTTGAAAGCACTAGGCCAGGCATGTATGTGCGGAAATGTGGGCTCAGTTTGGTATATAAGCAAGATGTGGAAATGTTCACCCAAACAATATGCAGCAGTAATCTCATAACTTTTGAGTTGTGATGGTTCCCATGATGAATTTGACAATTTATGGAGAAACTGTGATAACTATAACGATAATGAACCTAGTGCAATTTGCAGCTCTTCTGAGGAAATTGAAAGTTACATCTCCTCAGTCAATGGTAATGATCTTATTAAATATCCTTATGATACATACTTACATGCCAAATCCTATTTTATTTTATGTTCTTTCTAGTTGTTAGCTGGGTTAGTTGCTAGCAAGTCAGTTGATTCATTTCTCTTTTTCTTCTTTCTGCTGATCACAGGCAAGCAATTATGCAATCATCCTATATTTCTGTGTTCCTAAAAATGACCTTTAGATTCCCCCACTTGAGTTCATTGCAAATTGTCTAAGCCTCTACATCATCATCGCTTAAAAGAAGCTTAATAACTAGTAAAACCTTATTAGCCAAGTTGAGAATATTATCTGCTTAAGAAATACATTCTCAAGCTTCACTCAATACACTGCTACATTGCTTTAAGGATTTTGCTAAGGTAAATGCATGGTCTAGTCCTAGGTTGACATCCTATTTGTAAGTGCCTGGGTATAATTTTAATTTTCATATTCACCTTGTGCTGGCGAAAGCAAGAAAATTTTGACACAAGAAAACTACAGACTGCAGAGTACTTCCCTCTCTAGGACTGCCAAGAAGGAACTGCAATTAGACTGATTATTAATGAGTGAATCATTAATTTTTTATTTTTTATTTTTGGGGAAAAACACATCATCATTAAGGACTGCTGGAACAAGTTTGTCTAAAGCTGTCGTGAAGCTTAGTTCAATTGAATTATGTCTTTTTTTTTTTTTTTTTTTTAAGATAATGAAGTTGGTTTAAGTCAGATGCATTGTACTAGCTTCTGGATGGCATTAGGAGACTTTAAGGTTTGCAATAGCTAGAATGTTTTAGTGTCAGTGTATGGGCTGGTAGCTGATTCAGTGCAACTGATTGATGCATTGCTGCCCTGTCTAAAAATGGTCACAGGCCATGTGCAACATGTGCCTAATTAGAATTGAGAGATGTTAAACTATTAGCATCATTTAGGGCCAATTGGCATTCTGCAGACAAGAAATTAGATACATTTTTAAAAGTTGAACTATTCTGTTATCTATTTCTATTTATAATGCTTTCTTTTGATAAGCAAGGTAGGTGTTTGTGAAATATGTCCAAATAAAGTCTACTTTTGTACGTGTGCAAATTTCATACCCAAGACACATTGATGTAAGCCACCAAAAAATATGTTACTGTCCGGCCCAAGCTCCACTGAATACAACATTCACTGATGAGAATTTTGGGAGAAGGTTTTGGAGTTGTGGCAAATAAAAGCAAAATGTAAATTGCAGGTTCTTTAAATGGGAAGATCCAGAAATGTGTCCCTATGGACAAAGAGTAATACATCAACTACAAGGACGCCTGGACAAGTTGGAGAAGTTATTAGTTGTACATCATAAAGAAAACAAAAACTTGAGGATTGCTTTGTTGTTTTCTTGGATTGCCTTTGCAATTATTGTGACTGTTCTGATTTGGTGCAATAGGGCTAGAGTGGAGCACAAAAAAGATGTTGCCATAAGTTTAGCTAATTTTGAGCAAAATGTATCATCTTTTCTATGTTATTGTTATGATTTGGAATGTAATTTGTCATCTATCTTATAGATTGTATATTTTATGTTATTGTTATAATTTGCAATGCGCTTCCTTGTTATTTGTTTATTTTCGTTTGCTTGATATCCAAATCAGGAATAGTTTGCTAAGAACAAGAAAAATTAATAAGTCATGCATATTTAGAAAGATTATTTATTATTTCACAATGCCAACAATAAAGTTAATTAGTGAGCTAACTAACCTGTGTTTGACTGTTTTGTGCATTAGTTGTCAATTGTCATAGCCTCAGTAGCAGCTACAGGTTGTGATGAACCCTACAGTAGTACATATTAAAGACAGAGACCAACATAGTCAAACATAGAATCAAGTACATAATCATACATGGAACCAAAAATAATGATTTAATAATTACCAACAACTGCAGCACCAACAGATAGCATGTTGCTGCCTGCTTCAGAAGTCTTATTGATGTGTTATGATGCCTAAACAGTCTCAATGCAAACCTAAACAGAAACTCCTGAGTATCACGCATGTTCACAACTAATTCTAACTAACATACGAAAACCTAATCCTAACTGACTTGGGAAATCCCAATTATTGAATTACAAACCTAATTAACTACTAATTAAATACAATTAGCTCTGAAGTTAAATAAAAAAAAAATAAAATAGGTAACTCTTTGAGCCTCCCACATCAGTATTTCAACAAAAAATTTATACCAAGTAACATAGAGATTCAGTTATAACATAACATGATACAAAACCCGTACATTTAGGGCACAAAGCACACCAACACTTGATTGTACCCACATCATGTCTTGTCCATATTCTACATAGCATTCCAGCTTGGGTTTAAGATTCTTATAACCTTGTGAAAGATTCTAAGACAAATAATTTGGCATGAGCTATAGGCAAAAAGGACTTTGACATGAACAATACTTTACAGGACTATACATTCTATGGGTTAAGTTCCACTTTTCAAATTGGGTTACCCCTATTCAGTAATATTTTCCCTACTATTTCAGCAAAGCAGATCCCTTCCCTTGGTAATTATTCCTCCAGAATATATTTTTCCAGTTCAAGGGAGAAAAAAGGTACAAGGAAAGGAGTGCAAGAAAGGTGAGCTTGATAGTTAAGTTTTCCACAAAGCTCACAAGACACTACAAATTTATGACCAAGAATATCAAAGATGTAGATACAGTGACACACCACGAACTGGAAATTGTAGCACATATTTTCCTACAAAAATTATAGTAAATTACAATTTATTGTGAACTTTGCATCACTCACTTGTAAAATGTAAAATTAGTTTGGATTAAACTAAAATATTTTTATTAACCAATCATCTACTTGAAACCATGTTACACTTACACAAAATCTATCTTTCTCCGATCTTTTTCCTCAAACCTTGCATTAAAAATTCATTAATTTAATCCACTCCACAAGAACACCATGATAATTGAGGAAAAAGACAAAAAAAAAAGATTGCTCACAACTAGGGTGTCAAATAGATGATATTGATGATGATGTGATATCACTTGAGGGTTCATCAAAATGTATTGATTTAATGATTTCAAATTGTATGGAGGTTTACTGTAATTTTTTAAAAGTCAAGTAAAGTGTAGTAAACCTAACTACAGGGAGGTAAATTTTAATTTGCACAAATTTTTAACTTCTTGAAAAATAATAATAGCTTTTTGTTCTCAGAAAATTAGAACTATAAACAGGAGAATCTAACAAATATGAAAGTTAAAAACATGATAATAGAGAAACGCCCACTCACATAGCCAAGCAGTGCAGAAACGACTAAGAACATGAATCCGATAAGTGTTCTCTGACAAAACATAAAGATTTTTCTGTCAATGAATTGAACAGGCATGAAAGTATTACATCAAAGTTAAAGTTATAAATGAATGCATCGATACAAAGAGAAAAAGAAGATTCCTATACCATGTTTGGACTGGCAAATGATCCCGAAATGCAATGCAACACCAAAGATCAAAGAAAAAGAGAAAAGAAGTCAGCATATCTAATCTCAGTAAAAAAATACTGGAAAATCTTATTACACACTCCCTTTTGAAATTGTGTTTTAAAAACACAATTTTAACTAAAATCGCATTTTAAAAGGTTAATGTTTGTTACACACATTCGTACACACAGCCTTGAAAATAGTGTGTTCAAGACACGATTTCAATTATAATTTCGAAAAAGTGAAATCGTGTCTTGAAAACATGATTTCACAATTGAACTAAAATCGTGTATTCAGCTAAGGTGGCACACACACAGAGGTGTGTAATCAACAGCACTCGTTTTTAAAAACACGGTTCCCGTCTACATGGCAATGTGTATACAGTGAGTGTGTGTAATAAGGAACTCGTTTAAAACATGATTTCAGTCCGTGTGGCAATGTGAAAACAGTGAGAGTGTGTAATAAAAAGAAACTCACTTTAAAAACACGATCTCAGTACATGTGGCAATGTGTATTTGGTGAGAGTGTGCGTAATAAGGAACTAATTTTAAAAACACGATTTCAGTCCACATGGCAATGTGTATACAATGAGAGTGTGTAATAAGGAACTCGTTTAAAAAAAACACGATTTCAGTCCATGTGACAATGTGTATACGGTGGTGAGTATGTAAAATATTATTACTCCTTTTGAAATCGCGTTTTGAAAACAAGATTTCATAATTTTAACTGACATCACGTATTTTAAAAAACACGATTTCAGTCCATGTGGCAATGTGTGTAAGGCGAGTGAGTAATAAGAAGCGCGCGATAATCATTACTTAAAAAAAAAAGAACAAAATATATAGTGTGTAGAAAAAAAGAAGGGACATACAGCATCCAAAGGGGGAAGAAATGAACGAAGCGAGACCAAAAGGGTTGGAGCCCATATTTGGCGACGTACGAGTGATCCGCGCCGCTGTACTTGAACCTGTGAAGCGCTGCAACCCCGTGTGCCCCTTTGTATCCCATTTCCGCTAAACCTCAACACGTAAATGCAATTAATTAGCACCAATATTTCTATTTGGATCATAATTTTATTTATACAAATTTTATATCATATATATATGCATGCAACGGAATCAGACTATGCGTTTGATTTTGATAAATTAATTTCTTTCTTCAATCAATATCAAATCATATTTAATGCTTAAATTTTAAAAATGTGAAATAAAAAATTACCGGTTGCGGTGGTTCCGGCAGTCTGATTGTGGCGGTGGCGGTGGTGGTGGAGGTGGCTGGCGGCTGACTCTTCTCTCTTGCTCGCTCTCTGCCTTACTTTCTCTCTTTTGCCAGTATTTGGCGCTTTTTTTTTTTTTTTTTTTGGATCGTATAAATTAGTGCTTTATGACGAAAGAGCCAGATATGGTTATTTTTGCCAAAAATCTATAATGTCAAAAATTTTAGTCAAATCATTTCCGTTTTCTTTTCTTTTTCTTTAATAAATGAAAACATTTCCAAGATATACAAAAACGAAAAACGAACTAATTTAAGGGACTCTTCTTCTCAAAAAAAAAAAAAAAAAAAAAAAACTAATTAAAGGCATTATTCAAGTAGTTTTATATATTTAGTAATTTAATTTCAAATTTTGACTATGTTTCAAACAAAATAACAAACAAAAGTATTTACTTTCTCATGTTATTATAATTTAAATTAATTTGGTTTTGCTTATTTTATAAATTTATTTTTGTGTGTGAGAAAGTGAGATTAAGATCTTATCTCATCAATATTATAGAAAATTGTTAATAGATCAAAAAAGTTTTATATAAGTATGAAGAAAATGGTTACTACATGTTTATTATTATTATTATAAACACGGCTGCTTTTAAGAAATGTACATACATGTGTTATTGACCGGATTTTTTTTTTTTCCCTTCTAGTTTTCTAGTATTAAAAGTAAATGAAGCAATTGTTGTATTTCTGTAAATAAACAAGGTTTTAAGGGCATATTTATAACCAGGAAGTTTCCTAATTTCCTTTCAACTCATTTTCCAAAGTTAAATAAAACCTTTCACACGTGAATTGTTGTTGTTTTCACTTTTCAAGTTCTTTCTCTGAAGTCAGAACTTGGAACTAGCAAGTGGCAACTATTGTAAATCAACCACTTTTCCTTGGCTCAAACTTCTACTATTATGAGCACCATTTTCTAAAGAATTCTTGCTTGCTCTTGGAGTTTGTATGTTTATTTAATTAAATATTCTTTTAAATGAATTTGCACAATAAGCATATTAAAATTTATGTATTAGTTTCATAAAAAAAAATTTATGCACGATCATTTAGCATTTAGAAGACTTCATAGTACTTTTTTTTTTTTGGGGTCAGGTGAAATTATGTTCGGACTTTTTTTGTTTTATTTTTTGTCTTTTGTTCATGAGGTAGATTTAAAGTTTTGATCTTGATTTTTAAAGTTTTGTAGCTTGAGACTGAGTTTAGGAGTTTTGTGAGAGATTGAAGGTTATGTTTTGACAAAGCCAGAGACACAGACAATAACTTAGAACTTTAGCGTAAAAGCTCCAAATTAAAACTTTTGCTACTGCCAACAACAAACTTCTCAATTTAAAATATTTTCTCTCAAAAGAAGTTTTCAACGTAAACAATTTCGAGGAAATTGACATATTCTCCACTGTTTGGCTGGAAGTATGGAAATGTTGAGAAACAACCATGTTGTTTAGCATGCAATGAAAAACTGAAATTCTCAATATATTTGTGAAACTCTATATAACCATAGAAATAACAATTTCCATGAATTTACAAACAAAGAAACAACAGGAGCATTATCAGAATCTACATTCTCCAATCTTTTACCAAAGCTGACCATTATCAAACCCATTTGGTGGGGTATGCAAATCAATTTTGAGCAGAGGATCTTGGAGGACTTTAGGTGGATCAACAATTAAAGGAACAAGGCTTGCAATCTTAATTTTTTGGAGTCTTTAAGAGATCTGCTTTGTTTAGGGCCAAAGGTGGAGGAGCTCTTTGTCAAGGTCCAAGTGTTGAACATGGGATGCATGATGCATGATGCAATAGCAAGCATACTCAGATTTTAATACAAGTAAAAAAAGTCAGTAATTCAGAGTTAATGCACATTTTATACTTGCAAATAAGAAACATCAACAACATTTAAACGTATGTGAAAAAAATACCAAGCAAATTTTTCTTAAAAAATTTCAATTTATAACGTTCGCTCTTGATGATAATTTTTTATCATCATACTATAACACTAATTAGGAAAGACTTTCATGAATAAAATAATGAGAGCCATAACATAAGCCAATAATTAACAAAGCATAGACTAAAGATTATCTTTTTTTTTTTTTTTGGGTAAACTAAGATATAACATTAAACTAAAAATTTACAAGTCTATTACAAAATATATTAATTTTATCAAAAGCTAACAAAGTCCCCATGGGTTAAAAGAAACAACAAATTGAGATAGACTAAAGATTAGTCTATCATACAGCACTAAAAGTGAAAATAAAAATACAATTTTAGTTAAAATTGTCAAATCAAGTGTGGAAAATACAATTTCATCCTCTCACACAACAGCTGTGCACCGATAACATAGCAATAATTGGCGTACGGCACATAACTCTTAGCAGCTTTAAAAATTTTTTTTTTCCTGAAAAAATGTATAAAAGCTAGTATCGAGAAAGTGGAAGAATAATGATTTGCATGTGTCGGTAAGTTTGTCCCTTTTGCCACTCTTTTTTTATTTATTTTTTATCAGTCCCTTTTGCCACGCTTAAAGACTAAAGAGAGCAATAATAATAGAGGCACCAATTTTGAAATCTAGGCTCACAACATTTTATGCTACAGTCATATCATAATGACGTGACAAATTACAAATAATAAAGAAAAAATAATAAATATTTACAAGAATGATACGCGGAAATTACAATCTTCTACTTCTTAATTAAGGCAAAACTGTGGTATAAAAAGTTGTAGTAAAATCTCGCGCTAGCTTCCACGAAACACTAATCAGAAAGAATTGTTGACTTGACTCAAAACAGAGAATGATGAAGTCGTGGACACAAGCACGCAGAAAAAGAACACAGTCCATTCCTTCATTTAACAGGCCATTTTCTAATCGGAATTAAATCCAGTTTTATTTCAAGAGGGTTTCGAGCATTACAATCAGTCAATCACTACTACTTAGATTTCAATTATAAATCTGTAAGTCATCATTTCTCCAACATATTCATCAGTTTTGTTTATTTCCTTTCACTTCGTCCTTAAAATTAAAATTCCACATCAAATTGTTTTGTTCTTACTAATTTACTTTCCTTTATATTTATTTTTCTCTAGTTTTGATTTAATGTACTTTTTAAATTTATATTATAGTTTAAGATTTACAAGTATATTTACATCAGTTTACATCGTCATCTTCTTCTTCTTCATCACCTTGACAGAGTTTTAGAAAAAACTTTGCAGGCCTTGTATTTGCTGCTTGGCTAAGGATTTACGTTTGACCCTTTCTGCACAACAAAGAAGAACTTGAGGGAGGAAAATCAATTTTGTTAGAGCTCTTGAAAGAGTAGAAGAAGAAATCAAGGTTTGTTATCATCATTCTCTCAAAAAACTATGCAATCTTCAACAAGTAGTTTTTTTCTCTTTAGTTTTAATTGAATGTACCTTTTTCTAATTTTTATAATAGTTTAAGATTTTCTAGTATATTTTTAAAGGTTTCCACGAGCAGACAAGGAGCCTCAACAATGTCACCATCTTCTTCTATGACATCTCAGTGGAAATACGATGTGTTTCTTAGTTTTAGTGGTGTAGACACCCGTCGAAATTTTACGGATCATCTATTGGCTGCTTTGAAACGGAAGGGCATTTTGACCTTTAAGGACGATGAAGGACTTGACAGAGGAAAATCTATTTTATCAGAGCTTTTGAAAGCAATAAAGAAATCGAGGTTTGCTATTATCATTTTCTCTAAAAACTATGCATCTTCCAGGTGGTGCTTAGATGAACTTGCAGAGATCGTTAGATGCAAGAAAGAGAAAGGATTGACAATTTTGCCGATTTTTTATGATGTGAATCCATCTGATGTAAGAAAACAGACAGGAACTTTCGGAAAAACTTTTAATAAACATAAAAAAAGAGAGAACATTAATAAGGTAAAAATGTGGAGAGATGCTTTGAAGGAAGTGGCTGATCTCTCTGGTTGGCATTTACAGGATAGGTAATTTCCATGACAAATTTATTTCTATTGATATATAAGCCATAGTAATTCTTTCATATGCCATATAAATAGCTATTATAATGTATCATGATATGAATGGATTGAAATGTTACATATACTAGTTAAAATTCTGTTGTATTTTGGGAGGTGTTGATGCTTGATACAAATAGTCTCTGAGACCACTTCTTTCTTTCTTTTCTTTTTTTCTTTTATTTATTTAATTTTTTTATGTTAAGAAGAGGACCTTTGAAATGATTAAGACGGACCTAGTTGATTAAAGAACATAACTTTCTATGAATAATAAATTTATTGATGTTGTGTTAAACTCTTATGTGTGTGTGTTTTTTTTTTAAAAAGAGGGTAATTATCCCACATAAATCTAATAATATTATTTATCATCTTCAATATATGTAATATTTAGAAGAATTACAATTTACATTTTGCTTGCTGCCCATTACATAATTTAGTCTATAAATTTTCAATTATATGAAAAAAAAAAAAAAAATTCTCTTAAACAAATTTATTCCTCAATTTTCTCTCTCTTCTTCTTACTCCTCCAATATGTACTGATTGTATTCCAAACAATAAATAAAAATAAAATGAATATGCCTTAAAATCAATTGGAGAAGTTTCTAATGATATTGAATTGGTCAATAAATCTGCTTTGTATAGCCAACAACGTTCTCCATGTTGAATTGGGAATTAAAAGCACAGTCTGGAGAAAATCGCAAATTTTCAAAGTAAAAAAATAAAATAAAATTTACATATGTACAACCCATCAAAATTCTTGAGAATTAAGAACAATTTGAACCAAATTCTTAAGAATCATAGTAAACCAATATAAGATATTGCATCACATGATTCACACCTAATTGGTCGACCAATTTCACACTCAATTGGTGAGTCCCAAACCAAACAAAATCAATCCAAAATCACAACAAATAATAAAAAAATTGACCCATAACCCTTAACTCATAATCTAAAATCTCACACACACATGTTATAAAAAAATAAAAAATAAAAAATAAAAAAAACTCACGCTCACTCTCTGTCTCTCTCACAACAAACCCAAAGTCGAACCTCAAGACTAAACCAACTCGGCATTGGTCTACCTCCAGACCATTGACGAGGTGTACAAGGTCTTCTTCAACTGCTTTGATGCCAACGAGAATGACAGAATCTTGGTGTCGGAGGGCCATTCAACTCCCTCTGATGTTGTCAAAAATTGAAGAGTGTTATTACATGACTAACTTCTCTTATATACACGAGGAAAATCAAGAAAATATCACTAAAGTTAACTAATTGAAACTAACAAACTAACTAATTGTAACCGCTTCAAAAAAAAAAAAAAAAATTGCAACTACAAAAGCACTTTTAGAAAATATAGAAAATTGATTGACAATTTCTAAGGGAAAAAAATTGGAAGAATGGAATGTTGTTGGATCTGTGAAGGGTGTTTTTGTCAAGCTAGTACCATATCACAAAAAGTGTGAAAAAACTCTAAATTGGACAGAATTCTAATGGTTTCATTCTAGTCCAAACTTTTAAGAGGCACACCCATAAATTACCATATATATATAAACTGTTTGTTTTGAAGAAAAATATTTTCTTAAAAATGTTTTCCTATTTTTAAGTGGTCAAACTTGTCAAAAACTTTTCATTGATTGTAAATCATTTATAAAAAGTTGTAAAATGTTTTACCTTTCAAAACTTGGTAAAACATTTTACAAAAACACAGTGACTCCCCCTCTCCCATTTGGTGGCTAGGTCACTGGTCTGGTGCTCGGAAATACTGTGCCAAAGACCTATGTTGGCGGTCTGGTGGCTGAAGATGATGTTCCAACAACCTGTGCCACTAGTCCGATAAATAGAGACACTTCATTTAACAATTCCATTAACCTAGCCCCTAAGACTTTTAGTCAATTGAACTCAAATTTTGGAGACATTTTAACACTTTTATAACTCAAAGTGATGCTTTGATTAGCCAAATTTGTCTTCTGCCAAGTTACAGATTGTATTAAGTTCAATGTGGACAAGTAGGTTGTTTACAGAAAGATGTAGTTTTGGCTCAATCATTGTTTTGGGTTAAATAAAATCCTTGAAGCTCGTTTAACCGTTTTATTCATAAACCAATTGTTTACATAATTTTATTTAGTAGAAAAATGTTTACATAATTTTGAAGAAGTAGAACGGGTAGTAGTTTATAATTGATATTAATCCCCGGATATATATAAATTCAAAGAATATATACCTTCACTTAAAAGATGTAAAAACAAACCTAATTGAAGTATTCTAATTCTTTTTCTTGTTTTTTTTTTTTTGAGATCATTACATTCTCTTCACTCATATTACATGCAATTAGAAAACATTTTCAGCTTTTTGGCTGTGTACTCAGTACTTTGCTAAATTTGTGTAAGCCATTGATATTAATATTTTGGAAATAAATTATTCAACATTCTCATTTCTTATAGTACGGTGAATTTAAATGGTAGATTCTATCATGAATTCAAATAGTAAGATCCAACATTTATCTAAAAGTAGAGAGCATTGCATAATTAACCTTGGAATAAAAATCGTCAATGTTCTACTTTATGTGCTGAATATATTATACTATGTGTTCTTGCCCACCCATCCTTTTTAAGCTTTGGTTACTTTAGAAAGGAAAAAAATAGACATACAAGAAGATGTAGTTGATGTAATATAAAGTGGAACACTTAATAAGGTGTTAGAGCAGATCATCCTAAGTTTGAACCTAGTACAATTGGCAATTTAGGACGAAAGATTTTTATTCTTTTGTTCTCAAGCAACCTTAAAAGGTCATGGACTCTTATATTTAGTATGTTCAACTTTAAATATTCCAATGAAGTTACTCTCAGTGATCAAGCATGAAATAAGACAACTAATTATTTTTTGTCAATTAATGTATCTGTAACCCAAAATGATTTTGGATTGGGCGGACTAATATCATTGCTAAGCTAAGAAATGGTAGTGGTTGAGCACTTACTTTCACCTCGTGCTATTTTTGCAGCTACTAGTATCCCCTGCTTCTCTTCCTCTTTTGCTAATTTTCTTATTTTTTTGGTTCTATGATTGGGAATTAGACCCACATGTCTTGCGCAAGAACAATAATTGTATGCTTCATAAGTAATTAACAAAATTGTATGGATCTGTTCATTTGACATGTATATCTAATATATCTTCATACATTTCTTATATGGGTGGTTCTATCCACGTTGCTTGATCAAAGGGTATCATTACCTAATAGTATTCTTCTTCCTCCCCAATGGGTTTATGATAGATTTGTACCATCATGTAATTGTTGTTCTATCTTCTCCACAGGCATGAGGCAGAATTTATTGAGCACCTTGTGGAAGTGATTTCGCATAAGTTAAATCCAAAATCCTCAAGCTTTACCAAAGACTTGGTAGGAATAAATTCTTCAGTGGAGAAATTGTTCACTTCGCATTTTGGTCTCATAAACAACGCTTGTATGATAGGGATTTATGGCATGGGGGGGCTGGGAAAGACAACTCTTGCTAGAGCTGTTTATGATAGGTTCTCTAAACATTTTGAAGGTTCTAGCTTTATTGCTAATATTAGGGAAGTTTCAAAAAGAGGTGATTTGATTTCACTACAACGACAACTTCTTGAAGAAATTTTGAAGGAAAGAAATGGCAAGGTATGGAATGTTGATCATGCAGTTGACATGATCAAGAATAGGCTATGTCGTAAAAAAGTTCTAATTGTTCTTGATGATGTTAATCAATTAGACCAATTAGAAAAGTTGGCAGGAGAGGATAGTTGGTTTGGATTGGGTAGTTGGATCATTATAACAACTAGAAATAGACGTTTGTTGGTCGAACATGGTGTGCATAACACACATGAGCTTGGTGGATTGAATAGAGAGGATGCTTTAAAACTTTTTTGTTTGAAAGCCTTTAAAAATGAAAACCCCAAAGAAGGTTATGAGCAACTCTCCCAGAATATTGTACGCTATGCTAATGGCCTTCCATTAGCTCTTGTTACTTTGGGTTCCTTTCTGTTTGGAAGAACAATGGAAGAATGGAAAAGTGCATTGGTCGATTTAAAACAAATTCCTCAAGGAAATATATTTGATACTCTTAAAGTAAGTTATAATGGACTAGAACAGGAAACGTGGAAGGAGATATTTTTGGATATTGCATGTTTCTTTAGAGGAAAGACAGAAGGTCGAGTAATAGAGTTATTAAAGTATCGTGGTTTTGAGCCGATAATAGGTATAAAGGTTCTAATGGAAAGATCTCTCATAACCATAGAAAACAAGAAATTGTGGATGCATGATCTATTACAAGAAATGGCCAGACAAATTGTCCTAGAATCACAAGAAAAGCTTCGAAAGCATAGCAGATTGTGGTCTTTTAAAGATTTGCTTCATGTATTGAAGAAAGATACGGTAAGAACAATGACAAAGCTAGAATTCAATTTCAGCAACCAAGATTAAGTAGGTATAATAATAACATAATTTTGTTCTTAATTGTTCTTTAAAAAAATTATCCAATAGAAAAGTAAACTTTTTTTTTTTTTTTTTTTTGATGAGAGAAAAGTAATTATCTAGGTACTTAGAATAGACAAAGTTTGGTCAGAGGATATTCTGGATTTTATACAAGGATAATTTGTTCTTATATGAGCTTTTAAAATTTGTATGGAAAACTGAGTTGATATTTTCATCTCCTTTGACACAATTTAAAACTTGAGTATTCAATTATTCTTATCTTTTGTTGTATAATTAATTTACCTATCCTTTGCTATTGATTCTTAGGAAGCAGAAGCACTTCAAGCCATAGTCCTAAATCGTTATGAAGGGGAAACACAAGACTGGAGTAGCTTTGAAACCTTTCCTGATGTTTTTTCAAAGATGCGTAATCTTAGATTGCTTATAATTCACAATGTGCACATCCCCAATGGTCTGAATCATGTTCCTAACAACCTAAGATTTCTTCAATGGACTGGGTATCCTTTAGAATGTTTGCCATCTAGTTTTCAACCAAAAGAGCTTGTGGAACTTAGTTTAATTGGTAGCAAAATTAAATATCTTTGGAAAGGAGTAAAGGTAATTTTGTTTTATTCTTTTAACTGTCTTTCTATTATTTAGTATTTTTTTTTCTTTTCTTAGGAGTGGCTACACTCTGTGTATTTGAGTTTCCTTCCTCCTTTATGTTACTCATTCTGTTCCAATTTTTTTTGTACTCTATTCCATTTTGAGATGTCTCAAAATATTGTCCTGTTTCTAAAAATAAAAGTTATTAATTTACTAATATTTCTATTTTACTCCTATTAATTTACAAATTTAATTTTTTGATAAATTTTTAGAGGGTAGTTGTGGAAACTTATACATTTTTAAAAGGTAAACAAGATAATAAATGATATTTCTTTAAAAAATTTCACTTTTCAAACAGGACAAAAAAAAGGAGACGAAGGGGGTATTAAATATAAATTCTCTTTTTAATGCAAGTTTTTTTTGAACAGTATTTGGACAATTTGAAATGCATGGATCTTAGATATTCCAAGGACCTTATTGAGACACCTGACTTCAGAGGAGTTCCAAGACTCGAGAGATTATATCTTAGTTGGTGCAGTAATTTGGTTGAGATCCACCCATCTATTGGGCAACTCAGTTCTCTCATTATTTTAGATCTAGAATACTGTGTCTCTCTTATTGATCTTCCCAGCATGTCTAGTAAAATGGAGTCACTTAAAATTCTTAAACTCTGCGGTTGCTCAAAAATCGGGAAGATTCCGGAATTTAAGGGAATAATGAGAAGCCTATCAGAACTTCATTTGGATAAGACTACTATTGAAAAGCACCCTCATCAATCGAGTGTTTGACTGCCCTTACTTTATTGAGTCTAAGGGATTGTCAATATCTCACATGTCTTCCACGTAACATGGATAGTTTGAGGTCACTTGAAAAACTTGTTGTTATCGGATGCACAAAACTTAACCACCTGCCAGAGCACCTTTGGAATATAAGGTGTTTGGAACATGATTTGAGTCGGACTGCATTTAGACAGCCTTCAGACAGAAATGGTTCTGTGAGGTGTCGGTCACTTTCTCCAACATTCAAACGGATTGGGTATCCTTCAGAATGTTTGCCATCCAGTTTCCAACCAAAAGAGCTTCTGGAACTTAATTTACGTGATAGCAAAATGAAACATCTGAGGAAAAGAGTAACGGTAATTTTGTTTTATTCTTTCAAATATCTTTCTATTATTTAGTATTTTTCTTTTCTTAGGAGTGGCTACACTCTGCGTATTTGACTTTCCAGTCTTTTCTTTCCTCCTTTATGTTATTAAATATAAATTCTCTATTTAATGCAAGTTTTTTTTTTTTTTTGGGATTGAACAGCACTTGGACAATTTGAATCTTCGTTTCGTTGATATCGCCGTCTTTAATGGTCTAGTCTATGGCCTTCAGGAGGTATGTTTGGTAACTGTTTTTTTTTTTTTCAACAACAATTTTTTATTTTTGAGACTAAAAAACTTATTTGGCAACTTAAAATGGACAAAAAACAAAAACTGTTTTTAAAACTCAATTTGTAAAAGAAACTGAAAACATGCAAAATACTTTTTTAGTTTCTAATTTTTAAAAGTTAATAAAAAAACGTATTTAATTTAATGAATCTGTCTCATTTAATGAGCTAGCATTAGAGTTCAAATCTTAGTACCAACATATTTTAGTATTTTCTTTTTTTTTTCAAAAAATTATCTTTTTAATTTTAACTAACCAAACATGTTTTTGATTTTAAAAATACAAGAAAATTGTTTTTCTTTATATTCCCAAAAACAAGTTTTTGAAAATACAAAACAAGAAATATTACCAAACATAACCTTAAAGAATTTAAAGGTAATTTTGTTTTGTTTTTTTTTTTTTTTCTTTTAACTGTCTTTCTATTATTTAGCATCCTTCTTTACTTAGGAGTGGCTACACTCTGCGTATTTGAGTTTCCTCCTTTATCTTATTAAAATATAAATTCTCTATTTAATGCAAGGATTTTTTTTTTTTTTTTTGGTTGAACAGAATGGGATGCTAAAACGTTACAAGCTCGAAAATGTGGCCTACTTTGATAAGTGGCCTACTTTGATAGGGCCCTCCTCAACTATTGGGAAACTAATGCTTGAAGAATTGTACCTGAAAGGGTACAATGAACATATGTTGGACCGGTTAGGATTGGGTAGTCAAAACATCATGACAACTACAAATGAACATTTGTTAGTCAAACATGGTGTGCATAAAACATATATGAATGCTGAAGATTGTTATTCCCTAGAACCATCACAAGCACTGCACGGGCAGAGCAGTTTGTCACAACCCTGGTCGCAGCGGCCTCAATATAATGAGAGCAGCGTTAGAGTGACATTTGCAATATTGGATCGTTACCTACAGGTAATCTCTTCTCCTCTCTCTCTCTCTAATTGATAAATGAAGTATCAAGTTTTTTTCTTCGGTACAGGGACTACGTTTTCCAAAAAACGGATATGAAACTTCTATCGAAAGGAGAGAGGATGGATTTGGAATTCCATTTCAGATAATTATTCCTGGATATGATATTCCATGGTGGATAACTCATCAAAGGTCAGGGAACTCAATAAGCATAGGGCTGCCTCCAAATTGGTGTAATAGTAAGTGGATGGGATTCGCACTCTGCGCTTCTTTGGATGCATCATATTCACATATTTCTGTTGAAGAGTTTGACCTTGGTGAAACATTTGGTCTTAAAGCTCGTGTGATAGCCCGTGGTAATACGCCTCACTGTTATTATGCCACTGAAATTTCCTGTAGCACAAAACTTATTGCGAGGCACATTTGGCTATTGCATCTGTCTCGTGATGATTGGTTTGCTACTGCTCGGAGTGGTGAATTCAATCAGGTTGAGGTTGTATTTGAGAGCTCTAGGCCAGGCTTGTTTGTGCGGAAATGTGGGCTCAGATTGGTATATGAGCAAGATGTGGAAATGTTCACCCAAACAATATGCAGCAGTAATCGCATAACTTTTGAGGGTTGTGATGGTTCCCATGATGAATTTGACAATTTATGGAGAAACTGTGATGACTATAACGATAATGAACCTAGTGCAATTTGCAGCTTTTCTGAGGAAATTGAAAGTTACACCTCTTCAGTCAATGGTAATGATCTTATTAAACATTCTTATGTTACATAGTTACATGCCAAATCCTATTTATTTTATATTCTTTCTAGTTGTTCAGCTTAGTAGCTAGCAAGTCAGTCGATTCATTTATCTTTTTCTTCTTTCTGTTGACCATGCGCAAGCAATTATCCAATCATCCTATATTTTCTGTGTTCCTAAAAATTAACTTTAGAATCCCCTGCCTGAGTTCATTGCAAATTGTCTAGGCCTCTACATCACCATCACTTACAAGAAGCTTAATAACTAGTAAAACCTTATTAGCCAAGTTGAGAATGTTATCTGCATAAGAAATACATTCCCAAGCTTCACTCATTACACTGCTACATTGCTTTAAGGATTTTGCTAAGGTACATGGTCCAGTCCTAGTTTGGCGTCCTATTTGTAAGTGTCCGAGTATTATGTTAATTTTCATATTCACCTTCTTTTTTTTTGGGAAAATGAAGTTGGTATAAGTCAGATGCATTGTACTAGCTTCTGCGTGGCATTAGGAGACTTTAAGGTTTGCAATAGCTAGAATGTTTTAGTGTCAGTGTATGGGCTGGTGGCTGATTCAGTTCAACTGATTGATGCATTGCTGCCCTGTCTAAAAATGGTCACAGGCCATGTGCAACATGTGCCTAATTAGAATTGAGAGATGTTAAACTATTAGAATCATTGAGGGCCAATTGGCATTCTGTAGACAAGAAGTTAGTTACATTTTTTGAAGTTGAAATATTCTGTTATCTTATTAATTACTCCTTATTCTATATATAATGCTTTGTTTTGATAAGAATGGTAGGGGTTTGTCAAATACGTCCAAATAATGTCTTGTTTTGTAGGTGTGCAAATTTCATCCCCAAGCAACATTAATGTAAGCCACCAAAAAATATGTCACTGTCCGGCCCAAGCTTCACTGAAAACAATATTCACTTATGAGAATTTTGGGAGAAGGTTTTGGAGTTGTGGCAAATACAAGCAAAACATAAATTGCGGGTTCTTTGAATGGGAAGGTCCAGAAATGTGTCCGTATGGACGAAGAGTAATACATCAACTACAAGAATGCCTGGAGAAGATTGATAAGGATAAAGTTGATCAAGATGAGTTAGCTATGCTTCGTGAGAAAGAGAGGATGCTATGTATTGAACAGGATAAGTTGAAGAAGTTATTAGTCGTACATCATAAAGAAAACAAAAACTTGAGGATTGCTTTGTTGTTTTCTTGGATTGCCTTTGTAATTATTGCGACTGTTCTGATTTGGTGCGATGGGGCTAGAGTGGAGTACAAAAAGATGTTGCCATAAGTTTAGCTAATTTTGAGCAAAATGTATCGTCTTTTCTATGTTATTGTTATGATTTGGAATGTAATTTGTCATCTATCTAATAGATTGTATGTTTTATGTTATTGTCATGATTTGCAATGCGCTTCCTTTTTATTTGTTTATTTTCGTTCGCTTGATATTATTTAAAGCAAAAGATGATATTCTGGTTCCTAGCTATCTCAATCTAAGAAGACAACAAATCAGGTATAGTTTGCTAAGAACAACCAAAGTCATGCATATTTAGAAAGATTGTTATTATTTCACATAGAATGAAGAACATAATCATACATGGAACTAAAAATAATGAGTTCATAATTACCATGCTAGCTCTAGCAGCAACTGCAACACCAACAGATAGCATGTTGCTGCTTGCTTTGGAAGTCTTATTGATGCTTTGTGATGCCTAAACAGTCTCAATGCAAACCTAAACAGAAAATCCTCAGTCACAAGGTCGGTCACAACTGGTTTAGTTACCAAGTGGGGTTTGGGTTTAGATAGGTTGTGTGTATTACTTGGGTTTAATTAAGTTTAACTAGATTAAGTTGATTGGGTGGCATGGGGGTATTTTTAGGACTTAGTAATTATTCGGGAGAGGTGTTTTAGTCATTATACAATGAAATATTCTAAGAATCAAAAGATTTTGTTAGAGTTTAACTAAAAATTTGACAGTAGAGGGTATTAGCTTGCTCATTAAACAATTAGTTGGGATAAAGTACTTAGCAATTAGTTCACTACAAAAAACGCGGTTCTAAGCTGCGTTTTCTATAGCTGCGTTTATAAAATATTTCAAGAATCAAAAGATTTTGTTGGGATTTATCAAAGAATTTGACAATAAAGGAGTATATTGCTCATTTCCAAAAAAATAACAAAGGGAAGAAATTACTAGATTTCAAAATTTAAGGGGAGAATTTTTAACTACCATTACTACCCCAAACATTAAGGAAGGAAAGAGCTTTCCTTCCCTTATATATATATATATAGAAGGTAGGAGAAAAAAACTATCTTCATGGTCATTGTTTTGTCCCTAAAATGAAAAAAAAAATTGTCATTATTTTGTAATAATAAAAAAACAAATATAATATGTATATCGCTTTTTATATGAAGGGACAAATAAATATCAATTCATATTAATTACAAATTATTATTATAAATTTTAATGGAGTAAATTTTGTAGTATTTCAAACTTTTTAAAACTTTTTTAACAATGAATTTTATTTGGAGAAATTTGAAATTGTTACTTACTTAAAAAGTTTAAAACAATTAATTAATGAAGAAAAAAAATACCTACAGATATATGTAAGGACTCAAATTGGATTGGACCCAGAATAGGTATGTATTTCTAGCCCAACAAGCCCAAACAATAAATTTTTAGAGAGTGGGTGAAAGAACTAGTTCTATTTGGTAGAAAGGGTTGTGGTTATGGTGCAGAAAAAGACGTTTCAAGCTAACTGTATGATAAAAACTCTTATTGGCTGCGTTTCAGGGGGTATCTCTCTAGGTTCTATCGTTCTCCTTTCTTTTTTCCAAAAGTCCTCTTTAATGTCACTTACTTTCGTGTTATATACTGCATTTCTCACCCCATTTTCACCGTACACGTGTAGTTTCTGTCCTGGGAACTCCTTTCTGTCCTATCCAGCACCTCCCAGAACTTTTGCTCAGTAGCCATAAAACTGCTTGTTTACTGTTCAGGTATCACGTCTACATTAATGCAGCCAGAGAGTTAGCTGGGAAGCATTTAATGTGGAGGTAGCAGCTTTAGAAGATATTTGTTATCTTTCCCGGTTCCTGCTTTGTTCTATATTCACTTTCCAGTTCTTAGACAACTTTGTGGAGTACCCTGAATAGTAAGATAGTTACATACACCTCGGACCATGATATCTGAGGTGATTCTTATCCTCGGACGCGTTTTGAGTTACTATACATGACTTCTCTCCCTTTTTCTTATACCAGTTCCATAATATTTCTCTTTAACTATCCTCGGACAAGTGAGTGTCCTTGGACTGGGCCGTTTGGGCCACAAGCCCATTTCCTACACTTTCTCCATTATCCTTTTGGATAACCGGTCCCACAATATACTTCATTTGTTTTTGGAGGAAAACTTTTTAAAACTTTTTATTTATTTATTTATGAAAAATCTACTTATTTCCCGTGCCTGGAAATTGGTTGCTTCCTAAAAATAAACTAGAATACCTTTTTTTTGGGTTTAAAATCATTAATATCTTTATAATGAGGAATGATTATATGCAGCCCAAAAAAAAATTAAGTCCTCAAACAATGCTCTATACCAAAAAATAATTGAATACAAAGTAATAGTCCTAGTAATTATAGAATTAATGTTGATAATGGTCAGAAAATCAGTAGGCTGAATACTTCGAGCTTGAATGATTTGGAGGGCCTGAAAAAGGAAAACAAAGAATCAAAGAAGACCAGGGTTGACCAGCCACAAACCCTCTAATGATGAAGTTAGTTTCTCTCCTCCAAATATAGAACTCCAAATTTCTGGGAATTATGTAAAGGGAAAAACTTGCCTTTATTTGTCGGAGATGAGTGTTTATATAGCATATCCTTGAGGCAGTTACTTGTCTAGTAACTTCTCCTATCATTGAGGAGCTCGAAAGGTTCGGAGTTAACTTCCATAACTGCTATAGAAATTATATTGTTTGGTTTTGTTTTCCATAACCGCCATTGGAAACGGTTTGTAGTAATGAACCTCGATTTTTACTTGTGTTCAGGAATAGGAATGTGGAGGTCGTCCAAAACTTGTATGGAGAAACACGCTTAGAATGTAAGAAGGTCGTCCAAATGCCTTTTTGGATGGATGACCTCATCACGGACGAGCGTTCTATGCAGTCCATTTTTTATATTCTTACCTTGGACGACCCTCATGGCCAGCTTTGAGTTGGCTTTATAATACACCATCAAATGTATTTTTTTTTTCTTCGTTTCATTTTTAAAAAAAAATTTCATTTGTTTCACAACAATGCACTTAAAGTTTTGGTTCATAATTTGAAGACTTCATTGGATCCATTGGAAGTTTTTATTCACTTTGGTAGATAACTTAGTAATTTATATTGCAAATAAAAGTTTTAAGAATATACTATAAATATGGTAACAGATGAATTTTATTGTATGAAATATCGTCATCAAGATTTATTTTATACATTTTTAAGATACTAAGTTCTTCTCTTTTTTTTTGGGTACATATCTTATATCAAATTACTAAGCAACATTTATATAATCAGTGATCACTAAAGTCGAAAAGATGATTAGTCCTCTTTAAATAGTATGTGTGTGGAATGTATTGGTATTATAACTTGGATATTATGTGTGTATATATTTATCTCAAAGTTAGTACTCAGGCTCCTTTCTTTCTGTTGATAACTGATGTTGTATGGATATTTTACAAATTTTGTTCACGAGGCTAACTTAGGCGGAAACTTGTATATATGGGGAATTTTTATCATTAGTGGGCTCGACTTGTTAGCCAAGTTTTTTTTTTTTTTTTGAATTAAAACATGCAGGGACTTAACAAAGGAAATTGGAACCATTTTATTTTGGTTGAGGAAGTATGAGTGTAGTGGTGAAGGAATAATCTCCCTCTTGAGTCTTGACTTGATCATTCTCTCTCATTGAGGAGTATTTTAGGCTATGAAAGAAAATATAGTGTGTCTTGCTCTAGTAGTAAGAACATCATTTGGTAACTAATGATGACTCAACTTGTTGAAGGTTTACTTTCAGATGATGGAGATAGCAAATAATGTAAAACAACCGCTGAAGCCAAATTGCAACTTTTGCTAACTTCTGCTATTCGGTATGTTCTTGTAGGGAGATTTCCCGTACAAGCTGATTGTCCGCTTTGGGGAGCCAAGCCCACACGGTTTTGTTTTCAAGCGACGTGGGAGGTCAGGATTTTCATCTTTGAGGCTTGACACCTTAGTCCCATATCGACAAGAGATGCGCCCCACTCATGGTTTATAAGCTCTTGGAGCAACCATGAGTGTACCACTACCACACACTTGCGCTTGGTTTCAAGAATTTTACAAACTAATTCAACATGAGAGTATAGCAATTTAGGAAAGATGGTAATAAACTTACTCATAATCTGGCTAGGCATTCTATTAATGTCACAGTCTCAAAGATTATGCTATGTGAATAGAGGATGTTCCACCACAGTTTTGTTCTATTTTTCAAGCTTCTATAGCCATTCTCTAATAAATTTTTTAGGTTTTCTTCTCCCAAAAAAAAAAAAAAAAAAATCAGGGTTGGAATTTGTTATGTTTATTTAATTATATATATTTTCTAAATACATTTGCATAATAAGCATATTAATTTATGTATTAGTTTGCATGGCTTTTGAGTGGAGTTGCGGTGTGCCTTTTTGTGTTAGAACCCCTTTCCCTCTCCCTTGTGTGTGTGTGTTTGTTTCTCAAAAAAAAAAAAAAAAAATTTATCTATTAGTTTCCATTTATATTGGCATAGTCATTTAGCATTTAGAAGACTTTATAGCACCTTTTTTTTTTGGTTGGGGGGGGCGGGGGGGAAGGATGAGGTTTTAGTGAAATTATGTTGAGATTTTTGGGTTTTTTTCTTAAAAAGATTTATGAGGTAGATGTAAAGTTTTATGTTTTGATCTTGATTTTAAGAGTTTTGTGTTGTGATTGGGGGGGGGGGGGGGGGGGGGGGGGGGGGGGTTGGTTGGTGTTTGTGAGAGAGATTTGGGGTTGGGCTTAGGTTAAACTATAGATATAACTCACCAGTACGAGTTTAGATATTTGGGGGGGGGGGGGGGGGGGGGGGGGGGGGGGGGGTTGTTTTTGTGAAAGAAACGAGAAAATAGATCCAATGTGGTAGGAGGGGCAACGAATGTATCCACTATTTTTGTTACAAAAGCTTAAACAGCTTTAGCGTAAAAAGGCCTTAAATTAGTACTTTTACTAACTGAAAGCTCTTTTCTGGACCTAAATAAAATCTCTTTCTCTCTCTATTTCCTGAATAAAATTTCAACTCAATGAAGTGCTTTCAAGTTTTTAGCTTTGCTTTTCTTGATTATTAAGCAACTTTAATCAAAGCTATGCTTAACGCTTAGCAAGCAGGCATTTTGCATGGCTGATACTCGGGGAACATAATCCTCACCATCTCCGATATTTGGGACAAGCCACAACTCTACCTTCCGTGAATTTTGAACTCACAAGTCACAACTCCACCTTTCCACATAGCTCCTGCAAGAAGAGATGTAATATTTGAACTTGAACTCAATATCCCAATGGCCAGACCATTTCATGTAAGACCAGGGCAGATTGGTATTCTAGTAGAAGAGGGACTTACTAGCAATTTCTTCCAACTTCTAGCCAACAGCAACCTACCATAATCTTCAACTCACACAGCTCAATCACATTTGGTACCCGGTTGCCTATATTCACCTCACAGCTTTGACTTCTTTCAAGTTCACTTTCATTATATAGGCAAATCCGATTACAACCAAACAAGCATAATCCATTGGAAGAAAAAAAGAGAGTCTTTTTCAGGGTTTTTTTTTTTTTGGGGGGGGGGGGGGGGGGGGAGGTTGGGGGCGGGGAATTAAAGACAAATGAGAGAGAGAGAGAGAGAGCTGTATTTCTCAAGAAAGCACAACAGCTAAACAAGGTATAGGTTAATACATAGCAGAGTGAGAATTATACAGACACATCAATCTCCTTTTCTATCACTAATTCAGCAAATGGAATCCATTCATGTCGAAAAACCAAAACCAAGAGTTTTACCATACCTTTTCCTTTTTCTATCTTCAGAAAGAAATCCCAACTCATAAATACACAAGGCTACAATGTAATCACCTCCTTCTGCCTCTTTTTCTCTTTTTTCCAGTTTCTTTTTTACTTTTTATGTTCTGCTGATTGTTTTCTCATTTAATATTTTTCTGATAGGATCACTCCATTGTCCTAGGTTGGCTCATGCAACACGTGAAATGAGCCTTGCGGACAGTAGTCATTATCTCTGTCTCTGCGTTCTCCAGCATTCTGACAACTTCCACGAAAGGTGGCCTGACATCAGGGTTGGCATCCCAGCACCGGGTCATGATATCACTGAGAACAGGTAAGCAGTCACTGGGTATTATTGGACGAACTCCCTTGTTAACAACTGCAAATGCTGCCTGCACGGCTGTCATGTTCTGGAATGGTAGCATTCCTGTCATGAGTTCCCAGAGAACAATCCCGAGACTATGCACATCCATTTTCTCTGTGTAAGGAAGGCCTGTGCTGGATCATTTCCCTGCATAGCCAGATAAATAATAATAATGCACTCAAGTAATCCTCAGCGAAGTTTCAAGAGAGAGAATACCAAAAAAGAATCAGGAAATTTGTCAGATTCATCAAACAAGAAATGTCATACCAACCATCAACGAATAGCAAATTGTTAAGATTCTCTAGATCAAAAGAGAACGGAAACATACTAAACAAGCAGATATTTAGTTACTATCTAATATGTTAATGTAAGAAGCAAAGCTGGTGATGAAAATGACAAAAAGATAATCTAAAAACTTCTCTTTTTGCTATTAAGAATCTAACAACTTTTCAGTTAGCAGTCCTTTGAATAAAATAATGATCAACGAAGTTCAAGAATATTGTACAACACTAAATACCATTAGTAAGATGATCAATCATGTTTAAAATACTTCGACCTGAACTACCATTACAACAAATCCAATTAATACAACCAGAAGCAATTCAATACATAACAAAAAAGAAAACCACATGACGAAATCTATAAGCCACAAAGATAGTCTCCCATTCACTAAAGGTAAAATAAAATAAAAAAAATAAAAAAAATAAAAAAATAAAAAAAACCAAAAAGGCATACTTTCTTCCAGAACCTTAGAGAGAATGGGAAACAAAGTCGATTACAATAGGCAAGTAGGATCAAAGCCAGGCCAACTACTCTATAAGCACAAATCCATAACTACTAACACATAAAACTAGCTGGCCGCTTGATTGCTCAGCAGAATATAATGATGGTTCTGGAAAAACCAAACTGGAACGTTTAAACCATTTTGCCAGTCAACCTTATTCACCAGGACCCCAATCCCTCACTAGATAATAGCACCAGAAAATGCAGTAGACATAAAACTGCAGAAAGCCAAGTTCATCCTCAACACAATCACAAAAGCAGGCCCAGTTTACTAATGTATGACAAAGGGATAAGAATAAGAAATAGCAAAAACTTGGAAAGAGTAAAAATTAGATGAAAGATTGAGATTCTACTTTTACCATAATACTTAGGGCTGTCCAGCGACCCGTGATATCTGACCCTCCCGACCAAATCCGCCCGACCCGAAGGTCCACGGGTGAATCCGAGTGCATGCATTGGTCGGATACGGGTGCTGTTTTAAGAGGAATTGATTCTTCGGTTCGGGTTTCGGGTTACACAACAAAAAATCCGAATAACCCGACCCGACCGAATATTTGGTAAAATAAACTTATAATTATAAAGCACTGGTCTCCCTCTCCACTCAGCCTTAACCTGCCAAGCACTCACATCACATCTTCAGCTTTGGTCAGTGGGTAACATGCAATGGACAGAAGCCTGATCAACCGGCACAAATTCCCAATTTTAAATCCAGCCGTTTAAATCAATTCAGTTTCAAATCAACGGCTATAATTAAACTCTATAGCCCTAGCACAGTACAGAGACATCATAAACTCTACAGCCCTAGCAATTAAAAATCAACGGTTACAATTAAACTAATATCACAATCCACGGTCACAATTAAAGGTAAAATATTTGATTAGATATCTCAATCTTCATCTCATATCCCAAGTTCCCAACGGCTTCAAGTGATCAAGTCTCACACGGAATCTCTCTCACTCTTCACCGAATCGAGATCAAGTTGATCAATATCAACGGCCTCAATCTCTCTTCAGTCTTCACCTAACCACTCTCTCACCAAATCCACGGCCTCAGGCCCTCAGCTTAGACCTCACTCTCTCTCTCTAATCTCAATCTCATATCTCTCAGACATAATAGACTCAGACGTTCTCTCTCTCTCTCTCTCTCTCTCTCTCTCAATCTCAAATCCTCAAAACCTGAAATCTCTTCACCAAATCCTTAAAACCTAAAATCTCTTCACCAAATCCTCAACTCTAAAGTCTAATCTCTGCAGTCTCTTCACCAATTTCATACGAAATCTCAAATCTTCATCACTTCATCAGTCTTCAATCTTCACTCTTTAAAAGCAATGAACAGACCACTCTCTCAAACTCTCAGTTCTCCCTTTGCCTTTCTCTACTCCAACTCCAAGGTCCAAACCCTAGCTTCTCACTACAAGTTCTTCACACCTAGCCACCGCCGCCACCGCCACCACCACCAGCAGCCACTCCTCTCCCTGTCGCCGATCATATGGGCTGAACCTAGGTATGTGTTCTCCTTTTCTCATTTCTCTTTTTTTCAGTCTCTCGTTGATTATATATGCTATGAAAATCTACTATTAAAATGAAATAACCCCATAGTTTTATAATTTGAAACCCTAACTAGAAATAGTTGAAACCTAAACCATTTACTTTTGTTTTTTGTTCTTTGTGCATTTGTTTGATTAATTTTGTTCGTGTTTAAATTTTATTCAGGAATTGAAAGTTGTGTACGTGGGTGTTTTCAGTCTTCAAACTTGAAATTAACACACGGTTTTTTAAGGTATGATTTTTGTTTCCCCTTTTTTTTGTGTTCAAAGTTGGGATTTTGTTCTTTTTTTGTTAGAGACTTAGAGTTGATGCATGTAACTTAAGCTGTTGTGGATGTGTTCAATGTTTCTGCTTTTATTATTTAGTAAAATTTATACTGTTAAAAATCAAATAAACTCCCAAGTTTATAATTTGAAAAACTCACTAAAAAAAATTGAAACCCTAACCATTTTACTTTTTCTGTTCTTTGTTTATTTGTTTGATTAATTCTGTTCTTATTTTAATTTTACTCAGGAATTGTAAGTTGTCCAAGTGGGGTTTTCAGCCTTCAAATTCAAAACCCCAACACCCCTGGTTTCTTAAAGGTATGATTTTGTTTTCTTTTGTGTTTTGTGTTAAAAGTTGGGATTTTGTTCTTTTTTTTTTTCGTTAGAGTTGATGAATAACTTATGCTGTTGTGGTGGTGGTGACTGGTAGTTGTTGTTTTGCTGTCTTTGTTTAATAAATTTGAGCACCAATGTTTCTGCTTTTATTATTTATTGAAATTTCAAGCATCATTTTGAGCACCAATCTGGATTCTGTTTAGTTTTATGTAGTATACTGTTTTATGTTAGAGTTTTATGTTTTATGTAGAATATTGTTATCTGGATTCAAGTATCAAAGATTTTCCTTTTTGGTTTGTTTGATTATTATTATTAATTGTTGTTGTTCTAGTTTGCTAATTTCTATATTTGATTTTTTAGATCATGGATTCCTCTACTGATGCTCCCTCTATTTCTACACAAGCTGATGGTTCTACCGCTATGGAAGTTGATGGTTCTACTGCCACCCAAGCTGATGGTGCTACTGCCACTACCACTGCCACCCAAGAGGTTGCTGCTGTAACCCAAGCTGAAGCTACTCATGGTGAGTTGCCCCCAGTTCCACCTAGCGTAATGAGTAAGACTGGTAAAGGTAGGAAAAAGTCTTTAGCTTGGAATCATTTTGAAAAAGTAAAAGTAGATGAGGGTGTCACTATGGCTGTATGTAATTATTGTAAAAAATCATATTAGGCTGATAGTAAGAGTTGTGGTACTAGTAATTTGTTAGCTCATGTGACAATCTGTCCCAAGAACCCTAATAGAGAAGATAAAGAGCAGAAAACCTTAGCTTTTGAACCCAAAAATGATGGAGATGAAGGGTTCAAACTTGTGTCAACAACTTTTTCTGTTGAGGCTTCTAGGAAGGCACTAGCTGAAATGATTATAATTGATGAGTTGCCTTTTAGGTGTGTTGAGGGGTATGGGTTTAAGAAATATGTAACCACCTTACAACCTAAGCTCGGTTTAAAGGATATTCCATCTCGTCAAACTGTGGCTAGAAATGTGATTGGAATTTATAATAGTGAGAGAGAGAAGTCAAGGAAATCCTTGAAGGGTTGTAGGGTGTGTCTTACTACAGACACATGGACTTCTATACAAAATTTGAATTATATGTGTCTCACAAGTCACTTTATTGATGATGATTAGAAGTTGCATAAGAGAATTTTAAATTTTTGTCAAGTTGAAGATCATAAGGGGGAGACAATAGGTAGAAAGATTGAGATGTCTTTGCGTGAGTGGGGTATTGATGGCATATTCACTTTGACAGTGGATAATGCTAGTTCCAATTTAACCACAATTAAATTTTTGCAAAGGGTAACAAAAGATTGGAATGGGACAGTTTTAGAAAATGAGTTCATGCACATGAGGTGTTGTGCCCATATCCTAAATCTCATTGTTGGGGAGGGTTTGAAAGAAATTGATGCATCTGTTGCTAGGGTGCATGAAGCTGTGAAGTATGTGAAGTCCTCACCCAATAGAAATCAAACTTTTAGGAATTTTATGGAGAGGTTAGGTATTGAGTTCAGGAGTCTTCTTTGTCTAGATGTACCTACTAGGTAGAACTCAACTTACCTTATGTTAGAAACTGCTGAAAAATTCGAGAAAGTATTTCTTAGGATGGACTTTGAAGATGATGGTTATTCATCATACTTTAGGAGCAAGGAAGATAGTGGTGGTTTGGAATCTCCTTGTATGAGTGATTTCCAAAATTGTAGGGCATTTGTGACTTTCTTGAGGCTTTTTTACAATGCAACAAAGAAGTTCTCCGGCTCTTTGTATGTTACCTCAAATGCCTTTTTTGATGAGATCTTTGTTATTCAGGAGAGTATTTCTCATTTAGTTAAATCCCAAAACACCCTCTTGAAAAACACTGCCACAAATATGCAAACTAAATTTGAGAAGTATTGGGGGGGAGGTGATAAAATTAATCCTCTTTTGTATGTGGTTGTGGTTCTTGATCCACGAAAAAAATTGAGGTTTTTGAAGTTTTCTTTTTCTGAAATTTATGGGAAAGAAGTGGAGAATGTGATGGTTGATGAGGTGAAAGATCTTTTGATGAAGTTGTATACTTTTTATTGTTCTGTTAATTCCCCAAATGTGCAAGAACCAAGTGGGAGTGAGAGGACACAAATGGTGGGTGATGCAAGTGATCCATATGTGATGGTTCACTCCCGATATGAGCTTTTCTTAGAAGTTGAGCAATCTGTAGGTTGTAGTAATGAGGTTAACAAGTATTTGGCTGAAAATTGTGATGGTAGAAGGGATGTGAATTTTGAGGTATTGGGGTGGTGGAAGGACAATTCTTGTAGGTACCCAATGTTGTCTAAAGTGGCTAGGGATGTGCTGGCTATACCAGTTTCGACAGTTGCATCTGAGTTAGCATTTAGCACCGGAGGTTGCATTGTTGATCCATTTCGAAGTTCTCTCTCTCCTCTCATGGTTCAAAACCTTGTATGTGCACAAAATTGGCTTCAAGCCACAGTACCAATTTCTTATCGCCAATCAAGGGATGAGGTTGAGGCATTGGAGGAGGAATTTCATGATTTAGGTAATATGTTTAAATTTTAGAACTTATATTCTGTCTCATGTTCAAACAAAATTTAATATGTTGTATTTATTTCCTTTCCTTTTCTAGTTTTAAATCAACAATCATCATCAAGTGCATCAGCAAGTACCAGCTCCAAATTGGGTTCTAGCTTAGGCAAACGACCCATAATTAGTGTTGAAGATTGATAACTGACTTGGTATGTTACTACATTTGGCCTCTTACTGTTATAAACTTGCCGTCCTTTAATAAGGTATTATTTGTTAAATATTTTTTTGTCTTTTGTAGGCGGAATAACTTATTTTGTAAAGGAGGCAGCCTTTTGGGAACATTTTGGAAGCTTTTTTGTAAATTACTTTTCTAACAATACTAGTCTTAATGCTTATAGAAAAGAAATCCTAGAAATCATACAGGTTTTCTTTTCTATTAGTTATAAGCTTGAGTATTTGTCATTTAATGCTTTGGGAAAGCTATTTTTTTTGGACTTGTGGTATTTTATAATTTGTAATTAATTATATTACTGGGAACATTGTATAGCCAGCAAGGTTACTACCTTCTTATGGTTTACTGCCTTGTGGAAACATTGAATTACTGCTGCCTTTGTGTGGTTGTTGGAAACATTGAATTACTGCTGCCTTTGTGTGGTTGTTGGAAATGCACATGTTTTGTGTATTGTTTTGCTATTTTGTCCAGGTTATTTGTTGTGTTAATTTTTGGGTAGTCAATGTGACTGTTTAAGAAGTCACAGGTGATGAAAATAGGATTTTGTGTTACTTGTGTTGTGCTCTTTAGTTTTTGTGGTCAATGTGTGGACTGTGGATGCTTAACAGATGTAAAAATAGGTTTATTTTGTGCTCTTGTGAGGTATGAAGTCCAGGATATTTAATGCTTAATAGGTGGTAAAAACTTGCTTATTTTGTGACCTGGGATGAGGATTTTTTCCCAGGAAGTTTTTGTTCTTAAGGCCTAATATATTTATAAGTTAAGTAGCTTAATTTAAGTTTACTTGAAGGCTATTAAAAAAAAAAAAAAAGGGAAAACGGAGGCCCAACTAATTTGACACCCAAATAATTTTTAAAACTGCCAAATTCCTTAGTTTGGGCTGAAAGGGCTGAAAAAATTGAACCTAAATTTTTTTTTTTTTTACAGAAGTCCAAAAACTGGGCCCATTAATGGCCCAAACCTGCCTAACCGACAACTCCGACCCGCCCATCCGATGGCCCGAATCACCGGATCCAATGCGACTATTCGGTCGAATACGGGTCTTAAATCCAGCAACTCGACTCAAACGGGTCGAGTTCGGTTTAGACCCAAACCCGACCCGACCCGACCCAACCCGTGAACAGGCCATACCCAGGATTTTCCTACATAATAGCATCTAAACATGAACGTTCCAAAAATGAAAGTCATTCACAATATGGAACCATATCTCAATGACAATATTTTATTCCCATATCACTCAAATTGATTGAATCCATCACTCCCTAGTATACCTAATCCAACTTTTCCTTTAGATTAATAGAGAGTTAGGTTTCACAATAACATTTTATAGATAGCAATGTGATTCTAAAGCTTGGAAAATTGGAAGTAACAGACAGTGCACCAAGCCACCAGCCTACTAATATTTCTACTATGTACTAATGGCAACCATATCTGACCAACTTAAGCAGATCAGGCAAAATCTGATAACAATTAAATCCCATTAGCTCCATAACCCAGAGATATACATGTTATTATTTTTTGATAAATAACAGAACTTAAAAACAAAAAGAAGAAGATACCCCCTAAGTTGCACCGACACGAACACGGACACGGGTACGGATACGACACAGGTACGGACATGGGGGTACAGCAATTTTTGAAAAATAAGGATACGACACGGCGTGAACACATCAATTAAATAATTAATTAAATTTTATATTTAGACATATTTTTAAATATTTTTAGACATAAAAAATAAACAAAAGCTAGAGGAGTGACCAGATAAAGAATTAAAAATTTGATTAAATAAAGAAGAAAGCCCAATAAAATTTTGAAAAGAGCGGTTGACAGTTGACACTTGACAGCATGTATTTAGGCTGCGTTTGTTTTGGGTGAAATTCATTTCCGGAAATGGTTTTCTATATTTTCGGGTGTTTGGTTGCGCCGGAAAATGCAATTTTCCGGAAATCATTTTCAGTTGACTCACGGTCAAGGGTGAAAATGATTTACGGAATCATTTTCACTTCAAATGAATTCCGGAAAATGGAGAGAAAGAGAGAGCATGAAGACAGAGAGAAGGAAAGAGAGAAAGAGAGCACCTTCAGCACCCCGCCGAGGAGCCCAGACACGCCGGAGACGTCGCCGGCGAACCCCGAGCACCGCGCCGGTCTTGCCTTCGATCGCACTACCGCCGATCTCCCCGGCGATCGCCTTCTATCACCTCCGCTCGATCTCGCGATCTAGCCTTCGCACCGCGACTCGCCGTGAACCCAGCGCTCGATCTCGATCTCGATCTCGATCCCCGAAGAACCCAGCGCTCTTCGCACCGCGCCTCGCCATCGATCGTCGTCGCCACGCCGCGCCGTCGATCGCTTCCTCTTCCTCGATCTCTCAGCTTTTTTTTTTTTTTTTTTTTTTTTTTTTTTTTTTTTTTAAGTTTGATTGCTGTTGTTTTTTTTTTTTTTTTGATGAACTGATTATTGTTGTTGTTGTTGTTGTTGTTGTGTTGTTGTGGCCGGAATTTGCTGTCGGAATTTGTTGTAGGAAAATAGCATTTTCCTAATTGAACCAAACACATGAAAATATTTTCCACACCAATTTTCATAATAGAACCAAACACTTAAAAATATTTTCCTTTTCCGGAAAATAGCATTTCCGAAAAATATGTATTTTCTGGAAAATATTTTACGGGAACCAAACGGACCCTTAGTCAAATTTTAAAAATAAATAATAACCAAAAGCGAGAAGAGTGCACAGACAAACCATTAAAAAATTGATTAAAACAATGAAATTTAAAAATGAGTGGTTGACAGCATGTATTTAGTGGTTGATAGAATTCAAGTTGTCAATCATCTTCAAAGAGACCAGAAGACTCTAGAGTTCAAAGGAGAAAAGAAAACTGCATAAACAACAAATGAAAAAAACGCAGAGAAAGAGAAAATACAGAAACAGCAATCGGCAAAAATGCAGAGAGAGAAGGCAAGCGAGACTGAAAAGAAGAGTAAGAACAAATAGTGGTGCGATCTCAATGTCTGAGGATGAAGCCTCATCAATGGCTGAGCCTGTAAGTACCAAAAAAAAAAAAAAACACCTCTTGGACACCGGAGTCAGGCGAGTCTTACCGGTATCGGTGTCCGACACGTGTACAGGCTGTATACTATGAGACCATCACAATCACAACCCAACTCTCAAGTTAAAAACATCAATTAGCTTTAAGAAAGAATTAAAAGAAAAGAGCCCAAGAATATCTTCTTTTTTGAAAAGTAGCCCAAGAATATCTTCCTTAAGTAGACACAAGAAAATTCAGAGAAACAATCATATTAAAATTCTGAATCAAGTTTAAAAGGGAAAAAGGACAAACTTATGTCACCTCTGACAGACACTGCAAAGTGGGAAATATTAGCAATGCACCTCACACATTCTGAAAAGGATCATCCAATTTGGTTGTAATGATGCTAGAATGACCACCATCAAACTTATAATGAGATCTGAATTACGATAACCTCTCCACTATGAAGAGACCCATTACAATTCTCTTTTGACAATAACGGTAGTAATCAAAACTTTTCTCCAAGCACAAGAATTTTGAAATAAGCAAATGGAGAACAAGAATTTTACATCCAAGCACAATTTGAAAAAAAAGAACGTATTGTTAAAAGCCAAGGAAATGAAACAACCAGAAAACAAGGCAGAAGAGCTTATAAGAATAATATATCGAACAAGGAAAGCAAAAATTCTACACAGTAAGTTATCATAATCTCATAAAAAAGGTCAACATCATCCAATTAAAATGCAGCCAATCTCTATTTTGGCAATTTTTTTTTTTGGCATGATAAATATATTTGTAAAATGAATCATGAAACTGACTTCAACCTGTTCTTGGGGAGGAGATTGCATTTGAGCTAGGGCTTATTGGTTTTTTATGGTCATTGAATATCAAACTACATCACATGCTTTAAAAATCTAAAACTGGCTTTTAGAGGACAATTATATCCGGCTCTTAATTGTCAGAACTTTTTTTTTTTTTTTTTAACATCTCAAACACGGACACATTAAAATCTTAGAAGAATGACAACATAGTATTTAGTGAACACATTCCCCTCAGACATTAACTAAAAGGGAAAGGCCATAATAGGTGTCATACTTTTAAAGGAAATTATGCAAAAATAACAGGTTCCAAGCTGATGCAGCAGGGGAAGCCTAATACTTAATGACTAAATAAAATTGAATATTATTTAAGTGGGTTAAAGACCCACAACTTCTTTCAGATAGAATGAGCCCCAGGAAACCCTGGGGAATTGTCTTCTGCCACAGCAGACTTCTCAAAGTAAAATTTCCTGTAGCACAAAACTTGTTGCAAGGCACATTTGGCTATTGTATTTGCCTTGTGATGATTGGTTTGCTACTGCTTGGAGTGGTGAATTCAATCAGATTGAGGTTGTATTTGAGAGCACTAGGCCAGGCTTGTATGTGCAGAAATGTGGGCTCAGTTTGGCATATAAGCAAGATGTGGAAATGTTCACCCAAACAATATGCAGCAGTAATCACATAACTTTTGAGGGTTGTGATGGTTCCTGCGATGAATTTGACAATTTATGGAGAAACTGTGATGACTATAATGATAATGAACCTAGTGCAATTTGCAGCTCTTCTGAGGAAATTGAAAGTTACATCTCCTCAGTCAATGGTAATGATCTTATTAAATATCCTTGCGTTACATACTTACATGCCAAATCCTATTTTATTTTATGTTCTTTCTAGTTGTTTAGCTGGGTTAGTCGCTAGCAAGTCAGTCGATTCATTTATCTTTTTCTTCTTTCTGCTGATCACACGCAAGCAATTATCCAATCATCCTATATTTTCTGTGTTCCTAAAAATTACCTTTAGATTCCCCCACTTGAGTTCACTGCAAATTGTCTAAGCCTCTACATCATCATCACTTACAAGAAGCTTAATAACTAGTAAAACCTTATTAGCCAAGTTGAGAATATTATCTGCATAAGAAATACATTCTCAAGCTTCACTCAATACACTGCTACATTACTTTAACGATTTTGCTAAGGTAAATGCATGGTCCAGTCCTAGGTTGGCATCCTATTTGTAAGTGCCTGAGCAGTGGCGGCTCCAAGAATTTTTTTCAGAGTGTTCCTCAACCGTGATGATGTCATAATTAATTAATATAAAAATAAATAAAATAATTACGTAAATTTTAACAATCTTAATAAAACAGTATTTAAAGATGTTAAAAATATATCTTGATTAAAGATTAGAAGATATTTCTCATAATTTACTACACAGATTAATAAATATCCTCTAATTACTTAAGATATTCTGTTAAATTTGTAATTTACTAATATTATTGACCAAACTATTAATATATTAACCAAACTACTAATATATAAGATACTCTATTCATCTGTAGCACAAAGTTGAAACTATTAATAACATTACACATATTATATTTATATAAATTCAAAGGCCTTCAAAAAGTAAAGTTTGTTTCATTAAATAAAAACTTATATATATTAAAGTCTGAAATTGTAGCAGGCATTCAACTTTTTTTTTTGAGAAAGTAGCATGTATTCAACTTGTTTAAAACACGTTTTTCAAAACTAAAGTACACGTCAAAGTAACATGAAAACAAGCATGTGGCTATGGAATTTTTTTGTTTAAAAAATATAAAAGATCTCATCCCCACACAATAAGAAACGCAAACACGTTGATCTCTTCTCAACTTATCTTTCTCCCGTCCTCTCTGTCTCTCTTTCTTTTCTCTTTTTTTGAGAATCTCACCTCTTAGTCTCTCATACAACAAGTAGATCAGAGCACACATCTCTTCCTCTATAACCTTTCTTCTTAAGCAAACTGATCTATCAATGGTAGATCTAACATCTATCTAAGGTTTGAGCTTTTGGTGAAGATGAACGAGCCCAGCCACCGGCCATTTTCAATGAAGATTTCTATGGGAGGAACCGTGAGAACTGTTCACGGTTCTGAGAACCGTGAGGTTTGAGCTTTTTTATTTATTTTTTATTTGAGAGTGTTCCTAATTTTGGTTGAGAGTGTTCCTAATTTTTTTTTATGGGGTAAACAAATAAAAAAAATTTTAATTATTATATATATTTTTTTTTTCTTCAGGTCAGGGTGTTCCTGGGAACACCCTGAACTGAACGTGGCGCCGCCACTGTGCCTGAGTATTATTTTAATTTTCATATTCACCTTGTGCTGGTGAAAGCAAGAAAATTTTGACACAAGAAAACTACAGACTGCAGAGTACTTCCTTCTCTAGGACTGCCAAGAAGGAACTACAATTAGACTGATTATTAATGAGTGAATTATTAATTATTTTTATTTTTGGGGACAAACACATCATCATTATGGACTGCTGGAACAAGTTTGACTAAAGCTGTCATGAAGCTTAGTTCAGTTGAATTATGTCTTTTTTTTTTTTTTTTTTTTTGAGATAATGAAGTTGGTTTAAGTCATATGCATTGTACTAGCTTCTGGGTGGCATTAGGAGACTTTAAGGTTTGCAATAGCTAGAATGTTTTAGTGTCAGTGTATGGGCTGGTAGCTGATTCAGTGCAACTGATTGATGCATTGCTGCCCTGTCTAAAAATGGTCACAGGCCATGTGCAACATGTGCCTAATTAGAATTGAGAGATGTTAAACTATTAGCATCATTTAGGGCCAATTGGCATTCAGTAGACAAGAAATTAGATACTTTTTGAAAGTTGAACTATTCTGTTATCTATTTCTATTTATAATGCTTTTTTTTTGATAAGCAGGGTAGGTGTTTGTGAAATACGTCCAAATAAAGTCTACTTTTGTAGGTGTGCAAATTTCATACCCAAGCCACCAAAAAATATGTTACTGTCTGGCCCAAGCTCCGCTGAATACAATATTCACTGATGAGAATTTTGGGAGAAGGTTTTGGAGTTGTGGCAAATACAAGCAAAATGTAAATTGCGGGTTCTTTGAATGGGAAGATCCAGAAATGTGTCCCTATGGACGAAGAGTAATACATCAACTACCAGGGCGCCTGGACAAGTTGGAGAAGTTATTAGTTGTACATCATAAAGAAAACAAAAACTTGAGGATTCCTTTGTTGTTTTCTTGGACTGCCTTTGCAATTATTGTCACTGTTCTGATTTGGTGCAATGGGGCTAGAGTGGAGCACAAAAAGATGTTGCCATAAGTTTAGCTAGTTTTGAGCAAAATGTATGGTCTTTTCTATGTTATTGCTATGATTTGGAATGTAATTTGTCATCTATCTAATAGATTGTATATTTTATGTTATTGCTATGATTTGCAATGCGCTTCCTTTTAATTTGTTTATTTTCGTTCGCTTGATATTATTTAAAGCAAAAGATGATATTCTGTTTCCGATCTCAATCTAAGGAGACACCAAATCAGGTATAGTTTGCTAAGAACAAGAAAAATTAACAAGTCATGCATATTTGGAAAGATTATTATTATTTCACAATGCCAACAATAAAGTTAATTAGTGAGCTAACTAACCTGTGTTTGACTGTTTTGTGCATTAGTTGTCATAGCCTCAGTAGCACCTACGGGTTGTGATGAGCCCTACAGTACAAATTAAAGACATAGACCAACATAGTCAAACATAGAATCAAGTACATAATCATACATGGAACCAAAAATAATTATTTACTAATTACCAACAACTGCAGCACCAACAGATAGCATGTTGCTGCCTGATTTAGAAGTCTTATTGATGTGTTATGATGCCTAAACAGTCTCAATGCAAACCTAAACAGAAAATCCTGAGTATCACGCATGTTCACAACTAATTCTAACTAACATACGAGAACCTAATCCTAACTGACTTGGGAAATCCCAATTATTGAATTAAAAACCTAATTAACTACTAATTAAATACAATTAGCTCCAAAGTTAAATAAAAATAAATAAAAATAGGTAATTCTTTGAGCCTCCCGCATTAGTATTTCAACAAAAAATTTATACCAAGTAACATAGAGATTCAGTTATAACATAACATGATACAAAACCCGTGCATTTAGGGCACAAAGCACATCAACATTTTATTGTACCCACATCATGTCTTGTCCATATTCCACATAGCATTCCAGCTTGGGTTTAAGATTCTTATAACCTTGTGAAAGATTCTAAGACAAATAATTTGGCTTGAGCTATAGGCAAAAAGGACTTTGACATGAACAATACTTTACAGGATTATAGATTCTATGGGTTAAGTTCCACTTTTCAAATTGGGTTACCCCTATTCAGTAATATTTTCCCTACTATTTCAACAAGCACATCCCTTCCCTTCGTAATTATTCCACCAGAATATATTTTACCAGTTCAAGGGAGGAAAAAAGATACAAGGAAAGGAGTGCAAGAAAGGTGAGCTTGATAGTTAAGTTTTTCCACAAAGCTCACAAGACACTACAAATTTATGACCAAGAATATCAAAGATGTAGATACAGTGGAAATTGTAGCACATATTTTCCTACAAAATTTATGGTAAATTACAATTTATTGTGAACTCTGCATCACTCACTTTTAAAATGTAAAATTAGTTTGGAATAAACTAAAATATTTTTATTAACCAATCATCTACTGGAAACCATGTTACACTTACACAAAATCTATCTTTCTCCGATCTTTTTCCTCAAACCTTGCATTAAAATTCATTAATTTAATCCACTCCACAAGAACACCAAGATAATTGAGGAAAAAGATAGAAAGAAAGATTGTTCACAACTAGGGTGTCAAATAGATGATACTGATGATGATGTGATATCACTTGAGGGTTCATCAAAATCTATTGATTTAATGATTTCAAATTGTATGGAGGTTTACTGTAATTTTTTAAAAGTCAAGTAAAGTGTAGTAAACCTAACCACAGGGAGGCGAATTTTAATTTGCACAAATTTAACTTCTTGAAAAATAATAATAGCCTTTTGTTCCCAGAAAATTAGAACTATAAATCTATATGAAAGTTACAAACATGATAATAGAGAAACGCCCACTCACATAGCCAAGCAGTGCAGAAACGACTAAGAACATGAATCCGATAAGTGTTATCTGACAAAACATAAAGATTTTTCCGTCAGTGAATTGAACAGGCATGAGTGTATTACATCAAAGTAAAAGTTACAAACGAATGCAACGATACAAAGAGAAAAGGAAGATTACTATACCATGTTTGGACTGGCATATGATCCCAAAATGCAATGCAACACTAAAATCGTGTATTCAGCTAAGGTGGCACACACACAGAGGTGTGTAATCAACAGCACTCGTTTTTAAAAACATGATTCCCGTCTACGTGGCAATGTGTATACAGTGAGTGTGTGTAATAAGGAACTCGTTTTAAAAACACGATTTCAGTCCATGTGGCAGTGTATATGCTGAGTGTGTGTATAATAAGGAACTAGTTTTAAAAACATGATTTCAGTCCATGTGGCAATGTGTATACAGTGAGAGTGTGTAATAAGAAACCCGTTTTAAAAACACAATTTCAGTCCATGTGACAATGTGTATACGGTGGTGAGTGTGTAAACTATTATTACTCCCTTTGAAATCGCATTTTGAAAACACGATTTCATGATTTTAACTGAAATCACGTTTGATTTCAGTCCATGTGGCAATGTGTGTACGGCGAGTGTGTGTAATAAGGAGCACTTGACAATCATTATAAAAAAGAAGGGACATACGGCATCCAAAGGGGGAAGAAATGAACGAAGCGAGACCAAAAGGGTTGGAGCACATATTTGGCGACGTACGAGTGATCCACGTCGCTGTACTTGTACCTGTGAAGCGCTGCAACATCATGTGCCCCTATGTATCCCATTCCGCTAAACCTCAACACGTAAATGCTATTAATTAGCACCAATATTTCTATTTGGATCATAATTTTATTTATTTATACCAATTTTATATTATCTATATGCATGCCATAGAATCAGACTATGCGTTTGATTTTGAGAGTCTTTTAGCTAAATATTGTTAAATTTAAAACATATTTGCGTTATAGGTACTGTTACAAGTTATTTAGGGAAGGATCTTTTGATAGTATGGGATCCACTTACAAGGAAGAGATGGATGGGATTAATGGAGGTTTCTGGTTTTGGTCATGTTCTTCTTTGCATGGGAAGGGAGAAGGAAGGCTTTTCTTCTTGGTTCTGGGATAAAGAACATAGTAATGAAACTTACCAGAAGATTCTCCAAGGAGGTCAACTTCTGGATCTCTTGCTTCATACCTTTCTTTGAGTTTTTGCTGGGAAGATTTCTTCTTCTTTCTTGAATTGTCTTCTTCAAAGTCCTCTTCTTCTTGGCAGTCAGCACAATTGCAAACATCCCACCATATGTGGCCAGAAAGTGATTTTCCTTCATAACAAGGCTTTCCATCTTTACCAAATGCCTTAATTTTAAGATCATTTTCACCAACATATGAAACCGGCTGGAGCATTGCCATTTGAGTCGGAAAGACTGTTACATCCTTCTTTTCTGGAGGAGCCGTTAGAAATCTTGTCTCTACTTCACCATTGGCTTTTCTGATAAAGAAAGGCTCGTTTGACTGAATTGGCTTAGTTGCCTGATGAAGCATCTCATATCTTGTAATCCAAGATTCTGAAAAGATAGATGTCATTTTTTCTCTATTCAGTTGTCTAGGAACAAATGTACACATTGGTGTCATTCCTGGATCAACTTGAATCAGTAGAGCATCATTGGACTGAGCTAGATCTGGGACAGCCATATCAAAAGCATGATTCTGGAGTCTATAGGCTAGCTGATAATGAAGGGTGGCTGCAAATGTATCTTGCACCTGAGAAGCACCAGTAATCTGAACTTGTACTTTAAGAGCATCACAAAGGTGAGGGTCTCTGAGGGACATGTTGAAGTTGGGAAAAAAGGTAACAAAAACTGTTCCCGCATTGAGAGTGGTTTGAACAGTTCCTATGACCGCATTTTGGTATTCTAGAAATCTAGAATCAAGAAGTGAAATTCTAGAGACTATAGGAAGTCCCTTTCTTCCGTGGAAGGTTAATGCCAGCCTTACTGCGCCAAAATGAAGATGGGAGTACCCTTGTTTTTGCCATGGAATCACGAATTCTTTGGGAAGGGCAAGAGTAATGAAATTTTCTGTTTCTTTTGCTGGAATATTAAACTGGTCAAACTTAGAGGCTTGAACATATTCTTTGATAGTAGAAGGACGAGAAGGACCTAACAACTTTTTTATGGATTGCTTAAAAGAGGTTTGGGGTTTCCCAGATTATTGCCAAATTTGTCGCAAGAATCACAGGAAGATTGCGAGAATGGTGGATTAACCTAGGGGAATACAGGCAAAGACAGGCAGCTCAATGTAATACCTTGGAAGATTTTTTCACAATAATCCATAATGAGTTCTTTGGATCTGTAATTCACTACACTAAAGTGGCACGAGAAGAATTTCTACTGATGAAATGCTGCTCATTTGAAAGATGAGATTTGGAGAAACATTTTGACAGAATGTCAAGAAGATACTACTCTTTTAATGGCATGGATGATGTTAATTCGAAGCATACTTTCCTCAATTCCCTTCCACAACCATTAGGAGACGAAACTCTTCGCATGATGAATCTCCAAAAGATAACGTTGCAGCAAGCCTCTTTAGGAGAAATCTATCAGCATGTGCTTATTGCCCTAGAAAAACTCTGCAACCAGAGAAAATTTCCTTCAGAAATCAATAAGATTCATGGCAAACTCAAGGATAATTGTAAAAAGAAAGATTTGCAGATCAAGTGCTATGACAAGAGTTGTACCTGCTCAACAAAAAGAAAAGATCATTTCAAAAAATATTCCTAGAAGAAAAGGTACTATGCAGGTCAAAAGAAGCAATCCTTTCGTAGGAAGAAATGGAGATTTCTTAAAAGAAAGTAGTTTAGAGGGAAAACTTCAAGAATTTGTTTTCTATGCAGAAGACCGGGGCATTTTGCAAAAAATTGTCCAAAAAAGGAAAAAGCAGCAAAACTCCTGGAGCAAGCACAAATTCATGCAGATGATACTCCTTTTTCAGACGTAGAGTCTCTCTTTTCATTAGACGACGAGTACTCCCCTCAAGCCTTAGCAGTCATGGCTTATTCTACTTCAGAAGAAGAGTCAGATCCAGGCAATGAAGAAGAGTCAGATCCAGGCAATAAGGCTAGCATTAACCTTCCACGGAAGAAAGGGACTTCCTATAGCCTCTAGAATTTCATTTCTTGATTCTAGATTTCTAGAATACCAAAATGTGGTCATAGGAACTGTTCAAACCACTCTCAATGCAGGAACAGTTTTTGTTACCCTTTTTCCCAACTTCAACATGTCCCTCAGAGACCCTCACCTTTATGATGCTCTTAAAGTACAAGTTCAGATTACTGGTGCTGCTCAGGTGCAAGATACATTTGCAGCCACCCTTCATTATCAGCTAGCCTATAGACTCCAGAATCATGCTTTTGATATGGCTGTCCCAGATCTAGCTCAGTCCAATGATGCTCTACTGATTCGAGTTGATCCAGGAATGACACCAATGTGTACATTTGTTCCTAGACAACTGAATAGGGAACAAATGACATCTATCTTTCCAGAATCTTGGATTGCAAGATATGAGATGCTTCATCAGGCAACTAAGCCAATTCAGTCAAACGAGCCTTTCTTTATCAGAAAAGCCAATGGTGAAGTAGAGACAAGATTTCTAACGGCTCCTCCAGAAAAGAAGGATGTAACAGTCTTTCCAACTCAAATGGCAATGCTCCAGCCGGTTTCATATGTTGGTGAAAATGGTCTTAAAATTAAGGCATTTGGTAAAGATGGAAAGCCTTGTTATGAAGGAAAATCACTTTCTGGCCACATATGGTGGGATGTTTGCAATTATGCTGACTGCCAAGAAGAAGAGGACTTTGAAGAAGACAATTCAAGAAAGAAGAAGAAATCTTCCCAGCAAAAACTCAAAGAAAGGTATGAAGCAGGAGATCCAGAAGTTGACCTCCTTGGAGAATCTTTTGGTAAGTTTGATTACTATGTTCTTTATCCCAGAACCAAGAAGAAAAGCCTTCCTTCTCCCTTCCCATGCAAAGAAGAACATGACGAAAACCAGAAACCTCAATTAATCCCATACTATCAAAAGATCCTTTCCCAAATATCAAAATGTCAACCCCTCCTTATTGGCCAAAACCATGCACAAAACCCTTTACCATGTTATATGCTTGATCAAACTTCAACCTCTTACTCACAGAATTTCCCTCCATTAGAAAGCTTTGATCATCCTCAAACCAACACCAAACATGTGTGGAAGATCAAGAACCCTGTTGGAGTTAATCCAGATGGAACCAAGAAGCAAGTTTCCTCAGCAGAAGCAGCTTTAAACTGGCAAGCAGAAAATGCTGTAGCCCAAAACCATGTTCTGTCAAGAATTCTGGATAACCAACAAAAGATGGCTGAGGTAGTCACCCATACCTTTTCCTCCTCAAACTCTCTTATTGAGGATTTGAAGAAGAAAATCAAAGCAGTTGAGGAAGAATTGGCAATTATTACATCTACAGTCAGAGACTTGTCTGTCTCTTTTCCCCTTATTGGGCAAAAAGAAAAAGAAAGAAAACAGTTGTTGTTACAACTCTAATCCATGGAAGGACCCCAGAAAGATATTCCTCAGACTCCTCCGATACATGTTCATATGCCCTTCCAACCTCGCCAATTGTTATATAAAGATCTGTCCATACCATTAACCTCTCCTTTCTCCCCAACTTCTCCCTACTAGAATCTTCAACCATTAGCCATAACACATCCTGACCATAATCCTTTTAAGCCAAGTGAAATTTTCCCTGTCATAACCTACAATACTTCAACTCAACCGAAGTCCCAAAACAAACCTTTTCCTATCAAGAAAGACAAAGAACCGTTGTATCAACCTCCTCATCCAACTGTTGGAGCATCCTCAAGGCCTCCCGACATGAACATGTTAGCTGTAGACCCTGACCCCCCAAACCCAATCTCATCATTCCTTAAAACCCTCACCCTTGCAGATACAAAAGAACCTTTTGTGCTCCCTGTAATTGAGGATTCTGAATTAGATCTGTCAGATCTTGGTCTAGAGCAGGTGTTTATGACAGAAGCAGAACCAAAGGAAGAAGAGGAAAATGATGTTCTCCGACCCAGACAACCTCCACCAATATTTCCTCCACCACCCATTATCCCAGAAGACCAAACAAGGTTGACTTATTCACCAACCACTGACTCCAAACATCTGTTCACCCTTGATAATATCCCTCCTTCAAAATGGCATGAAGAGTTTTTCAACATGTATTCCTGGTGTATAGCAGAACTCCAAGCCCTAAATGCCACGGTTTCCCAGATTATTGCCAAATTTGTCGCAAGAATCACAAGAAGATTGCGAGAATGGTGGATTAACCTAGGGGAATACAGGCAAAGACAGGCAGCTCAATGTAATACCTTGGAAGATTTTTTCACAATAATCCATAATGAGTTCCTTGGATCTGTAACTCACTACACTGAAGTGGCATGAGAAGAATTTCTACTGATGAAATGCTGCTCATTTGAAAGACGAGATTTGGAGAAACATTTTGACAGAATGTCAAGAAGATACTACTCTTTTAATGGCATGGATGATGTTAATTCGAAGCATACTTTCCTCAATTCCCTTCCACAACCATTAGGAGACGAAACTCTTCGCATGATGAATCTCCAAAAGATAACGTTGCAGCAAGCCTTTTTGGGAGAAATCTATCAGCATGTGCTTATTGCCCTAGAAAAACTCTGCAACCAGAGAAAATTTCTTTCAGAAATCAATAAGATTCATGGCAAACTCAAGGATAATTGTAAAAAGAAAGATTTGCAGATCAAGTGCTATGACAAGAGTTGTACCTGCTCAACAAAAAGAAAAGATCATTTCAAAAAATATTCCTAGAAGAAAAGGTACTATGCAGGTCAAAAGAAGCAATCCTTTCGTAGGAAGAAATGGAGATTTCTTAAAAGAAAGCAGTTCAGAGGGAAAACTTCAAGAGTTTGTTTTGTATGCAGAAGACCGGGGCATTTTGCAAAAAATTGTCCAAAAAAGGAAAAAGCAGCAAAACTCCTGGAGCAAGCACAAATTCATGCGGATGATACTCCTTTTTCAGATGTAGAGTCTCTCTTTTCATTAGACGACGAGTACTCCCCTCAAGCCTTAGCAGTCATGGCTTATTCTACTTCAGAAGAAGACTCAGATCCAGGCAATGAAGAAGATTCAGAACTAGAAATCCAAACTATCTTCACATCACAGCCCATTATAGCCCCCTTAACCAGTCCTACCCCTATAGCCCAAGTAAGCATCCTCCTGGACACTTATGCCAAACCCATTTCAGTAATAGCCTTATTTGATACAGGAGCAGCAGCAACAATCCTCCATCCTAAAATACTACCCAAAGAATGTTGGTTACCTCATCACCAGATGTTCAGAGCAGCAAATGGAGAAACATTTTTGATCACCCTGAAAAGCAAACCCATCCTCATCAGAATATTCCCAACACTCACCATTAAACATCAAGTCCTTGGCTCCCCCCTCACAGGGAGAGACCTTCTTATAGGATTTGATCTCCTTCATCAAATACCCAGTCTTAGATGGTCTTCAAAAAGACTCATGCATAAACAACACCTTCTTACCTGGACCCAAGTTCCTCATTTATTCTCGGTAGATCCTTTTGAGTCCCTAAAATTCCAGATTATCAATAATTGTTGTGCAAACAGCCACTCTGAATTCCTCCTTAAAAATCCAAACCTTTTGTGGAAAAATTCAAGTTTCTTCATCCATTTACCCTTCAAAAAGAATGAAGACGTTAATCCCACAAAAGCCAGTCATAGAGGGATGAATCCAGAACACTTAACTTTGGCCAAGCAAGAGCTATCCACCCTCCTTTCTGAAGGAATTATTGAACCCACAACTTCACCACGGGCATGTGAAGCTTTTTATGTCAACAAACATGCTGAGCAAGTACGAGAAAAACTCAGATTGGTAATCAATTACCAAGATCTTAACCATTTCCTTGCAGATGACAAATTTCCCTTGCCAAATAAGAGTGCTCTTTTCCAGCACCTTTCAAATGCCAGACTATTCTCGAAGTTTGATCTCAAAGCAGGTTTTTGGCAACTTGGAATCCATCCAAAAGAAAGATACAAGACAGCATTCTGCATTTCAGACCATCATTACCAATGGACTGTCATGCCCTTTGGTCTTAAAAATGCTCCATCCCAATTTCAAAAAGCAATGGTAAAATTGTTCCAGCCACTCTTGACGAATGCATTAATTTATGTGGATGACATCCTCTTGTTCTCAAAGGACGCAGAATCCCACGAAAAGTTACTCACAGAATTCTACCAGTTGGTGAGATCTCAAGGGATAATGCTTTCAGAAAAGAAAATGGTTATCGGACAGTCTTCCATAGACTTTTTGGGAGTAAACATTTCAGATGGAAAGTATACTTTGTAGCCTCACATAGCTGTCTCTCTTGGTGAATTTCCAGACAAGCTCACAAGTGCCAAACAAATACAACAGTTCCTTGGAATTGTCAATTACATGTCGGATTTTATTCCAAAGATATCCAAGTATAGGAATTGTTTGGCTCAATTACTGAAGAAATCACCTCTAGAATGGAATTCTGTTCATACAGAAGCAGTCCAACAACTGAAGAAATTGGCAAAAAAGCTTCCCCCTTTGTAGATTCCAGGACCAAGCAAACGAATACTGCAGACAGATGCTAGTGACGAATATTGGGCAGCAGCTCTTTTTGAAGAGATTAATGGCAAAAGAAGTATTTGTGGATACAAAAGTGGTGCATTCAAGCCTCCAGAACTTCATTATCACTCCACTTTCAAAGAGATCCTAGCAGTTAAACATGGGATTGAAAAATTCCAGTTCCATCTCCTTGGGCATAATTTCCTAGTAGAAATGGATATGTCTTCCTTTCCCAAAATGCTTCAGTTCAAAAGGAAAATGCTTCCACACCCTCAGTTACTCAGATGGTCAAATTGGTTTTCACAATGGTCATTCCAAGTAAAACACATTAAAGGCAAAGATAACCTCATCACCGATTATCTTTCCAGAAAGCCTCCTATCCTCAATACCACTATTATTCCTCCACCCCTGTGTGTATATCCTATTACTGATCCATCCTCATCATCAAACCCTCCCCTGGCAGATCCTGATGATATCCTTACCATGATAGACACTCTCCCCCCAGAACTAAAAACCCAAATAAAAACTTTGACCCTTCAAGCTAGATCCAAAAGAATCATTAGAACCCTCCATGAGTACCTCAAAAAACACCAGTCTCACTTCCTAGCTGTTTTCCCTGACATAGACCAGCCCTGGAAAACCCCTTTTACCTTTTGGATAACCAATTGGAATGTGGCACATTATCTCTACATGTGGTATTTACTCAATGAGTATTACCTATGTCTTCACTTTGAACCTGAATTCTACAGGTATCTCTTTCCACATGGCAATAAATATTTTCACAAATTTTGGTTTGAGATTTTAAAAAATGATGCTCATGATGGTGAATGGACAAAGTATCCGAAGATAGAACACCATAGATTTGGTCATAAAGTCAATTCAGTATGCCTAGTAGCCAAGCTCAATTCTAAAAATAACATCCGAGCAGACGGAATTCTTCACTCTTCAGAGATGCATTGGGTTACTAATCCAGATGGCACTCTCCATATGCATTCAGATGTGCATTGTGTATCCTGTCATCATGCACTCACAATGGCTGAATCTCTTAATAAAGGAATACTCCCTGAAATAGTGTCAACTGATCCAGATGTTTGCAGACAACAATAGCCACATGAAGATCATTGGGAAATGCCTAATCCTCTTGTGGGATATGATGACCCTCAATACCATAACCATGATCCAGATGATGTTGGTGAAGAATGGTTCCAAGGAAGAGATGGATGGGATTAAACAAAAAAAAAAAAACAAAAAACAAAAAAAAAAAAAGTTCCTAGAAACGTCTTCAGACGTAAAACTTTAATTTTTACTGTTCACTATCTATCAAAAGCATATCCAGACCAATCCACTTATGCACATAGGCCCCTAAGAAGTATGACACTTGTTCATCTCTTCAAGAGGTTATCCTGACGAATGGCAGACTCATAGTTATGGTGTCTTACTAGACTTCTGCCTACTTTGACAGGTGTTGCTCAACCCACCAGGGCCTCCCTCTTCTGTAAAGTACATCCTTATCAGCAGCTGATCCTTATCCTCCAGATGGCTCTCCTTCAAAAGCTGGCCCCCCTTGTTTCTTCCACGGGTAATACTGTTGCCGAAATTCAATCTCTCTCCTCATTCCCCTAAATAACTTGTAACAGTACCTATAACGCAAATATGTTTTTAAATTTAGCAATATTTAGCCAAAAGACTCGAATAAATTAGTGCTTTATGACGAAAGAGAAAGATATGGTGATTTTTGCCAAAATCTATAATGTCAAAAATTTAGTCAGATCATTTCCGTTTTCTTTTCTTTCCTTTTTTTTTTTTCTTCTTTAATAAATGAAAACATTTCCAAGATATACAAAAACGAAAAACCTACTAATTTAAGGGATTCTTCTTCTCAAAAAAAAAAAAAAAAAAAAACTAATTTAAGGCATTATTCAAGTAGTTTTATATATTTAGTAATTTAATTTCAAAATTTGACTATGTTTCAAAAAAAAGAAAAAAAGAAATAAAAGTTTTTAGGTTATGTTTGATAATAATTTTTGTTTTCTATTTTCAAAAACATGTTTCTAGGCATAGAAAGAAAAAACTATTTTCTTGTATTTTTGAAATCAGAAACATGTTTGGTACGTGAAAAAAAATCAAAGTTTTTTTTAAAAATAAAAAATACTAAAATACGTTGTTACTAGAATTCTGGCACGAACTCATTAAATGGTATGAATTCATTAAATCAAGCTTGCTCAACAAGAAAATAAGTCAAGCTTGAACATAAAATCTTATTTAATGGGAAATGCTAACGAGTGCCCTTAGTCCATTTAAAGAAAGTTTTTATAGGAAATGAAAAAAAAGTAATTAATATTTTGACAGTTTTTTTCATTTCCCATAAAAGTTGTATCAAAATTTTTTAAAAATAAATTATTAACGAGTGCCCTTAAATATTTAATAATAAGCTCAAGCTATGCTCATTTTCAAAAACAAAAATTAAATGAACCAACTTAAATATTTAATAATACTCGGCTCATTTATTGCCCTCCTTATATTTATACTTATACTACTATATTATAAGGAAGGCAAAAAACTCATTTTCATCTCTACATTTTTATGTGATTCCCACTTTGGTCCCTAACTTTTATTTTCACCGCTTTTAGTCCCTATCTTGAAAAACGCGTTTCGTTTTTGTCTCGCCGTTACATCAAAGACAGAAAATGCACACGTGGCAAATAGAGTGCACTGTTGGCACACTAAAAGCTGACTTGACCATTAAAATATTAATAAAAAATACTACGTCAACATCTAAATTAAAAAAATTAATTTATTAATTTTAACTAAATAAAAAAAATTAAAAACAGAATTAAAAACTAAAAATTATATAAATTGAAATCTAAGTATATCTTGAACAAGAACAACAAAAACACAACCCCAAATCCAAAAACACAAACCCAAAAATTAAAAAAAAAAAAAAAAAAAAAACCAACCCAACACACATAATGTGTTACAATTCCAATCGTAACTCAGCGGCACCACCAGTGGGATCTGTGCGGATCGTTCACTGAGCTCGTTGCTGAATCTCCCTTCCCATGGGCTCCACCCAGTCCGTGCAACAAGTCGAAGAGAGCGAAGAAGAAGATGTCGACGAAGAAGAAGACCAACACGAGTGACATCACAATGTCGAAGCCAATAGGATAGAGAATTCGAGATGCTCCCTTGCCACGCGTCCGCATCTCCGCTTTCTCCGCAACTGTCTTCCCTCGGGAGGCCGCGTCTGGGTCCCTCCATCATGGTGTGGGACCCTTACAACGTTCTGGCACCACCTCCGCTACCGTCACCGGTTTTCTCTAGAAGCTTCTCGTTCAATGCGATAGACGATGATCAGACGGTCGTGGAGGTTTTTTTGATTAACCACGAGGAGTGCGAGCTCAATCTGAGGCCTGATTTTGCCTCTAGGTAGTGATTGGGTGGTCTATCGGTATCTGAAAAAGAGAAGCATTGAGGATCAGGTTTTCTTTGGAGTTTGTTGAGGATATGTTGTTTGATGATGTAATTTATGGATTTTGGGTTGATGATCGGGTTTTCTCTATGGTTTGTTGATGATCTGTGGTCTGATTGGTGCTACGTTGTATTGTTGTTGATGTTGGATGTTTTGTCGTTGATTTGGCTGGGTTTTGATTTACGGGTTTTTTTTTTTTTTTTTTTTTTTAAATTTCTAGGTTTGTGATTTTGGATCTGAATTTGTGTTCTTATTGTTTTTTTTTCAAGACATATTTAGATCTCAATTCATATGATTTTTAGTTTTTAAATCTGTTTTTAATTTTCTTATTTAGTTAAAATTAATAAATTAATTTTTTTAATTTAGATGTTGACATGGTATTTTTTATTAATATTTTGATGGTCACGTCAGTTTTTAGTGTGCCAACAGTGCACTCTGTTTGCCATGTGTGCATTTTTCGTTTCTAATGTAATGGTAGGGACAAAAACGAGACATGTTTTTTAGGATAGGGACTAAAAATGGTGAAAATAAAAATTAAGGACCAAAATGAGAATCACGTAAAAATATAGTGATGAAAATTGGTTTTTTGCCTATAAGGAAATGAAGCAATTGTGGTATTCCTGTAAATAAACAAGTTTTAAGAGTATATTTATAACCAGGAACTTCTAGGAAGTTTCCTAATTTCCTTTCAACTCATTTTCCAAAGTTCAATAAAACCTTTCACACGTGAATTGTAACAATTGTTGTTGTTTTCACTTTTAAAGTTCTTTCTCTCAAGTCAGAACTTTTTTTTTTGACGTCTCTCAAGTCAGAACTTGGAACTAGCAACTATTGTAAAACAACCACTTTTTCGTGGCTCAAACCTTTCACACGTAACTTTTTTTTTTTTTTTTTTTGCTTGGTAATTGTTTATGCGGGTGCGGGGGCTCGAACCCCGAAGCTAACGGTTTCATGGTAAACCGGGTACCACTTGGGCTACAAGGCCCAGTGGTCCTTTCACACGTAACTTGCTTGCACTTGGAGTTTGTATGCTTATTTAATTAAATATTTTTTTAAATGAATTTGCACAATAAGCATATTAATTTATGTATTAGTTTCATAAAAAAAAAATTATGCATAATCATTTAGCATTTAGTAGACTTTATAGTACTTTTTTTTTTTTGGGTTAGGTGAAATTATGTTTGGATTTTTTTTTGTTTTATTTTTATTTTTTGTTCATGAGGTAGATTTAAAGTTTTAATCTTGATTTTGAGAGTTTTGTAGCTTGAGACTGAGTTTAGGAGTTTTGTGAGAGATTGGAGGTTACGTTTTGATAAAGCCAGAGATACAGACAATAACTTAGAACTTTAACGTAAAAGCTCCAAATTAAAACTGTGGGGCCTAATAATCTGGCAACCCCGGCCCATCTTATATTCGGCCCAAGGCTCATGCCGAGGATAAAGAAACGTCTGAGGAGGAACGCAGATGGCCCAAGCTGCCAGGAAGCATCGCCGAGGACGATGTCGTCCTCGGCCAGCCGAGATCGTTGAAAGAGGAAGTAACGAGCCACCAGGAGCAGCCTTCCTGAGCATCCAAAGAGAAAGAGCAAGTACAACGTGTCAGCCATGGAAACATGGTGGAGAAGTAAGTCCAGGATGAACTGTCATCTCCACATTAAATGCCCACAACTAACTTCCTGGCTGCATTAATGATGAGATGACCCCTGAACAGTGTTGCCTTGGTTGCTGCAACCCACAGGAAGAATGGAAGGCTGCTGATGGGACAAGCACTCAAGTAGCGGCCTGGTTGATCAACAAATGTAGGGCTAAGATCAATTGAGATGGGGGTATATAATGTAAGGAATCCCTCTGGAAAGGGGGACAGAAAATCTGAAACATAGGATACTGTAGCTACCTGTATTCTCCCAGAAACTCCTGTAATCAATCACTAAAGAAGTAATAAGAACTGCAAGCTTCGGAGAGAAAGGCCGAGGAGCACCATTTCGCATTTTCACCCACGTTCATGCTATTTAATCCATATGCAACCATGCCTGGCCGTTGCATCCCTCACTAGGGCCTAGTTCTTGAACCCGCTCTCTATAAATTCATTGTACTGGGCTAGCTAGGCTTGAGTCCACTCTCTCAACAGTAGAAGTGCTCAAACTCAGTCCCTACAATTGACGCCGTTTGTGGGGAGAACTTGTGCGTTAGTAAAGGCAACGATCAAGCATGGTAGGATCAGGTCCTCATCAAGCAGGCCCCCATCAGCCTGAACCGGTCAAGCCCTAGCACTAGGGTAACTTCGCCAACCCTGAGTGCGATCGAAATGAAGAGAATGGAAGATTCCGAGAGGGAAGTTTACACGCCACTCAAACCAACAGCAGCTACTCGCGTGGAGACAGTCATGTGCCACAGAGACAAAACAACAACCAGGTCATACAACCAAAGAAGGTTGGGAGCCGCGTGACCTAAGGGTAGAACGATGAGCAGGCCATGTAGTGAGAGATAGATGACTTGAAGAGGAGGCTACGCCATGCACAATGAAGGCGATCTTAACCTAGCCCCGACCTGCCCTCTAACAATGAGAGTGACGATGATTATAGGCAAAGATCGGGAATTCCTCCAAGCGAGACCTTCTCTCATGAAGAGGAGCACTATCGGAAGCGCAAGCGTAAAAGCCTATCCCCTAGGGGCTTGAGGTACGATGCCATGAGCAAGGCACTGGATCAACTGTCCAAATCGCCCTTCACACGCCATATAGAAGGGGCTGCACTTCCTCGGCGGTTCCAGCAGCCAATCTTCTCCATCTATAACAGCAAAACAGACCCCATGGAGCATGTGAGCCAGTTCAACCAGAGGATGGCCGTTCATTCTAAGAACGAGGCGTTGATGTGCAAGGTTTTCCCCTCTAACTTGGGTCCAGTGGCGATGAGGTGGTTCAATGGCTTGAGGATGGATTCCATAAGTTCGTACAGACAGCTGACCTAGGCTTTTGGCTCCCACTTCGTTACAAACAGCATAGAGCCTCGGCCCTTGAGCGCACTACTGTCTCTGACCATGCATGATGGAGAGACTCTAAAAGCCTACTCGACCGATATTGGGAGGTGTACAATGAACTAGAGGACAATTTCGACGATGTCGCCATCAGCACCTTCAAAAACGGTCTCCCAACTGGACATGGCCTAAAGAAGTCCTTGACAGGCAAGCCTGCCACCAGTATGCGCCAACTGATGGATTGGATCAACAAGTACAAACCGGTGAAGGAAGACCAGCTGCAGGTAAGAGGAAAAGACAAGGCCATCCCTTAGGAGATGAGGGATTCCAAGCCGAACCGATACAACAGCACCCGCCCGAGAAGGGACTTTGCAGGGCAATCTGGAGCAGCCAGCACACAAGTTGTCCACGCCGCATTCTGAGAACCAGTACACAGGGTGCTGGAGAAAATCGAGAACGAGCCATACTTCAGGTGGCCGAATAAGATGGTGGGGGAATCCACGAAGCGCAATCAAAACCTTTATTGCCAGTACCATAGGGACCACGGACATACCACGGAGAACTACAGGAATCTCCGGAGCTATCTGGACCAGCTGGTCCGAGAAGGAAGGCTGAAGCACCTTCTGCATCACCCCAATGACCATCAAGGCCGAACCTATCAGGAGCCCTAGAGAGATAATGCCCTAAGGGTGCCCGCAAGGACGATCAATGTAATCTTGGCTGCACCAGGAAGAATAGGCATTCGCCCTTCACGAGTGTTGTCTGTAGCCCAACTGCCTGCCGAGGAGTCCCAGCCAGAGCCGAAAAGGGCCAGGAGAAATTTTCACCCAACTTTGAGCTTCTCGGAGGAAGACAAGATTGGGACCACCCAGCCCCATGATGCCACTCTGGTGATCACACTCAGAATTGGGGACTACAATGTGAGAAGAATGATGGTGGATGGCGGCAACGCGGCCGAAGTCATGTACCCAGACCTCTATAAGGGGCTGGGGGTAAAGCTGGAGGACTTGACGCCCTATAGCTCTCCCTTGATAAGCTTCGATGGGAAACTCGTCATCCCAAAGGGCATGATCAGGCTGCCCATCCAGACCAGCTCAGAAGTGGTGGAGGTGAACTTTATAATGGTGGACACCTACTCCCCCTACACGGCCATTGTAGGAAGGCCCTGGCTCCACACCTTGGGGGGTGTTGCCTCCTCCTTGCACCAGAAGGTGAAATTCCCATCAGAGATCAGGTTCTCGAGATCCGCGGTTGTTAGCCCACAGCAAGGCAGTGCATGGTGGCTGCCATATCACAATGGCTCGACGCACAGCCTTCGGCTACTGCTAAGGAAGGCTTACATCAATCAAAGACCCCAGTGGTGCCTCCTGATACAGCTGCCGAGGAAGCAAAATGTGAGGATTTGGAGAAGGTGGTAATTGGTGACGATCCGGAGAAGTTCTTTCGAGTCGGAGCTCGGCTGCCTCCCAAGGAGCAAGAAGAACTAATTGAGTTCCTCAGAAGCAATATTGACGTGTTTGCATGGGATGCCTGTGATGCCCCAAGGATTGATCTGTCCTTCATCTATCACCATCTCAACATCAACCCGTCCATAGTGCCCAAGAAACAGCCGCCTCAGCGCCCATCGAGAGAGCACGCTGATGCAATTAGGGAAGAGGTGAATAAGCTTAAGCGTGCAGGGGCTATCAAAGAGGCCTTTTACCCTGAATGGTTGGCCAACACTATGGTGGTCAAGAAGAAAGGCGAAAAGTGGAGGGTCAGTGTGGACTTCATCGACCTAAATAGGGCATGTCCAAAAGACCCGTTCCCCATGCCCTGGATAGACCAGCTGGTGGATGCAATCACGGGCCATCCTCGGATGAGCTTCCTAGACGCCTTCCAAGGCTATCATTAAATACCACTAGCCCTGGAAGATCAGGAGAAGATAGTTTTTGTGACGCTTGTCGGGAACTACCACTACAAAGTAATGCCGTACGGTCTGAAGAACGCAGGGTCCACCTATCAAAGGATGATGACGAAAATGTTCAAGCCGATACTGGGCAAGAGCATTGAGGTCTATGTTGATGATATGGTGGTAAAGAGTAAAGTGGTGTCCGAACATTTGGGGGACCTCAGCCGCACCTTTGACGTCCTGAGAAAGCACAAGCTGCGCCTAAATGCTTCCAAATGCTCGTTTGGCGTGGGTTTTGGCAAGTTCTTAGGTTACATGATCACCCACAGGGGAATCGAGGTCGATCCTGACCAAATCAAGGCTATTCATAATCTAAAGCCTCCGCAAAACCCCAAGGAGGTCTGAAAGCTTACCGAAATGATCGCGGCCCTGAATCAGTTTATTTCCAGGTCGGCTGACAGGTGCAGGCCCTTCTATCTCCTGATCAACAAGTGGAAGGGATTTGAGTGGTCTGAGGACTGTGTCGTGGCCTTCCAGCAACATTGCTGTAGCACTTCACGCTGTGAGCCTGGTACTGATACAGGACGATGATGGCATTCAAAAGCCAGTCTATTACGTTAACAAGTCGCTGTATGAAGCTAAGGTTAAGTACCTACCCTTAGAGAAGGCCATACTAGATGTGGTCCACGCTAAGCAAAAGCTCCCCCATTATTTTCAGGCTCACACAGTGGTGGTCCTCACCCGATTACCCTTGAAGTCTGTACTCCGGACCGCTGATTACACAAGGAGGATCGCCAAGTGGAACATAATTCTGGGGGCTTTTGACGTCAAATACATGCTCGGACCTCCATAAAGGGCCAGGTTCTGGTTGATTTGATGGCCGAGTTCGCTGAACCAACAGTAGAGGTGGCAGCCGATGAGAGAAGCATTGACGAAAAATTAGTTAGGGCAGTCTCCATCCCCAGGTCACCATGTTGGAAGGTATACGTTGATGGCGCGGCAAACCAGAGGGGGTCTGGAGTGGGGCTAGTCTTAGTATCCCCTAAAGAGCATGTCATAGAAAAATCCCTAAAGCTCGGGTTCTCGGCCACAAACAATGAAGCCCAGTATGAAGAATTGTTGCAAGGGATGGTTATGGTGCAGAAGATGGGGGGAAAGTCGGTGGAGATGTTCTCGGATTCGAGATTGGTGGTAGGCCCGGTAGAGGGAGAGCTGGAGGCCAGAGATTCGAGAATGCAAGAGTACCTGAGCCAGGTTAGGCGGTTGCAGTCGGAATTTGATCTTTTCAGCTTGTCTCATATCCCCAGGAGTGGAAACACCCATACCGATTCATTAGCCACACTCACCACTTCCTCGGCAGGGGATTTGCCTCGGATCATACTAATGGAGCATCTGGAAAGAACGGGTGAGGTGGCAAAGGGCACGGTCCGCATCCATCAAGTTGGAGTGGGTCCCAGCTAGATGGACCCCATAGTGAGGTTCCTCAAAGCTGATGTTATGCCCGAGGAGAGGTCAGAGGCTGAAAAGATACAAAGGAATGCTTCTTGATTCTAGTTGTCCGAGAACCACAAGTTGTATAAGCGCTCCTACTCTAGACCATACCTACTGTGTGTTCACCCCGAAGCAGTAAAGTTACTGCTTGAGGAGCTGCACGAGGGAATTTATGGGAGCCACACAAAAGGAAGATTCCTGTCTCACCAAGCCGTCACACAAGGATATTGGTGGCCGGGAATGCAGAAGGAGGCCCTGAAGTATGTCAATAACTGTGACCAATGCCAAAGGTTCGCCCCAAATATTCATCAGCCTGGGGGGGTCCTCAACTCTTTGTCCAGCCCATGGCCGTTTGCCCAGTAGGGCTTGGACATTGTAGGCCTTTTCCCCAAAGCACCAGGGAATAAGAGGTATCTGTTGGTTGCCACAGACAACTTCACCAAGTGGGTCGAAGCCGAGCCATTGGCCAACATCAGGGATGTGGATGCTAAGAAATTCCTTTGGAGAAACATTGTCACGCAATTCGAGGTCCATCATACCCTCATTTCGGATAACAGACTCCAATTTGACAGCAAGGCCTTCAGAAAATACTGTTGTGAACTTGGGATCATAAACAGGTACTCAACTCCAGCCTACCCTCAGGGAAATAGGTAGGCCGAGGCTGTCAACAAGGTCATCGTCAACGGGCTCAAAAAGAGACTAGATGACGCCAAGGGAAGATGGATAGAAGAGCTGCCACACGTTCTTTGGACATACCAGACTACACCGCGGCGGTCAACGGGGGAAACACATTTTGCCATGACTTACGGGGTCGAGGCTGTTATCCTTCTGGAGACAAACTTCCCAACGCTAAGGATGAGCTTTTTCACTCCAGGTAGTAATGATGAACTACTGGGAAGAAGCCTAGATCTGGTTGATGAATGAAGGGAACGGGCAATGATCCAGCTGGCCTATTACCACCAAAAGCTCAAGTAGGGATATGATGCCAATGTGAAGCTCAGACCACTAGCACCGGGGTACCTGGTGCTGAGGAAAGTTGTGGGGGCTACCAAGAATCCTTCTTGGGGAAAGCTAGGGCCCAACTGGGAGGGGCCATATCGAATTACCTCGGTAGCGGGGATAGGTGCATACTACTTAGAAGACCTAGGTGAAAAACCTGTACCTCGTCCGTGGAATGTAAATAACCTGAGAAGGTATTATTATTAATGAAAGCATCCTTTTTTTCTTGTGATTCAAATTTCAAGTCTATTATGATTATATATCTTATGTCTTGGCGGCCGCCTAAAGTACTGGATTGAACCACTTCAAGAAAAACCTGGGTACTAGACTGAACCAAGGTCTTTCATGATCCTCGGACTCAAACCTATGGGGAAACTAACCACTTCAAGACAAACCTGAGTACTAGACTGAACCAAGGTCTTGCCTAGTCCACGGACTCAAACCTATGGGGAAACTAGCTACTTACAGGGGAATCTAAGTGTTAGACAGAATCAAGGTCTTGTACGATCCTCGGACTCAAACTTTTGGGGAAACTAGTTACTTACAGAAGAACTTGGGAGCTAGACGGAACTAAGGTCTTGCATGGTCCTTGGACTCAGACCTCCGACGAAACTGGCTGCCTTCGGCAAAGGCATAGATAAACACAAGCCCATAAGCATCGCTTAAGGCATTCTGAAGCACATTGAACCTAATCCCTTAGCATAGTCAGCAACTAATGGCTTTCCTAAGTATTTTTTACTGTTTACAGTATCTAGTTCATGTGATGTATAACCAAAATTGTGGAGTTATTCCCTTAGTACTCAATCTAACAAAAATAGGACCTGGTATTAAGATGGTCCAATTATCGACTGAGCTCTAAGTGGAAACTATCACTATGACCTTTACATTTTTTGGCTGCCAATTTAGAATGAAAAGCATGTTGAGCTTCTAAGATTGTGAAGCTAGTAGTTAAAGCCCAGGTTATGTCAGTAGTAAAACTCATCACAATGACAATTAACGCATAAAGTAAAAAAGAGATGATTCATACATTCAACTTAAAAGTAGCAGTACAGCGCTTAAAAAAAAAAAGAAGAGAAGCAACAACAACAAAAGCAGAAAATAAAAGGTAAAAGCTAGCTAAGGCAGCCAAGTTCTTCAACTTAAGCTTTACTCCCCCCTGGGAGGCTGTCCAGAGGTGTCCTCGGGGTCCTCAGAGCTTTAACCTAGGGGAACCGCCTGCAGAGGCATCACCATTAGAGCTATCTCCTTAGCTGGAGGGGCAACTTTGGGAAGGTCTCCCTCGGTAGGAAGAGCCTGAGAGTCAGCAGGAGGGACTTGAGGGCCAACAGGGGGCTTCACCACATCTGGGGGCGCTTCCAAGTTACTAGTTTCCCCTTCCTCTAGCACCCTCTGATGCTCAGCCCTCTCGGCATGCCTATCAATGGAAGTGGGGTCCTCGGCGGCATTGACCTGGCCCCTGTCTGCTGCTTCGGGCACGGTGTCGCCTTCAGAGGTAGTGGAGGCAGCCTCTTGGATAGTGGGAGGGTAGTACATTCTCTCGGCCTTCCTAAGCTCAGACGAAGCCTCGACCCCCGCTTGGTTGAGGGCCTCTTCCCAAGTCTGGGAGCAGTAGTGCCTACACACCTAAGGGACTTGAGCCTTGAGGGCAGCCTCAGTCTTAGCCACTCCTTTGGTAAAGGTCTCTTCCTCAGCTTGCTCTTTAGAACTCTCGGCCTCTGTCCGCGCAGACTCAGCCTCTGCTTTGGCTCTCAAAGCCTCATCCCTAATGTGCTCGGCAACGCCCCTGGCCCCCACCGCCTCGGCCAACCTCTGCTTTAAGTCAGCGATGTGCTCTTTAGCAATTTGCAGTTGGCCCTTAGTGTCTAGAAAACGCCTCGTCTGGTCAGCGGCCTGCTTTTAGGTGCCAGCCAAGCCTGACGCCGCGCTATCTCTGGCCTTCTTTGCCTCCTTTAGAGCCTCCCTCGCCTTCTTGAGGTCACCCTCAGATTTGTTAAGGATCTGTGTGGCATCCAAGCGGTTGTCACGCTCCTGCTCCAGGGCCCTGCTCTGTTTATTGGCCTCCACTTCCAGCCTGTAAGTGGCCTGGACAGCCTGCAAATTGAAACAAACAAACGATAAGTATAGGAACTGAGGAGTAAAATTAGCAAACTCTCAAGCGGCGGATGACTTACCATGCCCAAGTACCTCTTCATGCTGAGGATGACCTCCTGCCTCTTCAGGCCCTCCAATTGAGCCATATCGGCAGGAAGCAGCAAGGATCTCTCCAACGCATCAACCACATATGCGCCTTCACTGCCTCTGAAGTCCCTGAGGGAGGCGTTATCCATCAAGGGCTCCCCATGGAGCATTGGGGTAGGGAGCCATGCCTGGGCCTCGGACTGCATAAACACCTTTCTCCCTTGGCCCTAGTGCCCAATTTTCTGCTGCTTAAGAGGGCGCCAAGCCTCATCCTCCTCGGGGGAAGAGCAAGTCCTCTCAGCTCCCATAGGCCCTTTGCCCTTAGGGTCCTTCTTACGCTTAGGATCAGCAAGCTCGGGCCTCGGTGGCAAGTTCGGCTGAGATGGAGGAGGTGGAAGCTTAGACTGGGCAGAAGACGACTTAGTCCGAGCAGATTAAGACTTAGACGGCGAAGAAGGAATTTTGGGTTGGGACTTCCCCGGCTTGTCCCTCCCTGGCTGACCCTCAAGTAGGTCAAATAGGCTGGTTTGGGGTTGCCTCTTGAAACCCATCTCGGCTTGGGGAGAAGTCCACGCAGAGAAAAGGTCCGCCTCGGTCAAATTAGGGTCGCTCAGGTCACCAAAGGGATCCTCAGACGGGTGGACTTAGTCAAACGCGCCAAATTCGTCCTCAGTTGGACCCAAATTAGCGAATTCTTCCTCTCCTCGTAGCTCTTCTCCCTCGGCTTCGGCAGCTTGAGTAGAAGTAGAGGGTCCTGCCAACGGAGCACCTTCAGGAAACAAAAACCCTTACTCCACTACAGTTATCTAGCGAAGCCGTGGATCACCGGCTTTGATCACGTGCTTCGGAGCCGGAAACGACTTCTAGAGCGGCTTATACCCGAGGATCTTATGGGCAGCTCTAACTTGGTTATCAGCCTCGTTCAGAAAGATCTCCACCCTGAGAACAACTTCCAAGTCCTCCTTGTTGACCAGGTTAAAATGAAGCTTGAAGGCGTGCAGATCTGTAGAAAGAAAAACAAACTCCTGTCATCAACCGAACAAAGCAGATTCATAACAAAAAAAAGAAAAGAAAAAGCTAGACCCTTTCCTACTCTGAGTACCCCACCTGGTGTCCCTTCCTCCGTCGGACTATGAAGGCAATCGTGCCACTCCCCGGACACGATGAGAAAGTCTTTGTTCAGACCCTTGCTGGACTCGAGAAGAAACTGGATAAGTTGGACTTTATCGTCCCGTGTCTTCATGTAGTAAGACTTACTCTTTAGCTGTTGGAGGTTGTAGCACCAATTTACATCATGATGGGTTAACCTCAACCCCATCCTCTCATTTAAGGCGTCCACACAACCCAAGATCCTGAACACGTTGGTGGCGCATTGAGTGGGGGCCAATCTAAAGTACCTAAGGTAGCCCCTTGTTACCGGCCCCATGGGGATCCTCATACCGCCTTTAAGGAAGGCGATCATGGGAATGAAGACCTCTCCCTCCTTCCTCCGAATGCGCCATTCCCCTTCCGCACAGTACCTCAAACCCACGTTGCTGGGTATCCTATAGTTGGCGATAAATTTCTCCATCGCCTCTTCAGACTCAACTAATTTCTTAAATCTACCCATCCCTAACAACGACTAAAAGACTTAGGAAAGGGGCTAGGAAAAGAAAGGAGTCAGAGAAGAAGTTTGAGCTAGAGAGAAAAAGACTTACAGAAATGAGGAAAAGCTCCTTGGACAGGATTTTTGTGCTGAAAAAGGCGTGGGTGTAGTTGGAGATTTGACCGAATTCAATGAACGCGCGCGAGAACTCTTGAATTCCAAAGTGAAAAGGCCAATCAGTTCGAATGGGTATTTATATCCCCAACTAAAAGTAACCATGCAAGTTTCCCCGCTTATAAAGCTGGAGAAAGCCTAGCCGTTAGATTAGCATCACACCGTTGAACGTGGGGAGCACAGAGCCGCCAGAATTTAATAAGGGCACGCTTCGTGTACCGAAGCGCCAGGACCGTGCATTGGACAGATGAAAGGACTCTGGCGCTGATGGAAGACAAGACGTGACAAGCCATAACAAGGGCCCGAGGACATCAAAATCTTCCTCCCCGTCCGAGGAGCCGGACAGCAGGATTTTGAGGGGCTATTATGGGGCCTAATAATCTGGCAACCCTGGCCCATCTTATATCCGGCCCAAGGCCTATGCCAAGGATAAAGAAACATCCAAAGAGGAACGCAGATGGCTCAAGCTGCCAGGAAACATCGCCGAGGACGATGTCGTCCTCGACCAGCTGAGACCGTTGAAAGGGGAAGTAACGAGCCACCAGGAGTAGCCTTCCGAGCATCCAAAGAGAAAGAGTAAGTACAACATGTCAGCCATGGAAGCATGGTGGAGGAGTAAGTCCAGGATGAACTGTCATCTCCACATTAAATGCCCACAACTAACGTCCTGGCACATTAATGAGGAGATGACCCCTGAACAGTGCTGTCTTGGTTGCTGCAACCCACATGAAGAATGGGAAGGCGGCTGATGGGACAAGCACTCAAGTAGTGGCCTGGTTGATCAACAAATGTAGGGCTAAGATCAATTGAGAGGGTGGTATATAATGTAAGGAATCCCTCTGGAAAGGGGGACGGGAAATCTGAAACATAGGATACTGTAGCTACCTGTATTCTCCCAAAAACTCCCGTAATCAATCACTAAAGAAGTAATAAGAACTGCAAGCTCTGGAGAGAAAGGCCGAGGAGCACCATTGCGCATTTTCACCCACGTTCATACTATTCAATCCACATGCAACCATGCCTGGCCGTTGCATCCCTCACTAGGGCTTAGTTCTTGAACCCGCTCTCTATAAATTCATTGTACTGGGCTAGCTGGGCTTGAGTCCACTCTCTCAACAGTAGAAGTGCTCAAACTCAGTCCCTACAAAAACCTTTGCTTCTACCAACAGCATACTTCTCAATGTAAAATATTTTCTCTTAGAAAAAGTTTTCAATGTAAACTGTTTTGTGGAAATTGACATATTCTCCACTGTTTAGCTGGAAGAATGAAATTGTTGAGAAATAACCATGTTTTTTAGCATGCAATGGAAAACTCATATTCTCAATATATTTGTGGAACTCTATATAACCATAGAAATAACAATTTCCAAGAATTTACAAAGAAAGAAACAACAGGAGCAGTATCAGAATCTACATTCTCCAATCTGATACCAAAGCTGACCATTATCAAACCCATTTAGTGGGGTATGCAAATCAATTTTGAGTAGAGGGTCTTGGAGGACTTTAGGTGGATCAACAATTAAAGGAGCAAGGCTTGCAATCTTAATTTTTTGTAGTGTTTAAGATATCTGCTTTGTTGAGGGCCAAAGGTGGAGGAGCTGTTTGTCAAGGTCCAAGTGTTGAACATGGGATGCATGATGCATATGCAATAGCAAGCATACTCAGATTTTTTGATACAATTATATTCTAGCCTAATCTAAGTGTATATATGTGTAAAGTTCTCTCTTAGAAACTTGAACCCTGACCTTTACCTCTCACACCCCACAAGTACTTACACTTGTGGAGTGACCATCACACCAAGGGTGTGCGGTGGTAAGCATACTCAGAGTTTAACACAAGTAAAAAAAGTCAGTAATTCAATTCAAAGTTAATGCACATTTATACCTGCAAATAAGAGTCATAAGACATATCAACAACATTTAAATGTATGTGAACAACATACCAAGCAAACATAGAATACGCATACACACACATATATACACCACAAGAAAGACTATCAAGGGATAAAATCATGAGAGAAACAACATTAGCCATATAATAAATACAGTATAGATTAATGATTATCACGTATACTACTATCGTGTACTTATGCATAGGTTTTAAAAGTGAAAATTAAATTACAATTTCAGTTAAAATTGTCAAATTATGTGTTGAATGACAATATGATTTCATCCTTTCATAATTAGGATTGAGATCGGGTGCAATTGTACCAGGCAATTAACCCCCTCCCTTTTACAATAATTTTTTACTAATCTTACTTTTTTACTCTTACTTTTTTTTACCCCAACCTCGCTACGTCCTCTCCGCATGGATGAAATCACGGGTAGATGGGAACGACTATCACTTCGAGCAGTAGAAAATGATACTGTTGACCTTCCCCATATCGTTAAGAATAACAGTAGAGTCCTCGTTGCCAGACTTTTCACAAAGTGTCGTGTTAACTTGGAAGCGCTTACGAGAACCTTACGTAGCATGTGGCGCTTTGTTCAGAACTTCGAGGTTCGCGACTTGGGATCAAATACCATTCTGATAATCTTTGATGATGAAGCCGCTCCATAGAAAATCCTCTCACAGGGTCCTTGGTCCTTCGACAAGTATTTGGTGGGTTTATATAGACCAAAAGACGAGGAAGTGGTGGATGATGCTACGTTTGTGGCCGCATCTTTCTGGGTCCAGTTTCACAACCTCCCCCTCAAACGCATGAACAAAGCCACGGCAGAGGCAATCGGAAAAACTTTGGGCACCGTTGAGCAAGTTGATGCCTCCTCATCTGGTGAGTGTCGAGGCCGATTCCTTCGTGTCTGAATCCATCTAGATATCACCAAACCACTGAGCAGAGGAAGAATGGTGAATGTTGGTGACACAAAACCGCAATGGGTATCTTTTCAATACGAAAAATTACTGGTTTTCTGCTATTGGTATGGCCTTCTCAACCATGATGAGAAAGATTGCACGTTATGTTCTGATAGTGGTGGTACGTTGAATACAGAGGACCAGTAGTACGGACCTTGGTTGAGGGCCCCTACCAACAATCTTCAACAACCACAAGTGGTTACCAGTACGACCAAACCCAATCCTAGCACCCCTCGCGGCCCACCACGCCCCCTTCGCCCGATGCCGTCTACACCCACGGATCGTGATCCCTCCACGGCGGCTGGTAAATCTCTGATCCAAAAATCCACATCGACCAATATGGACCTTCCCACAAACCCAACGTCTTTTACGCCGACTTCCTCAACAAACATGGAGATTCTGACAGATTCGAATCTTTTCAACACGCATATCATGAAGATTGACAATGATTTGAAAACCTGTCCAACCACACCACAGTCAACTCTTCCCCAAAAGGAAAGCACGCATACCATGGACCCACATGTGCTAGAACCTCCCAACCCAGTACACCATATCCCTCATGCACATCAGCCTTCTACTCTCTGTCTAGCTGATACCATAGCCACACATGTGGGGGACAATGACAGCTTGTATACTATTGGGCCAAAAAAATTATTGGACCCATCTCAGGGTACATGGAAAAGACTTGGGCCTTCTAAACAAACACTTGGGTCTCCAAAGCAAACAGTGGACACAAATAATACTTGTTTAACAGGTAGTGGACCCAAACGCAAAACTGGGGACGTGAGTATTATGCATGGCGTGCATGATATTACACTTGATAAAAAACAGAAGCTCGACGAAGAAGTAAAGGTCGTGGGAAAAATAATGGCAGATAACATGGGATCGACAGTGGCTGCATGGCAGCACTGCCGGGTACAATGAGTATCCTTAGCTGGAACTGTCGAGGGCTTGAGAACCCCCGAACAGTTAGCGCTCTTAAGAGAGCTCTAAAAAAACAAGATCCCATATGCGTCTTCTTGATAGAGACGAAACTTTCCACAAACCAACTGAACGCCAAAAAATAACACTGGGATTACAATCAGGGCTTGGTGGTATCTAGTGATGGCTTAAGTGGTGGTTTAGCTCTTCTGTGGAAACCAAACACTAAGGTACATGTTCAAAATTTTTCCCGCTAGTTTATTGATGCTCATATATTTTGCGCCGATACAAGACTATCGTGGAGGTTGACTGGCTTCTATGGCCATCATAAACAAATAAACGAGAGGAAACTTGGATTCTCCTTGAATCTCTTAGCAGGTCCACCCACCTGCCTTGGCTTTGTGTGGGTGACTTCAATGAGATAACGAGTCAGTATGAGAAAGCCGGAGGCTGCCTGAGACCGGCTCAACAGATGGACCACTTTCGCCAAGCTATCCACCTATGCAACTTCATTGATCTTGGCTATGTTGGCTCTTCATACACTTGGTCAAGAAATCACCCTACCGAGGCTCGCACCCATATCTGCCTTGACAGGGCCTTGGCCACCACTACTTGGAAGTCACTCTTCCCCGATTCCAAGGTCCATCACATTTCCATGTCATCCTCGGATCACTCCCTGATCGCCATCCACCTACACCGCTCCAAACCTCGAAAGTTGGTTTCTCAACCTCTATTTCGCTTTGAGGCCATGTGGCTACAAGACCCAAGATGTGCGGAGGTAGTCCAGGATGCTTGGTACGAAGGTCTCTTCAAGTCGGGTGGCACACCGATCACAAACTGCCTTGATAGCTGCCGTAACCATTTGACTGTATGGAATAAGAACGAGTTTGGCCATGTTGGGAAACAGATTGAGAGACTTGATAAGAAGCTTCAATTCCTTAAACAGGACCCCATCCGAAATACTGCTGAGATACAGGAGGTAAGGGCTGCTCTGAACCGTTGGCTTGATGCTGAAAACACCATGTGGCATCAACGATCGCGAAATCTGTGGATTACTGATGGCGATCGCAATACCACTTTCTTCCATCAAAAAGCCTCAAATCGCAAAGATAGAAACTGTATCAAAGGCATTTGTGATTCAGCTGGGACTTGGCAAGAGGATGACTGCGTCACTGAGAACATTATTTTGGAGTATTTTGAAAATATCTTTCGCAACAATGGCCCTACTAATTCTTCACTGCTTGTTGATGCGATCCAGCCAGTGATAACAGAGGACATGAATAACGCCTTGACTTGGGTCTTCACAGCAGATGAGGTTTACAGAGCTCTCAAACAAATGCACCCCAAAAAATCCCCGGGCCCTGATGGTATGCCTCCATTTTTTTATCAACACTTTTGGTCTCTTACGGGTGAGTGTGTCACAAAGACTGTTTTGGATTTTTTGAACATTGGCATTGTACCCCCAAACTTCAATGAAACACGCATTGTTCTCATCCCAAAGATTAAGAACCCCACAAAAATTACCCAGTACAGACCAATAAGTCTTTGTAATGTTATTTCTAGGCTTACCTCCAAAGTTATTGCAAATAGACTGAAGCGTTTTCTCCCAGCTATCATTAGTGAAAATCAGAGTGCTTTCATGTCTGATCGCCTTATCACTGATAATGTTATTGTGGCTTTTAAAATCATGCACCACCTTCATAAAAAAACTAGTGGTAAAATTGGTGAGATGGCCTTGAAGCTAGATATGAGTAAGGCCTTTGATCGTGTTGAGTGAGGATGTTTGGAAAAAATCATGCAGAAAATGGGTTTCAATGAGAAATGGGTAAAACTTATGATGCTGTGTCTTACCTCTGTTACTTATTTTGTTCGGATTAATGGTAAACCCCGTGGTCATATAACTCCTACTAGGGGTTTGAGACAAGGGGATCCCATCTCTTCTTTCTTGTTTCTTTTCTGTGCAGAGGGACTTTCAGCACTCTTACGTCAGTCTACCACACAAGGTCTTTTAAGGGGTGTATCTGCTTCACTTCATGGCCCATGCATCTCTCATCTCTTCTTTGTTGATGACACCATCATTTTTTGCCAAGCCACTCCAGAACAATGCAGCCACCTTGAGCATCTCCTAGCAATCTATGAGCATGCGTCTGGCCAGCAGCTCAACAAAGAAAAAACTGCCCTTTTCTTTAGCCGTAACACCCCACAGACCATTTAGAAGGACATAAAAAATCATTTCGAGGCAGAGGTCATTAAACAACATGAAACTTATTTGGGCTTACCATCATTAGTGGGTCGTTCAAAATGACACACATTCAGGGCGTTGAAGGAAAAGCTTGATAATAAACTTTCAAGATGGAAGAAGAAGATGTTATCCCAGGCGGGTAGAGAGGTGCTTATTAAGGCAGTAGCGCAAGCTATCCCCACATATACAATGAGTGTCTTTAAACTCCCTGACACACTCTGTGATGACTTAACTGGGATGATGAGAAGGTTTTGGTGGGGCCAAAAGGAGGGACGAAATAAGATGGCATGACTCAGCTGGGACAAGATGTGTGCTCCAAAGGAGAAGGGTGGGCTGGGCTTTCGAGATCTAAAGGCTTTCAACTTAGCTCTATTGGCTAAACAAGGATGGCGTTTGCAGAAAAACCACCATTCCTTGGTGCATCGTGTGCTCAAAGCTCGATATTTCCCAAACACTGACTTTCTCCACGCAGAGTTGGGCCTTGGGCCCTCATACGCATGGCGAAGCATTCTCTCAGCACAACCTGTGGTGAATTCAGGCTATCGGTGGCAGGTGGGGGATGGAACCTTAATTGGCATTTGGGCAAACCGTTGGATCCCAAGACCTTCGACCTTTCGTGTGCTGACACCACCTACTTTGTTGCCGGCAGACACAAAGGTTAGCACCCTAATAAACTAAGAGATCGGTGAGTGGGACCTTACTTTGCTTGACCAAATCTTCCTCCCAGCTGATGTACACTCCATCCTTGGCATTCCCCTAAGCTGTCACAAACCGAGGGATCGTATAGTGTGGGCCTACACACCTAAAGGGAACTTCACAGTCAATAGTGCGTACAAGGTGGCACTATTCATGGCTCAAAGCTTGTCTGCTACAGACACCTCACATGACACAAACCAGACTCATTTTTGGCAAAAACTTTGGAACCTTCATGTCCCGAATAAAATCAAGATTTTTACCTAGCGTGCTTGCCGGAATATCCTCCCTACGAAGGCCAACCTATGCCACCGACATGTCCTCGATAACCCCACCTGTGAAGCATGCGGTCTAGCCCCTGAGACCACCGGTCACCTCTTTTGGGATTGCACCGTAGCACAAGCCACTTGGAAGGCCTCAGATATACCTTTCGATGGACATGGAGTCTACTTCAGAGACTTTATGGATTTTCTCTGGCATTTGATCTTCAAGCAACACATAGGGACAGAGTTACTCAAACTCATTATTATGACTGCATGGGGTTTTTGGTTTAGTCGAAACAAGACAAGAATGGGAGCTACACGTCAAACTCCTCATGATATAATAACAAAAGCCCGGTTCATGCTCATGGAGTACTATGAAGCCCATTTTCGGCCCACACAGCCCAAGGATGCCACAAACAAATGCTAGGTCCCACTTGCTTTTCCATGGTATAAAGTGAACATGGATGCTGCTGTCTTCGCTCAACTAGACATGATTGGCATCGATGTCATCATTCGTGATCATGAGGGTACGATAATTGCTGCATTAAGATGCCACAAACAAACGCTGGGTCCCACCTGCTTTTCCATGTTATAAAGTGAACATGGATGCTGCTGTCTTCGCTCAACTAGACATGATTGGCGCCGGTGTCGTCATTCGTGATCATGAGGGTATGATAATTGCTGCATTAAAAGCTAAGGTGGCTGAACTTCTGAGAGTGGAAGAAAAAATGTGGCAGCAGTGAAGCCATGTGCATTGGATGATATCAGGTGATAAAAACTCTAGTTATTTTCATAACCGTGCTTCATAGCGTTTCCGAAGAAATTGCATTATTGAACTCAAAGATTCACAGGGTAGAAGGGCTTCGGGTGATGATGAGGTTTCAGTAATGTTTGTGGAGTATTATAAACATTTGTTTACTACTTCAAATCCGCTTGGCATCGAGGAAGTAGTTCAATATACAAAACAGGTGGTGTCCGAAGATATGAACAACTGCTTAATCGGAAACTTCTCAAAGGATGAAGTGGAGATAGCCTTGAAACAAATGGCCCCATTAAAAGCCCCGGGGCCTGATGGGATGTCGCCAATCTTCTTTCAACATTATTGGGAAAGCATTGGGGGACGATGTAGTCAAAGCTATGGTCTCTTGCCTAAATTCAAACTCAATAGAGACAGGTTTGAATCATACTTTTATTTCTCTTATTCCTAAGGTGAAATGTCCTGAATTTTTTTCTGAATTTCGTCCCATTGCCCTTTGTAATATCTTATATAAACTTGTCTCTAAAGTGCTCGCAAATAGGCTGAAGAAAATTTTACCCTATGTTATTTCTGAATCTCATAGTGCATTTCAATCGGATATAGCTATTTCAGATAATATTTTGGTGGCTTTTGAGACCTTGCACCATATGAAGAGGAAAAAAAGGGGAAAAATGGGTCACATGGCTTTAAAATTGGATATGAGTAAAGCTTACGATCGATTGAAATGGATTTTCCTTCAAAGGACTATGGAGAAGATGGGCTTTCATTCGAAATGGATAGGCTGGATTATGGAGTGTCTAAAATCTGTGCCCTATTCGATTTTAGTCAATGGTGAACCCAAAGGCCACATTGTTCCCACACGTGGTATTCGCCAGGGTGATCCTCTCTCCCCTTATCTTTTTTTTGTTATGCTCTGAAGGCCTAAATGGGTTAATTGAACACGCAGTGGACTGCAAACATATCGAGGGTGTCTCTCTTTGTAGAAATGGTCCAATGATCTCTCACCTCATTTTTGTTGATGATAGCCTATTGCTTTGCCGAACAAGAGTGGGGGACGTGGAAAAAATTCAGGAGTTGTTGGGAAAATATGAACAGGCATCAGGACAAAAAATAAATTCGGACAAGACCACCCTCTTTTTTAGCAATAATACCTCTATTGCTACAAGGGAAGAATTAAAGACTTTGCTTGGGGTGTTCGAAATTAAGGAGTATGAAAGGTACTTGGGTTTACCGACGATAGTTGGTAGGAATAAAAAGGCGAGCTTGAATTTCATAAAAGATAGAGTGTGGGGAAAACTCCAAGGGTGGAAAGAGAAATTATTGTCGCAAGCGGGAAAAGAAGTCCTTTTGAAGGTGGTGGTTCAAGCGATTCCAACGTTTGCAATGAGTTGTTTTCGATTACCAATTAGTCTATGTCAAGACATTAAGATGCTCATTCAAAATTTTTGGTGGGGACAAAGGGGTGATAGGAGAAAAATTCATTGGGCAAAATGGGAGGTTTTATGTCAACCAAAGAGTGAGGGGGGATTGGGCTTTAAAGATCTTTGCAAATTTAATAAAGCTATGTTGGCAAAGCAGGTCTGGAGGTTGCTACATGATAAGGAGTCTCTATTCTATAGAGTTTTCAAGGCAAAGTATTTTCCAAACTGCTCAATTTTTGAAGCTAAACCTTCTTCTGGCTCTTTTGCATGGAAGAGTATTCTGTGGTCTAGGGACTTAATTGAAAAGGGTTCCTTTTGGAGAATTAGTAATGGGAAATCGGTTCAAATATACAAAGACCCTTGGCTGCCAAGTCCTGAAGGTCGTATCAATTCTCCGGTTTTGCATCTAGCACCGGAGTCTACAGTGGACTCTCTGATAAATTCTGCATCGGGTTGGTGGAATACCAATCTCATTGACTTATTCTTTTATCCACCTAAAGCAAATTTGATTAAGTCTCTGCCTCTGTGTGCTACTCCGCAACCCGACACTTTGGTTTGGAGAACAGAAAAATCGGGTTGCTACTCAGTGAAGTCAGGATATAAGTTCCTTTACGAGCTTCTTATTCTTGACACAAATCGTCCACTAGTCTCGGATTCTTTGAGGGGTTTCTGGAAATGCATCTGGAAGTTGAAAGTTCCCGGTAAGATCAAGCATTTTCTTTGGAAGGCTTGTACAAATTCGTTGCCAACAAAGGAAAATCTACTAAAGCGAAAAATCCTTCAAGAATCGGGCTGCCCTCGTTGTTCTGGTGGTGTGGAGTCTGTTATGCACGCTTTATGGAGCTGTGATTGCATCAAAGTGATTTGGAATACGGATTTCAGTTGGGTGGATCGGAGTCAATCAGCTTCTGAATCTTTTTCGGATGTTTTGCAAAAAATCCGAGCAAAACCTGCCTTATTATCTCTTTTTGCTACTACGGCTTGGTCAATTTGGTTTCAAAGAAACAAAACTCGTCAACAAGACCATCCCTTGCCCCTTCATAGTATTGCTGGTTTTGCCAAAAATTATCTCTGCGAATTCAAGAGTTTGGTCAGTCCTCATCCTCACAGACGTCGAGTTGTTCTTCGCAGATGGCTACCTCCAACAGTGGGCTCGGTGAAGTTAAACTATGATGGAGCTTGGTACAAAGAGTCAGATTTGGCAGGGTTGGGCGTGGTAATCCGAAACAGCGAGGGTCAGGTGTTGGCTGCTCTATCCGAGCAGATTGTAAAACCTCCATCAGTTGAAATATTGGAGCTTTTTGCTGCCAGGCGTGCTATCACTTTTGCTGCAGAATCAGGCCATGTCCAGGTGGTATGTGAAGGTGACTCTGAAACTGTGGTAAATGCATTAAGGGGACCTGGCATGGAAAATTTTCTGGGAGGGCATATTATTAAGGATATCAAATCTCAATCAAACTCATTTCTGAGTATTTCTTTCGCTCACGTAGGTCGGCAAGGCAATGCAGTCGCACATGCCTTAGCCCAGCGAGCGAGACAATCTTTTTATTCTCAAATATGGTTGGAGTGTGTTCCAACGGATATTATATCTTTTGTTTTGGATGATTTTCCGAATTCTTAATTTATCAACAAGTATTCACTTCTCAAAAAAAAAAAAAGTTAAGCGCCTCCCTCTCCCACTGGGCTTGCTGGAAGCTGAAGCCAAGGCGCTAGATGAAGCTTCTATCTTCGCATGGGATGTAGGAGTCCATGACGTCATCTTCGAAACAGATTCAAGCTTGGTCTCGCATGCTTTGACCAATCCCACGGATGCTCAAACCTCTATCGCCCATATCATTGCTGGGACAAGCCTTAGACTCCAGGTTTTCGTTCTTTTGAGTGCTCCCATGTGAATAGACATGCCAATAAACTAGCACATACTTTTGCCGCCTATGATAAAGATATTGATTTTTTTGTAGCTTGGATGGAGAAATGTCCTCCTTTCATTACATCACTTGTAGTTCATGACGCTTTGTCTTTCTCTTCTTTTGAATAGAATTCCCGTATTTTTCATCAAAAAAAATATATATATCTCATTCCTCACAATTATAAATTGTGTACCGCTAGTGTTGCAATAATTGGCGCACAGCACATAACTCTTAGCAGCTTTTCTTTTTTCCTTTTTTTATCTTTCTTTCTTTCTATGAAAAAGGATAAAAGCTAGAATAGTATCAAGAAAGTGAGAGTGACTTGCAACATGTCGGTGAGTTTGTCCCTTTTGCCACGGTAAGACCTTTTTTTTTTTTGGGAAACCACCCTCGCAGAAAGAGGGGGGGCCACGGTAAGACTAAAAAGAGCAATCGTAGAGGCACCCATTTTAAAATGAGATTAACTTCGGTCAGGAGCTGGCGCAAAAGTGAGGTTTTACGCCACCAATGAATAAATGCCACATCATCACTTTGCTGAAAAATCAATACACATTAGAACACACAATCATAACTCAATTACACTATACAATCCGCAAACACGAATACAAGACAAACCTGAAGAGCTAAGCGCCTAAACCTCAAATCTCATTTCCTCCTCTCCTCTTAGCACCGAAGCTCCATACGCCGCCACACTTGTCATTTCTGGAGCTAGGGCCGCCGCATCATACCTCAAGGTGTGTTCTTTTATGATTTGTTATTTCCCCAAATTTTAGATTTCGAAATTTTAATGGGTTTGGGTTATTTTTTAGATATCCATCACTTGATTTGGTATGGGTTTTGTTGATTTGGTATGGATTTTGCTAGATTTTGGTATTTTCACGGGTTTTGATTGAATTCTTAAGTGGTAGGTTCAAACCCTAAAAAAAATCTGATTGTTTTTTTTTTTTTTTTCCCAGCTAGCCTAGGTTCTTATGATTTTTATTTCTGCTGTGCTTCCTTTTTAAGTTATGAAATTTTTTTGAGGTTTTCTATGTATTGTGGATCCCCTGTATTGCTCTGCCCGTTGTTCTTTTGAAAGGATTCATTTAGTTGGTAGAATTGTTCTTTATGATGTACATTAGTTAGCCATATAGGTTGATTAAGCCAATCAGGGTGTACGACCATTTAAAGATAAGAGTAAAAGGTATTGAAGCCAAAACTCAAAACCTGCAAAACATGGATTTCTGCACAATATTTGTGGACTAGTAGAACCTATAATTTTATGTCACTTTTAGTCCACTGAATCACAACCCCAACAATCAGCAAAAGCCAAACCATCAATAGGACTATACTGAAGAGTACACATTATTGTAACTGAGAGGGCTGTAAGTATTTTATTTAAGCAGAATAATTAAAATATAGGAAAGACTCTGCCTATATTCTTAGTTCATTAGCCCCATCATATCAGGACAACCAATTGGGTTTATCACAGCTGGCCTCGCATGTTGGCTTGCTGGGAGTCTTTCAGTAAACTCAGTCCTGCTTCCAGAATTTGCTGCAATGGCATCTGCATTGGCAGATCTATGTTAGGGTCAGGGAGCAAAATTCTAATAAAATCTTGTGTGTGTGTGTGTGTGTGTATTAAGTATGTATAATTTTTTTTTTTAAATTTTGATGGACAAATACTTTTAACAATTACCAAAAATTTATCATATACAAATTGATGTATTTGCTCTATTTAACTTTCTTTTGGATCAAAATTTCCAAAGTCTGCATACTATATCCTACGTATCCTATATTATCTTGGATTAATCATTGGTTGATTTCATATGCATGTCACTTTAATTAAGAAAAAGTGGTTCTAGCTGAGTTAATTTGAATTTGAGTTTTAATTCAATCTAAACTTGATGTTGGTAATTAGATGTAAGTCCATTTATAAACCTACTTTTGTTCATTAACTTGAGCTATTTCTTTATGCTGGTTTGCAATAGGGAAGACTGAAGTTGGAGCAGTTATTGGTGTTGCTGGAAAGGACTGTTGATAGGACGCACAAAAAGCATTGTCATTGATTATGAACATGAAAGAGTTGTATAATACTATAATCTATCCTAGATAGATATTTCCTACCCTTTACCACATTGAAGTTATAAATGGTTGTAATTAGAAGAATAGAGAGTATTGTAATGTAAAATTAATTTCAAAATCTCACTTGATCAAGATTTAAATTTTCTCTAGCAAAATTTAGTTTTGCTCAAGCAATTTAAGTTCCGCTCTAGCAAAGGACAAGCAAACATTCTGTAAAGACTTTGCTTGAGTGAGGGATAAGTGAGACTTTTAGTCTGAATTTTTTTTTTTCTATTATTTATTGAAGAATTTACTCAAGTAAGAAGGGTCGTTCGCACAAGGAACAATTGCAACCAAAAAAAAAAAAAACCATGTTTACTAGAAATTTTGTAGAAAAACAAGAGAGCCTTGGCAACATTTTAGAGTGTTTGTTTCAACATAAGTGACCTTTAAAATGTGTATTTTCTTTGGCAATGAAGGTATAAGTCACCTTTCAAATGTGTTTATTATTATTATTATTATTATTATTATTACAACTCTTTATTGCTTATAAATAAACAACCATATTTAGGGGGGGTCTAATTTTGCTCTCCATATAATGAAATTCAATTTTGTTATTTGTAGAATCTTGATTAGTTGTATTTAGGAGATGGTTAGCTTGCAAACCCATTAGCAAACTTATTTGATTGGGGACAGTTATGAACATGCACATAATCCAAATATCATACAATAGACCCTTTACAAAGTTTAAATTCCATCACACACATTCAGAGAGGTGAGGGAAAAAATATAGCAAAATATTTTAGAATATAAAGATCAAACCCTCCATTTACTTTTACTTTTGTAAACAGATGAGAAGGCAATCTGAAACCTTGCATGTTTTCAAAGATTCACACGATCCAAACAAATCACAGCTGTACAGGATGCAACCAGACCTCAACTTCTATCTAAACCTGGTACAAAGTTCTATATTATTTAACCAGAAAGTTATGAACTTTCAATCAAGAAAATCTCAATCAACCCTTTTTATTTATTTATAATAAATTCTTGATTTGGTAGGCATCATGTTAAATCCCCTACATGTATGTACAGAGAGATAGACTTGACATTAAAAAAGCCGTGGGCTAGGCTCTAAGATTTTTTCAGCTCAAGGGATTGAGAAAGGGCCCCTCTAGTATTGTTAAAATCAGAAAACAGCTACTCCTCTCACTGAAGTTTTAATGTTTAGATCGATGTGACTTTCATTTGAAGCTACAAAAATGCAAGCCCCATGATCATGACAGCACAACTGTTCTCTGAACTACAGAAAAAATCACTTGTAGACAATGAATGATATAGTTTGAAATCATTATATGCAGATGTTTAACAAAAACCAAGTGTTGAACACCCCAAATCGAATCCATTACATCCAGAGAACAAAATAATAAAATCAAAATGGCTTGTACACAATCAGAACAATGATAAGACAAGTTCATGAACAGCATATGGTTGCTTCTATTCACAGCATCCCTTTTCCAATTTCTTTTAAAAACAATACACTAACACAGCATCTTGTAAAGGTCTTCTGATCAGTGTAGTCATTTGTATTTCCCCTAGAGCAACCCGGATAGTAAGATCATACGTTTCCAGGTCAAGTAAATCAATCTTGTTTGCTCCCTTGATGCCAGCAATTCCTATGACCTATTAATGCAGAGGAGAATATGTGAGCAAAAGTATTTCACAACACCCTTAAATTAACACACAGAAAATCAGTGCTATTGCTATTAGTATTGGGCAAAAAATAGGACAATGAACCATTTACAAGTTTGAGAAAATCAAGGAATTACAAACACAACTCACACAAACCTAGGAGATTTGAACTCATGACTTCACCTTCTAAATTAACCTTATATATGGGGTGGGAGAAGGTGGTATCTGATCACAACACACTGAGCATATTATGAGATGCCAACGACAATGATAATGTTACACAGTGAATTAGACATGCCAAAGATATGTCATATCTGAAACAATGAATAAATTATAGATATCTGCCCAAAAACAGTTCTAATAAATTTAGCCAAGAGCCTTGTAACTCAATTAGTGACTCCTAGTATTCCTAAAGGTGACATCCAAAGTTCAAGTCTCCCTCCCTCAACTATTGAATTATCAAAAAAAAAAAAAAAAAAATTAAGTAACTAGGAATAATTACAATGATAAACTGGCATCTTATGAATTCAAGAGGCGATTACAATGGAAGACAACAATGTAGCTATTCAACATGTGAAAAGAAAAACCATTTGTACACTGATCAGTTCAGCAGTTTCTCACCCATATTTTTCCTGTTTTTGATTCAGCACCCAAAGCCTATTATGAATTTACGAGGAAGCATGAGTTCAAACATCATTCATATGGGTGTAAAAGGTTTCATTTGAAAAGTTTAGATGGATAGATAAGCTATCAACGACAAAATTAATAATACTGACAGAAAAAAGATTGAACCACAAGCTAAAGTTAGCACCATTTACCAAAAGATTTAGAAAATGAAGTACTAGAACATATATTCTCCGTCTGATGTTGTCAACTTGTCATATTTTTCAACTCCACATAAAGAACAATTCAACTAACTAAATTAATCCTTCCAAAAGAACAACGGGCAGAGCAATACAGGGGATCCAAATACATAGAAAGCCTAAAAAGAATTTCATAACCCAAAAAAGAAGCACACAAGAATCATGATTTTGAGCAGAAATAAAAATCATAAGAACCCAGGCTAGCTGGAGAAAAAAAATCAGATTTTTTCTAGGGTTTGAACCTACCACTTAAGAATTCAATCAAAACCCGTGAAAATACCAAAATAAAGCAAAATCCATACCTAATTAACAAAACTCATACAAAATCAAGTGATTGATATCTAAAAAATAACCCAAACCCATTAAAATTTCGAAATCCAAAATTTGGGGAAATAACAAATCATAAAAGAACACACCTTAAGGTTCGATGCGGCGGCCCCAACTCCAGAAATGACGAGTGTGGCGGCGTATGGAGCTTCGGTACTAAGAGGAGAGGAGGAAATGAGATTTGAGGTTTAGGCGTTTAGCTCTTCAGGTCTGTATTGCATTCGTGTTTGCGGATTGTAAGGTGTAATTGAGTTATGATTGTGTGTTCTAATGTGTATTGATTTTTCAGCAAAGTGCTGACGTGGTGTTTATTCATTGGTGGCATAAAACCTCACTTTTGCGCCACTCCTGACCGAAGTTAATCACTTTTAAAATCTAGCATCACAATTTTTTATGCCACACCTATGTCACAATTTTGACGTAACAGGTTACAAAAAGTAGAGAAAAAAAAATGTGAAAATAATATATGGAACTCACAACGTACCGTATTATAATTGTGACAAAATTATTTATGGTATAAAAAGTTGTAGTCCTAAAATATCTTGAGTTAACTTTCACTAATTAAAAAGGCTGTTTTTGATAAAAAGAAAAATAATAATAATTAAAGAGGGTTGTTGACTTGCAATTTTATATGTTGTACCCGGCATATATGCCGAGTACAGCATATAACACCTTGTTGACTTAACTCGAAACAGCGGATGTTGAAGAAGTGGACACAAAGAAACACACGGAAAAAGAACACAGTCCATTCCTTTATTTAACAGGCCATCTAATTGGAATTGAATCCAGCTTTATTTCAAGAGGGTTTCGAGCTTTACAATCACTACTACTTATATTTCAATTTCAAATCTGTAAGTCATCATTTCTCCAACATGTTCATCAGTTTTGTTTATTTCCTTTCACCTAGTCCTTGAATTTAAAATTCCACATCAAATTGTTTTGTTCTTACTAATTTACTTTCCTTTATATCTATTTTTCTTCAGTTTTAATTGAATGTTCTTTTTTAATCTATATTATAGTTTAAGATTTGCAAGTATATATACATCAGTTTACATGAGCACTCAAGAACCTCATTGTCATCATCATCATCTTCTTCTTCATCACCTTGGCAGAGTTTTAGAAAAAGTTTTGCAGGCCTTGTATATGCTGCTTGGATTAGGATTTGCGTTTGGCTAAGCAAAATCAATTTTGTTAGAGCTCTTGAAAAAGCAAAAGAAGAATCAAACTTTGCTATCATCATTTTCTCAAAAAACTACACATCTTTAACAGTAAGTTTTTTCTCATCAGTTTTACTTGAATGTACCTTTTTCTAATTTTTATAATAGTTTAAGATTTTCTATTATATTTTTAAAGGTTTCCATGAGCACACAAGGAGCCTCAATGTCATCGCCATCTTCTTCTATGACATCTCAGTGGAAGTGGAAATACGATGTGTTTCTTAGTTTTAGAGGTGTAGACACCCGTAAAAATTTTACGAGCCATCTATTTGCTGCTTTGAAACGGAAGGGCATTTTGACCTTTATCGACAATAGACTTGAGAGTGGAAAACCTATTTCATCAGAGCTCATTAAAACAATAGAAAAATCTAGGTTTGCTATTATCATTTTCTCTAGAAACTATGCATTTTCAAAGTGGTGCTTAGATGAACTTGCAAAGATCATTAGATGCATGAAAGAGATAGGATTGACAATTTTTCCCATTTTTTATGATGTGGAGCCATCTGATGTACGAAAACAGACAGAAACTTTTGGACAAGCTTTTAATAAACATGAAGATGAAGAGAACATAGAAGAGGTGAAAAAATGGAAAGAAGCTTTGAAAGAAGTGGCCAATATCGCTGGTTGGCATTTACAAGATAGGTAATTTCCATAGCAAATTTATTTCTATTAATATATAAGCCGTAGTAATTCTTTCATATACCATATAAATAGCTGCTATTATAATTTATCATGATATGAATGGGTTGAAATATTACATATACTAAATTCTGTTGTATTTTGGGAGGTATTGATACTTGATACTATTACAAATAGTCGGTGACCTTCTTCTTCTTCTTCTTTTTTAAAGAAGAGCACCTTTGAAATGATTAAGATTGACCTAGTTGATTAACGAAGAACATAACTTTCTATGAATAATAAATCAATTGATATTAAACTCTAATTCGTGTGTGTTAGTTAAAAAAAAGGTAATTATCCCACATAAATTTAATAATATTATTTATCATCTTCAATATATATAATTTTTTTAGGAGAATTACAGTTTACATTCTGCTCGTTGCCCATTTCATAATTTAGACTATAAATTTTCAATTATATTAATAATTTGTTTTTGTTATGAACAAATTTATACCTCAATTTACTTTCTCATCTTCTTCTTCCTCCAATATGTATTGATTGTATTCCAAACAACAAATAAAAATATAATGAATATGCCGTAAAATCAGTTGGAGAAATTTCTAACGATATTGAATTGGTCAATAAATCTGCTTTGTAATTAATGGAAACAGCCAACAATGTTCTCCATGTTGAATTGGGCATTAAAAGCACAATCTGAAGAAAATTGCAAAATTTCGAAGTAAAATAAAATAAAATAAAATTTGCATATGTACAACCCATCAAAATTCTTGAGAATTAAGAACAATTTGAACCAAATTCTTAAGAATCATAGCAAACCAATATAATAAATTGCATCAAATCTAATTGGTCTAGCCAATTTCACAATCAATTGGTGAGTCCTAAACCAAAAAAAATCAATCCAAAATCACAACAAATAAAAAAAAAAAATCCCAATAACCATTAACTCACTCATAATCTAAAATCTCTCTCTCTCTCTCTCTCTCTCTCTCTCTCTCTCTCTCAACAAACTCAAAGTTGAACCTCAAGACTAAATCAACTCGGCATTGGTCTACCTCCAGAACATGACGAGGTGTACAAGGTCTTCAACTACTTTGATGCCAACGAGAATGACAGAATCTTGGAGTCGGAGTAGAGCGCCTTCCTCAACTCCTCAGATCTTGTCAAAAATTGGAGAGAGTATTACTACATGACTAACTCCTCTTATATACACGAGGAAAATCAAGAAAATATCACTAAATTTAACTAATTGAAACTAACAAACTAATTAATTGTAACTACAAAAACACTTGTAGAAAATATGGAAAATCTGTAATACAATTGCTGATCTAAAAATACAATTTCTAAGGGGGAAAATTGGAAGAATGGAATGTTGTTGGATCTGTGAAGGTTGTTTTTGTCAAGCTAGTACCATAAAATTGCTCATATGTATCACAAGTGTGAAAAACCTGTAAATTGGACAGAATTCTAATGGTTTCATTCTAGTCCAAACTTTAAGAGGCACAACCATAAATTACCATATATATATATATATATATAAACTGTTTGTTTGAAATAAAATATTTTCTAAAAAATGTTTTTCTATTTTCAAGTATTTGTTTGCATGTAAAATGTTGTCAAACTTATAAAATATTTTTTGTTAACCATATATCTTTTTTAAAAAGTTGTAAAATGTTTTATCTTTAAAAACTTGGTAAAACATTTTACATAAACACATGGTGACTCCCCCTCCCTCATTTGGTAGCTAGGTCATCAATCGGGTAGTGAGAGCCGCCGTGCCAACGACCTATGCTAGTGGTCCGATAGCCAAATACAATGTTCCAACAACCTATGCCAGTAGTTTGATAACTAGAGACATACTTCTAGTGGTAGTCGCCATTGGTCTGATCATCAGACCTTCAGCGTCAACAACTCTAGTGGCTAAGCCATTGATTTTTATATTTACTTGAAAAATTTTACATGTCATACCAAACACCTAAAAATATTTTAGGTCAAAACAAACGGGATGTAACTTGCATTGATAAGATAAGTTAACAAACAAACTACTCTGGTCAAAGTCAACCTATAAACATATGGTTGACAAACAATACTAAGAAAATGGATTGCAAAAGTTCTATGATCACAACAAAAATCACAACTTTGCCATTGTAGGGACCGGATTTGAGCACAATCACTGTTGGGTGAATGGATTCAAACCCTGTTAGCCCAATACAATAAATTTGTCGAGCGTGGGTTGAAGAATTAGGCCCTAGTGAGGATTATAGCAACTAAATATGGTTACAAGCGGACTAAAGTGTGAAAATCTGTCCTCGGCCCTCCTCTTCAGGGTTGGTAACTCTTACTTCTCCCGCTCTTTGCTACAAAGGCTTTAGTGATCATACCAGTTGCTCCGATGTTTTGTGCCCCTCCCCCCCTTTCCAGAGGGATTTCTTACATTATATATCCCTTTTTAGTTGATCCTAACTCTCCATTTGTTGATCAAGCAGACCATCACTTGAGTGCTTGTCCCATCAGCCGTTTTTCCATTCTTTCTGTGGGTTGCAGTAACCAAGGCTGCACTGTTCAGGGGTCTTTTCCTCATTAATGCGGCCAGAATGTTAGTTGTGGTCATTTAATGCGGAGGTGACAGTTCCTCCCTAAATTGCTCCTTCATCATGCTTCTGTGGCTGCCACGCTGTACCGGTTCTTTCTCTTGAGATGCTCTAGAGACTCCACTTGATGGTGTATTGCTCCTCCCTTTAATGGTCTCAGCTGTCCGAGGACAGAATTGTCCTCGGCGATACTTCTTGGGCACCTGGGCTTCTTACTTTCGTCCTCGGATCCTCAATACCTCCTTTGTGTGGGCCTACGGGAATACCTCCTCGGCGTGGGCCTTAAGGCCTAGTATGAAGTGGGCCGGGACTGTTTGACTAATTGGCCCCACAATAACCCCTCAAAATCTTGCTGTACGCATCCTCGGGCGGAGAAGAGGATTTTGACGTCCTCGGGCCTATTCCGTGTCTAGTCGAGTCTTGTCCGCCGTCAGTGCCGGGGTTTTTACGTTTGCCCAAGGCGCGTTACTGGCGCTTCGGTGCGCGTAACATGTCCTTCATTAAATTTAGGCAGCTCTGTACTCCCCACGTTCAACGAGGTGATGGTGATCCAACGGTAGGGATTTGACTAGCATTTATGGGCGGGAAAACCCACACGGTTCCTCAATTTGGGGTATAAATACCCACTCGAACTGCTTTTCCCCTTTTCTTTCGTAATCAAGAGCTCTTGCGTGTGTATCCTGAGTCTAGCCAAATTTCCAACTACACTTCCAGCACAAAAAGCCTGTCCGAGGAGCTTCTCCTCATTTCTGTAAGTCATTCTATCCCTCTCTGAGCTTTCTTCCTCCCTACTCCTCATTCTCTTTTATTTGCTCTTTCTTAGGTTTCTTAGGCGTCATTTGGGATGGGTAGATTTAAGAAGTTAGTCTACACTGAGGAAGCGATGGAGAAATTTATCGCCGATTATAAGATACCTGCTAATGTGGGCTTAAAGTATTTTGAGGAAGGGGAATGGCTCCTTCGGAGGAAGGAAGGTGAGGTGGTGATTCCCATCATCGCCTTCTTAGAAGGTGGCATGAGAATTCCCATGGGGCTAGTGATGAGGGGCTACCTTACATACTTCCGGCTAGCCCCTACCCAATGCGCCACCAACGTCTTTAGGATCCTGGGCTGTGTGGACACCTTGAACGAGAAGATGGGGCTAAGGTTGACCCATCATGACGTAAACTGGTGCTACAAACTTCAGCACCTAAAAGGCTAGTCGTACTACATGAAGACAAGGGAGGATAGAGTCTGGCTTATCCAGTGCCTCCCTGAGTCCAGCAAGGGGCTGAACAAGGATTTTCTCATCGTGTCCAGAGAGTGGCACGATGGCCTTCATTGTCCGACAATGGAAGGGACACCAGATAGGGCAGTGGGAGCAGGAGAGGGGTTCAATTTTCTATTGTTGATGCAATTTGTACCGTTTGGTTACTAACACGAACGTGTTTTCTTTCTGTAGATCCGCATGCCCACGAGCGTCACTTCAACCTGGTCAACAGGGAGGATTTGCAAAAAGTGCTAAGGGCAGAGATTTTCGTGAACGAAGCCGATAATCAAGTTAGAGCTGCTCACAAGATCCTAGGGTACACTCCGATCCAAAAATCGTTTGCGGCTCCGAAGTACGTGATCCTAGCAAAAGATCCTCAGCTGCAGAAAATCACTATAGCTGAGCACGGGTTCCTATTCCTCGAGGAGCCCCCCACTCCAGAAGGTGTTACATCAGCAGGCCCCTCCTCCTCCCATAGACCTGCAAAGGCCACAGAAGAAGATCTAGAGAATGAAGAGGAAGTAGTTGATTTTAGCCCTACCGAGGACGAGTTTGACATTTTTGATCAAGTCCATCAGTCCGAGGATCCTTCTGGAGACTTGGGCGATCCTCATCTGACCGAAGCGGACTTCCTAGCTTCAGAGACCTCTCCTCGGCCTGAGATGGGTTACAAGAGGAAATCCCACACTAGTCTACTGAATCTGATCGAAGGCCAACCGGGGAAGTCCCAGCCAAAGCTTCCCCTTCCTCCTCCCAAGACTCAGCCTGCCCAGACCAGGTCGGCCTCGACCCAGTCCAGGCTTCCACCTCCTCCACCTCAGGCGAGTCTGCCGTCTAGGCCCGAGCCCACTGATCCCAAGCAGAAGAAGGACAAGGGCCAAAGGCCTATTGGGGATAAGTCTGTGTCCTCGCAGGAGGGGGATGACACTCGGTGGCCTTCAAAACAGCTGAAGATAGGCTCCTAAGGCTAGGATAGACTGGTCACTACCCAGCCTGAGACTCATGCCTGGCTTCTTGCCCCAATGCTCCATGGGGAGCCTCTGAGGGATGACTCATCCCTTAGGGATTTTAGAAAGGGCGAAAGTGCACATGTGGCCGACGCTCTAGAGAGGTGCTTGCTACTTCCTGCGGACATGGCTAAGCTGGAGACTTTAAGGAGTAAGCAGGTCTTCCTCAACCTCAAGCGATACCTAGGAATGGTAAGACCCCCAACGCTTTTGATTTTTCTGACTTCAGTTTTTCTTCCTTTTTCTGAGCTTTGCTTATTATGCATTCGTTTTGTTTGGCAGGAAGTCGAGGCCACCTTTAGGTTGGAGGCAGCGGCCAACGACCAAGGAAGGGCCTTAGATGCAGAACGTGAGAAGCGCTTAGAGGCTACTCGAACTCTTAAGACCTCCGAGGCTGACCTCGCCACGGCTCGGAAGGAGCTAAAGGCGATGACCAGGGCTCGAGACAGCACAATGTCAGGCCTTGCTGGTGCCCAGAAGTAGGCCCAAGATCAGATGAGTTGTCTGACTGAGGCAGAGGAGCAGTTGGCGATCGCAAAGAAGCTGGTTGTAGACCTGACAAAGAAGGTGACTACTGCTGAAGAGGCCAAAAATGCGGCTGAATGGGCCAAAGATGAAGCTGTGAGGGCTAAGGCTGAGGCAGACTTTAGTAGGGAGGAGGCTCTGGCTTCTAAGGAAGAAGCTGAGGAGGTAGCTTATGCCGTTGGGGTAGCCGAGACGGAAGCTGCCTACAAAACCGAAGTCCCTGGGGTACGTAGGTGCTACTGTTCCTAGGTTTGGGGTGAGGCCCTCAAACAAGCCAGGGTCGAGGCCTCGTCCGACCTATGGAAGGCGGAGAGCGTGTACTACCCTCCAGCCATCTGCGAGGCTGCTCCAGGTAGCTCTGAGGCTGAGGTGGCTGCTGAGGAGGCTGGTGCTACTCCGAGCGAGGGAGCATCGGTCGCTGGACTTGCTGGTGAGCCTGTTCAAGGGAGTGATCCTCCCGGGGTGGTTGAATCAAGTAAAGGCCCCAACGAGGAAGTGCCTCAGGAGGTTGCAAAGCCCTCCTCTGACGCCCAGGTCTCTTTCGCTGAGGTGCCGCTATCCTTGTCGTGCCTCTGCAGGCTATCCCTCTCAGTCAGAGCTCAGAGGATCTTGAGGCTGCCACGGACCAGCCACCCACTGAGGGGAGGGATTAAGTGGAAGGAGTAGGCCCCTTGGTACCTCTGTCTGTCTTGTTTTTGTCGTTTGTTTTGTCTTTGTATCTTTTTTTTTTTAACATTGTAATGTGACTCTTGCCATGTAACTTCTATGGACTTAATGTGATGCGAGTCTTATTTCTCTTTTTATTTGTTATGGCTACTTATTCATTTGCGCGTTATCCATTCTCCTTTTTTTTTTTTTTTTAATTGTATAATTTTAACTTCAATTGTATCTCGGCCAATCACGGCAGTAATTGTAATAACGTGAAGGCGTGCATGCTTAGGCAGACCTTTTGTGTCCCAAGGACTAGGTAGGGCTCTGATTCTTCCTAACACAGGTCCCCTTTGAGGTGGTTAGTTTCCCCCATAGGCTTGAGTCCGAGGACCATGCAATGCCTTGAATATGTCTAACACTTAGAATCTTTTTGAAGTAGTTAGTTTCTCCATAAGTTTGAGTCCGAGGACTATGCAATGCCTTGGCTCTGTCTAACACTTAGAATCTTTTTGAAGTAGTTAGTTTCCCCATAAGCTTGAGTCCGAGGACCATGCAAGGCCTTGGTTCTGTCTAACACTTAGAATCTTTTTGAAGTAGTTAGTTTCCCCATAGGCTTGAGTCCGAGGACCATGCAATGCCTTGGTTCTGTCTAACACTTAGAATCTTTTTGAAGTAGTTAGCTTCTCCATAGGCTTGAGTCCGAGGACCATACAATGCCTTAGCTCTGTCTAACACTTAGAATCTTTTTGAAGTAGTTAGCTTCCCCATAAGCTTAAGTCTGAGGACCATACAATGTCTTGGCTCTGTCTAACACTTAGAATCTTTTTGAAGTAGTTAGTTTCTCCATAGGCTTGAGTCTGAGAACCATGCAAGGCCTTAGTTCTGTCTAACACTTAGAATCTTTTTGAAGTAGTTAGCTTCCCCATAGGCTTGAGTCCGAGGACCATGCAATGCCTTGGCTCTGTCTAACATTTAGAATCTTTTTGAAGTAGTTAGTTTCCCCATAGGCTTGAGTCTGAGGATCATGTAATGCCTTGGTTCTGTCTAACACTTAGAATCTTTTTGAAGTAGTTAGTTTCCCCATAGGCTTGAGTCCGAGGACCATGCAAGGCCTTGGCTCTGTCTAACACTTAGAATCTTTTTGAAGTGGTTAGTTTCCCCATAGGCTTGAGTCTGAGAACCATGCAATGTCTTGGTTCTGTCTAACACTTAGAATCTTTTTGAAGTAGTTAGTTTCCCCATAGGCTTGAGTCCGAGGACCATGCAATGCCTTGGCTCTGTCTAACACTTAGAATCTTTTTGAAGTAATTAGTTTCCCTATAGGCTTGAGTCCCAGGACCATGCAAGGTCTTGGTTCTGTCTAACACTTAGAATGGCCGTCAAAACGTGAGACACATAACCATAATAGACTTAGAATCCGAATCAAAAGAAACTTTTTTCATTAATAATAATATCTTTTCAGATTATTTACATTCCATGGACGAGATACAGGTTTTTCATCTAAATCTTCTAAGTAGTATGCACCTATCTCCGTTACTGAGGTAATTCGGTAGGGACCCTCCCAATTGGGTCCCAGCTTCCCCCAGGAAGAGCTCTTGGTGGCGCCCACCACTTTCATCAACACTAGGTCACCTGGTGCCAGTGGTCTTAACTTCACATTGGAATCATACCCCTGTTTGAGCTTCTGATGGTAACAGGCCAGTTGGATCATTGCTTTCTCCCTTCGTTCTTCGATCAGGTCTAGGTTTTCCCCTAGCAATTCGTCATTGCCGCTCGGGGTAAAGGAGCTGATCCTTAGCGTTGGGAAGTTGGCCTCCAAAGGGATAACCGCCTCGGCCCCATAAGTCATGGCGAAGGGCGTTTCCCCCGTTAACCTCCGCGACGTGGTCCGTTAGGTCCACAAGACGTGGGACAGCTCTTCCACCCATCTTCCCTTGGCATCGTCTAATCTCTTCTTAAGCCCATTGACTATGACCTTGTTGACAGCCTCGGCTTGTCCATTTCCCTGAGGGTAGGCTGGAGTTGAGTACCGATTAGTGATTCCCAATTCGCAATAGTACCTCCTGAAGGCCTTGCTGTCAAATTGGAGCCCGTTGTTCGAAATCAGGGTGCAGATGACCCCAAACCGTGTAACGAAGTTTCTCCAAATGAATTTCTTAGCATCCACATCCCTAATGTTTGCTAAGGGTTCAGCTTCGACCCACTTAGTGAAATAATCCGTGGTGACTAGCAGATATCTTTTATTTCCTAGCGCCTTGGGGAAAGGTCCCACAATATCCAAGCCCCACTGGGCAAATGGCCAGGGGCTGGACAGTGGGTTGAAGACCCCCTTAGCTGATGGATGTTTGGGGCAAACCTCTGACATTGGTCACACCTCTTAACATACTCCAGAGCCTCCTTCTGCATCCCCGGCCACCAATATCCCTGGGTGATGGCTCTGTGTGATAGAGATCTACCCCCTGTGTGGCTCCCACATATCCCTTCATGCAGCTCCTCAAGCAATAATTTCGAGGCCTCAAGGTGGATGCACAACAAGTATGGCCCGGAATAGAAGCGTCTGTATAGTTTGTGATCCTCGGATAGCCAGAACCGAGGAGCATTTCTTCGTACTTTCTGAGCTTTTGACTTATCTTCGGGCAGGATGTCATCTTTGAGGAATCTCACTATAGGATCCATCCAACTGGGGCCCACTCCAACCTGATGGATGTGAATCATGCCCTTTGTTCCGTCACTTACTTTCTCCAGATGCTCGACAAGTATAGTTCGTGGAAGATCTCCAGCCAAAGACGTGGCGAGTGTAGCCAGCGAGTCTGCATAGGTGTTTCCGCTCTTGGCGACATGTGACAAGCTGAAAAGGGTGAATGTTGACTGCAGGCGTTTGACCTGGCTCAAGTATTCTTGCATCCTCACGTCTCTTACCTCAAACTCTTCGTTTACCTGGCCCATCACTAGCTGAGTGTCCGAGAACACTTCTATTTCTTTCCCTCCCATTTTATGCACCATGACCAGCCCTTGGAGCAACGCTTCATACTCAGCTTCATTATTCGTGGCCGAGAACCCGAGTCTTAGGGATTTTTCTATGACAGACTTTTTGGGGGACAATAGGACTAGCCCTACTCCGGATCCTCTCTGGTTCGCAGCGCCATCAACGTACATCTTCCAGCACGAGGGCCCTTAAATAGAGATTGTCCCAACTGATTTTCCATCCACGTCCCTCCTCTCGGCTACCTCTTCCACTATTGGTTCGGCAAATTCAGCCACCAAGTTAGCCAAGACCTGGCCTTTTACGGAGGTCTGAGGCATGTACTTAATGTCAAAAGCCCCTAGAATTGTATTCGATTTGACGATCCTTCCCGTATAATCGGCAGCTTGAAGTATCGACTTCAAGGGTAGTTGGGTTAGAACAACCACTGTGTGAGCCTGGAAATAATGGGGCAGCTTTTGTGTAGCGTAGACCACGGCAAGTATGGCCTTCTCCAAAGGCAAGTACTTGACCTCAGCTTCGTGCAGTGACTTGCTAATGTAATAGACCGATTTTTGGACGCCATTGTCATCTCGTATCAGCACCAAGCTCACAATGTGAAGCACCACAACAATGTATGCATATAGGACCTCGTCGGCCTCCGGATTAGACATAATGGGTGGCCGGGCTAGGTACTCTTTGAGTTGCTGAAAGGCCATGACACACTCTTCGGACCACTTGTTGATCAGGAGATAGAAAGGTCTGCACCTGTCAGCCAACCTGAAAATGAATCGATTCAGAGCTGCAATCATTCCAGCGAGCTTCTGGATCTCCTTGGGGTTTTGCAGAGGCTTTAGATTATGGATAGCTCTGATTTGGTCGGGATCAACCTCGATCCCGCGGTGGGTAATGAGGTAGCCTAAGAACTTGCCAGATCCCACGCCGAACGAGCACTTGGAAGCATTTAGGCGTAGCCTGTGCTTTCTCAGGACATCGAATATACAGCCGAGGTCGGCCAAATGCTCTGACACCAGTTTGCTCTTCACCACCATATCGTCAACATAGATCTCGATGTTTTTGCCCAACAATGGCTCGAACATTCTCATCATCATCCTCTGATAAGTAGATCTAGCGTTTTTTAGGCCAAATGGCATAACCTTGTAGTGATAGTTCCCGATGGGTGTCACAAAGGCTGTCTTCTCTTGATCCTCCAAAGCTAGTGGGATCTGATGATAGCCCTGAAAGGCATCTAAGAAGCTCATCCGAGGATGGCCTGCGATCGCATCTACCAGCTGGTCTATCCGTGGCATTGGGAAGGGGTCCTTCGGGCATGCTTTGTTCAGGTCCGTGAAGTCTACACAAACCCTCCATTTTCCACTTTTCTTCTTGACCACCACAGTGTTGGCCAACCATTCGGGGTAAAAAAAACTTCTTTGATCACCCCTGCACACTTAAGTTTGTTGACCTCTTCCCTAATTGCATCAGCATGCTCTTTCGATGGGCGCCGGGGTGGCTGCTTCTTGGGGATCACGGACGGGTTGACGTTGAGGTGGTGACAGATGAAGGATGGATCAATCCCCAAGGCATCGTAGGGATCCCATGCGAACACGTCAATGTTCCTCTTGAGGAACTCAACCAACTCCTCCTTCTCCCTGGGAGGCAGTTGGGCTCCGACATGAAAGAACTTCTTCGGGTCATCGTCGACGACCACTTTTTCTGGGTCTTCACATTTTGTTTCCTCATCGGCCGCATCAGTTAGCGCCACCGAGGTCCTTGATTGCTATAAGCTTTTGGCCGCGACGGCCGAGGACTCTGCATCGTGCCGATGCGAGATAACTGCCACCATACACTGCCTTGCCGTGGACTGGCAACCCCGAATCTCGAGGACTCGGTCCCCTAACGGGAATTTTATCTTCTGATGCAGCGAGGAGGCAACATCCCCTAGGGCGTGGAGCCAGGGCCTGCCCACGATGGCCGTGTACGGGGAGTCGGTGTCCACCACAATAAAGTTCACTTCCACTACCTCTGGGCCAGTTTGGATGGGCAACCTAATCATGCCCCTTGGAGTGACAAGCTTCCCATCGAAGCTCATTAAAGGAGAGCTGTAAGGTGTCAAATTCTCGAGCTTCAATCCTAACCCCTTATATAGGTCAAGGTATATAATCTCGGCTTCACTGCCATCGTCCACCATCACTATTTTCACATCGTACTCACCGATTCTGAGGGAGATCACCATAGCATTGTCGTGGGGCTGGGTGGTCCCGTCCTTGTCCTCCTCGAAAAAGCTTAGGGTCGAGTGAAAGCCTCCCCTGGCCCTCTTCGGCCTTGACTGGGACTCCTCAGCGGGCACCTGGGTCACAGACAGCACTCGCGAGGGGCGCGTGCCTGTTCTTCCTGGCGCAGCCAGGATTACATTAATCGTGCCAGCGGGCTGCTCCATGGCGGTGTCCCTTTGTGGCTCCTGGTAGGTCTGGCCTTGATGATTGCTGGAATGGTGCAGGAGGTGCTTTAGTTTTCCCTCTCGGACTAGCTGGTCCAGGTGGTTCCAAAGGTTCCTGCAGTCCTCTGTGGCATGTCCGTGGTCCCGGTGGTATTGGCAGTAACGATTCTGATTACGCTTCTCAGGATCCCCCGCCATCTTATTCGGCCACTTGAAGTATGGTTCGTTCCTGATCTTTTCCAATACCTTATGTACTGGTTCTCGGAACACGGCGCTGACAATCTGGGCATTGGTCGCCCCGAATTGTCCCATGAAATCTCTCCTCGGGCGGGCGTTGTTATACTGGTCCGACCTGAAATCCCTCCTCTCCTGAGGGATAACCTTCTCCTTCCCCTTGTCCTGCAGCAGATCTTCCTCTACCCGTTTGTATTTATCGATCTGATCCATCAGCTGCTGCACGCTAGCGGCGGGCTTTCCAGTTAAGGACTTCCTCAGGCCATGCCCCATTGGTAGTCCGTTCTTGAATGTATTGATGGCGACATCGTCGAACTTGCCGTCCAGCTCATTGTAAATCTCCCAATACTTGTCCGAGTAACCCTTGAGAGTCTCCCCTTCACGCATGGACAAAGACAGTAACGTGCTCATGGGCCGAAGAGGTCTGCTATTTGTAACAAAACGGGAACCAAAGGTTTGGGTCAGCTGTCTGTATGAGTCTATGAAATTTGTCTTCAAGCCGTTGAACCATCTCATTGCCACAGGTCCCAAGCTGGATAGGAAGACTTTGCACATCAGCGCCTCGTTCTTAGAGTGAACAGCCATCCTTTGGTTGAACTGGCTCACATGCTATACGGGGTCCGTTCTGCCGTTGTAAACGGTGAAGGTTGGCTACTGGAACTGCTGAGGGAGCATCGCCTCTTCTAAACGATGTGTAAAGGGTGACTTGGAGAGCTGGTCCAGTGCCCTGCTCATGGTGTCACTCCCTAAGCCCCTAGGAGTTGGGCCGTCATGATTATGCCTCTAGTAGCGCTCCTCCTCGTGAGAGAAAGTCTCGCTCGGGGGTGTTATTGACCTTTGCTTGTAATTGTCATCACTTTCATCGTCAGAGGGCAAGTCAGGGTTGGATTCGGATCGCCTTCGTCGTGCATGGCGTAGCTTTCTCTTCAGATCATCTATCTCTCGCTGCATGGCCACCTTATCATCCTGTCTCTGGGATTCGTGACTCTTAACCTCTTCTAATCGCGTGGCCTGGCCATTATCGTCCCTATGAGTGTGGCTTCTGCTAGTTTGTGAGGTATGCATGCTTCCCTCTCGAAATCATCCGTTCTCCTTGTTTTGGCCGGGCCCGGGGTCGCCATAGTTACCCTGACGCTGGGATTTAGCAAGTTCAGGCCAATGGGAGCTCCCTTGGTGAGGGCCTGATCCTACCATACTTAGCTGTTGTCCTCACTAACGCACAAGTTCTCCCCACAAACGGCGCCAATTGTAGGGATCAGATTTAAGCACAATCATTATTGGATGAATGGATTCAAACCCAGTTAGCCTAATACAATAAATTTGTAGAGCGTGGGTTGAAGAACTAGGCCTTAGTAAGGATTATAGCAACTAAACATGGTTATAAGCGGACTAAAGTGTGAAAATCTGTCATCAGCCCTCCTCTTTAGGGGTGGTAACTCTTACTTCTCCCGCCCTTTGCTACAAAGGCTTTAGTGGTCATACCAGTTGCTCTGATGTTCTATGCCCCTCCCCCCCTTTCCAGAGGGATTTCTTACATTATATATCCATTTTTAGTTGATCCTAGCCCTCCATTTGTTGATCAAGCAGGCCATCACTTGAGTGCTTGTCCCATCAGCCGTTTTCCCATTCTTTCTGTGGGTTGTAGCAACCAAGGCTGCACTGTTCAGGGGTCTTTTCCTCATTAATGCGGCCAGAACGTTAGTTGTGGTTATTTAATGCGGAGGTGACAGTTCCTTCCTGAATTGCTCCTTCATCATACTTCTGTGACTGCCACGCTATACCGGTTCTTTCTCTTGAAATGCTCTAAAGACTCCCCTTGATGGTGTATTGCTCCTCCCTTTAATGGTCTCGGCTGTCCGAGGACAGAATCGTCCTCAGCGATACTTCTTGGGCACCTGAGCTTCTTACTTTCGTCCTCGGATCCTTAATACCTCCTCGGCGTGGGCCTTAGGGCCTGGTACGAAGTGGGCCGGGACTGTTTGACTAATTGGCCCCACAGCCATAATTTGTCCTTGTGGCGAGTTGTGAACGGTAGAATTGTGGATCCACCACTCATAACTAGCCACGTGGAAAAATTGTGACAAAAGTTATGGGTTTTGATGTGGTCCTAGCATTATTAAATTAATTATATGAGGAGGAGGCAATTAATGATTAAATCAAGAGGTTTCAGTTGAGCTACTTAGCTCAATTGGACACTTCATTCAACAATTCCATTAACGTATCCCTTAAGAATTTTAGTCAAATGAACTCAAATTTTGGAGACGTTTTAACACTTTTATAACTCAAAGTGATGCTTTAAAGAGCCAAACTTGTCTTTTGCCAAGTTATAGATTGTATTAAGTTCAAAGTGGACGTGTAAGTTGTTTTCAGAAAGATGTAGTTTTGGCTCAATCATTGTTTGGGTTAAATAAAATCCTTGAAGCGCGTTTAACGGCTTTATTCATAAACCAATTGCTTACATAATTTTATTTAGTAGAAAAATGTTTACATAATTTTGAAGAAGTAGAACGGGTAATAGCTTATAATTGATATAATCCCCCGATATATAAATTAAAGAATACCTTCACTTAAAAGAAGTAAAAACAAACCTAAATTGAAGTATTCGATTTTTTTTTTTTTTTTCAACAATGAAAATGCATGCCTTAATTTGGGCTCGACTCAGGAGGAAGAAGATAGGTTTTGTGTTGGCACAAAGGCTTAAATATTCTTTTTCTTTTTCTTTTTCTTTTTTTAGAGATCATTACATTCTCTTCACTCATTTTACATGCAATTAGAAAACATTTTCAGCTTTTTGGCTGTCTACTCTGCTAAATTTGTGTAAGCCATTGATAGTAATATTTTGGAAGAAAATTGTTCAACTTTCTCAAAGTATGGTGAATTTAAATAGTGGACTCTATCCTGAATTTAAATAGTGAGATCCAACATTTATCTGAAAGGAATGAGTAAAAGGTTAATTATTATATTCCAGGAGTATTACATAATTTCCCTGGGAACAAAAATCATCAGTGTCCTACTTTATGCGCCGATTATATTATACCATGTGTTCTTACGCCCACCTATCCTTTTTAAGCTTTGGTTACTTTAGAAAGTAAAAACTAGACATGCAACAAAATGTAATTGGTGTAGTATAAAGTGGAACACCTAATAGGATGTTAGAGCAGATCATCCTAAGTTTGAACCTGGTACAATGGCAATTTAGGATGAAAGATTTTTATTCTTTTGTTCTCAAGCAACCTCGAAAGGTCATGGACTTTTATATTTAGCATGTTTAAGTTTAAACATTCCAATGAAGTTACTCTCAGCGATCAAGCATGAAATAAGACACCTAATTATTTTTTTGGGTCAATCAATGTATCTCTAACCCAAATTGATTTTGGATTTGGCGGGTTAATATCATTGCTAAGCAAAGAAATGGTAGTGGTTGAGCACTTTTCTCTCCCTCTTTTGCTAATTTTCATATTTTTTTTGGTTTCATGATTGGGAAGACCCACATGTCTTGCGCAAGAACGATAATTATATGCTTTATAAGTAATTAATTAAAAAAACCTATATGGATCTGTTATAAATAAATACAACAAAAACTATAGCTCCCAATCTGTTCATTTCACTTATACGTTTCTTCTCTGGGTAGTTTTATTCACGTTGCTTTGAGTTAATAAACTCATATTTGCTTGCCAAAGAGTATCACTACCTAATATTCTTCTTCCTCCCCAATGGGTTAATGATAGATTTGTACCATCATGTAATTGTTTTTCTATCTTCTCCACAGGCATGAGGCAGAATTTATTGAGCACCTTGTGGAAGTGATTTCGCATAAGTTAAATCCAAAATCCTCAAGCTTTACCAAAGACTTGGTAGGAATAAATTCTTCAGTGGAGAAATTGTTCACTTCGCATTTTGGTCTCATGAACAACACTTGTATGATAGGGATTTGTGGCATGGGGGGGCTGGGAAAGACAACTCTTGCTAGAGCTGTTTATGATAGGTTCTCTAAACATTTTGAAGGTTCTAGCTTTATTTCTAATGTTAGGGAAGTTTCAGAAAGAGGTGATTTGATTTCACTACAACGACAACTTCTTGAAGAAATTTTGGAGGAAAGAAATAGCAAGATATGGAATGTTGATCATGCAGTTGACATGATCAAGAATAGACTATATCGTAAGAAAGTTCTACTTGTTCTTGATGATGTTAATCAATTAGACCAATTAGAAAAGTTGGCAGGAGAGGATAGCTGGTTTGGATTGGGTAGTTGGATCATTATAACAACTAGAAATAGACGTTTGTTGGTCCAACATGGTGTGCATAACATATATGAGCCTAATGTATTGAATAGAGAGGATGCTTTAAAACTTTTTTGTTTGAAAGCCTTTAAAAATGAAAACCCCATAGAAGATTATAAGCAACTCTCCCAGGATATTGTACACTATGCTGGTGGCCTTCCATTAGCTCTTGTTACTTTGGGTTCCTTTTTGTTTGGAAGAACAATGGAACAATGGCAAAGTGCATTGGTCAATTTTAAAAAAAATCCTCAAAGAGAAATATTTCATGTTCTTAAAGTAAGTTATGATGGACTAGATGAAGTGTCGAAGGAGATATTTTTGGATATTACATGTTTCTTTAAAGGGAAGAGGGAAGATCGAGTAATAGAGATATTAAAGTATTGTGGTTTTGATGCGAGAATCATTATAGAGGTTCTGGTGGAAAGATCTCTCATAACTAAAGAAAACAAGATATTGTGGGTGCATGATCTATTACAAGAAATGGGTAGAGAAATTGTCCTTTGTGAATCACGTAAAGAGCCTGGAAAGCGTAGCAGATTGTGGTTTTATAAAGATTTGCTTCAAGTATTGACAAAAGATACGGTAAGAACAATGACAAAGCTAGAACTCATTTTCAGCAACCAAGATTAAGTAGGTATAATAATAACACAATTTTGTTCTTAATTGTTCTTGTTAAAAAATTATCCAATAGAGAAGTAATTATCTAGGTACTTAGAATAGACAAAGTTCGGTTAGAGATACTCCGGATTTTATCCGAGGGATAATTTCTTCTTATATAAGCTTTTAAAATTTGTATGGAAAACTGAGTTAATATTTTCATCTTCTTTGACACAATTTAAAACTTGAGTATTCAATTATTCTTATCTTTTATTGTATAATTAATTTACCTATCCTTTGCTATTGATTCTTAGGAAGCGGAAGCACTTCAAGCCATAGTCCTAAATCGTTATGAATGGGAAACACAAGACTGGAGGAACTTTGAAACCTTTCCTGATGCTTTTTCAAAGATGTGTAATCTTAGATTGCTTATAATTCACAATGTGCACATCCCTAATGGTCTGAATCATGTTTCTAACAACCTGAGATTTCTTCAATGGACCGGTTACACTTCGGAATGTTTGCCATCTAGTTTCCAACCAAAAGAGCTTGTGGAACTCAGTTTAATTGGTAGCAAAATTAAATATCTTTGGGAAGGAATAAAGGTAATTTTGTTTTATTCTTTTTACTGTTTCTATTATTTAGTATTTTTCTTTCTTAGGAGTGGCTACACTCTGCATATTTGAGTTTCCTCCTTTCATTAATAAAATTTCCTTAATTTTAAAAAATTATTTATCTCACTAAAATATAAATTCTCTATCTAATGGGAGGATTTTTTTTTTTTTTGGGTTGAACAGTGTTTGGACAATTTGAAATGCATGGATCTTAGATATTCCAAGGACCTTATTGAGACACCTGACTTCAGAGGAGTTCCAAGACTTGAGAGATTACATCTTAGTTGGTGCAATAATTTGGTTGAGATCCACCCATCTATTGGGCAACTCAGTAGGCTTATTATTTTAGATCTAGAATACTGTGTCTCTCTTACTGATCTTCCAAGCATGTCTAGTGAAATGAAGTCAATTAAAATTCTTAAACTCTGCGGTTGCTCAAAAATCAGGAAGATTCCGGAATTTAAGGGAATAATGAGAAGCCTATCAGAACTTCATTTGGATAAGACTGCTATTAAGAAACTACCCTCATCAATCGAGGGTTTGACTGCCCTTACTTTATTGAGTCTAAGGGATTGTCAATATCTCACACGTCTTCCACGTAACATGGATAGTTTGAGGTCACTTGAAAAACTTCTTGTTATCGGATGCTCAAAACTTACCTACCTACCAAGGCACCTTTGGAATATGAAGTGTTTGGAACATGATTTGAGTCGAACTGCATTTAGACAGCCTTTAGACAGAAATGTTTCTGTGAGGTGCCGGTCACTTTCCCCAACGCCGAGTAGGTTTTCTAGATGGCAATGGTTTCCACCATTGACACCTGACCAGATCAGGCCGTTGACTATATTGACACCTAACCAGATCAGGCCATTGACACAGTTACTTGATTGGCTCAGGGGACTTGAACGGCTTGAGGTATTTCCAAAGTTTCCATCACATATTACGTATATAACTGCTGAAAATTGTACTTCCCTAGAAGTATCACTAGCTCTTCAATCACTTATAAATGAAACTCTTACCTGTAATTAAAATCATCAAGACTTAAGTCACTTCCAAGGCTTTCGTTAAATATTCTTGAAACTCAATCACCACCAGCATTGGGACTGCCATTAGACGGCGAATTTGAAACACTGCTTCAATCAGTGTCAAACCATTTGAGATATATATGTGCTGAAGATTTTTATTCCCTAGAACCATTCCCACTGCAGGGACGGATTCAGGTGGGGGCAAAGGGGCCCGGGCTCCTTGGGTCTAATTTTTTTTAATTTTATAATTATAATATATTTTATTTTTGTAGTTGTGTTCTATTTCCAAAATTTTAGGTCACTTTCTCCTCAATAAGTTTAACTAGCTTCATTCAAATAGCATCTATCCAACCCCAAAAATTAACAAAAACAATAAAAACAGTCACAATAAAGATTGTATTTTAGCAACAAAAAAAAAAAAAAAACTATTAATTTTACCAACAAAGAACTTAAAAATAATGTGTTATTGGAGAAGCTAAAGGTAAATTTTTTACAATTATAGTAAATTGGTATAAATATTAGTTGACAATAGCAAGTTGTTAGAAATGAAATACAATATTTAATTAAGATTATATCTCTTCATTTAATTAAAAAACTTAAATTTTCTGGCTTCTTTTATTAATTTAATGATTTGTTTATATTATTTTAAATGAAGTGATAAAAAAAAAAATTTGATATTAAGTGTACTGTAAAGTAAGGTGGTAAAATAAAAGAAAACATTATTTTGTTTTTGTTTTTGTCTTTGTTGATAAATAATTGTATCTTAATGTATTTAGAAATAACGATTTTGAGTATTTATAAATTTTTAATATTACATATGGACGCTTATTTAGAGTTTTTTTTTTACTCCGGTCCTGCTAGCTTCAAGCTTGGTATGGGGCTATCAAAAAATTAAACAGTTTGTTCCCGCCAGCAGTGCGCGGGCAGAGAAAACGGTCACAACACTTGTCGCTGAGCAGTTGCTCACAACCCTGGTCGCAGTGGCCTGGATATAACGAGAGCAGCGTTGAAGTGACATTTACAAAATTGAATCATTATCTACAGGTAATCCTTCTCTCTCTCTTTAATTGATAAATGAAGTATCAAGTTTTTTATTTATTTATTTTTTAAAATTTTTTGTGTGGTGTACAGGGGCTCCTTTGTCCAAAAACTGGATATGAAACTTCTATCAGAAGGAAAGAGGACGGATTTGGAATTGCATTTCAGATAATTCTTGCTGGATATGAAATTCCGGGGTGGATAACTCATCAAAGGTCAGGGAACTCAATAAGCATAGGGCTGCCTCCAAATTGGTGTAATAACAAGTGGATGGGATTCGCACTCTGCGCTTCTTTGGATGCATCATATTTACATATTTCTGTTAAAGAGTTTGACCTTATTGGCAAAACATTTGGTCTTAAAGCTCGTGTGATAGCCCGTGGTGATATGATGCCTCACAGTTACTATGCCACTGAAATTTCCTGTAGCACAAAACTTGTTGCGAGGCACATCTGGCTATTGCATCTGTCTCGTGATGATTGGTTTGCTACTGCTCGGAGTGGTGAATTCAATCAGATTGAGGTTGTATTTGAGAGCACTAGGCCAGGCTTGTATGTGCGGAAATGTGGGCTCAGTTTGGTATATAAGCAAGATGTGGAAATGTTCATCCAAACAATGTGCAGCAGTAATCGCATAACTTTTGAGGGTTGTGATGGTTCCCACGATGAATTTGACAATTTATGGAGAAACTGTGATGACTATAACGATAATGAACCTAGTGCAATTTGCAGCTCTTCTGAGGAAATTGAAAGTTACACCTCTTCAGTCGATGGTAACGATCTTATTAAACATCCTTATGTTACATAATTACGTGCCAAATCCTATTTTATTTTATATTCTTTCTAATTGTTCAGCATAGTAGCTAGCAAGTCAGTCGATTCATTTATCTTTTTCTTCTTTCTGCTGACCACGCGCAAGCAATTATCCAATCATCCTATATTTTCTGTGTTCCTAAAAATTAACTTTAGATTCTCCCGCATGAATTCATTGCAAATTGTCTAGGCCTCTACATCACTATCACTTACAAGAAGCTTAATAACTAGTAAAGCCTTATTAGCCAAGTTGAGAATATTATCTGCATAAGAAACACGTTCTCAAGCTTCACTCGTTACATTGCTACATTGCTCTAAGGACTTTTTGCTAAGGTAAATGCATGGTCCAGTCCTAGTTTGGCATCCTATTTGTAAGTGGCCGAGTATTATGTTAAATTTTCATATTCACCTCAGGCTGACAGCTGATTAAGTGCAACTAATTGATGCATTCTTGCCCTGACTGAAAATGGTCACAGGCCATGTGCAACATGTGCCTAATTCAAATTGAGAGCTGTTAAGCTATTAGACTCGGTGAGGGCTTGCTGGCATTCTGTAGACAAGAAGTTAGTTAAATTTTTGGAAGTTGAACTATTCTGTCGTCTTATTCTATATATAATGCTTTGTTTTGATAAGCATGGTAGGTGTTTGTGAAATACGTCCAAATAATGTTTTGTTTTGTAGGTATTCAAATTTTATACCCAAGCAACATTAGTGTAAGCCATCAAAAAAATTGTTACTGTCCAGCCCGAGCTCCACTGAAAACAATATTCACTACTCATGAGAATTTTGGAAGAAGGTTTTGGAGTTGTGGCAAAATCAAGCAAAATGTAAATTGCGGGTTCTTTGAATGGGAAGATCCAGAAATGTGTTCCCGTGAACGAAGAGTAATATGTGAACTACAAGAACGCCTGGAGAAGATTGATAAGGATAAAGTTGATCAAGATGATGAGTTAGTTATGCTTCGTGAAGAAAACAAAAACTTGAGGATTGCTTTGTTGTTTTTTGGGATTGCTTTGTTGTTTTCTTGGATTGCCATTGTAATCTATCTATATTATAATTTTATATCTTAAAGTTAAAACTTAGCATTTATTGCAACTAAACTCTTGTTGTGCTAGCTCACTGCCACATAGTTGGCCACATAATTATTATCTTTCTTATTTATTTTTTATTCTTATTTTTATTTTTATTTTTTTTTTACAAAAAATATATAAGTAGATTATTAACTTTACACATTTATCTTGAACAGTTTTAACATTACATATAATTTTGTCTATATATATTCATTTACTTTAATTTAGAATTTCTTATTTATTCCTTTTTTTTACAAAAAATATAAATAAATTATTGACTTTTTTTTTAGAGATTTTCAACATATGTTGTTTGCTCCTGATCATAGTTTTTATCATCGGATTAAGACACCAATCAATTATTAGTGTAGGCGGAGATTGAACCCCAAATCTCTTATACAACAATCAAAGATTTTACCAGTTGAACATTACATATAATTTTGCCCTTATATATTTATCTACTTTAATTTAGATGTTTATAACTAAATTATAAAATTAACGAAAAATTAAAAACTAAAAATAATGTCTATACATATCTATACTATATATAATAATGAAATTTTGTAATAAATTTTATAAAGCTCTTTACGCACTACATCTTTAGCATCTTTCCCTTTCCTTTTCTTTTTCTTTTTTTTTTTTTTTTTTTTTTTGCAATTCTTCCTTTTTTCAACTTTTCATCTTCTTCAACTATTGTCTTTTTAGTTTAATCTTTCATCCCCTCTAACAAATATTTTTTGAAAATTTTTCATTTGATTCCCTTTAGATTAAAAATTTTTTTTTCCTTTATATCTTTTTAAATTCTACAGTTTCACTTGGTTCAACCTTTCATCTACTTCTACCCTTCCTCTTTCATCTTAATTTTCATATAAATTTATTCTTACTTCATTTCCACCTCTCTCCGCTATTCCTTCCAAGTTGTCCATGATAAAAAATGTTAGTACACACTATCTTTCTCCAATTTTGTTTCTTATTTGGTGGATTTTTTTTTTATTATTGTTTATCTTTTTGGTAAAATTTGGATCAACTTTTATGCATATTAAGGTAGTTTGGTATTCCAATTCCTGATCACAAATTCTTTTTCTTTATCCCATTGGTTTGATTTGATTTGGGTTAATAATTAGTTGTTTTGCAAGTTAGAATTTGATTTTTTATAGTAATCAATTTAGATATTAAACTATGAGACTTGATTAATTTTTTATTATTTTTTAGTCCTTTGAGGTGGACAAAGTACTCTTAATAGTTGTACTAGAAGTACTCTATAATGCCATTTATTCAAAGAAAGCTAAGGTTAGTCAAACAAAAAATAATAGGATGGTTAATATAACAATTTACCGCTAATATATTAAACATAATATATTACAAACAATGAAAAGAAACTACACAAAAACCATTGTCTTCAGCTACATTAACTGTTCTTTATCAGTTTGTTTAGATTATCCTGATGTTTTCCAAATAAACTGAAATATGATAACAACACAAAATATGACATATTATAATATAATTTTTTCCCAATTCAGATCAACATCAAACACTATTCATTAAAAGTATTTAATGTTGTAAATAAAATGATAAAAAAAAAAAAAAAACTTGCATCAAGGAACATATATGAATTAGTTAATAATAGGATAATGAGGGAACAAACCTCTAGTCAGGGATCCTCCTATGGGCAGTGAATTTTTTTTTTTATAGAAAATATTTTAAAACTAGAATTCTAAAAAACAAATATTCATCAATCTAAGGTAGATATACAGAAAAAATTAATAAAAATCCAACAAAAAATGAAAAAAATATATATATATATATATATAGAGAGAGAGAGAGAGAGAGAGAGAACTTTTTTTGTATGGGAGAAAGTGGAAAATTTATAGTAAGATGATAGGAATAAGAAGAGCCAAAATAAAGAAAGATGAAGGGGCAAAATAATATGTAAAGTTAAAACCGCCCAAGATGAATATATATTGACAATACTTTTGTTTGATTTTTCATTGATTTATGATATAAATTATAACATCAAAATTAAAGTAGATGAATATTTAAAGTTAAAACCACCTAAGATGAATTTTTAAAGCCAATATATTTATATATTTAATATTGTAAAAAAAATTAAACATAAAAAATGAATATGAAAAAAACTAATTATGTGGTCAATGACGTGATGATAAGGTGGCTCAACAAAAGCGTAGAAATAATAAATGTTACGCTTCAATTTTTAAATATATTTAGTGAGCTAACTAACCTATGTTTGACTATTTGTGCATTAGTTGTCATAGCCTCAGTAGCACCTACGAGTTGTATATATCTAAAATCTTAAGCATAACATTTATTGCTACTAAACTACTATTGTGCCATATCATTGCTACGTCATTGGCTACATAATTATTATTTTTCTTATTTATTTTTTATTTCTATTTTTTTTACAAAAAATATATAAGTAGATTATTGATTTTACACATTCATCTTGGACAGTTTAACATTACATATAATTTTGCTTCTACATATTCATCTACTTTAATTTATAATTGATTTTTTATTCCTATTTGTAAGGTTGAAATTTATCAACCATCTTGTTGGCTTTATTCCGTACCAATTTGCTTGTAATTTAGCATTTAGTAACCCTGTAATTAGGTGGGATTATTGTAAGGGTAGTGTGTGAGAAGATGTGAAGAAAAGCTCAAGTATGTGCAAAGAAGCAGAGCTTCGCGGCTAAGACTCGCGGGTGGCTCGCGACTAGCAAGCCGCCAAATGCAGGCTGTTAAGACATATGTGTTTCACCTGTTAGGAACATATGTCACTATTTTATGTAGTTGGCTAATCCTTTGACAAAACGCACTTTACTTGTATTTAAGTAGATCTAAGTTGTGTTTAATACTTGAAGAAACATGTTATTCAAGTCTAGTATTAAAGCCATGAAGATTTAACCAAGAAACAAGTGAAGAAAAGGTGTTCAATAAAGCTGGACAGATAGCTCGACACCTACGGACAGATATCTCGATAGCTTCTTGACACCTGGCTATCTGTCGAGATTTTCAGCTAATTCTTATCGCAATCTCGATAGCTTCTCTATAGCTGGTCGATCGATCGAGAAAGTTTCTGTCCCCTCGACACCTTCTCGATAGCTATATCTGTTGAGATTCATTAAATCTCGACACCTTCTCGACACCTCGTCAATAGCTGCTATCTGTCGAGATTACGGAAATTCAGATTTCTGTTTTTGGGCCAGGCTTTTGTATTTGCGTAGGGTTTCTTTTCTCACAACCCTAAACCTATATAAGGCTTATTTTAGAGGCCGTCACATAAGAGAATACAAGGAGAACATATGCAAAAGGTGACCGATACCTTATTCTCTCTAAAAAAAGCTACTGCATCTTTGCGCCTTAGAGTTTTGTAACCAAGTGCTTCTTGATCTTCATTGTTGATGAAATGAAAAACTTTGCAGCCAACATTCTTCTTCTTCTAGTTGGTGAGTGAGTCACGTACTGGATTCGTGCAAAGGAGTTAGTCACGTACTGGGATCCGTGCAACAACAAAAAGGGTGACGTTCATATATTGAAGAGTTCAGAGGTTCTGAAGCGGTAGAAGGTTTCTACTGTGAGTTCATCTACGGGGATTGTAGAGTCTAGGGATAAAGGTTTTGTACTAGATTTGAAACTTCTCTTTTCTATAGTGGATTGCTTTTTGGGAAGGTTTCCCCCCAGGTTTTTTACTGTGAAACTGATTGGTTTCATTAGTTTTCCTGAGTCATCATATCTTGTCTTATTTATTTTTCCGCTGCATGATTTTGACATGATATTGATGTTTGTTTGTTTTAACAAGTTTGATTCATAATAAATCTAATTAACAACTTGGGTTTAAAACTTGTTAATTCTACCAACCGAGATCTAAATTTTCCAACAAGTGGTATCAGAGCGGGTACACTCTGATTGGATTAATTTCCTGAGTGTGATCCTTAACCCCTGTTGTCATGGAATCTCTTGATTGTTTTGATTTGCATGATCTTGTGTTGAATGATGATGATGATTTTCAAGATGCCTATTGCAAGTTTTATAATTTTTGTATGAAATCTCTTAAATGTTCTACAAAATTGAAAGCTAAAATTAAAAAGGTCAAGCTTGAAAAAGATGATTTAATTGCTAAATTGGATGAAGCCAATAATTTGAATGAGAATTTTAAAAATCAAATTTCATCTCAGGTGGACAAAATTAAAAGTTTGGAAGAGCAACTAGTTGAATCTAAAACTAAAGTTGAACAATTAACTAGTGCCAAACTTGTTGTTGAGCCTAACTCAAAAGAAAATGATCTTTATATTCCTCCATTTAAAAGGAGTAATAAAGAGTTGAAGGCTAATATTGCTAGGATAGACAAAGGTAAAAATTTTGATGTCAATGCTGAAGTTTCTAAACCTATGTCTAAAACTCCTCCTAGGTTGAATAATAAATCTGAATTTGTCCCCATTTGTCATCATTGTCATGTTGTTGGTCATATTAGGCCAAATTGTCCCAAGTTGAGGTCTCTGTCAACCTCTAAGGTTAGACCTCCTTCTAGGAAACCGAGTAGCTCTAAAACTGCTCATGTTTGTCACCATTGTGGTGTTGCTAGACACATTCGTCCTAATTGCTTTAAGTTGTATCCTCAAAAGCAATTGTCCAAACGGTCACAGGTTTCCTCTCAAGAACCTATACCTTTGTTTGGAGAGTTATTAAAAGTCTTGAACTTTTTAACTCATTTTCAGGAGAATTCTAATTCTTCTATGTCCTTTAGTAGACATACTAGGACACGTGCCTTTTCATCTTCACGGTTAAAGACTCATGCTGTGTGGGTGAGAAAGAAGACTAAGACTTAATTGTCTTTTCTGTTTGTCCTATGCTTTAATTCTTTCTATCTAAAGTAGGACTTTCTTTGCTTGATTTCTTATCTGTTTTCATACTTTCATGCATTTGCATATTTCTATCATGTTTTCATGCATATGCATCTTTCTTTCATGCATTCATGTTGTTTATCTGTTTTTGTTTGGTTGTTTAGTTCTTATTTTGTTTTGTTTTCAAAATAAAAATAAAAAGGAAAAATCAGAAAAATACAAAAACAGTGTGTGTTTGTGTACATTGGTACTTGTGTACCTTCGATGGCTATTGAAACAAAATTTTCTAAACTTTGTATCTTTTGTAACTTAGATGAGCATCTCCATGCACAACTAAGCAAGTGAGCTTTGTGGCTCTTGTTTGTGATGAGTAAGATTAAGTTATCTCTTAAAACTTAACACTCATATCACTCTTTTTGACGCGTAGGACTAGAAAATCCTAAGAGAAAGGTATAAATGACCATCTCACCACTGTTGCCCGCCAATCATAGTATGACACTTGTATGCTTCGGCATAGCAAAAGTACAGTGTCATAGACACCTGTATGCTTCAGCATAGCAAAAGTGCAGTGTCAAAGACATCCGTATGCTTCGGCATAGCAAAAGTGCAATGTCTATGCTTAACATGTTTGGTATTTCTTTTCTCTCTTTTTATGCCCATGCATGATATGCTTAAAAGAAAATATGCAAAGAAAATAAAAAGCAAAAAGATTAAAATGCTTTAAATATAATTGCAAGCGTGTTTTTTAGGAGATGTGGGAGTTATAGGATGTACCTCAAAGGTGATAGTCCCCATCAAACAGTTATGATTGTGTGTGAGTTAAAGTTATTTTCTCATATCTCATATCGTCATAACATGTATACACATATGCAATCTTGCGATGTTTTTCACACACAACACGTAATATTCTTTGTTATTCTTGATACATGTGTAGGTACAATGTGATTTGGCCATCACTAAGTTTACATGTGCTAATGTATGCTCACTAAACTGTCTTAACTTGTTTTTGAAATATAAAATTGGTTAGACTTGTTTAGTGTGTGTGTGTGGGTTTTGGGATCTATGTGCTTAACATTTTTCTTGTTTTTCACATGTTTTGCATCATTCTATTATCTTGTCATCCATAGCATCTTGTTTCATTATATTCATGCATTTATATGAATTTCTTTGTACCCCCTTGATCATCTTTGATCATCTTTATGTTTCTCGGTGAAGCTTTCTAGCTTTCTGTACCTTTTGTCAATCATGACAAAAAGGGGGAGAAATTGTGAAATGTGGTTTCTTTTTATAAGATTCTACATGTTAGGGGGATACATTTCTTTGTAAGGGGGAGATGTGTTTCATCTTGTTAGGGGGAGTGCTTACTTCCTTCTTCTTGTACATTGGGTCTTGTGACCATGTTTACATACATTGTGCTTATTTTTTATATTTATATGCCGATGTATGTCTTCTTCACCTATCTCTACATGTGTTGTTTCTTTTCTATCTTTATACACTTGTTTCTTATTACTTGTATGCAATCTATTATTTCTGTTTCACACTAAGATGCCTTAATGAGTTTTGTTTAAAGTGTTTCAGAAATACAGGTTGTCAAAGTCTACTTGCCATAAACTCTTTTCTTGCAAAGTTTTTCAAGAGTTTGTGTTAGGATAGATTTTATTGTATTCAACAAGTGAATATGAGTTGAGTGATTTATGACTTCTCTCATATGTTCATTTGTTTGTTGTGGTTTTGTCATGGATTGCCAAAGGGGGAGATTGTTAGGACATATGTGTTTCACCTGTTAGAAACATATGTCGCTATTTTATGTAGTTGACTAATCCTTTGACAAAACGCACTTTATTTGTATTTGGGTAGATCTAAGTTGTGTTTAATACTTGAAGAAACATGTTGTTCAAGTCTAGTATTAAAGTTATGAATATTTAACCAAGAAACAAGTGAAGAAATGGTGTTCAATAAAGCTGGATAGATAGTTTGACACTTGCGGACAGATATCTCGATAGCTTCCCGACACCTCCTCGACACCTGGCTATCTGTCGAGATTTTCAGCTGATTCTTATCGCAATCTCAATAGCTTCTCGATAGCTGGTCGATCGATCGAGAAATCTTCTGTCCCCTCAACACCTTCTCGATAGCTGTATCTGTTAAGATTCATTAAACCTTGACACCTTCTAGACACCTCCTCGATAGCTGCTATCTGTCGAGGTTACGAAAATTCAAATTTCTGTTTTTGGGCCAGGTTTTTGTATTTGTGTAGGGTTTCTTTTCTCACAACCCTAGACCTATATAAGGCTTATTTTAGAGGCCGTCACATAAGAGAATACAAGGAGAACATATGCAAAAGGTGACCGATACTTTATTCTCTCTAAAAGAAGTTACTGCGTCTTTGCGCCTTAGGGTTTTGTAACCAAGTGCTTCTTGATCTTCATTGTTGATGAAGTGAAGAACTTTGCAGCCAACATTCTTCTTCTTCGAGTTGGTGAGTGAGTCACGTACTGGATTCGTGCAAAGGAGTTAGTCACGTACTGGGATCCGTGCAACAACAAAAAGGGTGGCGTTCATATATTGAAAAGTTCAGAGGTTCTGAAGCGGTAGAAGGTTTCTGCTGTGAGTTCATCTACGAGGATTGTAGAGTCTAGGGACAAAGGTTTTGTACTAGATCTGAAACTTCTCTTTTCTATAGTGGATTGCTTTTCGGGAAGGTTTCCCCCCAGGTTTTTTACTATGAAACTGATTAGTTTCATTGGTTTTCCTAGGTCATCATATCTTGTCTTATTTATTTTTCCGCTACATGATTTTGACATGATATTGATATTTGTTTGTTTTAACAAGTTTGATTCATAATAAATCTAATTAACAACTTGGGTTTAAAACTTGTTAATTCTACCAACCGGGGTCTAAATTTCCCAACACAGGCACGTGAGATGCACACAAGGAAGCTGAAGGGTCGCGCTAGCTGTCGCACTACAGGACAAAAGTCCCAAGCTGGCCAGGCCGTTACGTCGCGACTTGGACAAGCCGCGAGACCAAGTTGCCAATTTACCCTGTTTGGCAAAAAATGTCTCTTCGTATTCTTTTCTCACCCCACTATATATAGACCCTTATACCCACGAAATTGAGAGAGCTTCCAGAGAGAATTTTGTGAGAGAAATCCTAGAGCAAAACAAGATTGCCTCATCCCCAATCTTTACCTTAGAGACTCTACAAATTCCTCTACTCTCTTCCTCTTCATTGTCATACCCTTGAGAGGTTATTGACCAAATCATTTTCTCACCACACCTACGTTTGTGAGAAGGCTCATTTGGTACTAAGGGAAGCAGTTTGGAAGGAACCAATATACATTGGTTGATACTATGGTCTAGTAGCGGAATCTGGGAAGTTAAAGAAGAAATAGGTTCGGCGTAACCTCGTTGGAGCAAGAAGCTTGAAGGGCTTAGGTACTTGGGTAGATTAGGATTGGAGGGTCTTCTGCTGTTCATGTATTCCAACTACATTCTTTAGTGGATTATTTGACCGCTTGGAGGGCGGCAGGGAGGTTTTACGCCGAGGACTTCAGTTTCCTCTTCGATAACACATCGTATGTTGTCCGTGTGTTTGCATCTTCCTTCCCTTTATCTTTGCCTTACATTTACTGCTGTGGATGTGTTTATATTTGGCTTAGATTATTTATCAATTCTATTATAAGCTTGTTATCATGTTCCGCACATTAATTGTTTGATATAAAGCTTGAATTAGTAATTTTGTAATTTGGGGTCTAAACGTTCAAGGGTGTTTCATACCCATTTTGAACTTTCACTATTTTTTTACAAAAAATATATAAATAGATTATTGACTTTACACATTCATCTTGGGCTGTTTTAACATTACATATAATTTTGCCTTTACATATTTATCTACTTTAATTTAGATGTTTATAACTAACTAATGAAATTAATGAAAATTTTAAAACCAAAAACAATGTCTAACATATCTATACTATATATAATAATGGAAGTTTTGTAATAAATTTTATAAAACTCTTTATGCACTAAATCTTTAGTTTTTTTTTTTGGTTTTTCACAATTCTTTCTTTGTTCAACTTTTCATCTTCTTCAACCATTTTCTTTTTAGTTTAATCTTTCATCCCCTCCAATAAATTTTTTTTTTTAATTTTCATTTGATTCCCTTTAGATTTTAAATTTTTTTCCTTTATATCTTCTTAAATCTTACAATTTCACTTTGTTCAGCCTTTTATCTACTTCTACCATTCCTCTTTTATCTTAATTTTCATATAAATATCTTCTTACTTCATTTCCACCTCTCTCCCTTATTCCTTCCAAGTTGTCCACAATAAAAAAGGTCAATACTCACTCTTTTTCTCCAATTTTGTCTCTTTCAGTGGTTTTTTTTTTTTAATTGTTTCAACCACTTTTTTTTTCTACTAATGGTCTTTTTGTTATTATTGATTTAATTGTCACATCACACTTGTTTATTTTTTTGGTAAATTTTTATCAACTTTTATGCATATTAAAGTAGTTTGGTATTCCAATTCCTGATCACAAATTTTTTTTCTTTATCCCATTGGTTTGATTTGATTTGAGTTAATAATTAGTTGTTTTGCAAGTTAGAATTTGTTTTTTATTTTATTTTTATTGTGATCAATTTGGATGTTAAAATATGAGACTTTACTAATTTTTATTTTTATTTTTTAATCCTTTAGGGTGGACAAAGTACTCTTAATAGTTATAGTATAAGTACTTTATAATGTCCTTTATTCAAAGAAAAGCAAAGGTTAGTCAAACAAAAAATAATCGGATGGTTAATATAACAATTTGCTGCTAATATATTAAACATAATATTTACAAATAGTGAAAAGAAACTGCACAAAGACCATTGTCTTCAGCTACACTAACTATTCTTCATCAACTTGTCCAGATTATCCTATTGTTTTCCAAAAAAACTAAAATCTGATAACAACACAAAATATGACATTATAATATAATTTTTCCCTAATTCAAACCAACATCAAACACCGTTCATTAAAAGTATTTAGTGTTGTAATAAATAAAATGAAAAAAAAAAAAAAAAAACTTGCATCAAGGAACACATATGAATTAGTTAATAATAGGACAATAAGGGAACGAACCTCTAGTCAAAGATCCTCCTATGGGCAATAAATATTTTTTTATAGAAAATTTTTAAAAAATAGAATTCTAAAAAAACTAATATTCATCAATCTAAGGTAGAGATACAAGGAAAATTTAAAAAAAAATCCAACAAAAAAATGAAAAAAAAAAATTGAGAGAGAGAGAGAGAGAGAACCTTTTTTGTATGGGAAAAATATGCATGGAATGGGAGAGAGTGACAAATTTATAGTAAGATGATGAGAATAAGAAGAGCCAAAATAAAGGAAGATGAATGAACAAAATATTTTTGTTTGATTTTCCATTGATTTATTATATAGATTATAACATCAAAATTAAAGTAAATGAATATTTAAAGTTAAAATCGCATAAGATGAATTTGGAAAGCCAATTTATTAATATATTTCATATTGCAAAAAAATTAAACATAAAAAATAAATATGAAAAAGACTATTTATGTGGCCAATGACGCGGCGATAAGGTGACTCAATAAAAATGTAACAACAATAAATATTATGTTTCAGCTTTTAGATATATATTTAATGAGCTAAGAGCATCCCATTGAAGTTGTTAAATTGACAAAAAAATCAATTTAGCAACCAACTCTCCAAAACTGTGGCTGCAGCAAAGCAGCTAAAGTTAAAAAAATTTAACTTTGAGCTACAGCGGGCTGCTATAGATAGCAGCCCACTGTAGCTCAAATCTTAAAACAAAAAATAATAATATTTTAATGTAGAGTGTTAAAAAAAGAAAATATTTTAATGTATTGATGGTTATAGTTGTTAGTTATTGTATTAGATATATTATTTATTATGTTATTTATATTATTTTAATGTGTTGAATATTAATATAAAATTTTTGTTGTAGGATGTATTATAAAATGAGTTGTTAAAATAGATAAAGTAGTATTTTGAGTAGCTAAAAGTTAAATATTTAATTTGTGTGAATGCTCTAACTAACCTGGGTTTGACTGTTTGTGCATTAGCTGTCAAAACCTCAGCAGCACCTACGGGTTGTGATGAACCCTACGGTACAAATTAAAGACATGACCAACATAGTCAAACATAGAATCAAGTACATAATCATACAAGGACCCAAAAATAATGAGTTCATAATTACCAACAACTGCAGCACCAACAGATAGCATGTTGCTGCCTACTTCAGAAGCCTTATTGATGTGTTGCATGTGATGCCTAAACAGTCTCAAATGCAAACCTAAACAGAAAATCCTGAGTCTCACGCATGTTCACAACTGGTTTAGTTACCAAGTGAGGTTTGGGTTTAGATAGGTTGTGTGGATTACTTGGTTTAATTAAGTTTAACTGGATTAAGTTGATTGGGTTTGGCATGGGAGTATTTTCAGGACAGTAATTATTTTGGGGTGGTGTTTTAGTCATTACACAATAAAATATTCTAAGAATCAAAATTTTTTGTTAGAGTTTAACCGAGAATTTGATAGTAGAGGGGTACTAGCTAGCTTTGCTCATTTCAAACCATAAAAGGAAAAATTGCTCAGTTTCAAAGGTTTGGGTGATTATGAATTACAGGGATAAATTACTTAGCAATTAGTTGGGAGTGATTTAGACATTAAACAATAAAATATTTCAAGAATCAAAAGATTTTTTTTGGATTTATCAAAGAATTTGACAATAAAGGGGTATATTGCTTATTTCCAAAACATAACAAAAGGGAAGAAATTACTCTATTTCAAAATTTAAGTGGAGAATTGTTAACTACCCCAAACATAAAGGAAGGAAAGGGCTTTCCTCCCCTTTATATATATATATATATATATAGAGAGAGAGAGAGAGAGAGGTGAAAATTTTATTTTGTTTTGTCCCTAAAATGAAAAAATTGTCATTGTTTTATAATAATAATAAAAAAGCAAATATAATATTATGTATATCACTTTTGATATGAAGGGACAAATAAATATCAATTTATATTACAGACTTTTAAAACTTTTTTAACAATGAATTTTAGTTGGACAAAATTGAAATTTTAACTTAAAAAATTTCCAACATTTTTCTTGTAATTAATTAATATGATGAGGATGAAGAGTATGCAATTGATAAACTTACCATTCACCGGTTGGTCCTTGGCCCAAGTCACATCTCATCTGTATTTGATTTGGTTGCGTTTTATTTTTGCCTTTATTTATCATTAAACAAACATAAAAGAGAAAATAACAAAAAGTAAAGGACTGCATTATCAAGTTTAAGAACACAGTGGGTCAAAGTGTGAGGCTTTCACACAGAGCATGAGAGAGTGAAGGGTGTCGGAGTCCAGATTCATGCCACACCAGGGTTGTTTTTTATTTCATGCCACACCAGGGTTGTTTTTTATTTAGTTTAATTTAGGGTGAGTTTGGTTCAGCTTTTTGTAAAAGTGCATAATGAAAAAGTTGAGTTTTCAAAAAGTATATAATGAAAAAATGCATTTTCAAAAAGCTGAGTATTTGGTAAAAGCTGTTAAAAAATGTTTTTTGAAAAAACTAAGTATTTGGCTAGCACTTATAAAAGTGGCAGTTTGAGGGATAAATTACCAAAAAGGACAATGTATATATAAGGGAGTTTATTTCATACTTTTTTTTTTTTGGACGTGAGTTTGGTTCATACTTAAATCAACTACTTCATCATACTTAAATCAATTTTTCTCTTTCTAAAAAAATTATTTTTTTCTCATCAATATTAGCTAATAATAACCTACCACTTAAAATTTGTTGTGAAAGTATTGTGAAAATATTGTGATAAAAATTGATACTAATTTTAATTTGAACGTACTATTAAAATTATTTTTTTCTCTTTCTAAAAAAATTATTTTTTTTACCAATATTAGCTAATAATAATCTACCACTTAAAATTTATTGTGAAAATATTATGATACCATTTTCCTTCTTTTTTTTTCCCTTTTTTGTTCCCTCTTTTTTTATCCTCCACACACGTACCACACTTCTTTTTCTTTTTCATTTTCCTTTTTTTCCCTTTTTTTTCTCCTCCACATACGAAAACTCCACTTTTCTTTTTTTACTTCTTTCCTCTTTTGCAACCAACCACTTCCTCCAAGCTCAGAACGTTCCAGCTCTCCTTCTTCCTCTTCTTTTTTTTTTTTTCTTTTTCCTTTCTTCCTTTCTCCCTTTTCTCTTAGCACTTCCTTTCTCCCTTTACTAAAAATATACCCTTACTCTTTTCTTTTTTTTCCTTCTTTCCTCTTTTTTTCCTTTACTCTTTTATGCTCTTTGTTTTTCCCAGAACCCACAGACTCACAGAGTTCTCCTTCAATCATTCTTCCTCATTTTTTTTTCCCCTTTTCTCTTAGCACATCGTCTGTAACACCCATGCAAGGGATTGATTTTTTTTTTTTTTCCCTTAGCTAATTTGGGAATTTGTTATAGATTTTTTTGTGTTTGGATTTGGAAATTTATTATTGAGAGGGCAGAGCAGAGAGATGAAATAAGATGAGAGGAATGAGGACCGTGAGAGAACTGAAGCCATTTATCAAGGGTAATTTGGTATTTTTCGGCAGATCCCAACGGATACCATTCAAACACGCATTCAACTTTTTGTTTATGGATCTCCAGAGGTCCATAATTGTTTTGCGTGTTTATGCCTTCATCCAAAATGCAACTTTTTCTAAAAAGTTGGCGTTTTATACTCACCAAACACTAAATTTGGGCTGGCTTTTTAAAAAAGGCAATTTTTGGACTCAAAACGCCCAAACAAACGGGCACTTAGTCCTCGGTGACATGGTAGGGATCAAATTGACACATAAAAGGTTAAGAACCAAACATATATTTTACCCAAAATTTAAAAACAATTAATTAATGACATATGAAGAAAAAAAATACCCACAGAGTTGCATATACTTCATTTATTTTTGGAGGAAATTTTTGTAATAATTATTTCTTATTTCTTTTATGAAAAATCTACTTATTTCATGTGTTTGGAAATTGGTTGCTTACTAAAAATAAACTAGAAATTTTTTTTTTTTTGGTTCAAAATCATTAATATTTTTATGAGGAATGATTGTACGCAGGGCGGAACTAAAATAACCATCCCCACACAACCCCAGCCCACCCCCCCCCCCCAAAAAGTTCTCAAACAATGCTCTACCAAAAAAGAGTTGACTACAGCCAACGAGGGCTTGGCTGAGTCGATAAGGATCGAACGCTTCGTGCAACACACCTAGGTTCGAGTCCCGCTATCCGCAGGCTTTCGTTGGTGGGTAAACTTAGTGGTGAGGTGTACTCACAAAATGTGAGGTGACTTTCGCACAGTAGTATAGAACGGACTCTCGACTACGGGCTTCCTGACCGAGGCCACTAGCTTCCTACCCGGGGGTGTAATATGACCATAAAGACCTCTATTTTTTGTTTCTCAAAAAAAAAAAAAAAAAAAAAAAAAAGAGTTGACTACAAAGTAATAGTCCTAGCCCCTAGTCATTATAGAATTAATGTATTTTTTTTTCTCAGTTTCATTTTCTTTTTAATTTCATTTTTTTCTCATGCACTTACAGTTTTGGTTCATAATTTGAAAGACTTCTTTTGGAAGTTTTTTATTCACTTTGGTAGATAACGTAATAATTTATATGACAAATGAAAATTTTAATGATTCAATATAAATATGGTAACAGATGAATTTTAATATATTTTATTGCATAAAATATCGTTATTGAGATTTATTTTATACATTTTTAAGACAATGAGTTCCTTTTTCTTTTTTCTTTTTTTTGGGGTATATATCTTATATCAAACTAGGTAACATTTATACAATCGCTAAATTCGAAGAGATGATAAGTCCTCTTTAATAGTGTGCGTGTAATGTATTGGTATTAAAACTTGGATATTCCCATAAAAAATTAAAAAAAAAAAAAAAAAAAACCTTTGATATTATGTGTGTATATATTTATCTCAAAGGCACAGTACTCATGCTTCCTTTCTTTCTGTTGATAACTGATGTTGTATGGATATTTTACAAACTTTGTTCATGAGGCTAACTTTTACGAGAACTTTTGTGTGGGGTTATGAAGGGAAAGCAAGGGAGAGAAAGTTGGGGGAGACAAAATTAGAAATAGTACCAAATTAGGCAGAAAGTTATATGGGAAATTCCTTTCATTAGTGGGCTCTTTTCTGGACCTAAAATCTCCCTTTTTCCTGAATAAAATTTCAACTCAATGAAGTGCTTTAAAGTTTTTAGCTTTGCTTTTCTTGATTATTAAGCAACTTTAATCAAAGCTATGCTTAACGCTTAGCAAGCAGGCATTTCGCACCCTCTCCATCTCTGATATTTGGGACGAGTCACAACTCCACCTTCCGTGAATTTTGAACTCACAAGTCACAACTCCACCTTTCCACACAGCTCCTGCAAGAAGAGATGTAATATTTGAACTTGAACTCAATAACCCAATGGCCAGACCATTTCACGTAAAACCAGGGCTGCTTGGTATTCTAGTAGAAGAGGGACTTCCAGCAATTTCTTCCAACTTCTAGCTAAAAGCAACCTACCGTAATCTTCAACTCACACAGCTCAATCACATTTGGTACCCAGTTGCCTACATTCACCTCACAGCTTTAACTTCTTTCAAGTTCACTTTCATTATATAGACAAATCTGATTACAACCAAACATGCATAATCCATTTGAAAAAAAAAAAAAAAAAGATAATGTCTTCTTCAGGAGGTTTTTTTTTTTTTTTTTTTTTGGGTGGGGGGGGGTGGGGGGGGACAAATGAGAGAGAGAGAGAGCTGTATTTCTCAAGAAAGCACAACAGCTAAACAAGGTATAGGTTAATACATAGCAGAGTGAGAATTATACATACACATCAATCTCCTTTTCTATCACTAATTCAGCAAATGGAATCCATTCATGTCGAAACACCAAAACCAATAGTTTTATCATACCTTTTCCTTTTTCTATCTTCAGAAAGAAATTCCAACTCATAAATACACAAGGCTACAAATGTAATCACCTCCTTCTGCCTCTTTTTCTCTTTTTTCCAGTTTCTTTTTTACTTTTTATGTTCTGCTGATTGTTTTCTCATTGAATGTTTCTCTGATAGGATCATTCCATTGTCCTAGGTTGGCTCATGCAACACCTGAAACGAGCCTTCCGGACAGTAGTCATTATCTCTGTCTCTGCGTTCTCCAGCATTCTGACAACTTCCATGAAAGGTGGCCTGACATCAGGGTTGGCATCCCAGCACCGGGTCATGATATCACTTAGAACAGGTAAGCAGTCACTGGGTATTATTGGACGAACTCCCTTGTTAACGACTGCAAATGCTGCCTGCACGGCTGTCATGTTCTGGAATGGTAGCATTCCTGTTATGAGTTCCCAGAGAACAATCCCAAAACTATAGACATCCACTTTCTGCGTGTAAGGCCTGTGCTGGATCATCTCCCTGCATAGCCAGATAAAAAATAATAATGCACTCAAGTAATCCTCAGTGAAGTTTCAAGAGAGAGTATACCAAAAAGGAATCAGTAAATTTGTCAGATTCATCAAACATGAAATGTCATACCAACTATCAACAAATGGCAAATTGTTAAGATTCTCTAGATCAAAAGAGAACGGAAACATACTAAACAAGCAGATATTTAGTTGCTAACTAATATGTTAATATAAGAAGCAAAGCTGGTGATGAAAATGACAAAAAGATAATCTAAAAACTTTTCTTTTTTTGCTATTAAGAATCTAACAACTTTTCAGTTAGCAGTCCTTTGAATAAAATAATGATCAATGAAGTTCAGGAATATCGTACAATACTAAATACCATTAGTAAGATGATCAAACATGTTTTGCTTTTACTTCAACCTGAACTACCATTACAACAAATCCAATTAATACAACCAGGAGCAATTCAATACATATCAAAAAAGAAAACCACATGACAAAATCAATAAGCCACAAAGATAGTCTCCCATTCACTAGAAAAGAAGCAAACTTTCTTCCAGAACGTCAGAGAGAATGGGAAACAAAGTCAATTACAATAGGCAAGTAGGATCAAAGCCAGACCAACTACTCTATAAGCACAAATCCATAACTACTAACACATAAACCTAGCCGCCGCTTGATTGCTCAGCAGAATATAATGATGGTTCTGGAAAAACCAAATTGCAATGTTTAAACCATTTTGCAAGTCAACCTTATTCACCAGGACCCCAACCCCTCACTAGATAATAGTACTAGAAAATGCAGTAGACATAAAACTGCAGAAAGCCAAGTTGATCCTCAGTACAATCACAAAAGCAGGCCCAGTTTACTAATGTATGAGAAAGGGCAAAGAATAAGAAATAGCAAAAAATTGGAAAGAGTAAAAATTAGATGAAAGATTGAGATTCTACTTTTACCATGATACCCAGGATTTTCCTACATAATAGCATCTAAACATTACCGTTCCAAAAATGAAAGTTGTTCACAATATGGAACCATATCTCAATGGCAATATTTTACACCCATATCACTCAAATTGATTGAATCCATCACTCCCTAGTATACCTAATCCAACTTTTTCATTAGATTAATAGAGAGTTAGGTTTCACAATAACATTTTATAGATAGCAATGTGATTCTAAAGCTTGGAAAATCGGAAGTAACAGACAGTGCACCAAGCCACCAGCCGACTAATATCTCTACTATGCACTAATGGCAACCATATCTGACCAACTTAAGCAGATCAGGCAAAATCTGGTTACAATTAAATCCCATTAGCTCCATAACCCAGAGATATACATATTATTATTTTTTGATAAATAACAGAACTTAAAAACAAAAATAAAAACAAAAAGAAGAAGAAGAAGAAGAAGGAGGAGGAGAAGAAGATACACCAAGTGTACAGGCTGTATACTATGAGACCATCACAATCACAACCTAACTCTCAAGTTAAAAACATCAATTAGCTTTAAGAAAGAATTAAAAGAAAAGAGCCCAAGAATATCTTCCTTAAGTAGACACAAGAAAATTCGGAAAAACAATCATATTGAAATTCTGAATCAAGTTTAAAAGGGAAAAAGGACAAACTTATGTCGCCTCTGACAGATGCTACAAAGTGGGGAAATATTAGCAATGCACCTCACACATTTTGAAAAGGATCATCCAATTTGGTTGTAATGATGCTAGAATGACCACCATCAAACTTCTAATGAGATCTGAATTACGATAACCTCTCCACTATGAAGAGACCCATTACAATTCTCTTTTGACAATAACGGTAGTAATCAAAACTTTTCTCCTACATGCTGGTCAAAGTTTGAAATAAGCAAATGGAGAACAAGAATTTTACATCCAAGCACAATTTGAATAAAAAGAATGTTTTGTTAAAAGCCAAGGAAATGAAACAACCAGAAAACAAGCAGAAGAGCTTATAAGAATAATATATCGAACAAGGAAAGCAAAAATTCTATACGGTAAGTTATCATAATCTCATAAAAAAGTCAACATCATCCAATTAGAAAGCAGCCAATCTCTATTTCGGCTTTTTTTTCTTTTTTGCTTGATAAATATATTTGCAAAATGAATCATGAACCTGACTTCAACCTGTTCTTGGGGAGGAGATTGCATTTGAGCTAGGGCTTATTGGCTTTTTATGGTCATTGAATATCAAACTAAGTCACATGCTTTGAAAATCTAAAATTAGCTAGCTTTTAGAGGACAATTATATCCTGCTCTTAATTGTCAGGAATTTTTTTTGTGGGGTAATACAATTGAGGTAACAACATCTCAAAAACACACATTTAAATCTTAGAAGAATGACAACATAGTATTTAGTGAACACGTTCCCCTCAGACATTAACTAAAAGGGGAAGGCCATGATAGGTGTCATACTCTTGAAGGAAATTATGCAAAAATAACAGGTTCCAAGCTGATGCAGCAGGGGAAGCCTAATACTTAATGACTAAATAAAATTGAATATTATTTACGTGGGTTAAAGACCCACAACTTGTTTCAGATAGAATGAGCCCCTAGGAAACCCTGGGGAATTGTCTTCTGCCACAGCAGACTTCTCAATGTAAAATATTTTCTCCCAGAAAAAGTTTTCAATGTAAACTGTTTCAAGGAAATTGACATATTCTCCACTGTTTGGCTGGATGTATGGAAATGTTGAGAAAATAGTCATGTTGTTTAGCATGCAATGGAAAACTCAAATTCTCAATATATTTGTGGATCTCTATATAACCATAGAAATAACAATTTCCATGAATTTACAAAGAAACAACAGGAGCATTATCAGAATCTCCATTCTCCAATCTGATACCAAACCTGACCATTATCAAAAACCCATTTGGTGGGGTTTGCAAATCAATTTTGAGCAAAGGGCTTGGAGGAATTTAGGTGGATCAGTGATTAAAGGACCAATGCTTGCAATCTAATTTTTTGGAGTGTTTAAGGGATCTGCTTTGTTGAAGGCTAGAGCTGGAGGAGCTGCTAACGTCCAAGTGTTGGTAAATTGAGGAAGTTTTGGATCTCAGACATGGGGCTCACAGTGTGGAGGGGGTAGGATTTGAGGCAAAGGCAGAATAAAACTGGGATCTGAGAAAAGCCAGATCCAAGAAAAGATTATAACCAGGAGAGTGAGAGAGAAGGAAGTAGAAGAAGATTGCGATGGTACTGTATCTTAATCTGGAAGCCCCATGATAACCTTCTTTTTGTCTCAGATTGCAATGTCAAGGCCAAAGCATAAGTCATTTCCCCCATTTTTAGCTTATTTTCTGTTGACAGGGTTTGTCAGTTGCACCAAGTGTAGGAACATGAAGAATAACATATTGTGGAAAATATTTATGTCAAAGCAATCAAAGCCTAATTGATTTTGAAATCAAAACAAAAGCTGTCCTTGCATCAAAGAAATGTGTACAAGATCAACCAGGTAGTGAACAGAATAAAAGAATTTGTTATCATATATTTTAAATAAGTACAAAATTCTACGCTAGTATTTTTTGCATAAACTATGCAACTTCATATCTTGAAGAAGCTTGAAGAAGAAACTATTTCTAAAATGGTCAATGACACAAAATCCTACTCTCAAACTTACAAAGAGTAGCCATATCCAAAAGCAGAGCAAGATACATGTGCAATAGCCAGCAAACTCAGATTTTAAAACAAGTAAGATATCTGTAATTCATAGTAAATGTGCATTGCTAATTTTCTACCTGCAAATAGGGCACATCATCAACATTTAAACTTATGTTAAAAGCATACTAACCTAACATAGAATAGTCATATACATATAATTAATATACATAATACATACATACATATATATATATATGTATGTATATATGTATGTATGTATCTCCCCCAGGAAAGACTATCAAGGGATAAAATCATGACAGCCGAAACATGAGCTGGCAAAATATTTTAATGAAATAAAACCAATACAGCAAATAAATCTTAGCAGCTAATGGGTTAAGGAGTCTTACGGAGCCATCCAGCGGTATGTCCCTGTCTCAGGTGTCATTCCTTCAGTCTGCACCTCTATCCGCGCAACCCCAAAGTCAGCAATTTTAATTGATTTGTCTGCGAAAATCAACAGGTTATCAGATTTTAGGTCCCTATGGATCAATCCAAGTCCATGAACATAAGCCATCCCCCTTGCTACATCCAGGGCTTGCTTGACAGCTAATTTCAATGGAACTGATCGGTTTGAGCGCCTTGTTAGGAACTGTCGAACTGAACCACCCTTTGCATACTCAGTCACAATGCACCAAAGCATTGGTTTCCGGCATGCACCGATAAAGCGAACTATGTTTGGATGCTTAAGTGTAGCCAACATCATCACTTCCTGCTGAAACTGTGTCTCCATCAACTGAGCCCTTCCCAGGTCATTTTCTGGCCTTTCCAAAATTTTGATGGCAACATCCTCGCCATTGTAAGTACCTCTGTACAGTTTCCCAAAAGCCCCTTGAGCAAAAGCATCGCCCATATTAAGCTTCCTTAAATCGATTGTCCAGTCATCAAAATTCTCAAGCCCCTCAGTAGGGGTATTACTGTCCATTAGAGCTCGGGCCAGTGCATCATCACTGAGAGCATGCGTGACTTTTCCACGACGATTAACGCTGTGTTGCACAGAGTAATTGTCATTAGCACGCCTCCGCAAGCCTTGGTGGTTCAAAATGTGAGTATGAGAATCGTTTGATCCAACACTGCTGTTATCTATAGACATTGCAACAGAGCCTCCGCCAGTACTTGTTTGTAAACTGCCAACACTGTCAATTGACATGTTGGTACCCTCACCAAGTTTCTGGTAAAACCCATGGGACAAGTCGTAATAGTTGTTGTCATTTTTGTTAAGGTCTATTATTCCTGCGAACTTTGGACCACCCTCCAACATTTTCTGACTGAAATGCAAATCTAGCAAGCCTCCTTATTTCTTCTGCATCAGAAATTGCAAACTCAATCCACTTAATTAAACCCTGAAACATAAAATTTTTATACAAACATTTTCAGCATTGGCCTCTTATACATCACAATCCCATAACCAACAAAAATCCTAAATTTGTAATAAACTTAAACTCTGGGGCATATAAATAATTTCATTAGAACCTAAAATCTCCAACAGGTTGTGTGAAATATGTTGGAAGATAATTTTAAAAAAAATATAAAGATTCAACCGTGCAAGCATAAAAATATTTGGCTCAATCAAGCATTCGAGCAGAGTTGTTTTTTCTTGCTATCACATGTCCCTCCCATGTATTAGCCTGACACTAAACCATTTCATACCTTTTCTTTTTTCTTTTCTGTACTCTAAATTCTAGATAAATAATAATTAAGTGAAGAAAAAAAAGGGTCTTTATAACAAAATCCTAGATTTTATGAAACACAAAATCAGCAAATTTTATTAGAAATTTAAAGCAAACCCAAAATTAATTTGAAGCCCCATAACATAAAAATTCAAGATTTTCAATAAACCCAAAAGAAGAAATTTTAGCATAATGAAAAACAAACAAACAGGCCCAACATAACAAACAGTCCTTTAAGGCTCAGAATTTATCGTGTAGCCAAACAAAACCCACAAAATTATAAGACCAAAACAAAAACTTATAATTACACAAACAAACATATACACAGACACCAATTTCGCATCATCACCACCAAAAATAGCATTATAAAACATAAAAATAAAAACTTTCTAAAACCCAATTGAGAAAAAAAAATTAACTAAATTACAAAAATAAAAATAATCCATCTACACAAAGAAGCAAATACAGAAAGTCAAAACTCCTAGAAAATACAGAAACATCAAAAATTCACATAACCCTAAAAATAAAATAAAATTAAATATAATAATAAAAAAAAAACCCTTTTTTTGTATTATCTCCGATTTCATTTCCTAAATATAAATTCACAGAAAAATCGTAAAACGAAACCCTAGAACCCGAAAAAAGTCAGCGGTTTTGAGCCATAGAGCTTCGAAAAGAACGGAATTGTGCATGCAACGAAGCTTACCTCGATGAAGAGAGGTTTCCGATTCTCCGATCGAAACAGAGAGAGAGAGAAGAGATCGAGCTCCGATCAGAGAGAGAGAGAGAGAGAAGAGAAAAGGTGAAGACTTTTTTTTTTTTTTTGTGTGTTGTGTTGGTTTGTGTGCTGAGAATGGAATGAAGGAGAGAAAGAGAAGAGGGTCTGGGAGTCTATAGAGTCAAGAGTCAGAGAGGGCTTACTCAGTCAGTCTTTTCTCTCTCTCTACCACTTCTTCTGGTCTTCGATGATTGCTATTTACTATCTATGCTCTCTCTCTCTCTCTCACCTTCCTTTTCTTACACTTTCCTCTTTCTATTTCTTTATATATATATATATATATATATATATATATATAGAATATAGATATATGGACTACTATTTAGGACTTCGCTGTCCTGAATTACTTAGTAACTGGTTCTGGTAATTAAAACTAGCTACCTGCAGGTAAGTTTTATTAACTAGAGACTAGTTTAAAAGATTATTCTTTCCAGTAAATATCTTGTGGATTACATAGCAACTAGTTCGAATTAGTATAAAAGATTATTCTTTCTAGTGAATATTTTGTGGATTATGCGGCAACTAGTTCGGATTAGTATGAGTTTAAAATATTCTTTTTTTTAGTGAATTTTGGATAGCTGGCAACTAGTTCAAGTGTGTGAGTGGGATTGGTTGCTTGTAGGTTTTACCAGTTAGAGACAATTTTAAAAGATTCTTCTTTCTAGTGAATGTCTTGGATTACCCGGCAACTAGTTCGGATTAGTATAAGTTTAAAATATTCTTCTTTCTAGTGAATTCTGGATAGCCGGCAACTAGTTTAGGTGTGTGAGTGTGATTGGTTGCTTGTAGGTTTTATTAGTTAGAGATGAGTTTAAAAGATTCTTCTTTCTGGTGAATGTCCAAGATTACCCGACAACTAGTTTGCTAGTAAGTTTTACCAGCTAGACACAAGTTTAAAAAATTCTTATTTCTAGTGAATCCTAGATTTTTGAGCAACTGGTTCAGGTGTGTGAGTAAGATTAGTTGCTTCTAGATTTTACTAGCTATAGATGAGTTTAAAAGGTTGTTTCCTATTTTATCAAATATATGTAGGTTTTACAAATGTAATCAATTTGCTTTGTCAATTAGATCATCATTAGTTCGTTATATTTAGAATTTGAGCAGTTAATTTTAGATTTCTTAATATATATATTTTGTATTTTACATTAGAGTTAAAGGTCATAATATATTACACAATTATTTATGTTATATGTCATATCTTCTTAATCTTAACTGTTCATTTATTATTATAAAATCCATTAGTGTGTACCGTTACATTTAGTATTTTAAACAATTAATTCTAAATCAGTGAAAAAATTCTTATTTCTAGTGAATCTCGGATTACTGAGTAACTGGTTCAGGTGTGTGGGTAAGATTAGTTGCTTTTAGATTTTACTAGCTATAGAGTTTAAAAGATTGTTTCCTATTTTATCAAATATATGAAGGTTTTACAAATGTAACCAATTTGCTTTGTCAATTAGATCATCATTAGTTCGTTATATTTAGAATTTGAGCAATTAATTTTAGATTTCTTAATAATCTTTTTTTTTTTTTTTGTATTTTACATTAGAGTTAAAGGTCATAATATGTTACACAGTTATTTATGTTATATGTCATATCTTTTTAATCTTAACTGTTCATTTATTATTATAAAATCTATTAGTGCGTACCGTTACATTTAGTATTTTAAACAATTAATTCTAAATCAGTGAAAAAATTCTTATTTCTAGTGAATCCCGAATTACTGAGCAACTGGTGTGTGGGTAAGATTAGTTGCTTCTAGATTTTACTAGCTATAGAATTTAAAAGATTGTTTCCTATTTTATCAAATATATGAAGGTTTTACAAATGTAATCAATTTGCTTTGTCAATTAGATCATCATTAGTTCGTTATACTTAGAATTTGAGCAGTTAATTTTAGATTTATGAAAAATCAATTTTTTTTTGTTTGTTTTTTACATTAGAGTTAAAGGCCATAATACGTTATACAGTATTTTATGTCATATGTCGTATCTTCTTAATTTTAACTTTAACTGTTCATTTATTATTATAAAATCTATTAGTGTGTACCGTTACATTTAGAATTTTAAACAATTAATTCTAAATCAGTGAAATTTTTTTTTTGTTTTATTTTAAATTAGAGTTAAGGGTCATTCTACAATACATGACTTTCTTTTGTTATATACTATATATTCTTAACCTTGACCATTCATCTATTATTTTAATTTATTAGTGTGTATTGTATAATTCTAAATTAATAGATTTAATAAGTGATGTATACATGGCAATATTATCATTTTAAAATTATCGATAATAAATAATGTACACATAACGTGATCGATTGTAAGTACTCATGTTAAAGTCAAATAATGATAGTTGTAAAGGTGACATTTTTTTGTGGCAGTTTTCATCATCCCTCACATGGGTATTGAGTCTACCTTGTGGTGCAGGGCTCTGTATACCGCTCTTAAAAGCCCTTGTGGAATAGTTTTGGTCTAGTCAACCTTGGGCTAATTTGAAAATCTAAAGTTTCTTTGCACCAAAATGTTTTGGATCTCAAGGCTAGAGTTCTAACACCAGATGGGTTTCTCCTCAGTCATGGCTATAGAATAGAGCATCTGTGTTAACAAGGCTGAGTGTGGGCTTTCTCTTCTGGATTTGATTTTCCCCTGAGCGACTTTGTTAGCTTTGAGGTGGATTATTGCCTATTGGAGAGCTTTGGTTTTTTGGTTTCTCAAAATTTTCATTGATACTTCTCCTTAATTTGGGGTGGTTTCCTTGTATTGATAGTATATTGTTTGAAGGTTTTTATCCTAGAGTTTTGATCTCTTCCAACAAATACTACTTTTTTTTTTTCTCTTTTACTTGTTTTTAGTTGTTATTAAAAAATTTTCAAAAAAAAAAAAAATTGTTATTAACTATATATTTTCTGTCTTTATCTCAAAATAAAATCAGTTTATATTCCTGGGAAATACTATGATAGAGAGTCTCATAAAAATTGATCAATCAATTCTGTTGACAATTATTCACCAATACAACATTACAGGCGCTTTTGAGTTGGTCTCCAAAGAATGCTTATGTTGGTTCTTTTTCCTCTTATGGTCCTTCAAGTTTTGCAAGTGTAATCTTGATGGAAGGCCGATTGTTCAACCCTTCTCTGGCCTGTTTTGCTGTTATAATGTCTTTTCTATTTGTTAGAGAGAGAGAGAGAACTTAATGAAGTATATATAAGGATCTATTGTGAATTGGGAATTAGAAACTTATATTCAAAGGAAAATTTTATTACATTTTTTACTATCTGATAGGTTAAAATTGATTTATACTAATTGAGTGAAAATTATAAATTCAACACCTATTATTTTATTTTAAAAAATTAATTTCACTCATATATTCAATTCAATTTATCGTATAAATATAAATCATTGTATAAATATCATGATTGTCAATACTCTATTTTGGCCGCCCTCGCTTTACTTGCAACAGTCCCAATTTAAATTTCAAAAATTATATTTTTGCCTTGAGATCAAGAAAATGTCAAAATTTGTCCCATTTGAATGTTGAATTAGCGAATTTTATTGGTCTATATATGTAACGACCCAAGGAAAAGCGCTAGTCACATCTACACTATACCTCAAAAGGATAAGTCACAATTAAGGCTCCTTGTAGTTGTTAATAAAGCTCATATCTATCCAGTAAATACCCGATGTGGGACTTTATCACACACCCACACACATCACACAATCAATCAAATTGGGGTATCACAATCTCCCCCACTTAAATCCCTAACGTTCTTGTTAGGACCCACTTTGTGAGGTAGTGTCTCTGAGCCCACATGAGATTATCGAGCTGGTTTTGATACCATATGTAACAATCCAAGGAAAAGCACTAGCCACATCTGCGCTATACCTCAAAAAGACTAGTCACAATTGAGGTTCTTTGTAGTTGTTAATAAAATCCAGATCTACCAAGTAAATACCCGATGTGAGACTCTATCACACACCCACACACATTACGCAATTAATCAAATTGGGATATCTTAAGTTGACCAAACTTTGACCTAGTTAATCAACAATCAAATGAACTCAAAAGTTCACCTAACCACCAAATTCTATTATTTTGCATCAAAATCCATACTTCCAAACACTTCCCCAAAGTTTGATCAAGTTTAAGCAAGGTTAACCCACAATTGATTACAATTTGACCAAAAATTTGATCATTTGACTAGGATAAATTCAAGTCTCTGTTGAAGGTAATTGAATTCACTTTAAAATGATTGCTCATAGGTCAATATCGAATTTAAAACGATTAAGATATTGCAAAAATAATAAATTAGAAAAATGTCAAACACAACCATTGTTTAGCTTAATTAGAATGATATTAAGTGGAAATTTAAGGGGTGGATTTTGCATTTTTACCAAAAAATAATAATAAGTTAATACTCAATGGACTAGGCCTAGCCCACGAACACATGCACCCTTTGAGTAGATCCATTGAGTCAGTCCTTCCCCCTCCATTAAGTGAGTTGCCCCTTAAGGCTCAAACTAATAGCCAACTAATATATAAACCTATCCAAAGCCCAACTCTTTTCATACGTGGCTCAATGATTTCACCACATTAAGCCATGCTTGAGTGGGCACTATTTCAAGGATGGTAATTTTGCCCCACCCCACCTTGAGTCGCCCCTTCCCACTTCACCCTGCACAAGTTTTCCCCGCCCAATAGGGCGAGATTTTAACCCCCGCCGCAAGGATGGGTTTAGACATTTTAGCCCTGCCCCGCCCCGCCCTGCCCCGCCCCGCCTACCCCGAGTTGATAAGGACTATAATTGTAAATTTTTCATACCTTGAATCCCTACTATTTAAACAAATAAATCAATACAAGCTTATTTAAATGCATGGATATTAAGAATTTTATTTTTGTTAAGATATTGTCTTGTTAAACACTTGGATAAAATGATTCAGTTATTTGATGGGATAAATTTATTTGTAATTTCAAGTATATTTATATTAATGAAACATGTTTTATTAAAAAAAAAATTGTAATAATTGTGGGGTAAATCAACATGAAGTAAAATTTTACAAGGTAGGGCCCCCACAAGGTCCAAGGGGTGGGGATGGGGCCAGTAAGTTTTTCCTATTATACAGGGTTGGGTAAGGATGAGGCATGACAAAGCCATGCGAGACGGGGGTTAAGATCCCATCCTTTAGTCATTTAAGAGGCTTCCAAGCCATTTAAATCATGGACTCTAAGCCATAAACTCTAAATATTTAAGGGGATTTCAAGCCATTTAAGCTGTGAACTCTAAATAAAACTCCTAATATTTAGGTAAATTTTTTTTTTAAAAGTTTTTTTTTTCATCACATTTCTCCATATCACATAAAATTAGGCACTACCTCTCCTTACACTTTTTTTATTATTTTTTTGAGGTTATATCAAGTTGGGTTTATTTTTGATAGAGTTGAATGAAAAGTATTTTATATCAAATTATACCACGTCATCCGTATCAAAATCCAATAATGAGACACGTGTGCAAAAATAACTATCCACTAACACATATCTTTCATTTGTTAGTGGGTTAGTTATTTTTTCCTGATATGTTTGATACTTATTGAATTTTGATATTGCTGACATGGTATCATTTGATACTAAATACCTTCTCGAGTTGAACACGTGCAAAAAAGAAAAAGGTGAGAGAGAAAAAAAAAGAAAAAAAAGGAGAGCTTTTATAAGTAAAAATTTTAAATTTTAAAACATAATAATTTTACTTAGATAAGTGAAAAAGAGTAATAGATAACTAGATATTCTTTCAACTACATAGAATAATCTCATAAAAATAATAAATAAATAAATCAACTACATGGAAATATGCCTTCTCAGAGAACGTTTGGCCAGCGCGTTTGCGCTGGCGTTTACGTTTTCTGCTCCCTTTTTTTTTTTTTTTTTTCACACGTTTCAAGCTTTTCCAAGCCCTTTTTTTTACTGTGCAGCACTGTAGCAATTACTGTTCAATGAACAGTAGCCGCAATAATTGACTTTTCAACCCAAATTTTACTGTTCACGGACCCACAATTTTCACTTTTCAGCAACTTTTTTATTAAAAATGGGCCCCACGGTACTATTTACACATTTAAAAATTATTTTGCGCATTTTTTAATAAAATTACCGTGGGTTTTTTTTTATATAGGAACCTGAGTTTTTTTTGGGTCAGAAAATTGAAATGAATGTTTTTTTTTTTTTAAGGATAAATATAGATTAAAAAAAAACACAAGTTTACGTGTTTCTAAAAATAAAAACTCTTTTTTGTGTTGTTTTTTACTCATTTACTTTTTCAATGTTAAATAAAAAAAATAAAATAAAAACTGCTTATCAGTTATCACTTATCATGTAGGTGTTATTCTCAAAACTTCCCAACAATCATTTGCTATAAAAATATGATAGTTGTTAATGCCAACCTCCATAAACTTCTAACATAGAGAAGGAAGGTACACCATGAGAAAAAAAGTGGTAGATTATGTCAAACAGAGATTATTTTTCAGATTAGCAATGTTATGTGATTTTTATATTGTTGTGTACGTGTTATTTACTTATTTGAATTCTAGGCCATTGAACATCTTAAAATTATAACGTTCTCTCTCTCTCTCTCTCAACAAAATGATAATTTGATTAGGCTTTTGTTTTACATTATCTTGATTTTGGTCAATAAATTTCCTATCTTTCATGAAGTTTCTCCAAAAAAGAAAAGCAATAGGATCCTAAAATTTTTGCAGGTGATTACCTCAAACTTGATGACTATTTTATTATGTGAGTTTCAAGTCTTCAAGACTTATGAATTTTTTGTTGGGTTTGCTTTTTTTTTTTTTTTTTTTTTTTTACAATATTGATGTAATAGAAATTTATCTTCAAAGACTTTTCAGTCTTTCCTTCCTAGGGAAAATTTTCATTCTTTTTTTAGCACATTTTTGTAATTTACTTATTTGTACATTTCTTTGTATGTATGTAATTAATTTACAGGTTTAATTATTATCTATCGATATATTTTTGTTATATGTCTTTTTTTTTTTTTTGAGTAAACAGTAATATTTATTAGAACAGATACAAAAATAGTAATATTAATGTTTTAAACCGGGTTTATAATACATTACATAACTAGAGTATAGCTACAAAAGGACCTAAACTTTGTAGTTGTAGACTATTGTATGTCTTTTTTGGGTGGCTTTAATTTAGGTATAGGAGGCCCACACAAATTACGAGAGAGAAATTTAATGAGAACTTCTTATAAGATAATTTTACTCTCTTCACATATTTATGAATAAATAAAAAAATCATAAAATGTAGCAAGAATTGTTGGTGAAATAATTTTACTCTCTTCACGCGCTGCATGCTAGTATATTATAAAAGTTGAATCTTTAAAACCGGTAGATACACAAAATGGTGGCAAGTGTCCCTTTGGCAAAGCCTATAACAAAATATGTTTGTAAATCTACAATGGGGGGAATGGGCAGACTAGCAGTGTGAGGGGCAATAATATAGTAAGTTAGGCAAGATTTGAAAGAATAATGGGAAGTAACATCTCGAGTTTTACAAACTCGAGATTCATATTAAAACTCGAGTTCCTATAGTGGCGTTTTTAAGTCCTATAATGACGTTTTAAAACCCTATAGCGGCGTTTTCCTGCAAAAATTTTTTATAAGTCTGATCAGGGAGCACTATAGTGGCGTTTTTAAGCCCTATAGTGACGTTTTAAAGCCCTATAGTGGCGTTTTCCTGCAAAAAATTTTATACGATCAGAGAGCCTTGTAATGGCGTTTTTAAATCCTATAGTGACGTTTTAAAACCCCATAGCGGCATTTTTATGGAACTTAAGTCTTTAAAACTCGATTTTCACGTGGATTTTTTTCCACATCACACCCATTCGCTTACAAATTGAAACTTAAAAACTCGAGTTTTATCTTGGAACTCGAGTTTTAGACACTCAAGATGCTAGTTTTTAACATTATTTTGAAACGTGACAATTAACTAAATTTTTTGGTATTTATTGTTATTTGGAAAGGGTGTTCTCTACAACGGCACCATTTTGCAGACAACTATTTGTACAAGTCATAAGTACTTGACACATCATAATGAGTTTACTTAAATACTCATAAGTAAATTACTATATTTAGCATTTCGTACCGGTTTAAATACCGAAGCAGTTTCGGCCATACATCGATATATACCGGATTCCGGCCGGTTAGTAGATACCAGACCGATACAAAATTGCACACAAAATGCTTCTTTCCCTCCCCTCATGCCAGTCATACTTTCTGCCTCCCTTCATTTCTATCTCTCTTTACACTAACGATGAAGTCATGCCATTTGGTGGAGAGCGGCGGCACCGGTACATATCCAGCAAGCTTTGAGTCCTTAAGAGAAGGGGCTGAAGGTTTGAAGCTTTAAGAGAAAGAGAGAGTACTCTGAGGTGAAAGATAGAGAGAGAGGGAGAGAGAGAGAGCTGTGATGGAGGTGAAAGAGTTTTGGTAAATAAAGAAATGTTTGATAGTGAAGTGATAAGTTTAATCGTGTGAAGATGAGGGCTTGTTGGAAATTGTAATGACATGTAGGTTGTACTTGTATGTCTTAGGCGTGTGATGTGGATCAGAAAAAGAAAAAGAAATTAATAGAGGTGGGAGGCAACTGGCAAGAGGCATCAGGCATGTGATTGGTTTTATCACCCATCATTTTAATTTTTCTAATTATTTAATCTTTTTCTACTCAACCCCTCTCGTAATATCTCATTTCACACCTATTACACCTTTTTTATTATTATATTTTTTTGGTCTTATAGTTTTATCTCTGTTCAAATTTTTTTTTATAATAAACTTATAAGCTTAACAAGTTTAATTGCTTAACAAATTAACTTTTACCAAATAATTAAAGTTATAAATATGTAAATAATGTTTATTTATTTATTTATAAAATATATAAAAATAATATATATATATATATTTTTTTTAAATAGCGGTAAATCCGAAACGGTACACTAGTATTGATCGGTACTAAAATATATTGTTCCGCTAGCTAAACCGATACAATCTCCAGTACGAGATTGACTCCATTGCCGTAAAATTTATTACTTAAATATTTGTATTTAATTCAAAAGTAAATGAGTTTTCTTAAATTACTCCAATTATTTAATAGTTTTTAATAAAAATATGGCACTAAACATGTTAAGTTTTAAAGAAGTACTATATTCATAATATTTTCACAACAAATCTTAGGTAGCAAGTTGTTATAAGTTTTTAATTTGAATCCACTACTGAAATTACTTTCTTGCTTACTAGTAACAAGAAATAACAATCTACCACATAAAATTTGTTGTGAAAGTATTGTGAAAATACTGTGATCGTAACATTTCTCTAAATTTTATGTTTCTTCTCTACCTTTCTTCTGATCCCTTTACCTATTAATTTATTATAATAAAAGAATAGATAACCGGAGCCTCTAGCTTTTTGTTAACCTCAAGAGAGTGTGCCACCTCAGTTTTGTAGCCTCTAGAATTTTAAACTTCAATTTTATTTTAAAAATTATATAATTTTTATTGTATGAATATTACATGAACTCTTTGGAAAACCTGACTCTTTTTTAGATACATTTCTTTTGGCTCAATGTCTCTTGCTCTCATTCATTCACTTACTTTGCTTTCCAAACCATAACGCAACCTCTTCTATCTCTCCACCCTCCGTTAAGCAGAGCACCCCGCCTTTAAGTTCACCCTCAACTCCCTCTCAGTCCATTATTCACCCTCAACTCCCTCTCAGTCCATTATTGTTGCGATTCTAGTCGGTTCATTCCTCCTTTTCTTTTAGGCTCGATCCTTTATTTATTTATTTTTCACTTCAAGTACTGAATAGTTAGTAGTGTCATCAACTTCACTACCATCAAAAGTGAAATTTAAGAATACTATGCCACATGTTTAGTGGGGTGATTGATTTTCTCTATTTGGTAAACCAAATTTGGTTCAATAATTGGAGTTAAATTCAGTTTCGATTGTTTATTATTATTATTATTTTTATTGAAAAGGCAGAAATTGTATTTCTATCAAAAAGAGAAGTATGAAAACTTGAATAGTATAATAAGCAGCGACGGAGGCAGCAAATTTCTCTAGGGGGCCAAGCTTAAATCATGTACTCCCATGGTAGTTGTAATTTAGATTTACGTTCTAAGGAAACAACACTTATTTGTTTAAGTATAGAGTTCAGTTAATTTAACATATCTAAAGTTTCAACAATTGGGATAAAATATTGTAAAGTAGCTTTTAAAGTTTTAAAATTTTGAACATTTTTTTCTCTTAAAATATCATCAATTATGGATAATTTCCATTTTCTCATCAATTACTCAAAAATTTTAAAACCTAAAGATTGGATATAATAAATTACTTATAAAACTTTTTTTTCTTTAAAAACGTGTGAAATACAAAACCTAAATTACTGTTTGGGTGAAGTCAAATAAAATGAACAATTATACAAAAGTTTGTCTTTACCTCAAAATCTATATAAAGAACAATAATTTATATATACATACACTACTATTTAAGGGGCTTTCCCCATTTGGGATCTCATTTTTTTAGTTAAAAAATGCTCCTACACCCCAAGTTTAAGTAGAGACAAAACTAAAGGACAATTCGGTAAAAATACAATTTTAATTCCCACTAAAACATTGGCTAAAAAATAGGGTCACTCTTCGCATTGATTTTCAAATTGCTTTATCTACTTATAAATTAGATTCTCAAAATAAAAATTATATATATATATATATATAAAATAAAAACACAATTTTTTTTTTTTTGCTACAAAATAAACATGTAATATTTGTTCATTTCTTGGAGCTAGCCTCATGATACTCTAGTTGTATTAGTAGTTCTAAATACGTAATATTATTGAGAAAACATTAAACTTGAATGAAAAATTATGATACTATAAAAAATAAAAAATAAGCATTATCGCACTCACGAAGCGCGTGTAACGAAGTTAGTTAATTTTTAAAAGTTATAAGAAATATATAATACTCTAGCAATTAATGTTCAGCCACATCTTTCAATATCTGTGTACAGCACTAATATCCATTCACATTCATAGTTACTGCTTGCTAATTGCTATCTTCGACAGCAGAGAGGGGCGACAAAGGTAGAGGGAAATAGAGAGATACCAGTTAATTACCACAGTTTAGCGAATGGCAAGGCGGTGGATTGGCTTGACGAGGTGGCGCTATGGGGCAGTACCGTGAGATAGTTTTATTTATTTTTGTTAAAAAAATTGGTGATTTAGAATATGTTAAACATGAGTATCATAGATTCCACGTCTAACAGCATTGTTTCAATTGTTTATTAATGGATTGCCATTTGATTATAGTTGTCAATAACAATCACACTGCTCTGTTTCAAAATAAATCCTCTTGAAGCAACCAAGTTTTAGAAGATGTGGGACACTTCAAGTCTTGAAGGATGGACTTTCAAGTTAGTCGAAGGTGATGAAAGTGCAGGGAATTGGTGGATGAAGGTTCTGCTATTGATAATGCTTCTTCCTATATTTAAATTGATGTCCCATTCTTCAATGTATTTGTCTCTTTTAATATATGTTGTCAATGTTGATCTCTAAGGTTAGCAGCTGTAGTTTTTGAAAGAAAATAACTCTATAAGACCTTTAGTTAGTATTTGTAGGCCACCTTGACATCTATATAATACTATGATTAGAGGCATTTTTAATGTCTATATAACTATACATGCATTGTTGTTGGTGTACCACCCTATCATGGTTTATGAGAGAAATAATGATTGATTGGCACCCAGTAAAGGCAGATGGGCTATTAATTAGACACTTCAATGAAAAACTTAGCACCAGAAGCCGAGGAATTAGTGTCTTTTCACAGAAACCTGTTAAACCAGGACCAGCTCTCAGTCTGCTTGATTATCTTTGTAGGTAGAACAAACATGCTGGTCCAATAGATGTGATTACCAAACAACAATACAAAACTTACTGGATCGATGTTTAGATTAGTTAAAGTCTCCTATCAAATGACAGAACATTTGCTGCCCATGAATTGATTCTCACCAAAATCTTATTGATTACAGGGCTGCAATCTTATTGCCTTTAGCTTCAAACAATTCGATAAACTAGATTTGGTTTGTTATCCATTTATGCTTTTGACAATATTTGATTCATGATAATTGTGGCTATTTAAGTTTTCTATATTGCTATTTTAGGCTTTTATAAAGTTACAAGAAAGGTTAATTTTAGAGATACCTAAAGCCAAATAGCTACAAAATTTGCATTTGAAAGGTTGAATTGTTTTCTCTCTCTCTCCCTAAGATATAAACATTTATGTATATTCGCTATTCTTTACATGTTTATGACACAAGTTCTTATGCTATAAGGGTCCGTTTGGTTGGGATGATGGAAAAGTGAAAAGATAGAAAATGGTGGAAGGATAGAAAAGTCAAAAGATAGAAAATATTTAGTTTTTCCTTGATGTGTGTCTGGTTGGAGGGATGGAAAAGTGGAAGGATGAAAATCTTTTTTGTTTGGTTGTGGAGAAAAGTGGAAGGATAGAAAATGTAATTTATATAAATTTACTTTATTATTATGTCCTTAGTACATAATATGTAAACTATAATTTCTTTGTACTCATTAAAGAAGAGGACAATATTAACTATTAATAATTAAAATTAATAAAATAACATTATATATAATATAATATATTAATTATTATTTTTTTACTCATTATATTATTTTCCTTTATTATTATATATAATATAATATATTATATATGATATATTAGTGACTCAAAAAAAAAAAAAAATGAAAAGAAAGTACAAAACTAGAGCTGCACATGTTGTTTGATACTTTGATTGTTTCACGTGGTTGTGGCTGTGCAGAAGAAACAAAAGAGAAGCAATTGGGAGAGAGATATCAGATGTATTTTACGTGCTGGAGGAGTGTAAGTGAGACTTAATTTGGGGCAATATGGTAATTGGACAAACAACAAGCTTTTCATGCTTGTTCTCGCTATTTTGCAGAGACAAATTTTGTATGGGTCTGCGTGGAAAATGCTTGGGCTCTACTCAAAAATTTTCTTTCCCCCTCCTTACCAAACAACACACAAACTCATTTTTTCTCTATTATTTTTCATCCACCCTATTTCATCTCCAACCAAACACAGCATAAAGGCAGAGGAAAGTTTTGTACTTTATAGAATGTTAATTTATGGAAAGTGATGTAAACAAGTTCTTATTGATTCTTTTAGCCTTTTCTTTTAATGTGAAATTAATTAATTATCTTTTTATTTATTTATTTAGTGCATAGCACGGGTTAGCAATTGTCGACTAGTAGTAGTATATTATCAAAATCAATTATACATTAAGATGAAAAAAATATGTGACAATGGACAATAGACATGCCTTAAAAATATTGAACAATAAATAAAAAAGACAAGGATTTGCAGCAAACTAAGTTGCAGCAAATCCTACAAAATAGTGACGTGTTAATATTTGAGAACAACACATGTTCAGGGCAAGGCAAGGTAAGGTGTTGAATTTACAGGATAGGTGTTGTTCTCAAATATTGACACATCACTATTTTGCAAGATTTGTTACAACTTAGTTTGCAACAAATCTTTGCCCAAAAAAGAATATCATTTATTAACTTACCTTTTTGTAGTTTTTTAGGAACGCGAGTTCATTTTTGGTTTAACTCGTACAATTTTTCAATTTAAAACAGTAGTAACAATTGTAAATTGAGGTTTATTGTGTTTGCCATTAATTTCTCTTTTGTTTGCCTAGTACGGAAAATTATTAGGTACTCCTGGAATATCATAAATACGTACTTCCCCTCTCACATAAATAGTAGGTTCCACCATGAATTTAATTAGTGGGACCCACCATTTATGTGAAAAGAGAGAGTACACATTTATGGTACCCTGAGAGTACACAATAATTTCCTGCCCAGTACTATTACCTCATTAGAGTAGTTCCTAAAAATCCTCCCATCAAATTAATTTAGCGCTTTTGATGCTAACATTAACGGTAGAATTGATGGAGCTCTTACAGTGGATTTGGAAAGTCATTTGGATACGTAGGAAATTTTTTTTGTGTTCTTCATAACATTCAATTGATTAAATGCCAGACTAAACCTGGAGGTCCTCGACCAAGTAAGCCTATATGGAAGCCTCCTGATGCTGGTAAGTTGAAAACGCAACTCACATGGAGAGGTTATGACAGCCTTATTCGAGATTATCCCCATGCCATCTTCAGTGGTAATTTTAGAAACTCTAAACTGCTAGAAGATCAATACTTTTTCTTTTGGAATTGGATCTGCACATTTCAATCTTCGAGCGAGACGTTGGAATTTTTATCAATGATATTCGAAGCAGAAAGCTATCCCATTCTTCCTCTAGTCATATTATTAAAGACATTCTATCTTCAATTAGCTCATTATTAGAGCTATTCTTTCTCTCGTACATTAGGTAAGGCAACATTTTAGCTCATGCTTTAACTGAGGGAACAAGACTTTCTTTTCCTATCTTAGTTTGGATGGAATTTGTTCCTCTTGATATTCATAAAATTTTTGTATCTGATTATTTAGCTATTCAATAATATGCCCCCCAGGGCTGTATCTTAAAAAAAAAAAAAAGATTTGAAGAGTGTGGAATTGGAAATGTTGGATTTAATGGATTGGGAAATTTGTCTTCAATTAATATATTACTTTTCAATGAACTTTTTGGTTAGCCTATGAGGCAGTTGAAAAGAATATATATTAAGCACAAAGTCCTTCAGTCTAAAATGCTTCTAGAGCTAAAATTATGCGATAACCATGAAAGTATTTGTCATCCTTACCGAGTCACTGTGAAGGCAAAGTTGCCCATATAAGTGAAGATGAAAACTTCATAAAGATTTTTATTTTCCAATCTTTGAATCAATTATTTTGCAAATGTTTTTTTTTTTTTTTAAATCTCTTTATCGTTACTGTACTTTCTCTCTTTTCGTTGCTTAAATGAAAGAAAATTAGGCTCCAAATCGGAATTTTTTGAGAAAATTCAAAGTGGAACATTAATAGATATCAACAATGTTCAGGTATACTTTCTCAAAAAAAAAAAAAAAAAAAAAAAAAACAATGTTCAGGTACAAATTTTTTTTGAACAATTTTGTTTTAAATGCTCTCCACATGATGTTTGCATTCGTATCGAATTTCCTCTTCTTTGGCTGCATAATTTCATTTTTGCTAGGTGTCCCTAGTTTATTATCCTTTTACTTTTTATATGCTTAACAAATTATATATGAGAAAGATATAAATGACTACTGGCTTACAGCTTACTACATAATTGTGCATGTAAAACGAAAATTCCAAAAAATGTTCATGAAACATTATCTATATACTTTTACTACAGGATATCGGTATTAAAAGTCTTGTTTCAAATTTGCAAGATTGTAAAATTCTTAAAAAGGAATTAAAAAAATAAAATAAATTTACCTTTTATTCAAAAAAATATACTACACATTATTAGTAATTTTCTTGGTCAAGCTGTGGCTCTTTGGCAAGGTTTTTTTTTTTTTTTTTTTTTTGCTTTGCAATATCCAATACTATATGTATATTTATTTAGGCAAAATTTTAGACATTTTAACTCACAATTTTTGTGGTCAATTAATATTTTAAAATCATATGTATGTCATATCATATACTATATAATAAAAGTTGGGCTTAAACGTCGTGGTTGCGCTAAGTAACTTTACCAAATTGCAGATTTTTTTTTCTTTTTAGATTTTTAGATTTTAAAAAATATATATATATAATTTTTCTTCTCCTATAATCTCTAAGTTGATAAAAAGCTTAATTTGATTACAATCCAAATTCTTCAACTAATCCTTATTTTTTTACGCGTAGTGTATTATAAAAAAAGCAACAATTTTTTTTTTTAATTACTACACTACACGTTCTAATGTATCAAATTGTAGAAATTTTTTTAGATTTAAAAAAAAAAAAAAAAGATATAATTTTTTTGGTCTTATCTTCTTCTCCTATAATTTCTAAGTTGATAAAAAAAAAAAACTTAATTTGATTACAATCCAAATTCTTCTCCTATAATTTTTTTGTCTTTTGTTTAACCTAAATTTATTAAGTTTTATCTGATTCATATGGTTATGGTTTGAGAATCAATTATTGATAAATTTGATGATAAATTGTTCTATCTATTTTATTATTTAATTTTACTTAAATTCAAAAATGTTTTCCTATTTTATTTAGTTTATACATAATTCTTGATTAAGCCGTGCATTGCATGGCCGGGCATAATACTAGTTATACATAAAAACAAATCAAACAAAAAGATTGTAGTTTGTATCAATAATTAAACTAAAAAAATTATGCAATTAAAAATATAATTGAATATGAAAATCAAAAAAATGATATTAGAAGAAGAAAAAAATTTAGGTATAGCACTCAATTAAACTTGACGTGAAATTTAAAATTAACTTCCATATGCACTTGCACTTGCTTGAATTATACTTACATATATCTCTTGTGTTCAATGAATTTTGTAACGACCATATTTGAATTCCTAGCCCAAGGTATAAATGAACTTAGGCCCAAAAAGTTCAAAACAATGAATTTGTAGAGAATAAGTTAAAAAAATTAAGTTTTAGTTAATCAAACAACAAGTTAGGTAGGCTTGATGATAAAAGAGTGAAAATAAGTAAGTTTAAACTGAAAAAAAAATGTCATCGACAATGTCTGAGGAGACTGATTCTTATAAAATGTTCTCAAGTATGGTTACAAGCCTGATTCTAGATTGCTACAATATTTCTCTCTTGGTTTTTCGATCCCTTTCCCTCCAGGGGTCTCTTACATTATATATCTCCCTCTTCATGATCTTGGCCATCTATTTGTTGATCATTCAAGCCACTACTTGAGTGTTTATCCCATCGGACACCCTCCCTAACTCTCTATGAGTTGGGATAGTCAAGGCAGTATTGTTCAGGGGTCTTCTTCACATAAATACGGCTAGAAAGTTAGCTACAGAACATTTAATGCGGTGACAGTAGCTTTTCCTTAGATATTTCTGAGCTTCCATCCCTCTTGTGCGTTCACAGTACGTGTCCCTGTTAGCAGAACATCCAGGAAGGTCACCTTGAATGATAGGACCTGTATTTGATCTGTGCTTTGCTTATCCGAGGAGGTGAGCCTCCTCAGACTAACTTTCCCAGTCTCTCCGTTTGCATATCACTCATGAGACTCTGAACTTGACATTCTCACTACCGTTTACTGGTCCTCGGACCAGTCAACCTCCTCGGACAAAGCCCAAGGCCCAATATACAATTTTGGACCCTAATCCCTACAAATTTTATTTTATGTAAATATATTACATAAAATTGATAAATTTTATAATAAAATATTATATCATATTATTTGATTGGCATTATTAAGACCATTGAAAAATAGCTACAAAATTTAATTGAATTTTGATTAATATATTTTCTTTTAAAAAATATGATTTAAAAATATGATTTACTTCATAATATTTAAAAATATCATTATTAAGCACTACATAAGATGAAGAATTTTTAACGAAAATATCATTTACTTCATATTATTTAAAAAAATGAAAATTAAAAGAAAATCCGTGCAAGGCATGCACAGGCCTATATCTAGTAGGAGTCAATTTCTTATTCGTTTACTCAATAGTTTTGGGCAAGTGATCAAATGATATTAATTTCCTCGTAGAAGAGAACGCGTCACAACTCCAAATTGCCTCAAAGGAGATGTAAATCCCACTTTAATTTTGGCTCAAAGACAGCCACCTAAGCACTTGCAAAATAGTCGAGTGGAATAGTTAATTTCTTAGAAATAGGTTGGCAATCATTCCACACGTTAAGAAGTTACAATAATTAAAGCTTGACCTTGTAGAGCAATTAATGTCAACTTCTTTGCCAATCAAAGCTCCTCACTCTTCCTCTCGAAACTCAGAGATGGAGGAGTTCCAGATCTTCTCAATCTCAGACATATAATTACAATAAAAGCTATCTATATCTATATATATAATAATATGTGAAGTAGAGAGAAACTCAAATTAGAATTCTTAATTAGAGTTCTAATTTTGTGCAATGTGTCTAGAATCTGAAATTGAAGTTGAATTTTGCATCATGTGGCTAAATGTATGTGGACTCATTCTCATTAAAACCACTTCTATGTATCGAGTCAAGTGAATTACTATGCTAATTAAGTTTTTTCTTGATTTTGCAGTCAAACATGAAAACCAAAGAGATTAATATCGGTGAAATTGAAGTTGAATTTTGCATCATGTGGCTAAATGTATGTGGACTCATTTTCATTAAAATTACTTCTATGTATCGGGTCAAGTGAGTTACTGTGCTAATTAAGTTTTTTCTTGATTTTGCAGTCAAACGTGAAAACCAAAGAGATTAATATCGGTGATAAGAACTTGGTTTGGGTACATTGCATAATTTCCAAAAAGATAGCAAAGTCAAAGTTTGCATTTTTGTTATAAATTGCTTACAAAGTTTGCATCTTTACATTTGCACTGAGTTTCGGATTAAAGTGCTTTCTTCTTGGTTCTGACACTGAGTTTTGTTTACTATTCACTTACAAAGTTTGCATCTTTACATTTGTTATAAATTGATAATATGTGATTAGATGCACATTATGCCTAAAATTCACTATCCTTATATTTGGCTTTTTGTTCAGGTTTGGCACCTATAAAAATGAAGAAAGCACTGCTATGGACCGATGGATGATACTTTTTACAGGCTGCAAAGGAACTTAGTGATCAATAGAATCTCACGCAAATTGGAGAGAACCCGGTTGTAGATGTCTGGATGGCAGATGTGAGTCACTATGTTTTTAAAATTTTCGGTGAAGGTAAAGGTTATGAACAATGTAAATTTTCCGGAGAGAGATTTATTATTCTATATTTACACAAGTTTGGTCGCCTTCTTGGAGTGGATCACTCCACCCTGTCTTTCTACTAGAATTTTTTATTCAGATTGTTACAATTTAATAAGAAATTTTATTTGAATTTTCCTATTGTTGTTACTATAATATATTATCATTCCAATTGTTCAATTAGAATCTGAAATTGGAGTCCAATTTTACTATGCACATGTACAATCTAATTATTTTAATTTTGCTGTCATGTGTAGAAGCCAATGAGATGAAATTAATAATACATTAAACACTCATGCTTTGGGAATCGGTAGTACCAATCTAAATTCATTGGATCTGCTTCGTGATAATACAACTATGAAGGACGTATAAAAACACGCACAAACCCATATCTCTATAAAAAGAGATTGGAGAGAATTTCTTTTACCAGCCATGGAATTTCAGAGGTTTTTTCTTCACACAAATGCCCATCATGTTACAAAATGATCCATCGTAAAACTACAAAATGAGTATAACTCTGAGGGTTTTTTTTTTTTTTTAATTTTAAATTTTTTAAGCTACGAAAATTTCAATCACCAATAGAGATTGAAGATTCAAAAGCGTGAATGGATCTTTTGGATAAACATTGTCACCAAGGTTCATCTTTCTATGTAAAATATATATATTGCTAAGTTTTGTTAATGAAATTTTCTTATTAATAAAATGAATTTAGATTTAACTGAGCATTTTAAACATGAATAAACTCATGATTAATAATATATCCATTCCCGTGCGGTAGCACGGGGCTACATACTAGTTTCAATAATTACGCTAAATTTTTTTTCAATATGTTGCATTAATCATAATTTACCACCTCACCGGTTGTAAATTGTAAAATTGATTGTTTGGTCTAGACTCTGTGGGATAAATCTTTAAGCATCAAAGCAAAATTAACTTTTCGGGGGCATGCTGCAAAAACTTTCTTGAAGTTTATTACAATTTAAATTGTAGAGGACTGTGCTTGGTGCGTTGCGTAGTTCATTGGAAATTTATGGTCCACTTTGCAGAAATGAACTCACAAATGTGATTGATCATCAAATCGCTGTCCATTCTTGTGGCGCACATGCGACTCTTGGTCATCCTCTTGTGCAACTCATTTGACAACTCTAAGCACGAATTGTCTCACATTGCCACTTGGCATCTCATGTCGTACCTCCTTAAGCTCGATGGCAGGGACAAAGTCAGAATTTTGAGTTAAGGAGGCAGTTTTATTGTTGGCTGTGTATAACTGTTTCAATATCTGATTCTGCTACTTAGCTGTTGAGGTTTTTTTTTTTTTTTTTTTTTTTTTTGTGCGTAACAACAAAATTATTTTTGTTTCTAATTTTTTAAGGGCAGGTTATTTATTTTGGATAAAATTAGTTAATTGAGCTTAATTTTGTTTTTAGTCTTATTGGTCATTTTTGTTGTTGAGTTTTTTTTTTTTTTGGTTTTGTATTTTTTTTTTTAGATTTTAGATCTATAAATTTTTTTTATGGTCACTAAAATGTGGAAAATGCAAGAACTACAAGTTTTTTTTTTATAAATTACTAATGTAACAAGTGGTTACTGGTAAGTAAAAATATGATGTGAGTAGTGTGCCTATATACAAACCAATAAAAATGTGCTATTAAAACAGTTTATAAAAATGTTATAAAAAAATTTGTGAGTATAGTATTACTCTTAAAAGAATTAATGATATTGTTAAAGGAAAACAAAATGTAATTTTATAGAACAAAATTGTTAAAATTAATATACATATATATAATAATATTATTTTTTTAAAATCTGGGGGCATTGCCCCCTATTCCAAGAGTGGTTCCGCCCCTGCCCGATGGTGATGACTTGATTGAATGGATTGTAGGCTGCCCCTTAGGAGCCTAGTCAATATGCTAGAAACATAATAGGGATTCCTCATGTTCCCTGCCCCTTGCAAAGTTCCCTATCAAATAATGCAACACTTGGAAATCCATTGTCAACTAAATTCACGTCTATTTGATCTTCAAGCTTGTGGAAATAGCAAATGCTTCTCTTTTGTCACATATCATCTCCTCAATATATTTTCTGTCATTGAGGTTTCCATCACTTCCAAACTCAATGTCTTGTCCATCAAGTCTATCAAAACTAAATCGTCCGAGATTATTAGCATTGAATCCTTCGGGTCTCTCAAGCCTAGAAGTACTAGAAGCCTAGAAGGTAGAAAGTCTAGTTAAAAAAAAAAAAAAAAAGAAGGAAAAGATACATTTACCTTCCACACTCTTATACCTCTCAAAGTCATTTTCTTGATTATATGATTATGATGTTCAACATTCATCAAAGGTCCTACTACTCTCCCGATAAATAGTATTCTAACTTCCAAATCTTCAAATATATATATATATATTACGATGAAGCTTTTCTTGTCAGCAATTAAATTAAGAAACGGCTCAATGTCATTGTGTTAATCTAATTCTCTGCTCTTTAAAAGATAAAATAACAAAAGGCTTATATATAGAGCTAGCACTCTGGGAGCTTAGAAAGTCTTGTAGTTAATGCTCCTGTTTAGATTCAATGCCACAAGTTAATCACCGACCGCCAAACCAATCTCTCTTTGCTTGAAGGCCACTTGAAGATTTTGCAAAAGTCTCTATGGTTTCACAACAAAACAAGTGGTCATCTTGTATTTGCAGTGGTAAACCCCTCTCAAGTATATGACAATTGGAGAGGATGAAAAACTATTTGGCTTTCCTAACGTTTTCTCAATGAGATTTGTGGCCGTCTTTTTGTCTAGGATATTAGGGTTGTTTTTCTTTCTTATATGGTGTACAAACGAAGATTTGATTGTCTACAACTTATTTGATAAATTTTTTGTCGGACAAATATTTAAATTACTTTATTTCGCTCAATGGATCTTGATTTCATCGATTTCATCCTTGATTACACCAAATGATTACTGTTAACATTAAAAACAAATACATTGAAACTTTCTTATTACAAATAGACTTCTCTAAATTTACAAGAAAACTTGTAAATTACTCGTGCATATGCACAGGTACAATTAAAAACAATCACAATTATACATATATAAGTTTAAATTATACATGGTGTAAGAATTACAATTTACACATTTTTTAAGTCATAGATTTTTAAAATGTGTAATGGTTTCTCATTTTATATATATATATATATATATATATATATATAAAATTTAGAATCTAATTAGATTTGGTCTCTTTTGTTTTTGTACCAAATAATTCACTTGCTACAAAATTTATTTAAAAATTAGATAGGATAAGTGAAGCAAAATTAAACTTCAATTTAGAATCTAATTGGATTTGGACTCTTCGATTTTTGCACCCAATAATTCACTTGACACAGAAATTAAAAAAAATTAGATGGAACATATGACGCAAAATTGGACGCTAATTGTATTTTCTCTCAGCTTTGACTTTAATATATATATATATATATATATGTCATTTACTTAGCCAACCCTAAAATACCTGTTGAAAGCCACAAAATGGAAGGTGCATACTCAATATCACTCCTATATTTAATCTATTTCTATGATATGACTACTTTGAGTATTTAGATTTAGGAAGATTTTAGTTTTATTTATGAGCAGCAGTGGAGTCAAGAATTTTTACTAGGAAGGGCCAAGCTAATTATAATAAAGCTCTCTTTTCTAGCCCTTAACTATATAAAGTTGTACCCTACATTCTTTCGTAGTTCCAAATAATAAATAATTAATTTTAAATTAAATTTTTTAGTAATCTTTCATGGTACTAAAATTTTCTCATAAATTATTATTAATACTTTGAAAACATAACTATTAAATTTTAATCTACATATATATTCTTTAAAAAAAATTAAAGAGCATAATGTATATAATCAAACAATTTATCTCAATATCTTTATAGTTTAAACATTTAAACTATTGTGAAATATAACTAAAGATTTTCTACCACTAAGAGCATTAGCATTGGTGGTGTCAAATGACTCAAATTGCCATATTGCCAAATTTAACAACCAATATTAGAAAAATAGGGTTGCATTAGTGGAGCTAAAGGTATAATTTTTGGCTCTTGAGCTACAATGCACAGCCATCTTTGGTTGTGCACTGTAGCTTAGATGTTATACTTAAAAAATATATTTTATTCGTCCTTTTATTATTATAATGATTATTTCCTTTTGGGTGTGGTTGTGGTTATTATTTATTGTAGTGAAAATATATTATTTATTGTGTTGTTTGTATTATTTGAATGTGTTGAATACTAAAATAAAACCATTGATGTTAGGTGTTTTGTAAAGTGAGGTGGTAAAATAGATAAAATAATTTTTTATGATGCCAAAAGCTAAAATTTTTGGCACCACTAATGCTAATGCTCTAAACATTTGCCACAACTTGACGAAATAGTTGACAATAAGTGATGGGTCGTCACTTTCAGATGAGCTAACTATATTTTCTCATGTACTTACAATCGATAAATTTAGAGTTGTAACAAAAATTGTGTCCCACAACATTTCATAATAATAATAATAATAATTGTAAGGGCAAGATTTGGTTCCTCAGCCCAAATGGTTAAAGGAATTAGGCTTAAAGAGCCCAATACAATGAATTTATAGAAAATGGGTTTAAAAACTAGGCCCTAATGAATCATGCAGCAACTATAGTTGGCCAAGATGACAAGGAAGCAAAGATAAAATAGTTTAATTCAAAGAAAAATCGTTCTCAATATAATTCGAGGAGATCAGTTCTTGTATATATCCCTTGAATATGATTACAAACATCGTTCTTGTTGCTACAATATTTTTCTCTCTATTTTTCCTCCCCTTTCCCTCAGGGTATTCTTTCTCTTTTATACTCTTTCCTTATTTCATCTCCACTCTCCACCTTTAGATCAGATTATTGGTGTTAATTCTTGTCTCATCAGCACCTTTCTGAAGTCTTTAGGAGTAGCTGTAAGATTGAAAATTACTGTTCAGGTATCACTTTCTCATTAATGCGGTCAGAGAGTTAGCTACAAAGCATTCAATGCGGTGGCAACAGATTTTTCTTAGATATTTCATAGTTCCTCTTTGTCCTGTACCTTCATGATGTGTATCCTTATCAATAGAATCTCCTAGAATATTGCCCTGGATGGCAAACCATACCTTCGATCTTCTGCTTTGCTCAACCAAGGAGGTAATCCTCCTCAGACCACTTTCTTGGACTCTTATGACCAAACCCCATCTCCTCATTCACTAATGCGAACTTCCATGACAGCATTTAACCGTCCTCAGACTATTAGACATCCTCAAACCGGGCCCACGGCCCAATATGTACTACTGGGCCTATCATCCCTACAATAATAATAATAATAATAATAATAATAATAATATATTTTATTATTATTATTATTATTATGTAGGAACGTGTCCCCTAATTCTATGGTTTAAGATACTAAGCAAAACACATGTTACAATTAATTTGTATTATGGGTTGATATTGATCCACAATGGGAAATTTGGACAAGAACACATAAATTACCAGAGTTTTTTTTATTAATTCCAATGTGATATGTTACATGAATCTCTCTCTAGTGTTTTCTTTGTTTTTTTTCTCTCTTGCTTTCTTCTTTATCTAGTCTCTATTCTTTCTTTTTCTTCCCTTCCTTTTATATGAGTCATTTTCTTCTTCTTCGTATTCTGTCCTAGTCCACGTGGATAACTTCTGTCCTTATCGGACTCTTCTTTTTTTTATTTTTCATCATGAAAAGGAGATTTCTAAGGTCTTTCTTACTGTTTCGGCATCCACCTAGATAACTTTTGATCTTATCGGACTCTTCTTTTGTAGGTTTTTCATCATGAATGGAGACTTCTAGAGCTTTTCTTACTGTTTAAGCTTGTCTTTCTGCATCAAATGCGGTGATGCCAGGCAGGTGACCTTCATTTAATGCGGGGGTTGTAAAATTATCTGAAACTTTCAGATAACTTTCTTGGTGTAGTTGATCTTCTTTGGTACTTACCTTGGTAGTTCGGACACTACCTCGGAACTAGGTTAGGACTTACCTCAGTAGCTCAGATGCTACCTTTGAAACAAGCTAGGACTTATTTCGGTAGTTCGGACATTACCTTGGGGATTGCCAAGAAGGGGATTGGGCCTGATTAATTGTTTGAGATTTTGTATCTATTACTTGAATGAGCTAGTCCATGTTGGATTTGTTTCTTACGTTTGGGCCATTGATTGAAATGGGCCCAACATATATATATATATATATATATATATATGCAAAACCACTGTTCTCTCTCTCTCTCTCTCTCTCTCTCTCTCTCTCTCTGTGGACAAAATAATGAAAAAGGCTGTGACGATAGCTTTGTTGATGTTAAGAGTGTGGAAGTTTCGGGTATAGCTGAAAAGGGTCCGTTTTTTGGTTTGAAACCCAGTAGATCTGGCTTTTATTTTTTGGTCTTTCCTGTTTGGTTACTGAGAAAATGAGGGAGAATGGTCTGTTTTTTGGTTTGAAACCCAGTAGATTTGGCTTTTATTTTTTGATTTTTTTATCTTTCCTGTTTGGTTCTGCATTTTAGCTTCATTTTAGCTTTGCTTTTGCTTTTTAGCTTTTGAGTTTTGGATTGGAATTCAGAATTCCCTTTATTATCTTCATTTTAGCTTCATCAATCAGAGGCAACTGGAGATTTGAAGTCGTGGGTTCTCTTGCAGTTGCAGTACAGGAAAAAGAAGGAAGAAGGAAAAAAAAAATAGTTTTAACCCCGTTTGTTTGGATTCTTAAATTGGACGGATGTCAAAATTTTAAGTAGGGAACATAAGGTTTTGCCCTAAAATAAAATAGAATAATTTAATATCAAAATAAAATAAGGTAAGTTAATAGTGCAAGCAAGCTATAAACAATTAGGTGCTTTTTAATTAAAAAAATAAAAAGATGTTGGAAAGCAGCCTAATTTTGAAGGGATTCACGTCCTCAGTTGCATTGCATAGAATCCTAATTTTGAAGGGATTTTTTTTATATGGAAAATTTTTTAAGTTATTTCTTTGTTTGTATTTGGAGAGGTTATAGGCTAAAAAAAAATGTGTCAAATGCATTTTTTGGAAACGTTTTTCAAATTTTTCTTGAGGTTTTCTAAATCAATTTTAAAAGTTTGAATTTTAGGAGAAATAATCTAGTATTTATTTCCTACAAAATCTTTTAGGGGGGAGGGGGTAAATCAATCTTAGGAGCAATAATCTAGTATTTTTTTTGCCTCTGTTTATGGAAAATTTCAAAGGTGGGAAACAAGGACAAATGGAGCTGAATCGACCCACACAAACTATTCTAGAAGTCTATTAATAAGAGTTAATTACTTGATACAGTAATCACGTGAAACATCTCCAGTATCTTTCCTTCTCTCTCACTGGTTCAACCAACATCGACCAACATGTACTTTTCGAGTAATAATGGAGTTGAGCCTTGAGCCTCCTAATTGTTCCAGCTAACATTTAGACATCAGTGAGTTTGGTAACACGTTCTACTACTTCAGTCTCATCCGCAATACCACAAACAACGCACTTTCTTTCAAGCTCTCTCTGTGTCTCTTCTTTGTCTTGGCTCTAATCGCATGCAACATCACCACCAAACATAGCATTAAAAAAATAAAAATAAAAACTTTCTAGAACCCACATGAAAAAAAAAAAAAAAATCAAAATAATCCATCTACACAAAGAAGCAACTACAAAAGGTCAAAACTCCTAGAAAATACCGAAACGTCAAAATTTACCTGATAACTCTAGCTTACCTCGATGGAGAGGTTACTATTTTCCAATTGAAACAGAGAAAGAGAGAAGATAAGAGAAGAGATCGAGCTCCAATCAGACAGAGAGAGAGAAGGAAAAAGGTAAAGACTTTTTGTTGATTCCAGAGCGAGTTTGGAATTTTTGTTTGATGGGGTAAATTGCGATACTAATATATTTATCAATACAACCCTCCACACATATACAAATATATATATATATATACACACACACACATACTATATAATTTTATTTTATACACACATATATTTTATTTTATTTTATACACACATGCTATTTTATTTTATACACACATATATATATATATACACACACATGCTTTTAAGTTATGAATATACTTGAAACTACCGTACTCTAACCCATTATATGATAATTAAAAAGATATTTCAGGTGTAGTTTTAGTCATAAGATTTTTTTTTAAATGAGTCAATAACTTGTTAATCGTCACATAACAGGTTGAAAAATATAAATTTAAACATATTTAGTGTCAAACTTTATTAAATATTTAACAAGTATAAGAGTACATTTTACAACAAAAAACAGAATTGCAAAAAATAAAGTTATATCTCTATAAGTATTAGACCAATTATTTTTTTTAAAGTATCATTGGACTAATTTAAATATTTGAAAAAATTCTTATTTTTGTACACTAAAATTTGAAAACATTAAAATAATTATATATATATATATATATATATTTAATTCAAAATTTTGGAGGCCCATGGCTCCCCCATCCTATGATCTCCTTTGGATACTTCGAGAACACCGATAACGCAGCAAAAAAACAAAAAATGGGAACACAGAGAAATGGAGCTGAGACCCACACAATAAAAGTTCAGAAGTACCCCTCTTTTTACCAGTAATTACCGTGTGATGTGACAGTAACATCTCTATCTCTTCCGCCAATAAAAAAATTCACATGCTTTCCTTCTCTCTTTCTTTTGTTCAATTAGATATTTTTTTGGGGTTATAATGGAGTTGGGCCTCCATGTTACAACTAACATTCACTCCAGTGTGTTTGGTAGCACAACTTCAATCTCGTCTGCAACTATAATACTCTCATTTCTCTCCCACTATATATATTCCATCACACCGGCTTGAAACTTACATCGAGGAAAAATCACATACTGATTTCTGTAGTGAAGTTCCAAAAAGTTTCATGGAAATAGAAAAAATGGGTACTATTGGAATCTTCGCAATCTTTCTTTCAAGCTCTCTCTGTCTCTACTTTGTCTTGGCTCTAATCCGGTTTGTTCACAAACTATGGTGGAACCCTACTCGCATACAACATCAAATGCGTTTACAGGGAATCACAGGTCCTTCTTACAGGTTCCTCCATGGAAACAACAATGATATTTTGAACATGAAAATCGAAGCCAAGAACAGGCCTATGGGTTTATCACATGACATGATGTCCAAAGTTCAGCCTCATATTCACTCATGGATCAACACATATGGTAACCAAAAAAAAAAAAAAAAAAAAAAAAAGCTCCAACTATGTATATTTTATTAAACTTGATCATTTTTCATTTTCTTACATTCCCCCACCCCTCTCTCTCTCTCTTCGGTGCAGGGAAGATTTATCTTCAATGGCTTGGCACTCAACCTCAACTGGTCATTACAGAACCACAGCTTATCAAAGAGGTACTGAATAATAGAGACAATGCTTATCCGAAGGAAGAGGCTACGGGCTATTTGAAGAGGCTCTTTGGAGATGGGCTTTCAGTATCTGAAGGTGAAAAGTGGACAAAGATGAAGAAATTGGCCACTCATGCCTTCCATGCCGAGAGCCTGAAAGTAATCTCTTATTGGCTTTGAAAAACATGTTTAATTTTTTATATTTAAGTTTACAACAATAATAACAACAACAAATAAAGCCCTAGTCTGCTACAAATTCTCAACCCATTAGCTAGGGTCAATATATATTCTTTTTTTTTTCTATTCTATTTTATTTAAAATCATATTTTCTGTTACTTATCTATTCTACTATTTAATGAGTTTTTTCTGTTTGAAATAGACATTTCATAGGTTCAAAAATATCCATACACCCTTAAGTTTAAATAAAGATAAAACTAACCCATCAAAAAAAAAAAAGACAAAACTAAAAGACATCCTGATAAAAATACATTTATAACTCCACATATAATATTGCCTACAAAATAGAACGACTCTCCTCCTAACCTTTGTCTTCAAAACAAATCTATTTTTTTTCTTATAAAAAAAAAAATAGAACTCTTTTTATTCTATATTACTATTAAATGAGCTTTCTCGGTTTGGACTCCTATTGGACTCTTAATTTTTTATGCCTAAAGTACTCTCAAATTTATTTGCTTAAAAAATTTAAATAATAGGGTTAGATATATAAAATTACTAATTTAAAAACTCCTAAATCTTAGAAAAGAAGTTTTTCCTGACCACCTTTCTGCTTTCTATTCGTTTCAGCTTTTTTTTTTTTTCCTTTCTCGCTCTCTTTCACATTTTTTTTAACTCCTAAATTTTAGCTAAATTTAAAATAAAATAAAAAAGTAGTTTCTCTAAACCAGTTTCTGTCTCCTCCACCTATGACAAAAAATAAATACAATAGCTTTTTTTTTTTTTTTTCTTTCTCTCACTCTCCCACGTTTTTTTTGTTGATAATCTCTCTCTCTCTCTCTCTCTCATATTAAACATCTAGGGAAATTAAAAATTAAAATAAATAACCGTAGTAAATAGAGACATAGAAGTTTAACTTAACCCATTATCAAGTAATTATCCAAAAAATAAAAAGCAGTTATCCAAATTTAAAATTTCACCAAAACCTATTATGAAAATGTTAGGAACACGTGGGTAGAACTCACCCTTGAAAACCGACTTAAAAGTGGAAGATGTCTTAAAGCTTATAAACACGTGGTTAAACTTACAATTAATCCATATAGAACACTAGGATCATAACATATCACCACGCTTCGTAGCTGACGTTCATGACGGCCTATTCTATTGACATTGACCCAATGATATCCCTTTTTTTCTTTTTTCTTTTTTTTTTCTTTTTGTTGGTGACTCCACTCTCCTATTAGTTATTCAATGACTTAGTAAGTCATTTTAATCAAGCTTTTAGGTCACTCTCTTCAAGACTCGTCCACAAAACTGCAACTCATGTGATCACATACTTAATGAGCTACATCCGATTACTCAACATGGTGGTTGGTTCTGATACTAAATGTTAGGAACTCATGGGTAGAACTCATCTTGAAAACCGACTTACAAGGGGAAGGTGCCCAAGAGCTTATAAACTCAATGAGAAAACCATATGAAAATCTTTATAGGCCTCTTTATATGTTTCCATTAGATGTCTATAGCTTCCATGGGAGATCGTCTTAGCATGAAACCAAATTGGTTCTTTGATATTGTTGTTTCATGTGTTAATCTATGTTTAGTCACTCTTTCCCAAAGTTTTATAGTATGGCTTAGAAGTTTAATTCCATGGTAATTGATACAGTTTTGAATATTCTCTTGTTCCTATAAATAGTTATTATTTTTAAATGCCACTAAACTCAATAACAAACTAGCTTATTAAATTATTAATAACTTAGTTTGAATTGTAAGAAGAAGTTCACTTTTGAATGCAGAATATGATTCCAACAGTGATCACAAGTGTGGAGGAAATGCTAGAACGGTGGAAACATCAAGAAGGCAAAGAGATCGAGATATTTGCAGAATTTAGAGTATTTACATCAGAAGTAATTTCCAGGACTGCTTTTGGGAGTAGTTACGTAGAAGGGAGGAACATTTTTCAGATGTTGATGAAACTGGCCTCGATAACAAGCAGCAATGGTTATACACACAGGTTTCCCGGCATCAGGTAAAGTCCTTGTAAACTTGGGTTTCCTAGCATCAGATACAGTCCTTTTAGTTAAACATTAAGCATTTGTCTATTTTTACAGTAAAATTTATAAAACAAATGATGAAATTGAATCGGAGAAGCTTGAAAATGGTATACGCCAGTCTATATTAGAGATGATTAAGAAAAGAGAAACGAATAAGGTAACAACTAGAGCGGTTGGCAGCAGTGTTGGGGATGATTTTCTTGATATACTTTTAAAGGCTCATCATGATGCCAATCCTAGCCGAAAGATTTCAGTACAAGATATAGTGGATGAGTGTAAGACATTTTACATTGCTGGACAAGAAACCACTACTACTTTGCTTGCCTGGACTGTATTTCTCCTAGCAATCCACACTGATTGGCAAGAAAAAGCAAGAAAGGAGGTGCTCGAATTTTTTGGCCAACAAAATCCGAATCCTGATGGCATCACAAAACTCAAGACTGTAAGAACTTCTGAAAATCATATCAATTACTTGTTCTATATCACTTTAGCACCCTGAACACACTTAAGTGTTTATATAGATCACTCACTCACTCAATGAAACACTTGCACACACACCTCAGTCTCTGGACACCTATAAACTCACACTATTATCACTCATTTACTTGCTTCACACACATAAGCACCATCTCCCCCTTTTAATTCTTGCTTCAAGTCAGTAAAGCCAGCGATTTCAAAGCTTCTAAATTCCTCTTTTACTGTTAGTAAATTTTTTCTGATCCAAACTTCCAAAAAAATCAATGGTGGTGATTTTTTTAGCTCAGAACAGCTTGTAGAAAAATATAGAAATCTAGATGGTGTTTTACCAAGTGTGGGCAATGATAGAAGAGAAAACTTTCTAGAGAGACAGAGAGACACTAATAAGATTTTTAACACTGCAAATCTTAAATTCTAATTTTTCCGATATTCTTTCATATGCAGATGAGCATGATCATCAATGAGAGTTTGAGGTTATATACTCCTGCACTTTCAATAGTAAGAAAAGTTGAAAGGGAAGCTAGACTGGGGAAGCTTATTCTTCCTGCTAATCTATTGTTGTACATTGCACCTCTTGCAATTCATCATGACCCTCAAATATGGGGAGAGGACGTGCATCTTTTCAAACCAGAGAGATTCTCAGAAGGTGTTGCCAAGGCTACTAACAACAACATTGCTACTTTTCTTCCATTTGGAATGGGACCTCGGATTTGTGTGGGCATGAACTTTACCACCAATGAAGCAAAGATTGCTCTTTCAATGATTCTACAGCGCTTTGCCTTCACCCTATCCCCAACCTATGTCCACTCACCAATTCAGAATTTTACCCTTCGCCCACAACATGGAATTCAAGTGCTGCTACACTCATTGTGAAGACTGGCTAGAATTGACAATAAAATGTGCACTGCATTTAGTAGGATAAGGGAATTTATTAATCAAGTGTTTGGGTTGTAACGGCTAGTGGAGCTACTCTTTGAGTTTTATTAGGATATGTTGTTCCTAAAATGTAGGGGTTATCTTGTATAAAAGGAGCAGTAGTTTATTTGAATAAAATCATCAAAAAAATCTGTTGAGGTCAAGGATTTCTTAGTTGATCCTAATTTATTTTATAGTGTTTATCTCTTAATTATCAGTATAGGTTAAGGTCAAGTTTTTTACATACCACACGTAGTGCACGGAACATCTTTGGATTTGTAGCCTTTTTCTTTCAGTTGGTAGTTAGCTTAGGATTTGATAGCTCGGAAGAAAAAAGAAAAATAAATGAAATCACGGTTTTAGTTCAAAAATAGGATGTGTAACAATTTTTTTGCAACAAATATTACCTTTAAATGAAAAGCGAATGAAGATTGAATTAATAAAATTAGTAGGAACATTGAAGTTAGGGGTGATGTTAGGAACTCATTGGTAGAACTCACTCTTGAAAATCGACTTATAAAGGGAGGGTGTCTAAGAGCTTATAGACACATGGTTAAGCTTACACTTAATCAATGTGAGACACTAGAATCATAACATACCACCATGCTCCGCAACTGACGTCCACGAAGGCTCACTCAATCGACACTGACTCGATAGTAGTCATTTCTCTTTTGGTAGCTCTACTCACTTATCAGCAATTTTAATCTAGCCTCTAGGTTGCTCCTTCTGGGATCAAACCACAAAGTCGCAACTCTTTTGATCCCATACTCAATGAGCCACGCCCCAATTAATCGGAGTGGTAGTTGGCTATAATACCAAATGTTGAGAATCTAATTATGAAATTGGGGAAGAGAGAATTGCGTAGGCCACTTCAAGGGGACCTAGGCCTCCACACAGAGAGAGAGAGAGAGAGAGAGAGAGAGAGAGAGAGAAGATTGTCTAACAATATTATTCATCAATGAATTATACATTCAGTTCTTATCCCTTTATACCTGTAGGTAGTCCTTGCTTAACAACTAACAGAACGTTAGTCGTTAGTTAGCTAAGTAACCACTTGCTTAACTAACTCCTAATCAACCAATTAATCCAATGGTAACTAAACTACCTACTACAACAGTCACATTACATGTGTAAATGATACAATGCAATTGATGTTCCTAACAAGTGACTTCAACTACCTTAAAATATTACATGAAATATATGCACCATTGTCTTATGTGTAGTTAATTCCAATTCACTATGACCCTTTCTTGATCTTTATTTTGAAAAAAATTATATTAAGGTTGCGTTTGAGATTTGAGAAAATTTTAGTTTATTTTACTTTTTAGTTTATTTTTGCTCCTAAGGTGAGTCTCATTACTTCAAAAGTCAACTTTTAGCTTTTTTTTTACATACTTTAACCAAAAAATTTTCAATTTTATCAAAATAAGTGATTCCCAAATGAAGCCTTAAGTATTCATTTGAAAACAACTTATATATTTAGTATTTTGCTAAAACCAATGAATGTGACCCATAAAGTAGTGATCCATAACCAAAAATAAAAAAAGCTAAAGTGGAACTTGCAGCAGTGGCAGAAATAAACTAATTGAATCTTGAAATAAGTTTCTTTCTTGGGCAGTAGCGGAGCCCAAAAAAAAAATTTAATATACGTGTTACCACGTGCTGCAAAAGCAAAAGCCAGTGCCTGTTAAAATGCTGAATCCGAAATTTGAGAAGAAGTAATTTACTTTCCCCAAGCTCTTAACCACATATTAAAACTTTGTTGTGATGGATAATGTTACTTAGAATAACTGGTTGGAACTGAGCATTTTTTTTCATGTTATTTTGCAGCTTTGTTAAGGGTAGAGATTATGATCTAGATCGTGAACGGGCTGAGAAGAGAAAGTTGCAGAAATTAACAAGTAAAACGTGAAGCTAAAGGGGTAGCTTGTGAAGGCATTAGAAATATGAATCTTTTGTGTTCCCTTGCTTGGATAAATTAAACTGAAATATGACGTTATGAAGTAAATTAAGGATCCAGCAATACCATCGTTGAGAATGAGACTTTTGCAATGCCGTAGAAGAAGCAATATATATCACCATTAGTCTCTCAAGTTTCAAGTGTCAACCGGCTAAGTTGTCAGTATGCATGGTACATTTAATTGTAAAACTGGGTTTTTGAAATTTTGTTTAAAAGAGAAAATACAAAATGTGTAATGGTCTGTTGATAAGGGCTTCAAAATCATTTTCTTATTTATTTGAAGTACTTGTTCAGCCTCAGCTAAGCAGTAAGGAGTAAGGACCTAAATATATAGTTCTAATTGGATGTTAATAACTATTTTATCTTCAAATAGTGCTATCTTCAATGTTGAAAGTCTTAAATGTTAATTACGATGAAACTTCCTTTTGTCGGCAATCCAGCATCTGAATCAGTGTCACCATATATAATTTCATTGCCAAAGAACACTGCAAAAGATAATCAATAAGACAATATTATATTCATGGTCATGGACGTGCAAAGCCAATCAAATTGGATATTTTTTCCTCTCTTTTGCAATTCAATGATTTAAAGTTGTCAGTATATTAGGGTACGGGGCATAGATTCCACCATGGGGAATCATTTTATTTTCATGGATGCTGAAGTTAAACTTGGATTTCAGTTTAGCAAGCAGGCATAAATCAACACTATAAATTTAAGATCAACAAAAAAAAAAAAAAAAAGCAAAAGAGAGAGGCAAAAATGGCCAGAGAAGATAACAATGGAATTTAATACTCCATTCAAAGATGATAAGTTCCAATAAGCCCCAGGGCTATTTATAGAAAAGCAATGCCTTATAAAGCCAAAGGGAACAGCAATGACACTCAGCATTATTGATAACTATATACATATAGAAAACTGAAAAAGTTATATTACTACTTCTTGCGCAGGTTGCGAAAGTAGGCTGCCGGGTCTTTCTCAAAATCATCTCTGAACATGCGATGATTTCTAGCTGGTGCTTTCATGGTCTTCCTGTAGGTGGTATATGAGCCATATAGGAGACCACATATGAGAACTGCAGCACCAAACACTGCAACAGCACACTTGGCTATTGTAGCCGCTTTATTTTCTGAGTCTGACATTACATATACTAGTTTTTTTTCACAGTTCTGTGTGCTTTGGATGCAACCCTTAACAAAAAAAAAAAAAAAAGGTTTGGAGGCTCTATGCTGCGAGTTGAAGCAACGAAGAGATGGGTTCGTTGAGAGGCTCTATGCTGCGACGGCGCCGTTTCAGTCTTGCTGTCAGATTTGCGATGAAGATGATGGTGTAACGCCAGTAATGAATCAAAGACGATGACTACGACGACGGCGATGAGAGATGACGACGGCAGCAAGGATTTGGGTTTGTATTGTGGTTTGTCCGAAGATCAGCAAAAGTAGGTGGCCGGCGGCAGTGTGTGGGAGCCTCTGTGAGAGAGAGAGAGGGGCGGTTGTGAGAAGTGAAGGTGAGGGTTAGGATTTAGGTAATGAAATCTAAGAGCATTTGAATCAGTGTGTTTATTTTACACATTCATTTTTACACTAAAAACTTACTTTTTCTATTTTACACATTCACTTTACAAAACACCCACATCAATTCATTTATTTTACAAGTTATTTCAATAAATATTCATTACACTCTATTTTTTTATTATTTTTTTTACCTACCTCCCTTAAATACTCTCTCTTTCATTTTCTGGTTTCTTTCACGCTCTCACTCTCTTTCTCTCTACACCCACTCTCTGGTCTTCTCTTCCAACCCATCCGCCACAGCTCCAACCACCAAACGCCACCGATCCACCACCCTCCACCACCGAAGCTCCGCATCAACGATCTCCACAACCCCGCATCACCGATCCACCATAAACCCATCCGCCACAGCTCCGACCACCAAACGCCACCGATCCACCACCCTCCACCACCGAAGCTCCGCATCAACGATCTCCACAGCCCCGCATCACCGATCCACCATAAACCCATTTGCCACAGCTCCGACCACCAAACGCCACCGATCCACCACCAAATCTCCACCATCGAAGCTCCGCATCACCGATCTCCTCAGCCGCATCACCAATCCACCACCAAATCACAAAACCCATCCGCCACAGCTCCGATCCGCATCGCCGATCTCCGATCTCCGTGTTTGTGTATCTCTGTGTTTTTTTTTTTTTTAAAGCAAGTGTATCTCTGTTTTGTGTGTTGATTTGTCTGGATGTGTTTGTGTGTTGATTTGTCTGGATGTGTGCATCTTAGGAAAAAGAGGAAGATGAGATATTGAGTTTGTTGAGCCGGAGAAGAGAGAGAAAAAAACGAGCGAATGGAAATGAATAAATTATTCTTTACACGAGCTACAGTAACCATGTATATTTACACGGTTACTGTAGCTCGTGTAAAGAAATACACATTTTTATACAATTTTAGAAGAGCTGATGGAGTGCATTTTTGAGCAAAAATGTGTAAAAATTGAGGTTTACATGATTTTACATGACTTTAAACACACTGATGCAAATGCTCTAATGGGGGAAAGAGAGGATTTATATCTAGGGTTTTTTTTTTTAAATATTATATATGTATACGGGTTGGGTTTGGACTGGGTATGCATAAAATCCACACCCGATCTAGCCCGTTCTAATTTTTTTTTTAAAAATTCATATTAAACCTTATTGTTTATCGAACTGGGTAAAATTTGGCCCGTTAGGGTCGGGCCTGGCCAGGTACCCACAAGTCAGGCTTTTATTACCATCACTACTCTCAATGCTACTAGCCACATATTCATTATTTGGAGTTGTGCAAATTGTTGCCCATCACACCGAAAGCCTGGCTTCACTAACTAAACCCATTAACAATTCCTGCAGTATTTGAACAACCTGAAGATAGCTCATCTTTTGGGCAATCATATCCTGATCAACTTAGTTCTCATGGCATAAACCTTGTATCAAATTGTGACATGAACGAGGCGCTTGGATTTTCTAATTATAATATGCCAATTGGTTTTCAAAAGTCCACAACATTTTTAGTATCAATTTACTTAATTAGTAATTTATTAATGCCATTAAACTTTTGTTATGTATTTTGGAAAGTTTATAGTTTTACTTATGATAATCATATTTAGAAACTTATAGCCTAAGATCAAGCACTTTGTGAACCAAGTATCCGAAGTTAAAGAGTAATGACATGCATTATCGAAATTGCGAATTTTCACCTGATTTGAAAATTTTGAGAACTCTGAACATGTCTATGTCCATGAATATGTTGATGTATGATTTAGAACCAATTGAATCTTTTATTTAAATTTATTTGATATGTAGTTGCCAATTCTAGCCAACAAGGCCCTTGCAGCTTCGTAAAGGAAAATTTTCTTTCCAAACTAGTTTGGAGAAAAACCCTTCAAATTCCTCTTATATATTTTGATTGGATGTGAATTTTGAAAATCTAACCGTTGGATTGCATTTTCTTATTATATCCTTCATACTTGCAAAATTTCAAAAAGATCAAAGATTGATAGCTATGTTATCAAAGACATGTTTAAATTTCAAATTTTTGTGGTTAAAAATTATACATAAAAAATGCATTTATTGATCAAATAGTAAATAATATTCAATTTGAACGAAATTTGACGTGGATGTTAAGAACATAAAAAGCATGCAATCCAATGGTTCAATTTTTAAAATTCACATTTGACAAAAAAAAAGATATAGAAAGAGTTTGAAGGATTTTTCTCCAAACTAGTTTGGAGAAAAACCCTTCAAATTCCTCCTATATATTTTGATTGGATGTGAATTTTGAAAATCTAACCGTTGAATTGCATGTTCTTATTATATCCTCCATACTTGCAAAATTTCAAAAAGATCAAAGATTGATAGCTATGTTATCAACGACATGTTTAAATTTCAAATTTTTGTGGTTAAAAATTATGCATAAAAAGTACATTTATTGATCGAATAGTAAATAAAATTCGATTTGAAAAAACTTTTACATACATATTAAGAACATAAAAAACATGCAATCCAACGATTCAATTTTTAAAATTCACATTTGATAAAAAAAAGATATAGGAAGAGTAAAAGATTTTTCTCCAAACCTGTTTGGAGAGAAACCTTGTTCCCTTACAGGGGAGTCTTGTGTGCCCTTATAATGGGAAGTCGATTTTTGGTATATTTGTGCTCATGGGAGTCTGGTGCCCACAATCTATAGCGAGAATGTTCGATCTCTATGTGTTGAATATGTTCTATTAATGAAAGTATGTTTAAATTTGTTATGTAAACAAATATTGTGTATTCTAATATGTTTTCTCAGTGAATATGTATTCGGATTGACCATTAGTTAAGCATGTTAGCCTTCCTTCAATAAATTGGTATCTTTGATATGTTGATAAGCTTTAGAACGATTTTGTTGATATTCAGTTTTACAAACTCTCTGTAGAGTTAGCTTGATCCTATTTTGAATTATATTATAGACATGTGCTTACTGAGTTGTCAAGCTCACCCATTTCTTATTCTTTTTCACGGTGAAGTTTAAACCTCTTTCTCCAAAAAAAAAAAAAGTTTAAACTTTGAAGGAATGTTTGACATGATTGGATACTTGGGGAATCACAAAGACATTACATAGATTTGAACCTTTGAGAATGTTTCACTATATTTTTAAGATTCCGTTGTCATTTGAGAAATAAAAGTAATGTGATTCTTGGATTGATTAGATATTGATTAAGATGTGAATGTGTGAGAAGTATCACATCAGGTATATATTGAATTGATTTGGACTTTATTAAGAACTACAAAGAGTCTTAATTATAACAAGACTAATCCTTTTAAGGTATAACGCAAATATGGTTAGCATTTTCCTTTATTGTCTTTAGTAATACTATGGGTATTTTTTAGAGTTTTAGTAAAAAATTCATTAAATCCAATTGCATTCCATCTGATTCCTCTAATTTTAGGGGAATGAAAATTGAGATTTTGAAGGAATATAGAGAATTGATTGTTCCCTCCTACCATTCCATTTTCTCTCACTAAAACTTCCAAACAATAGAATGATCTTTCCATTCCCTCCACTAAAACTCTCAGACAAAGGAATGCAAGAAATACTTCAAAATAATCTATTTCATTTCATTCATTTCTCTCCTCCCAAATGAAGTGTTAAAATGTTATTTTTTTACTACCGTGCACCCTTGGCATGAATGTCACTCTACAAATATAAGTGCTTATGGGGTGTAAAGAGCAAAAGCCAGAATTCAAGTCTTTAGGAGGAACTTCGCACACATATACAAACTTCTTTTTTTGGAAAAAAGGGGGGCTGGTAGAGAGTTATGGCATGTAGAGAGAGAAATTAAAAATCCTAGTTCAAAAGTTTTAGCTCAAATCATAATCCATGGAATATGCATAGAATGTCACTTCGCACTTTGAGGTATCTTTTTGTAATTAAAATTTTAAGACATGTAATATGATTTTATTTATCAAGGACTTAGTCTCAATTTTATGACATCCATATATTTTATGTTTTCTAGCATTCTTACTTTTGAAACGTGACTGGTTTGTTAGAACTAATTTTAATTAACAATTTAGGCATGCTTAACCATATATTTTATGTTTTCTAGTGTTCTTACTTGTCAAATATGCCTAGTTTGTTAGAATTAATTTAAATTAACCATTTAGGCAAGCTTATTTATTCAGTTTACATATTTATTTTATGAATTTTCAAATTTATTATTATTATTATTATTATTTTTTATTTGACTCGACTTCTAGAGCGGGTTAACATTTGATCTGGGCTTAATAACTATAATTAAAAGTATAGAGGATATATTTGCTTTGGACCCCAACACTCTGTTTGAGACTGTATTGTATCCTCTTCTACTCTTCCTTTTTGAAATTGATCTAGTTGATTTTTGCTTCCTAGTTTTCTTATTTGGTATTTATTCTGCAAAAATTTGTTAAAGACGTCTACAATTATGGATTTTAAGTTTCTCCTCGAGCAAATTGCGATATTTTGAGAGGCGGAAAAACAAAAGGCAAGTCAGGTCAACACAACACTCCGCAATAAGAGGGCATGTATACATATGCATCAATTCTCGTCTATTACTAATTCAGCAACAGAATCCATTAAAATAGAAACCCCAAAACCAGCAGTTCTAATTGTAATAACAGTTCTTAAACTTGATAATTAGAGGGTACAATATGTTTCTCCTGCCCATTTCTTCTCCTGTTGTTTTTCTTACAGCTGTGTTCTTGTCCAATATCTTCTTGGGATCAATCCAGAGTCATTGGTTGGGCCATACAACACCTAAAACGCGCCTTGCGAACCGTTGTCAAGATCTCAACCTCCGCATTCTCAAGCATTCTGACAACTTCAGTGAAGGGGGGTCTGACATCAGGGTTGGCATCCCAGCACCTGGTCATGATCTCACTGAGAGTGGGTAAGCAATCATTGGGAATGATCGGACGGACACCTTTGTTGACAACTGCAAAAGCTGCCTGCACTGCCGTCATGTTTGGAAACGGAAGCAGTCCTGTAATGAGCTCCCAAAGAACAATTCCGAAACTATAAACATCTACTTTCTGTGTGTAAGGCCTATGCTGGATCATCTCCCTGCAGACCCAAAAATCACAGGCAAGTAGACAACATTGTAAATTAGAATATTAAGAAATAGACAAAACACACAATAAATCATTAGATATTTTAGATTCAAGAATCAAAATGACAAAGCATAGTTAATGCATAGCAAAACAAGATTGTGGTAACTAGATATTCACAAGGTGTTGATAGCTCAAATATTAGATTAATTCAACTACATCTCAATCCCAACTAATAAGGTTCAGCCCCATGAGTCCTTTCTAATGCGTTTTATTTTTAATCTCTCTCTACAAATATTCACTCCGACAACTTGAATCAAAACACTCATTCTCACTGATGCATTCAATGATCTTCACTCAAGATGCCATAATTACGAGATTATAGCAGTTAAAACATAAAACAAAATATTGATGTAAAAGAGTAATTTTGTTTTCTTAGTATCAAGCAATTGATGAAGGGGGCCATAGCTTCTTCATTGAGTCCAAATCCTTTAAATTAGTTTTAGAGGAAGGGGGCCGTTACTTCTTGCTAAGGATCTTTGAGAGGGGCAGATTATTTATGAGATCAGTTTTCATGGGTAAGAATGCAGCAATATGGCTGATGAATAACATTGAAGACTTTGTTGTTGGGAAGAGTTCCAAGCAGTTTTTCATTTTTAGAGATGGGGACACTGCCTTTACTCTCCAAAGGAGCTTCAACTCTTTTGGTCAGTTCTTGCTACTGACTGAACTCAAAGTGGGTGGATGTAGGAGGTCAGTTATTATCCCTGAAGGCAAAGAGAAGTTTGGTTGGAGGACCTTTGGCCTTGAACTAAGAAAGCTGCTGAATCCCTCCCACTATGCGTTGGCTGGTTTTGGTCCCCCAAGTTTTTTTCCTCAGGTGCAGAGGTACAACTTGGAAGCCCAAAACTCTAGAACTTTTGCTGAAGTTGTGCAAGGCTTCCATGGAAGAACAGAAGTTAGCAAGCACATTAAGCAGCTGGATGAAAAGAAGGGGGTGACTCTGAGACTTCAAGGTGCCAAAGTGGGGGTTTTTCCGGTGGGTAAGGCTAAGAAGATGGAGGTGGGGAGAGGGGACAGGAGGAAGCAGAGCATTAATGTGGAGGCTGAGGTTGGTGAGCAATATCTGGCAGACAGGAGGTTACGTTTCCCAAGCTCCAGTTTAAATTCAAAAGATTATGAAAAGATGAAGAAGAGTGATGCTAGGAGATATGGCTGGTCAGGAAGAGGTCTTATCGTGGAGGTTGATGTGATAGGGAGGAGGCGGGTTTCCTGGGACAGAAACAAAGTGGGAGAACTGAATTTCAGAGGGGAATCACGTGCAGTGGATTCGGATTGCAATATAAGAGGTACTAAGGCCCTTAAATGGGTTGCAAAGGAAACCAAACAGGCTGAACAAGTCTTGGGCCTTGCCACAAGCCCATTGCTGTCCAGCCCAGGTGTGGGTTATTTTAATAGTTCTGGCCCAAGTCAATTTGAAGAGGGAGAGAGCTCTCGGTCTGGAGAAGAGAGACCAACCCAGAGCACGATGAAGGAGGCGAGCTCCATGGCTTGTTCCCAGTGCTCCGATCTTGAGCCGGTGGTGTTGGGCCGGGGTCCTCAGCCTCCGACGGTGGCCGGCGGCCCATATTTTGCCGGAAACAGCTCCGATGAGCACTCTCTTTCATCGGGTAAGTCTGAGCTGTCGTTTTTGAGGTCACCGGTGGAGTTTCTCTCTTCTTTTCTCTTCCTCTCTGGCTTCTTTTTGTGCTTTTCAAGGGCTGGGTTTGTGGACACACCCATGAAGGCTGTGGGTGATGCCCCTGGGGAGGGAGTTTTGGTGGTGGAAGAATTGGAAAACTCAAAAATGGGTTCGGGTGAGTTTCACACAAAGGCAGTGGGTGAGGTCAGCGGGGAGGGAGCATTGGTGGTGGAAGAGTTAAACAATTCTGATTTGGGTTTGGGTGTGATACCCACGAAGGCAATGGGTGATGTCCCTGGGGAGAGTGCTTTGGAGGTGGAAGAGTTGAATAATTCAGATATGGGTTTGGGAGGAGAGGATAGCTTATCAATCCCTCTGAGGTCTATCACTCCCTTTGGGCTGCCTTTGGCAGCTGAGTTGGACTGTGATTATGAGGCATTGGAATGTGTGGATACGTTAGATATTTCTAGTTGGGTGAAGAACAGACTTCCTGGTTTTTGTAAGCTGGTGGGGCTTCCCCTGAGTCGACATGAGAAGTTATGTATTGCTCTATTACAAAAGATTGAGAAGGAGACGGAGGATGTCAAAGTGTTGAACAGGAAAGCTGCAATTCCTAGAAAAGCTCTCATTAAAAAGAATAGAGGGAAGAGAGAGTTGAGGAACTTGCAATCTTCGGTTAACTATGATGGCAAGTAGAGTGTAGGTTGCTGAACTATTTCATCAGTTGGGATTTTCATGTCTTTATGAATTTAAAAATTCTTTCTTGGAATGTTAGGGGTTTGAATGACTGTCGGAAACGGTCAGTTGTGAAAAATTTATTGCGTGAGTGGAAGTGTGATGTAATTTGCCTTCAAGAGACCAAGCTATCTGGCTTGGACAGACAAATGGTTGGCAGCCTGTGGAGCAGTCCATTTGTGGATTGGGTGGCTTTAGATGCTGTCCAGACGGCGGGTGGGGTTCTGTTGATGTGGGATAGGAGGGTATTGGAGAGGTTGGACTTTCTTCTGGGTTCCTTTTCTGTGTTTATTCTGTGGAAAGGGGTGGGGGATGGCTTTACCTGGGCGTGTTTTGGGGTTTATGGCCCAATTGATAATAATGCGAGGGGTCTCATGTGGGACGAGTTGGTTGGTACTAACCAATATTGGAACGTTCCTTGGTGTTGCATTGGGGATTTCAATATTGTTCGTTTCTCTAGTGAACGGTCGGGTAACTCCCGTCTTACTCCGGCTATGGATCTTTTTTCGGAGTTCATTGAGGATCTTAATTTGATTGATTTGCCTTTGGAGGGAGGGAGTTTTACCTCGTCTAGCGGCTCCAATCAACCTTCGATGTCTAGAATAGACAGAGTGTTGGCGTCTCACAATTGGGAAGAGCAATACCCGGATGTGATCCAACGGATTTTACCTCGTCCTGTTTCAGATCATTTCCCAATTCTGGTGGAGGTAGGGGGAATGGCGAGGGGGAAAAGTCCGTTTAGGTTTGAGAATATGTGGTTAAAGACGGACGGGTTCATTGATAGAGTTCACTCTTGGTGGAATCGGCATTCTTTCTCTGCTACTCCTAGCTTTGTGTTTGTCAAAAAATTGAAGGCCTTAAAGGAAGATATCATTCAGTGGAACCGGTCGGAGTTTGGTCATGTCGGACGCAAAAAGTCTCAATTATTAGAGGCTTTGAAATTGCTTGATGCCAAGGAAGGGGAGTTTGGCCTCTCTGATGCAGAGTTATGCGAGAGAATTGTGGTGAGATCCGAAGTAGAGAGTCTTCTCTCTTTGGAAGAAATCTCATGGAGACAGAAATCAAGAATGTTATGGATTAAAAAAGGAGATAATAATACTAAATTCTTCCATAAGATGGCTAACTCCCGTAGAAGGTTTAACCATCTAAGAATTTTGGAGGTGGATGGGGTGGTGTATGAGGAGTCGTCTGAGGTGGCTGCTCAAGTGGTTCAATTTTATAAAAATTTGTATCAGGAGACAGAGGAGTGGAGGCCTTTTGCGGAAGGTTTGGAGTTCGATCAGATAGATGGGTCGGAGAGGTGCTGGCTTGAAAGGAGGTTTGAGAAGGAGGAGATTCTTCTAGCTGTTAATGAGTTGGCTGGGGATAAAGCCCCAGGTCCAGATGGTTTTTCCATGGCCTTCTTTCACCATTGCTGGAGAGTGGTGGAAAGAGATGTTCTAGCAGTTTTTGAGGAGTTCTATCTCCACAGTAAGTTTGAGAAATCTCTGAACGCTACTTTCATAGCCTTAATTCCTAAGAAGAATGATGCTTCCAATATCCGAGATTTCAGGCCTATTAGCTTGGTGGGGAGCTTGTACAAGATTTTGTCTAAGGTTTTGGCAAATCGCTTGAAGACGGTTTTAGACCAACTGATCTCTGAGTCCCAGAATAGTTTTGTGGGAGGTAGACAAATTCTTGACTCAGTTCTCATTGCTAATGAGTGTGTTGATAGCCGTGTTAAGAGTAAGACTCCAGGGGTTATTTGTAAGCTTGATATCGAGAAAGCTTATGACCACGTAAATTGGGAGGCTTTATTAGATCTCTTGAAGAGAATGGGCTTTGGGGAGAAGTGGTGTAGATGGATCCGGACTTGTATCTCAACTGTTCATTTCTCCATTTTGGTTAATGGAACTCCAGCTGACTTCTTTAGGAGCACGAGGGGTTTAAGACAAGGGGACCCGCTATCTCCTATGTTGTTTCTGGTTATTATGGAGGTTTTAAGCAGAATGCTGAAAAGAGTTGAAGGTGCTGGTTTGATCAAGGGTTTTAAGGCAGATGGTAGACGGGGTGAAGGGGAATGTGTCTCTCATCTTCTGTTTGCGGATGACACTATCCTTTTTTGTGATGCGGAAGAGGAGCAAATCCTTCACACTCGGATGCTTCTCCTCTGTTTTCAGGCTGTGACAGGTTTGAAGGTTAATGTCCTAAAAAGCGAGATGGTTCCAATAGGAGAGGTTAATAATGTGCATGCCTTGGCAGAGATTCTGGGTAGTAGGATAGGGACTTTGCCTATGACCTATCTTGGTATGCCGCTAGGGGCTCCTCATAAGTCTCCCTCTATTTGGAATCCTATTTTGGAGAAAATTAAGCGGAAGTTGGCTGGGTGGAAGAAGCTGTATTTGTCGAAAGGTGGAAGACTGACGTTACTTAAGAGTACGCTATCTAGCCTTCCTACTTATTATTTGTCTCTTTTTACCATTCCATCGCATGTGGCGAATAAGATTGAGAAGATGCAAAGGGACTTCTTGTGGGGGGATTCGAAGGCTCACTTGGTGGGGTGGGATAAGGTGTGTGCTCCTAAGGCGAACGGTGGTCTGGGTGTTAGGAAAATAACCACTTTCAACAAAGCCTTGCTAGGAAAATGGTTATGGCGGTTTGGGGTTGAGGAGACTCGTCTCTGGAGGAGGTTTGTAGTTTCGAAGTTTGGGGAAGAGTGGGGGGGTTGGTCTTCTAAGCTGGGCAGGGGTGCCTATGGGTGCGGTTTATGGAGAAGTATTCAAAAAGGTTGGGAGGTGTTTAGTAAATTCATTCTGTTTGAAGTAGGGGTGGGGGATAGAGTGAAGTTTTGGACAGATAGGTGGTGTGGGGACTTACCACTCCATCGATCCTTCCCATTAGTGTATGGGATTGCTTCTAATTGAGAGGCATCGGTGGCCTTGTCTCTCGGAAGGTTGGGGATGGAGGCTCAGAGAAGCTGGAATGTCCGCTTGTTAAGGGATCCTAATGATTGGGAGATGGGTGAGGTGGATGAATTCCTTCGTACCTTGGGTTCTAATTTGCCTCGTTCTGAGCTTGGAGACCGTATGAGGTGGATGTTGACAAAGAAGGGGGATTTTGATATCCGCTCTTTCTACAACAAGCTTCGTTGTCCTTCTTTCCTTGAAAAGGTATTTGGAAGGTTAAGGCTCCTTCGCGCGTCTCTTTCTTTGTTTGGACTGCAACTTGGGAGAAGATTCTTACAGGAGACATTCTGAGGCGTAGAGGAGTGGCTTTTGTTGACCGGTGCATTATGTGTCGTAGTAATGGGAAGACGGTGAATCATCTACTTCTTCATTGCGAAAAAGCTTTTCTGCTGTGGAGCTTGGTTTTTAGAACTTTTGGGATCTCTTGGGTTCTGCCAAGATCGATTGCAGATACGCTTTTTGGTTGGTGGAATTGGTTTGGAAAGCATTCTTCTAGCATTTGGAATTTAGCTCCTTTGTGCCTTATGTGGTGTATCTGGAGGGAGCGGAATTGGAGAACTTTTGAGGATATGGACAAATCCGATAATCAGTTGCTCGCTTTCTTTAGTGGTTCTCTTTTTGATTGGACTAGGGCTTGGGGAATCACCTCTAGTGACTCTCTCCCTTTGTTCCTTAATTCTCTGCTATGTACTTAGATCTTATGTTGGCTTTCGTTTGTCTTGTCGTTTTTTCTTGTTGTTTGTTTCCTTCTCTGTAATCCTTGCCCTACCTTTTGTTTTTCATGAGGTAGCTCTTTGAATATACATCTTTTTATTTATCAAAAAAAAATTGGGGAAATTTGCTGCGATCAATAAAATGTTATCATCAACTTGTATCAAATAAATAATTAACTAATGCAGCCAATGAGCTCTAGCTCAAATTGGCACCTCCTCCCCTAATAAGTTCTTGTGGGGGGGGGGGTTGTTGGGTGGGTTTAGGTTGTGGGTTCAATACCCATTGGCTGCATGTGTAACTTACTAATAACAAGAATAATCTAATTAAGGCTCTCTACCCAATAAGAAATTGTCGACTGACAAGACCACAAGAAAATATTACACTAATAGATGTTCACAAGACAAATAAATCTCCACTTAAAGCAAAAATGCATACTTAATAATAATATCTAATTAATTGCTTCTCTACTATATATAATTAGTTGATCTTTAAAACCAAAACATGTCTTACCCAATGCACAAAGCTCCCACTTTTTGAGGGGTTTGGGAGAGGTCATGGTAGGCGACCTTACCCCCAATTTGATCTTTAAAACCTCCCCACCACCAAAAAAAAAAAAACAGACAAATAAACGCATCCAAAATATAGAGGAAAACCAAACAATTCAAAAACTATGGGTTGATCATTGTTGGGATCCTTATCAGCTACTAAAGCTACCACATAGACCCCACAACAAAGCTGTCTTCAATATATTAAATTTTAAGCAAGCAAAGGATGAGCAACATTTAAGTTACTAAGCATAAATGTCAGCGACCACCTTCCAAAAGCTGTGGTTCAAAAAACTTTGTAGTCCTAAACTGCATAAAATGTTCCATGTCTACCTTGCAACACATCCTTAGACAAATTAAACTTCATGCCTTAGCCTGTATATTGATGGGCTAATATAGTTGCCATTTTTTTTTTTTTTGAGAGATGGGCTAATGTAGTTGCCATACTTCTTCATACATGACCATTGACACAAATATCATTAAGATTCAATGCAATATTGTTAAAACTAAACAATACCCACCACCTTGCTTGTCTATTGTCATAGCCACCACCACCATTCTCTCCAATGACGTACCACCACAGCAGCTCATTGCCACCTTCACCACACCATTAGACTTCACTTCCAATGCTAACAGTGCGTAATCTACTCGAAGGTAACAAATAGCAAAGGGTGTACTATACACTGCAATCTTTCCATTGGAAAATGGATCTCAACCCTAAGACCTCAATCTCCAGCCCATTTTTATGGGAGGAAGATGTGCCATTTGAGCTATCTATTGGGAAATAAACCCAACTTAAGATAGCAATTCCATGGTGTTACAAAAAAATAAATGCATCAGTAAACGTTCGCACGAAGTCCAATTGTACATCATATTAGTGCACTAACCTAATTGTCAAAGCCTTGCCATAGTATTCTCATATCTTTCAAATGTCCTCCTCTAAATGTGCTCATTTTGAACTCGTATAAAGCACAAGGCAGGTGTAAAGCCTATTTTTCACAGCTCAAACAAAGCTAGGAGAGAGGGGATTATATTAGGTAGACCAGCTTATAATTGACATTTTAACTTGTGCTACCATTTTTTGATAACTATTTACCCATGTGAGGCCAGACCTGTTATGACTTTGATGAAAAGAGTTCAAACAAATATAACTGTTTCACATTTTCCAGCTAACAAATAATGCAACCACAGCCTGCACAGAAATGAAAGCTGTGGATGCCTTGTGCTGAACTCTATCATATGGGTGACTACTGACAGATTTTTTTTTTTTTTTTTTTTTTTTTTTTTTTGCTGATAAGTTATTGAAAACTGACAGAATTGGCTTAGGATTATGCAAATAAGTTTACCATACATACCTAAATGGGTAATAATTTATCAAAAATTTCAAAGTGGTACATGACCACCACCAAAGCCCAAGATTGCAAGTAAAGTATTCCCATAAAAAGCTGAGATATGCTTCTACAAAGTACAAACTGAGAGCAGTCATTTAGCATAGAGTAGTAAAACAGAAGCAAAATAAATGTTAGTCCTTGCATCAGTTATATAGTATGAATGAATACAAACTGTGCCACCTCAGAATACAACTAAACTAATATCAACCCAAGACCTAAGTACTAATACTGACCAATTGACCAAAGAACACCCAGGTTCTAAGCACTTGTCAGGAACAAAATCATATCAATCACATTCAAAAGCAGATTGTCTACTTCTAAGAAAGCTCAATGGTTAAAAGACTAGTGCATAAATTGGTAGCTACAACCAACATCAATTGGACAAGGCAATCCCAAACATTTGTGAAAGGGGGGGGGGGGGGGGTATCAACAGCGTCTTGATTGAGAGGAATTTATGACAGTGATTATATATATCTAACCTACAATAATAATAATAATAATAATTTATAATAGGGGGGGAAACTATCCAATTTAAAATAGCTTCAAAAAAAATGCCGTATGCACGCTTTAGTATAATTGACTTCACTTGACTCTGACATTGAGGTCTCATTAGAAAGAATATTTCAAATGCCCAACATAAGAAATTAAACATACAAAATAGAGATATATGAGTGTGTGTGCACCCTGAAAAACTAACCAATCTATTGCAGAAATCAGTTGGATCATTTGATCTATCACTAAGAAAGAGAAAATCTGTTTGGATGCTCAAGCGTGGATTTTATTTTTAATTGTTTATCACACAAAATGTAAAAATTCGATTTAAGATTTTTTATTTTAGTTTAGTTTAGTTTTTACATCACTTGGCCATAATGTACTTAATAATTAATAGTACGGTGTAAATGATACTGCTTTAAGTCACTTAATACAACTGATCGACCAACCTGAAATCACCAATTATACCACTTCAATTAACCCAGGCAACTTATCAGTAAAGCAAGTCAAATAAATTAATTCATTCATTTATGAAATTTTGTTAATATTTTTTTCCCAATTTGATGCATGGTCCCTGATTAAGTGCTTATTGCTCAATGTAAGTCAATTTTCAGTTTGTATCCTTGATGACTTTCTTAGCGTATGTTGTTTTCTTTCAGAAAACATATATCAATTAATCAAGGACCTTCCACAGCCTAAAATCATAGTATCTACCACATAGTAATCAATATATAATATCAGAAAATTGATTGTTTCCCCCAGTATACTTCTTGTATACTTGGGTGGCTCGTTTTCCTGATTTATATAATTTTGTTACTTATCCAAAAAAAAAAAAAAATATATATATATATATATATAGAAGGATTTGAGAATTTAAAATTCAGATTATCCTTTAAATTCTGAGTTCATTTTGCGATATTATATATACTGCCCACCCTCTCCCTCTCTCACACAACCATCCCCAACACACACACACCCCCCCCCCCCCCTGCCCCCCAAAAGAAACATAGACATGATTTGGCACTGTGAGAATGAGGCACGTGCATATTCAATTTGTTCTTTGTAATTGGGTAATTTCTGAAATTTATGTTTAGGGTTAAAATCTGATTAACCCTAATCCACATGTACTACTTATAGTTTTAAGCATAAATTAAACAATATGACCAAATTACCCTCACTACCATACAATATTTGTGATACCCCAAATTGTGCAAATTTGATTGGATTGGATTGTTTGAGTGTGTGTTGTGCGGCTAGGTGGATCTTGGGTTTATAAGTGATTACAAGGAGCCCCAATTGTAACTTTACTAGTCCTTTTGGAGTGTAAGCATAGATGTGACTAGAGCTTTTCTCTAGTCGTTACAATATTACTCAAAATATTCTTCAAAAGCAGAATCAGCAGATAGCTAAAGGAATCAATATAAATATCACTTTTGAAAAAGTTAAACTTTCACTGTATTTAACAACTTCAACGAATAAAAGGAAAAGTTACATTTACTAGAACAATGTCATAAAGTTTTTATTTTTTTATGACATGGAACCTCACCAAGGTAGGGCCCTTTGGACCCACCCCCGGGGAGTAAACCATGGATCCATGACCTAGAACAATATTATAAAGTATTAACATTGACACTTTTCCTACTGCAATAAAATGAGTTTCAAAACATTCATGATTTCTTTAGATGTAATATGAACAAAATAAATTGAATTTTTCCTTGAACATGATATCCTCATGTATAAAATTTACAACTGCAACCTCAACCGAAAGATGGTGATTTTTAATTAGATAATCATAGATTTGTTTCCAAAGATTATTAAAAGCAATTTATATAAATATAAATATATATATATATATATATATATATTTTTGATAAGTAAAAAAGTAAAGTAATAAATATCATAATGGTGCATGATTTCCTACATAAGCAACTTGGAAATCATGTTAGCATTTGCAAACCAAAACCCATTCTCTTTTATAGACAATATAGAACTTCTATTGGAACAGTTTTAAACCACATCTAATTCAACAAACATGGATACTAGACCTTAGGTTACTAGTAATTGCATACCTGAACCAAAAGCCTTAAATTTTGACAAGTAAAGAAAATACTAAATGCAAGCTTACGTGCTCTAACACAAAAACAAACAAATATTAATTAAAAAAAAATCGAAGTCACTGGCTATGAACAATGCTGTAACCCTTTTTTTTTTTTTTTTGAGAATCAGACACCCATCCAACAATGCTGTAACCTATGAAGCATGGGTGCGTTTCGGGACTCGGGTGCGGGTGCGGGACGCGGCAATTTTTGAAAAAGTAGGGTGCGGGTGCGGCGGGACTCGGCGATTAAAAAATTATTAAAAATATTTTTATTTATATTTTCTATATATTTTTACTATTAAAATATTCTTAAAAAACACATTGCTATGCCTTGATTCACAAAACAAAGAAAGAAGAAGAAGGCAAGAAACACATTACTATGCCTCTAAGGTCAGAATTTCGGCTGTTCCGGCGAGTTTCAAGGCCGATATGGGCCTGTTTCGCCCGTTTCCGGCATGTTTCAGCCGTATCAGCAGTATCGGTCACCGGCCGATACGACCTGATATGGCCGATACGACCTGATATGGCCGATACGGCCCGATACGACCTGATATGGCCAATACGGCCCGATTCGAGCCGCATCGGGACGAATCCAAGAAAAAAAAAAAAAAAAAAAAAACTCAGACGCGGCACCGACGCGCAGGCAACTGCGTCGGACGCCGCATCCCGCGTCAGGCCGCGTCGGACTCGGGTGCGGCACCCTCCCAGCCGCGTCCATGCTTTCTAGGCTGTAACCCTAATATTTGTAACCAAGGAACAATGCAATTAAGTTCTCAGAATGATTCTCACAAGACAATTAGATCTGACCTAATGGTGATCAAATGAATCTTCTAAAATACTTGCATGATCTTAAAGTTAAAAAAAGCACAACTAAACCTACCCTTGGTGCACACACACTCACACACATATAGCCATGTTATTATACAAGTTGAGCTACCAGAAATTTTTCAGGTCTAAATCAAAACATCAGACCAATATCATCTGACAGCAAGCTTATATATGGCATTGATTTTCATGAGCATTTTCAAATATCTTACATAATTGTGGTAGAAAATGTGTGAATAAGCTTAGAATTGGAAACTAGAGGTCAAAGACTCAGAAAAAACAAGATGCATTTCTATCTACAAAAGAGATTTAAAAACTTTGATATCTAAAAGCAATTCAAATATAGGATAAAGAGGAAAAATCAGAAGAAGGTAGCAATTAGTAATTCTGAAACATTGGTAAGTAATGGATGCCACTAACTATATTAAATTTAAATATATTATATGTAATGCAAGCGTGGGAAAAAATACCCAGATAGAGAACAGAAAGAGAGAGAAGGAAAAAGCATGAAAATGTTGACAGCTAAAGATCAGAAGTCTTACGGAGCCATCCAGCGATATGTCCCTGTCTCTGGTGTCATTCCCTCAGTCTTCACTTCAATGCGGGCAACTCCAAAATCTGCTACCTTTATGGACTTGTCCGCATTAATCAAAAGATTGTCGGATTTCAAGTCCCTGTGAATCAATCCAAACTCATGCACATATGCCATACCCCTTGCAACATCCAAGGCCTGTTTGACTGCCAGTTTCAATGGAACAGCCCGATTCTGCCGCTTCATCAAAAACTGCCGAACAGAACCCCCCTTTGCATACTCTGTTACAATGCACCATACCATTGGTTTCCGACAGGCACCAATGAACCGAACTATATTGGGATGCTTCAATCTGGCCAACATCATAACTTCCTGCTGAAACTGTTGCTCCATTAACTGAGCCTTTTCCGGATCATTTTCTGGCCTTTCCAAGATTTTGATAGCAACATCCTCCCCATTATAAGTACCTCTGTAAAGTTTCCCAAAAGCCCCTTGAGCAAAAGCTGCCCCCATATTAAGCTTCCTCAAATCGATTGTCCACTCATCAAAGTTCTCAGGCCCCAAAGTGGGGGAATTGCTATCCATTAAAGCTTGGGCCAGTGCATCATCACTCAGAGCATGTGTGACTCTTCCTCGACGATTGACACTCAGTGCAACAGAGTGGTTGTCAGTAGCACGCCTCCGCAACCCTTGGTGGTTCAAAATGCGAGTGTGTGAGTCATTTGAACCAACGCTGCTGTTATCCATAGACATTGCAACAGAACCTCCACCATTGCTTGTTTGCAGGCTTCCAAAACTGTCAATGGACATGTTGGTACCCTCTCCAAGTTTATGGTAAAATCCTTGTGACAAATCATAATAGTTGTTGTCCTGGTTGTTCAGACCTATAATTCCAGTGAATTTTGGACTAGCTTCCAACATTTTCCCGCCCAGGCAGCAGAACCTTTAAGTCTCTTATTTCTTCAACATTCGAAATCCCAAACTCAAAACCCCCTTAGCAAAACCCTAAAACTACAATTTTTCCACAAGATTTCAGCACCAAGTCTTGATTGTAATAAATAAAAACCTTATATGCAAATAACTTATGCTCTAAAGGTCTTCTAAATTATTCCTTTCTAGGAAAAATTTAAATCTCCACCAAACAATTACTGGGATAGGGAAAAAGAAAATAAATAAGTTTGAATTAAACATCTTGATCCAACATACTGTGCATATTAAATCATTTGGCTCAAATCAGCCGAGTTTTCCATTATTTGGTGATAAACAAAAAACATTAAGCATAAGATTCAAACTTCCATATTTCCTTTCTTATGCTTGATTTAATAAACTGAACTCTTTTTTTTTTAGTAAGTTACACGTGCACCCAATGGCTTTTGAATTCATAACATTCACCTCCATCCACTCTTTTAGGAAAAGAACGTGCCATTTGAGCTTTAACTCGTTGACCAAAAAAACCGTCCTGTTGACTGAAACGACATTTATTGCGAAAACTTTTGATTTCAAGAACTTTGTTTGTAAATTATTTATGAGACAAAAAAACTTTCATTAAAAACAGTATATATCTATAGAGTGAATGTTTCAAACACAAACAAAGCGTCTCGTTTAATTTTGTCGATGAGCTCTAGCTCAATTAGCACCTCAACTTATAAGTTCCGGGTGGAGGGTGTGGCTGTGGATTCAAGACCCATTGGGCGCGTGTGTAACTTACCAATATAAAAAGTGACTCATTTATTTGACAGTTATATGGCTACTAAATTAAGTAAAATATATAAGCTTATAGAGAGTGAAATTCTGGGTTAACTTACCAATTAAAAAACATATACCATACAACAAAATCAGAGATTTCTTTAAAAACCCTCTTCTTCTTTTTTTTTCAAATTTAAAACAAAACCCAACAGAGCAATTAGATAAAATCAAACAATTTCACACTAAATACTGATAAAGCCCAAACTAAAATTAACCTAATCAAACAAAAATAAACCCATATGAAAAATCAAAGCTTTCAATTCACAGATTATTACCAAAATTAAATAGCAATAAAACCATAAATCATAGCCCCAAAAAATATAGATATATATATATATATATATGCGATAATTTTGGTCAACCAAAGCACTAAAGTAACAGCAAATAACGAAAATTGTGAAAATCAAAACGAAAATTTTTATAAAAAAAGTCCATAAACCCTAAAACCTAAGATTCATCATGTTAAGAGCTTCGATTTAGCGAATTCTCGCGAAACTTACCTCGATCGAAAGCGCTCGGCCGTGCGATTCCAATTCTAATCGAATCGGATAGTAACCACATGCAAATCAACGGCCAAGATTTCACCACAGCCCTCTCTCTCTCTCTCTCTCTCCAGCTCTCTCGCTGTGTGTGTGTGTGTGTGTGTGTAAACGTAGAAAACGACGACCAAAGCGACCAACAAGAAGGATCAAACAAATAAAAGAAAGAGAGAAACAAAGAAAATGGGTTTTTATGAGAGTTTTAGTATTAAAATAATGTGTATTACTGTTTGGCTTTGGCCACTGCTATTCTTCTACTACTACTTTTTCTTTTCTTTTCTTTTCTTTTTTTTTTTCTTTTTTTTTCTTGTCTTCTGGGTAAATTTTTAGGGGTCTTCTTTTTATAGATTCGATAGAATTTGAAACTTTTGATTCTTTTCATTTTTGTTTATTGTTTTTACCAAAAATATGTTTGGAATGGACAGAAATAGAGACTAAAATGTTATTTCACTGAGTATAATAATATTTTAGTATATTCCGATCATCTTTCATATCTGTTTAGTTCTTTGACATTTTCTCTGGTAAAAAGTAAAAGAAATTCCAGTAAACTATGTTTGTGAGTTATTATCATAGTAGGTATTTACTTTCTTAGATAGTCATGAAAGAATTTGAATCTATGACGTTTATGCAATGATATTTGCTCTTAGTTCCCTTGTTTAACGATAAGAGAGTTGAGCTATCTCAAACTCACAATAAATTATACATGTTTAACAGCATTTTTTCAAAGTTCATAAGGGAATATAAAATAGTGAAAATGGACTAAAAAAAAATTTATTTATTTCTTCATTAATATTTTAGTATATTCCAGTTATCTTTCCTATCTTCTTCGTCAATTTCTCCTATATAAAGTAAAAAGTAATAGAAATTCAAGTAAACTGTGTTTGTTAGTTATTACCTTAGTACGCATATACTTTCTTAGATAGTTACGAAAGAACTTGAATTTATGATGTTCATTAAATGATATTTGCTCTTAGCTCCTCTGTTTGACGATAATTGAGTTGAGATATCTCAAACCCACACAATAAATTGCACATGATTAACAGCACTTTTTCAAAGTTCATAAGGGAACGTAAATGAATTATAAAAAAAAAACATTCATTTATTTCTTCGTTAGATATTTGTAAGGAAAAGAATGAATATTTAGTGTTTACGTGATGGATTTTACAACTTGTCTGTGACAGGAAAACAAAATGGGATATAAAGGGGTTTTAAAAATCATTCCATATGGTCCTCTGTTTTAGAATTTTAAAGGAGGAAATCGATATGGAATAAATAGTAGATAATGTTTATTCCATTCCCTTCCATTAATATTCAAACCTCGAATCCCTCCAAATAGAGGTGGTATCCACCATGTGAGATAAATATTATGTATCCCTGTTACACAAAATAAAAATTTATCCAAATGTGGGGATCTCAAGGTAACAAAATGAAGTTTAAATAACTTTTTATTGAAATTTCAATAATAATAACATAATTCTTCATTCATATTCTAATTATATAATACATACTCCTTTACATAAAAGATTTCGGGTCTAAAGCCAAAATGCAAAGTTGTCTGATTACAAGATTTACACCCCCACCCGGGAAAATGAATGTCATCAAATTCCATATCAATTTGACTGATATCAGCAATAATATGACCCACTGAGAACAAATTGTGTCATTGAACATCAAAAGGCTCCCCTATAAATTTACAATCACCCTAACAATCACATTTCTCAAGCCCAATGCTTTTGCAAAAGCGTATGCTTTAAATAATGCCATTGTTTTCATTGCACCATTCTTCATTAAACTTAGACAAACCTCACTTTTAACTACAAGAACTGTTCCATTACAATTTTGGAGTAGAATACCCAAGTCTCTATTGTTAAACCTAGCAAGAACTTTTGCATCAAAATTTACCTTTAGTGTTACCAACTGGAGCCAACCAGTATTGGGGCCTTGCATCTATGGAATGAATTCGGTTAACATGCATAAATAAAAATTTTGTTGCCAACTTCAATGCTTTTTGATAAGGCTAAGGTTTATATTCAGTGACTAGTTCCACTAGACACGTTGAAATGCGCACACGTGTCTGTATCCTAGCGTGTCCACTGGATACAAGCCCAACCCTTTTGATAATAGGCGACAACCTATAAACGAAATGCCTATGTCCATTATTAATGTCACTGAGATTTAACCATAACAGCCACATCAAGAATTTAAAGTTAACAATTTCAAATTCATCCCAGTTTCAAAGCACATAGTCTAAAAGAATAAAAAACAAAAATCCAATTAACAGCCACTAGCAGTCAGGATCTACAAAGAAAGAAATAGTCCACATGGCATAAGCAAAAAAGAGTAATACAGTAGAAAAATGAGTAATAGTTTCCTCATCATCTTTACAAATTGGACAAGTGTTGAAAGAAATGATTTTCACTACAAACAATCCTTAATCGATAGGAAGAATAACATGCACAATTTTCCACATGAAAGCCCAAACAAATTTACATCTATGAAAGCCCAAAACCATTGTAGAACATTTCCCCTCCACCTATTGACATCTTTCAGTCAATTACATAAACGATAAGCACATTGCACTCTGAAAACATATTTCCTGATAGCTCTTCAAAAAAAAAAAAAAAATCACACTGTTGAGACTAACCCAAAGGAATATACTTAATAAGTGATGCTTTATGATGCAAAAACACACAATCAATTACTGAAGTTTTTTTCCCATTAATTTGCACATTATTCAATTAGATCGTAAGCACAAGCATTGAATGGGGCACGCATTGCAGGGTGACAACTTTAAAAGATGTTGGTTGTTGAAAACATTTATCAAACTACACTTGTATACTTTGTCTATTATTAACCTATCATCTCAAACTAGATGTGAAACATTGCACCCACCCCTTTCCACAAAAATAAAATAAAATAAAAATTTATAATAAAAAAAACATTGCACCCATTAAGAGTTTGTTTGGTAGCAGACTGTAAATAATAGTTTTTAGTGTTTAAACACTGAAAACTGTAATTAAAAAGAAAAAACTGTGTTTGAGTAAAAGTATTTAAGTCCCAATTCTCAATTTAGGTGTTTAAACATTATATTTTGAGAACTCGTATGTCCTAATTAGTTTTTAGTTTTTCAATGTTGACCGGTATTATTGTAAATATATTGAAAATCGTGGGAGCACATGATTGGACCAAACATGACGGAAACAATTGTACACCTCTCACACGCCTTCTTTCTTTTTCTTTCACGCCTTCTCTCTTTGTATAATCTCACACAAACAGGGTCCCTTTGGACCCTTACTTATGCTCCTCTGTCTCTCTCTCTCTCTCTCTAGTTTTGGACTCTACCTCATGACTCCTCTTTAACGCCTTTTTTTCTTTTTTCTTTTTTCTTTTTCTGAGACTTTAACTCCCCTTTTAACTTTAAAGTATAGAAGTCAGTTATTTATAAATATTATCATTAGTAGAGAAAAGGCAGGACAATCGAAGACCTCCGTAATTAGGAGGTGTTTGGTTTATGTTTTTAAACAATTATTTTTAGTTTTTAAATAATATTTTACGTATTTTAATGCATTTTTTTTTTTACACATATTTCTACAAATATTTTTAAATAACAATTTTCAGTTTTAACATTCAAGTATAAATCCACACCATACAGAGGCTTAACAAATTGAACTTTCATAATTATCTATTGTGGTTAGAAGCTATAACGTTCGAATATAAATCCCATGTATCACTTTATGTGTTTCACTTTATGTTTTACCAATTACAACTTGTTGTGTATTTGCTTAACTTTTCTTATCTATTGTGGTTAGAAGCTATAACGTTCGAATATAAATCCTATGTACCACTTTGTGTGTTTCACTTTATGTTTTACCAATTACAACTTGTCATGTGTTTTTTTTTTTTTTTTTTTTCATTTCAAACTTTGATTATTTTATAAGAAAAGTTAAACAAATACACGACAAGTTGTAATTAGTGAAATATAAAGTGGAATACAAAAAAATGGTACAAAAGATTTACATTCATAACGTTCCCATGCAATTCACAAGGGAGAGTTTCAATCTCCCATGGAACTACAATCAAAAGTTCATATCTTCCTTGGAAGCAAAAGAAAAATTTGAGATTGGAAACTTGACATTGAAGAAAGATTCCTAATACCAACTGAAAATATATATCAAGAACCAAACAAATGGGTCAACGAGTATTTGCACAACTTTATTCCATTAGTTGAATAAATGTTATATGTTAACCTAGAGAATTCAAAGTAGCCTACGCTAGTTATCCACCTTTCTTGATCTAGTGAAAGCCTAAGCAACTAGAAATATGAAATCTTACATATCCCTAATTGACAGTGCAATAAAAAGCGCTTAGTTTATGGTGTCTATGATGCTCTATTTTCTGTAATGAATAATGAGCAAAGATGAACAATTTACATAACAAATATGTAAAGATATGTGCATATTTTGAGGTAATTTTCTAAAAAATTTCCTTTCATTGTTTTCTTTATCAATATATCTAGATGTTTCAAACACTCATACCAATTTTGAAGATGACTCACTGGCCCATCATTTTGGCAACCTAGAATGGGTTATACTAACATATGACCTTAAAGTATACATTATATCATATATTATATTATAAAAGTTGAGCTTAGAAATCGTAGTTGCACTTAGTGGTTACTCTTATTAATTAGTAAATTAATTTTATATTTTTTTTTTAGGATATATTTCCTCAATTAAGGGATAATATTTAACAACTATTTAATTTAGGTAGAACTTTATTATTAAATTTCAACAAATTTAAATTATATTCAAACTCAAAGTCTATTATAAACAATTTATAAGCTTAAATCCCACATAACAACCCATGTTTTGACTAAGGGATAATATTTAAAAATAATTTAAAACAAATTTAAATTCTATTTGTGGGGGTAAAAGCCCAAATGCGTATATTGGGTCTTGGGCCCTATTTGAAGATGTGGGTATGTCCGAGGAGGAGTAAAGGATTGGGAAAGGCCTCAGAGTGGAGAATCACGTAAGGAAATGATAAAGGAATATAGTCTGAGGAGTGTATCCTCCTTGGATTTGAAGAATATCGTCAAGCAAATACCTGGGCAGTTTGGGTGAACTTCTAGGAAATTCCAACGATAAGGATGAACTTCCTGCACGTATAAAGATGATAAGAATAGAGAAATATCTAAAGAAAAAGTTGCTACCACCACATTTAATACACTGTAACAACTTTTTTGGCTGCATTTATGTGGAGAAGACCCCTGAACAGTGCAATCTTAACTGCCACCACTTATGGAGAATCAAAGAAGATATCTGATGGGACGTTTACTCAAGTGAATGCTTAGATGAAGAACAAGTGTACGATGAAAATGGTTTAAAAGAAAACTATATAAATGTAAGAGACCTCTCATGAGAGGAGGATCGAAAAAAAGAGAGGAAGAAGAAGAAGGAAAATTGACTGTAGCTTTAAGAGTGGTATTAGCCTTTCAAATTATAATTTATCTCCTCGGACATCAGTTTATTCAAGTTTCAAGTGTGTTTTTGTACTTCTTCATCTGATAAAATCTTGATTAACTGTTGTTGAGTTCACAAACAGCCCAGTTCTTTCACTCACTCTCTACAAATTCATTGTATTGAGCTTATTGGGCTCACATCCCACCTCTTTTGGGGTTGGGCTACAAATCTTGACCCTACACTATTCATAATAAAATTTATTATCAAAAAATTCTAAACTTAAATCCCATATAACCCATGTTTTTGTTTTTTTCCCCCCCTCAAGTTGCATGATTTAGCAATAATTTAAAACAAATTTAAATTATATTCAAACTAAAAGTTTATTATAAAAAAAATTTCTAAACTTAAATCTCACACAATAACCCACATTTTCTTTCTAAAAAAAACAACAACCCATGTTTTGGCTGAAATTACAACTTACATATCTGTGGTTTGGCTGAAATTTAAATTGTTTATCTGTGATTTGAAATTTGACACTTTACCTACCTGAGGTTAGCTCAGTTAGATCTCCTTAACCCAACTCTGTTAAAAACAGGGCTAAATATGTAATTTTACTCCACTTTTACGTCCCTCTTCTCCAAAAACACAATAAACATACAAATAAAAGATCAAATAAGATAAAAAAGAATTTAGCAGAACACTTGCATCATGAGATTTCAAACCACAGGTAGGTAACTTAAATTTCGGTTAAACCTTAAGTGGGTAAAGTATCAAACTTTAAACCATAAGTAGGCAACTTAAATTTCAGCAAAATCATAGTGGGTAAGTTGAAATTTACCCTAATATTTAATAATAATTTAAAACAAATTTAAATTCTATTCGAACTAAAAGTTTACTATCAAAAACTTTTTAATTTAAATCCCACACAACCCACATTTTTTTTTCCTCAAATTGCTTGATTTAACAATACTTTAAAACAAATTTAAATTCCATTCAAACTAAAACTTTATTATAAAAAAATTCTAAATATAAATCCCACACAACCCACACTTTTGTTTTGTTTTTTTTTCCTCAAGTTGCATCTTATTAAACTAATATTTTATTAAGATATTAAGCAACAAAACTCTTGACAAAAGGATAAAATTTAACAATAATTTAATTTAGATAAAGCTTTATCATCTAACGTTTAGAATTTAAATTCTACTCTAACTAAAAGTTTATTACCAAAATTTTCAGAACTTATATATATATATATATATATCCAGCCAAGGTTTTTTGATACAATCCATCTTAACCAATAAGCCATCCATATAATTAAATCTCACACAATACACCCCACATTGTTGTATTTTTTTTTTTCCCAAAATGCAACTTACACTTATGTTTTAATCTAATAAATTCATATTACTTCTTGTTTTTGGCTTATGAATTTACATGTATGATATTATGCCAAAGGAAGTTTACTATAAGGAAGAAAAAAAATGGACACTCATTTAAGTCCTTGGTTCGCTTATGTAAATTTTTATTTAATTTTTTATATTCTCAATTTTTTAACTTTTTGTGTATGTTTTGATTTTTGGTTTTGGTTATTGTATTTAATTTGTGAGTGTGTTGAATTTTTCAATTAGACTATCACTAAGAAAAAAATCGGTATTGAGTAACTATTTTATTTATTATTGTTTGTGTTGACCAGGGCATAGATTAAACATACCCAAATAGGAATAATCAAATTCATTTTATATTTCATATTAAGAAATTAATATAAAGCCCAAAGAGAATTTTAAAATAAAAAAATATATAAACACTGATAAAGTTTAAACTCTAAACAATTAGAACTTTAAGTAATTTTTTTATTAAAATTATTTACTTATTTGATAATTTATTATTACTATTTATTTAATAATTTAGTTTTAATTATTTTAAAAATTTTGAGCTTACATATGAATCTTTATCAAGCCGTGCATCGCAAACTAGAATGGGTTATACTAACATATGACCTTAGGGCATACATTAGTAAACCATTTTAGGAAAAAAAAAATTATGAAAAAATAACTAACTTTTTTTTTACAGTTTTTTCAATTTTCCATAAAAAGATTCATGAAATGGATAATTGATATATGCTCTAAGGGCATATATTAACTGGACCCAACTAAAATTGCCAAAAGTCAATCTTGAAATGTTGGAAAAAGTAAAAAAGAATCTAATACAATCATTGAATAAACAATCACTATTGATCTTAACTAAAAGTCTAAAACTACACAAAGAAGGACGTTAAGATGTGTTTTGGTAAGTGCATGAAAAATAAATTGGTCAATTTACTGAAAGATTCTTATATGTGTTCATCCTATGGTCATATAAGATAATGCCAAGATTAGATATCAATATCGTACTGCACCATTTGCCGCTCAAATTTGAATGCCTTCTTATATGACTAAAGTTGCACATAATAGATTTGGAAGTTATCCATAAAATTAAAGAAGATGATAAAAAATACTCCATCAAATTTATGAAAGGTAGGCTTATGGGTTATGATGTATAAATAGTCTCCTTTTTTATTATTAAATGACAAAATTTAGATACGGTATCTTATATCCTGTACCTTAAGTTCACTTCTTAAACTTAAACCACGAGGTTGTTTAATAAAATCAGTAGACAGTGTTAAAATACATCCTACTTCCTCCATGAGAAATCCCATGACCTCTTTCTGTCATCTTCTTCATCTATTTGTTGGCAATTGGTGCGCACACAATAAATTTCCATATATATCTAAAATTTTATCACTGCCCAAAAAATTAAACTTTAAATGTAAAGAAATTAAAATTGACAAGTTGTCTCTGGAATCAGAATACCACCACTGCATCTATCTTTCTCTGTTTCTCTTTGTAAAGTTGTGATTTACAACTATATTTTATATTGGCTTTATTCCATGACAAAATGTGTTGTAATTACTTTAATTCATTTCCTTGTATTTTGTGGGATTTAATTGTATTGGGTTTAGTATCAAGTTGGTGAAGACTCAAGCTTTATTGAAGATCAGTGGATCTCGCGGGTGTGTCGCTGGAAGCTAACCCGCGAAAGAGCCATGTGAGAAGCACATGACTGGAAGCTGAAGAGTCGTGCCAGGCTATCGTTTTCGCGAGTGTCTCGCGGGTAAGGCCTTCCCGCGAGATAGTCGCGAAACATTCTGCCTGGAGGTTTTTTTTAAGAGTGACTTTCTTACCCTTCACCAATACTATATATACCCTCATTACCCACAAATGTATCAGAGGCTATTCAGAGAGAAAAACCCTAGATAGGTTTTCTACAACACACACACCCATCCTTTTAGAGAGAGCTACTTCTCCTTAGTGAGATATCATAGTAGTCTCTTCTCCATCCCTCTCCCATTATCATAACTTGAGAGGAGATTTGTACCCAAACACAACCCACACCTATTTAGAGTGTAGAGAGTGTTTTGGAGTTGCTGGGAAGCATTGGAAGAAGCCAAGGATGGCAGATGCAACATGGAGCTTGTTGCGAGATCCGGAGAACTAGGACAAGACACGGTTCCGAGAAGCCTTGTTGGAGTAGGAGCTTGGAGGGCTTAGGTACATCGGGTAGATTAGGCTTGGAGGGTCTCTTGCTAACCCATGTATCCCAACTGATTGTCTAGTGGATCGATTTCCGCTTGGAGGGCGGCGGAGAGGTTTTTCGCCGAGTTCTTCGGTTTCCTCTTCGAAAACACGTCTTGGTGTTTTCTGTGTTTGCATCTCTCTTCCCTACTCTTGTTCATTTCATTTTTACTGCTGTGTTGCTTTAAATATGGATTAGAGTAGTTGTATTGCTTATACGCTTGGGTTTGCACTATTCCGCACTTAGTATTAAGTTAGTGTAAAATCAACCAAGCCGTAATTTTAATTTGGGGGTCTAAACAGCTCTTGTATTTTCAACACATTTTCGAGCTTTCACTCTTTATTTTCTAGGATTTGTTCAAAGAATTTTATTGAGAAACAAACCAACCTTTGTAGATAACAACTCATAGAGATTAAAAGTTTTAAGAGAATGCCTGTCATTTTGACTCGTTCTTTAGCTTAAAGAAAATCATCTTATCAATCGAATTAGGGTTTTATTTATTGACAAATTTGGTGAAAAAAAAAAAGAGACTTGAAAGGAAATCTACAAGGAGAAAGCAACAAGATCGGCAATTAAATGTAACCTAGTGCTTGATTTGTGTTCAAGAGACAAGAGGTCATGAGTGCTTCTTTACTAGCAAGAAGAGGAGAGGGACTAAAAGAGAAAACTTGATGGGCTCAACGTGTCAAAGAAAGAGGACACAAGTTTTATGACAAGAAAATAGAAGGTGTTTTAACACCGTTCACTGATTTTCTTAAATATCCAAGCGACTTAATTTTAACGGGGGAACCTAAGATATAAGGCACTATATCTAAAATTTTTCATTTATTAAAAGTGAGCTTTTAGAGCTCAGTATTCAAAAAAGTGTTCTTAAAAAATTTATAGTATTCGTGATTTCCTAAATCAATTTATTTCCTTTCAATTTCCAATCTTTACTTTTGGTTTCCTTACCTAAATAACGTTGTGTTAATCACGCATTAGGCATAATGCATAAAGAACCATGTTGTGTCTCTCAGGCTAAAAAACATATGAGCAACATATTGTCGTTATTTTTGTGACATAATTCACAAATAAATAGAACTATATGTAGATTACACATTGTTGACCTTTGGAAACTCTTCTAGCACTAAGGAAATTTAAGTTGCATATGAATAAAAAAAATAAATGTGTTTTTGGGGCAACTTATAGACTATTATAATAAGAAGGGAAAAAATAAAAAGAAAAGAGAGATGGATCTTGCCAAAATATATACTATCAATGATATGTCCATTCTCACCACAAAAAAATGAAGTTTGTCACTTAATTCCTAGGAAAAGTCAATTGTGTTGCTTGATTCATTGCAAAACTCTTCTCAATGTATGAGTCCATATTCAAACTCTTGAAAAAGAAATACCAAATTTGAATAGAATGTGAATTGCCAAAAGGAATTCGAAAAAAAAAAAAAATCGAATTGTATATCCTTAACCCACTAGTGTTGGTTTCACTAACCCTATGACATTTTGTTCCCACACCTCAACATTACAGAAAAATACATGAGATTGATACACAAACAACTAGCTGAGGAAAAATGAAGGGAAATAGCCATTTATTTCCTCAATAACAAGTTCACTACATATAAGGAAAATTACACTTTAATAGAGTAAACTTATTATGAACTAGCTTAGATCACTTATGAACAAAATTTCTCTCCAAACTAATTTGGAGAGAAACTATTGAAACTTCTCATATATCTCTTCTTTTGTTTGAATCTTGAAATTCTAACTGTTAAATTTTATGTTCCTTATGTTCTTAATATGTGTATCAAATTTCATTCAAATCGGATGTTATTTACTATTTGATTATAAACTTATTTTTTATACACAATTTTAGAATACAAAAACTTGAAATTTTAATATTTGTTTGATGACATAGCAATTGATTTTTGATTTTCCTGAAAATTTTCAAGCATGATGGATACAATAAGAACATGCAATCCAACATTTAAATTTTCAAAATTCACACTTAATATAAAGATATACGAGGAGTTTGAAGGGTTACTCTCTAAACTAGTTTGGAGAAAAACTTTGTTTGGTCGCCTACCACCTTCATCAATATAAGCTTTATTACACCACTAAGCTAATCTTTAGAATTATCACGCTAAATTTGTCTCTTCAAAATATGATTTTATGCCAACCTATCTCATTGCAAGAACTTTATTGTAGTGGTGAATTAAGGCAACCTATCAAGACTAACATTTTGCAAGCATGAAGATAACATGTGGTACAACCTTGGTGGTGCATATCGAGCCTACTCTAACATTATATGCCAAATATTCATCTTCATGTATTGACATGTATGGGATTTTTATAATCATTTTTTGACAAATATGATGAACATTGAACAGTTGACACCAATGAAAGAGTTTAATGAGGAAAATCTCCAATAGTTAGATTTTAAACTTAGTTTAATCTAGTGAAATTATATGGTGATTTCTTGGTTAACAAACGGTTTATTGGGAAATTTTTTTAATGCATAATGTTTTGTTGTTAATGATACTAACTTTTTTAGTAACGAGGACTAAAGTTCTAAATACCATTTTTCGGACCTTGTTTTGGTTTGTCAATTGGAACTATTTCAGTACTGCCTATTTTGACATACTGTTTATATATATATATATATACACCACATAAAATTACTAATAATCAATGTCAATATTCAATAACTCAAAAGGAAAACCATTATTAATAAGAACCAAAATACATCTTATAATTTGCGTATTTTACTTGACTTCATGACAAAGGAACAACCTCCTTTATTAATTTTTGGGAAAGGGATGCCATGATTTTGAGGGTGTTTTAGATTTGTCATAGGATGTTAGGATTTAGGAACTTAGATGTTGTGAATTTTGAAATTGGGGATTTATGGTAGATTTGGTTGGAGTAGGGATGACTTTGCATAAGTGTTGTCCAACAAAATCAAATCGATTCAATTTGTTGCTGCTTTCCAATTGATGGTAGGTCTCGTTTTCTGCAATATAATGGGATCGGGTCGAGTATAGGATGAGCCCAAACCCAACTCGACTCGACTTGTGGACACCCCTAGTAATGACTTGATGGGTAACAGGGTAAGCAACAAAATAATGTCAATTTCACCATTAAGAACTCAATTCCTAGATCTGACTATCTCTATAGTACCACATTATTTAAAATTTTAAATGAAATGATACTAGATACACTTCTAGATTTTGTTATACATAATTTGAACAATGAAATGATTAATTTTAAACAAAGAGGATCATCATTTTCCAAATTACACTTTACCTATATCTTTAATATTATTTAAGGGGCTTCCCTGTTTGGGCTGGACATTTTTTTTTGGTTCCAAAATACCCTTACAGTCTAAAATTAAGTGGAGATAAAACTTGAGGATAACATAATAAAAATACATTTTTAACTCCCACGTGTAACCTTGCCTACAAAATAGGCAATGTTTAACTCCCACGTTTAACTGATTTTTTTTTTTTTTTTTTTACTGAGAAAGGTAGAATCATTTTATTCAAATAAATAGATTTTTACAGGTGTAAGTAAAAGGGGGGTCCACAAGTTAGCTATACTGAATTAGCTAGTCTGAACCCGTGGACAAGACATACAACAATGACAACAACATGCAAAAACTAAAAATATCAGCTACTAAGTCCTTTAGTCTGCCACTAGCTTTTGGTACTCATCAAGCAAAAGACATTGCCCCACGCAAGATAGCCTCGGGGTGTACCTAAATGTTTCCATATTGCCCACGTTGTAATGGCCCAGCTCTCCAATTCCTTCTTTGTTAGTTTTGCCTCAAGGTTACATATCAGTAAGAAAGAATATGGGGTCTATGCATGGCATTTCTGAACCTTTCCTCGAAATAGTGCCCACACATTTGTGGCAAACGGACATTCCCAAAGTATATGGCTGACTGTTTCCTCATGATGTCGACATATTGCGCAGTGAGCATCCACCTTCACCTTGCGCTACTGCAAATTGGCTCGGGTAGAGAGAACATTTGCACAAGCTCTTCATAGAAAATTCCAAACCTTCGGTGGGGTATTGAAAGCCCAGATAGATCTCCACAGTCTTCCATCCTGCCTCACTAGGGAGTGGTCACCTGACAATGGGTGTTGAAATCTCATCGCCACCTTGTACGCCGTTTTAACAAAGAAAGACCTACCTCTGTTTTCATTCCATGTCAAGGTGTCCTTTGCATGCATGTTGTTTAAAGGGATACATAAAATATCCCTGCATGTGAGTGGCTCAAACCATTGGGCAGTCTTATCACGATCCCATTGCTTTGTACCTTCATCCACCAACTCCTTCACCAAAAGTGGTCTAGCTCCCACCCTTTGAAAGCACAGGGTTCTTGGCAGCCAATGATGATTCTCAATTTCCACTGTGGGATTCTCAATTTCCACTGTGGTATTATCTCCAATCTTCCACATCGATCCTTCTAGTATGACATCTTTGGCCTGTAGCAAGCTTTTCCATACTTCAGATGGGTTATTCCCCAGGTTGGTCTACAAGAAAGAGCATGTGGGGAAGTAGCATGCTTTGTAAACTCTGTAAATTAGAGAGTGATGGTGATGAATCAAGTGCCATGCCTGTTTTGCAAGCATCGCTAGGTTAAAGGCAGTAATATCTTGGAAGCCCACTCCACCCTTTGCCTTTGGCTTACATAGTTTGCTCCACCTTATCCAGTAAACTTTTTTCTCATTACTTGATTCTCCCCATCAGTATTTAGCTAGGATAGAGTTTATATCATCACAAAGCACCTTAGGTAGTTTATACAAGCTCATTGAGTAAGTGGGTATCGCCTGTGCTACTGTTTTGATCAAAATTTCTCTACCCGCTTTCGATATGCTTCTCTTTCCACCCTGTGACTGTTTTGGCAATTCGTTCTCATAGTTCCTTGAATGTATTTACCTTATTCCCCCCCCTCCCCACCATCGGTAATCCAAGATATTTCTCAAAGTTGGAGACAACTTGGGCATTGAACATGTGGTTGATTTCTTCTCTTAGGTTTGGTCTGGTATTAGGGCTGAAAAATATGGCCCTTTTTTGTCTATTGATGGCTTGACCCGAGGCTAGCTCATAACGACTCAAGATGTGCAGTAGTCGGTCACACTCCGAAGGGATGGCTAGGCAAAACAGCAAGCTATCTTTGGAGAATAGGAGATGGGAAATATTGACTCTATCACGGCATGACATCAGCCCCCTAACCTGTTGAGTGTTTACTGCCTTGCGGAGTAGAGATGATAAACCTTCCACACAAAATAGAAAAAGGTAGGGTGACAAAGGATCGCCTTGCTTTAGTCCTTTTGAGGGTGAGATGTGGCCCTGTGGTTCTCCATTTAGTAGCACCGAGTAGCTTGCTGTTGATAGACATTGCATAGCTAAGTGAACCCATCTTTCATCAACGCCCATTTTCAACATTATCTTGCGTAGGAACTCCTATTCCATGCAATTGTATGCTTTACTGATGTCAAGCTTCACTGCCATGTGTCCAATCTTGCCCTGCCTTCTATTTCTCAACCTGTGCAACATCTTATAGGCTACAGAAGTATTATCAGTAATAAGTCTATTCGGGACAAAAGCACTCTAAGCATCAGATATAGTATATGGTAGGATAGTTTTAACTCTATTGGCCAAAACCTTCGAGACTAACCTACTAAGCACGTTGCTCAGGCTTATGGGGTGATAGTCTAACATGGATTAGGGTTCTTTCTTTTTTGGTATAAGTAAAATATGAGTAAAGTTCATTTTGCTTAGAAAGTGTCTTGAGTTTAGTACAGATAAGACTACTTTAGTGACATCCCCCTCTACAATGTGCTAGAACTTTTGAAAAAAGAAAGGAGACATACCATCCGGGCCAAGCGATTTCGAAGGATGCATTTGGAAGAGTGCTTTACGTACTTCCTCACCCACAAAGGGTTGAAGCAAATTTTGGTTCATCTCCTCTATGACTACTGCATCCACCGACTCTACCACCTCATCTATAGTGTTTGGGTGGGAAGTAGAGAAGAGAGTTGTAAAATATCTCTCTGCCACAGCTGCTATATTCGCCGCTTCAGTTCTCCACATGCCCCCCTCATCCATTATTCCGTCAATCTGGTTTTTCCTTCTTCTTTGACTGGCTTTTTTGTGGAAAAATTTAGTATTCTTGTCTCTTGCTGGAAGCCATATAGCTCTTGACCATTGCCGCCAAAACACTTCTTCCTGGTGCATTAAGTCATTGATATCATCCCTCACCTTATGGATTTGTTCAAAGTTTGTTGCTGATAACAATATAAAGTGAGAGAGAATGACTGAATAGTCTGTATATTGTATGTAAATAATAATGTACAATAAAGAGCCTTATATAGGCTAGGCATGTGTGCAGTACATGTAATATAAGTAACCTACAAGTATAGTATACTGGGCTTAGCCCATTGGGCTAATCTAATCTAAGCTATACACTAACATCCCCCTTCAAACTCAAGGTGGCAAGGAGGAAGCCAACTGGAGTTTGGATATAAGATCTCGAAGACGACCAGGCGGGTGAGACTTGGTGAAGATATTAGCAGGCTGGTCAGCAGAGGAGATGGAGAACAACTTGAGATTGCCTTTCTTGAGATGTTGGCAAGTGATGTGGCAATCGATCTCAATGTGCTTGGTGCATTCATAGAAGACATCATTATAAGCAATGTAGATAGCACTACGATTGTCACAATAAAGAGGAGTGGCAGTGGGTTGTGGAGCATCCATGTCAACCAAGAGCCAGTGAAGCCAGACAAGCTCGTAGGTGGTGTCGGCAAGGGCACGATACTCAGCCTCAGTACTAGAACAGGAAACCACATCCTACTTCTTGCTACGCCACGAGACAAGAGAAGTACCCAACAGGAAACAAAAACCTGTGATAGAGCATCAATCAGTCGGATCACCTGCCTAGTCTGCATCTGAATAAGCATGAAGCTCGAGAGAAGATTGAGAGGAGTAGTGAAGACCATGATAAAGTGTGCCCTTGACATATCGGAGAATCCGAAGAACGGTAGCATAATGAATAGAATGAGGGGCATCCATGAACTTACTAACCATACTCACGATATGAGAAATATCTGGACGAGTTACAGTGAGATAGATCAGACTACCAACCAACTGACGATAGCGAGTAGCATCGGATATAGGTTCACCATCCAAGGGTGTGAGTTTTGTATTGTATTCCAAGGGAGTGGAAACAGTCTTGTTGTCGGTGATACTAGCTTTGGAGAGAATATCAGAGGCATATTTAGCTTGTGAGAGATAGTATCCATCAGAGGATGAGGTAACCTCAAGCCTAAGAAAATAGCTAAGAGTGCCTAGATCTTTCATCTAAAATGCTGACTAAGGAAGTGCTGAAGAGAGTGGATACCTGCAGAATCATCTCTAGTAATAATCATATCATCAACATAAAAAAGAATAAGAGTGATACTAGCAGAGGATCTTTGAACAAAGAGAGCAGTGTCATGAAGACTCGAAGTGAAACCCTGCTGAGCAACAATTGAGCTAAACTTTTCAAACCAAGCTCGAGGAGCCTGCTTGAGGCCATAAAGAGCACGGTGAAGGCAACAAACTTGACTGCCTGAGTGAGGATAGCCAGGGGGTGGCTGCATGTACACTTCTTCTTGGAGTTCTCCATTGAGGAAAACATTCTTCACATCCATTTGATAAAGAGGCCAATGGCAAATAGCAGCCATAGTAATAAGACATCTCACAGATGTAAGGCGAGCAACAGGAGCAAATGTTTCCTTATAATCAATGCCATACTCCTGAGTAAAGCCCTTGGCAACTAGGCGAGCCTTGTACCGTTCAACAGATCCATCAGCCTTGGTCTTGATCTTGTAAACCCACCTACAACCTACTACAGACTGACCAGGAGGCAAATCAACCATATCCCAAGTGTGATTCTTATGAAAGGCATGTAGTTCTTCGTTCATAGCTTGCTGCCAAAGAGGGTTAGTATGGGCCTCACGATAGGCGTGAGGTTCATAGAGGGTGGCAAGAGCAAAGGAGCAGTGATAATCAGTGAGATAAGGGGGAGGAATGCTTACCCAAGTGGAACGACGAAGTTCAGGACCAACAGGAGACTCAGGTGAAGGTGGTGCCACAGGATCCAAGACAGGCGGGTCATATGCCAGGGACAGAACCAGAGATGAGTCGTCTGGAGAGGCAGCCGATGTTGAAGAATCCTCCATAAGTTCAGGATAGAGAGGGAGGAAAAGATCAATAAAAATGGGAGACTCTGAGGAAGAGGACGCAGGGAATTGCTGAAGACTCGTGAAAGGATGATGTTCCCAAAACTTAACATGATGGGAGACACGAAGGCGATGAGAAATGGGATCATAACAGCGAAACCCCTTTTGAGAAACACCATAACCAAGGAAACAACAGAGACGAGCACGAGGTTGGAGCTTTGTTCGTTCATGAGGAGGAAGAGAGACAAAACAAGCACAACCAAAAACTCGAAGAGAGGAGTAGTCAGGGTTTTGACCATAGAGAAGCTCGAATGGTGATTTTTTGTGTGTAGTTGGGGAAGGAATATGATTAATGGTGTACACAACAGTGAGTGCGGCCTTACCCCAAAAGTGCTTAGGAAGAGAGGCAGGAATGAGAAGGGTGCGGACAACATCAAGAATGTGACGATGTTTTCGTTCTGCACGACTATTTTGTTGAGAGGTGTAGGGACACGACCGTTGAGTAAGGGTCCCATGACTGTCTAAAAAGAATAGGAAAGATTTATCATTATATTCTTGAGCATTATCTGATCGAAAGACTTTGACGGTGCGATTGAACTGTGTTTCAATCATTTTATGAAATGTTTGGTAAATTGACATAAGTTCAGACCTATGGTGAAGCAGATAAATCCAAGTATATCGAGAAAAATCATCCACAAATATGACAAAATATCTAGATCCCCCCTCAGTGGGAACAGGTGCGGGACCCCAAATATCAGAATGTATAAGATCAAAAGGTGCAGAAGAAAATGAGTCACTATTATTAAAGGGCAATTTTGTTCGTTTGCCAAAATGACAGGAAGTACAATCAAATTTTTGAAATTGAATAGAACCTAAATAGCCTTGAGAAGCTAACAACTGAAGACGAGATAAGGATGGATGACCAAGACGAGCATGCCATATATTAGGTGAGGGGGTGGTAGTGGTAGCAGCTGCAGAAACAACTTGTGAAGGAATCTTCAAGTCATGAACCTCAAACGTGCGACCAACCTTATGGCCTGTCCCAAGCACTTGACCCGTCCGGGGATCCTGCATATCCACACCATGATTAGTAAATAGAAGATCTATGCCTAATTCACAAAGTTGACCAACAAAAAGCAAATTTAGGGATAACTTTGGGATATGAAAAGTGTCACTAAGGGATAAACAAGGAGAAGAGATAGTTCCTTTATGACTAAAAGGCATAGGAGTTCCATCGGCAGTGTAAATGGTGATGGAGTGTTCTAAGGGTGCCTTATCAGAAAATTGGGATTCATCAGGAGTCATATGTTTACAACATGCAGTATAAAAAAATCAAGTTTGTTTACCTGAGGTGACAGAAAGGGCAGTGGAAGTTCGGGATAAAACCTGTTGAATTACTGCCTCAATATCAGCCGTAGTAAGTGAGGAAGCCAAAGATGGACCTGCAAGAACTGATGGATCGGAAGGACATACAGCAGCTGCCTGAGGAAGAGAAGCTTTATTCTGCTCTTGCATAAATTTCTGCAGTTTGCGACAAACTGAGATGTCATGGCCTTTAGCACGGCAAAACTCGCAATGAGTACCTTTGGAAGACTGAGAGGTGGGACGCCCAGAGTTTATCCATAGAGGAGCAGTGAATGCAGCAATGGGAGACTGTGGAGATGGTGTAGCCAATACATGATTAGATGATGACATGTGATAAGTAGGCCGACCCATTGTTACATGATCAATGTCCTTAGAACACACTAGTGGAGGATCTGCAGCAGAGAGTTGTTCCCAAATAGTAGAAGTCTGAGAATAAAAATAAAAATAGACTGACCTGTCTCTTGGCGCATTTGATAAAGTTTTGATTCAATGTGGAACTCTAGGCTTGAATCATTAGTGCAATTATAGTGATTGGCCAGAAATTTCCAAGCAGCCTCAACAGTCTCAAGACAAGGAAGAAGATTATGAATGGAGGGAATAGAGGTATTGATAAACCAAGACAAGATCTTACTCTGAATACTCTCCCATTCCTCTAGGCGTTCTTCATAATCATTCGCTCTAACAGCAGTCTTGGAGGCATCTGCAGTAGCTGTGGCTTTGGACTGAGGTTTTGGTACTGGCTTAGAAATTGAACTAGTCACATATCTCCACAGTTTTCGACCCTTGAGAAAGACAGTCATATTCTGAGACTATGCATGATAGCTAGTAGGACCATCCAACATAATGGTGATAAGACGTATGATATCTCGGTCATTTTGTTGAGCCATAATGAAGAAAATGACTAAAAAGTGGTATTTAGAGACCTTTAATGAAGAAACGGAGCCTAAAATCGAAATCTACGCGAAAAACTGAGCAAGATAGACCCTATTCAAAAATTTTGACTTGGATCAAAAAGTCAATGAAAAAGTCAAAGGTCAACACTGCTGGTCAACGGTCAGAGTCAACGGTCTTGTCTGCTGACGTCACTGGATGACGTGTGATGCTGACGTGGCGATGACGTGCTAGGGCAGACATGGAATTCAGAGGAGTTGAGTGCATGTAGCGCGTGGCGTGAGTGAAGGAAGTTTGTCAAGCGCGTGAGAATCGCGGCGGCGTGTGAGAGTGCGTGTAGCACGTCTTCGACAGGCAAAAACTTGGGGCGGCGCGTGACTCGCTTCTGATAGTGGCTACCGGTGAAGGCGAGGGCAGCAGAAGAACATCGGAAAATACCACTAGGTCAGAGTAATGGCTCTGATACCATGATAACAATATAAAGCGAGAGAGAATGACTAAATAGTCTACATATTGTATGTAAATAATAATGTATAATAGAGAGCCTTATATAGGCTAGGCATGTGTACAGTATAAGTAATATAAGTAACCTACAAGTACAATATACTGGGCTTAGCCCATTGGGCTAATCTAATATAAGCTATACACTAACAGTTGCATACCCTAGGTTAATAAGCTCCTTCAATTCATTTTGCTTCTCTTTAATCTTGGATTTTGTGTTGCCGAACGTTCTATGACTCCGTGCAACCAGATTATGGCAGCAATGTTTTATCTTCTCAAACAGTTTAAGATTGCCATTTAGCGGGTTCCGGCTCCAAGCTTTTCTTATCACATTTTCACAATCTAGGTGTGCTACCCATCTCTCTTCGAACTTGTGAAGTTGATTTTTCTAAGCCTAATATTGTTGGGTAACTAACTGCGTATTCAAGAGTATCGGGTCATGGTCCGGGTACAATACCTGCAAGTGGAAGACCCGTTCCTCCGGAAACATCACCTGCCACGGTGTGGTGGCACAAGCCCTATCTAACATTTCTTGCACAAAAGTGTCCCCTGGACGGCCATTCTGCCATGTGAAGGTGTGTCCTTGAAATCTTAGGTCCTCAAGGCCACACTGAAGAAGGGTTTCCTTGAAAGCGAACATCGGAACCAATGGCTTAGGGAGATGGCCTTGCTTCTCGGTGGAGTGTAATATCTCATTAAAATCCCTAAGGCAGACCCACGTTATCGTTGCTCTAGCATGCAGGTGCCTGAGGAAGTTCCAAGACTCATGTTTTCAAACTAAGCATTACTCCACATTTTCACTTTTCTTTCTTCTTTCTTCTTTTTCCTTTATCAAGACTTAACTCTCTCTTCTTTTTTTTTTGCATAAAAAAAGACTTGACTTTTTTTTAATACCCAGTTTCCCTTACTCCTTAATCTCATCTCATGTTTGGTTTTTATTTTTATTTTTATTTTCCCTCAAATCTCTTTGTTTTGATTTTGAAGAAAAAAAACTAAAAAGTAGAGATAAAACTTAAGGATAACATGCTAAAAATAATCTCTAACTCCCTTGTAAAACACTGCCTACAAAATAGGACTAGTCAACTTCTTCAGTTTAGTTCTTCCTCAATTCCTCTCAGTTCTATGTTCTTTTTCTCTACACTATCATCATCATCTTTTCTAAATTCAAAATCCAAAAAAGAAAAAACTTTACTTACAAAAACAAAAATGCAGTTCTAATTGTTCTAGTTCAACAGGTATGTCAATGTACATTACTCTTTTCTATTTTGTTTTTATAAAGAAATCAATAGCTTTCTATTTTGAAATTTGAGTCTTCTTCATTTCTTTATTTTCTTATGATTATCTTTATTTTTTTTTAATATGCGTTTGTGGGTTAAAGGCTTAAAGCTCTCGTTGCTTTTCTTTGATTACAATAGTATGATGCTTTTCTTTGATTACTATTACAATAGAACACAGACTGAATTTAGAACACAAATTATACAATTTGAAAAAGTATGGAATTGTATAAAAGAGACCTTTACCCAAAAATATAATAATTTCAAATTATAATCGATGTCAAATATTAAATCTTTTACTCAAAAAATATAGAAGAGAGCGCGTGTTCAGAGCCCAGTAAATAATATTAACCATACACCTCTCTTTTTAGCACTAATAAAATCTAACAAAATTGGAATGCTTAAAATAAAAAGTAACTCAAATTTGAGGTAGCAAAAAGAATATTTATTAGAAAAAAGAAAAAAGAATATATTAAAAGGGTCGTTAAGAGGAGATAGTCATGGTTGTTTGTTCATGTTTAACATGGAGACGAACATAGAATAATAATATGACGATGATATGATCATAGTAACCGAATAGAAGAAGAGTCGTCTTTCTCTTTCTTCCAATTACAGCTCACAAGCTTCCGCACACAATGGCTGTAATTACAATCCCCTCAGATCCACCTCCACTGCTTGATTTCTTGATTTCTACATGTCTTTTATTTATTTATAAATAAATTAACATAAAAAATTTTTCGAATCGAAACTCACATATGAGTTGTTGTTGTTGTTGTGGTGCTACAGGACTCGTCGGGTACGACTCTGATGGATCTGATAACGGCGGACCCGACTCCGGCTCCGGCTCCGGCGTCGGCGGCTTCAGCACCGTCTTCGACGGCGGCGACTCAGGCTCCGACGGCGCTGGGAAAGCCGTCCGGGGAGAAGAGGTCGAAGCGATCGGCGCTGATGCAGATCCATAGCGACACCGTTTCGGCTGCTAAGGCTGCTCTCCATCCAGTCCGTACCAATATCATGCCTCAGAAGCATCAGAGAAAGAAGGTAACTCTATCACGGTTTCTGTTTGGCGGTTGAAAAAGTGTGAGAGAATTGGAAATGATGTTTGGTTTATATGTCCGATTCTGTCTATTTCTCTTTCTGTTTGATTACGGAGGAAATGTTTGCGAATCTTAAGACAATTTGGATTTCTCTTTGAAATTGCTCTCTTTCTCTTCAGAATCTCACTCTCTGTTTGGTAGTTGAGAAACTGTGAGAAAATTCGAAATGATATTTAGTTCTTGTCCAATTCTATCGCTCTCTTTCTGTTTGATTACTGAGAAAATGTTGCGAAACTTAGGAAATTCAGATTTTATCTTTAAATGTGTGGAGGTTTTTTTTTTTTTTTTAAGAAGATCTATTCAGGATTTTTTAGAATATAGAAAATGTTTCAGTTTTCTCTAGTTGAGAAACTGTGAGAAAATTGGAAATGATATTTAGTTCTATGTCCAATTCTATCTCTCTTTTCTGTTTGACTGCTGAGAAAATGTTTGCGAATCTTAAGGCAATTTGGATTTCTCTTTGAAATTGTGAAAAATCGAAATTGTGAATTAAAATTGTGGAGTTGCTCTCTCTCTCTCTCTCTAGAATCTCATTCTCTGTTTGGTAGCTCAGAAACTGTGAGAAAATTCGAGATGATATTTAGTTTTTGTCCAATTCTATCTCTCGCTCTCTGTTTGATTACTGAGAAAATGTTGCAAAACGTAAGACAATTCAGATTTTATCTTCAAAAGTGTGGAATTTTTCTGTCTCTCTCTGTTCCTAAAGTTTATTTATTTAAAAAAAAAAGATCTATTCAGGTTTTTTAGGCTCTGTTTAATTACTGAGAAAATGTTGCGAAATATAACACAATTCAGATTTCTTTCTGAAATTGTTACTTATTGGAGAAGAAAAAAAAAAAGAAACCGTGAGAAAATTGAAATATGTTTTAAGAATGTGGAGTTGCTCTTTCTCTCTCTGTTCCTAAATTTAATTTAATTTTTAAATAAAGATCTACTCATGTGTTTTAGGCTCTGTTTGGTGGGTCTTTTGTGGAAACACTTGAGTAGATCCATTCATAATAGAGTAACTAAATTTTATACTGGCCATCAACCTACTGCAACAACCCTTCTCCTTTTTTCGGGCTTGGGACTGTTTATTGACAAAATAAATGACAACAAGCATAGATATAGGCAGAGTTGAGTGTGCGTGTAATTAGAGACAAGAAAAATCTCTTGTTGGTAAATTATTTTTTTGGTTGGATTGTATGGTTTGCTGTATTGGTGCTTAAATGCAACTTGCTTCGTGTTTACAGCCTGTTTCGTATTCGCAACTTGCTAGGAGTATTCATGAACTGGCTGCTACGTCTGATCAAGTAAGCGTCAGCCTCGCCCTCCTTGTGATTCGCTAAGCTGTTTTTTGTTTATTATATTGATTGGAAAATTCCATTCCTTATTTGTTTATTGTTTTCTTTCTTAATTGTCATTGCTTGTGTATAGAAAAGTTCTCAGAAGCAGTTGCTGCATCATGTGTTTCCCAAACTTGCTGTGTACAATTCTGTTGACCCTTCGTTGGCGCCATCTCTACTCATGGTATGATGCCTCTTATTATTGTTCTCTCATTTTAGATGTCATTCCCTGTTTAGCAAGAATTAGGGTTTTTTTTTTTTTTTTAAAATAATTATTATTTAAAAGTTAAACTGTTTCTGTAATGGCCTGTTCTGTTTGATGTTGCATGATTTAAAGATATGATCTACAATGAAATACTGTTTTATGTGCTTTGGAAAGTTTGAACTTTCTGGGTATGAGATAGTTGAGGACTTTGACCTGCTCATGGTCCAGTGTTGGGGTTTTTATGGTATTTATAGAATAGAGTATAGTAAAACCTTTTGTTTGAAAATTCATTAATATTTTTTCAGAACATTTGGTTTGGTGATTTTTAATGTGATAGCTTTGGACGCTAATGACTATATGGAAATGAGAGGAAGTCATCTTTTTTTTCCCCCTGCCTTAACATATATGTGGGGGGGGGGGGGGGGGGTGTGGGGGGGGATGTCTTGTATACTCCATGTGTGCATGGTAGTGCTCTTCATTACTTCTGATAAATATTTTACTTAACAAAGAATTGGTTGATCAGAATATGAATAGTGAGAATTAAAATTTCTAGGAGCAGCAAACAGAATAAACAAAAGAAGGTTTTGTGGTTAGCAAGAAAAGGGATATCATTTCTGCATGTCATTTTAATTCCTTTATGGTTAGATATCACATATGAATTATTGGTGCGACTTGATTTGGAAAGTGGAAAAATTGTGTATGCTATGCTGATTGTATTACTTATTATTGAATTTATACTATGACAACTTTAACATTTGGCATTGACACGTTTACCTGTCATGGAGTGAAACAATCTTGGTTACTGTGTTGATGATATATGTTTTCTCTCTTTCAATCTCCCTCGTTTTTCTTTCTGCAGCTCAATCAGCAGTGTGAAGATAGGAGTGTTCTACGGTATGTCTACTACTACTTGGCCAGAATTTTATCAGATACAGGAGCACAAGGTTTAAGCACAGGTGGTGGGATTCCTACTCCAAATTGGGATGCTCTGGCTGACATTGATGCTGTTGGGGGGGTGACTAGAGCTGATGTTGTACCCCGAATAGTAGAACAGCTTACAGCAGAAGCCTCAAATGCTGATGTTGAATGTAAAGTCGTTTCTTTGTTTAACTTTTCATGTGAAATTTCTTTTGAGCTTCTGCTTGCTCTGACCATTCTATCTTTCTTTTATGATTGTTTGAGTGCATGGTACCAGCATAGTTTTAATTAGAGAAAAATTACTGCATAATATTGTTCTTTGAGGCACAATTAATTCCAAATAGGAGATAACAATAAATAATGGTGAATATAACCATAATATATATATATATATATATATATATATATTTCTAGAGATCTGAACGCTCCTTGCTAGAGATTAAATCTTTTTTCTGCTATACTCTCCTTGTTTGGAGTGTGGCTCTATCACATTTTACTTGTTCTTATTCCTGTTTTACTTGATCATTGTAATTTTAGTTCTTGATTTTTGCCCCCATGGTACATCTCCCCCCCCCTCCCCCATTTATGTTAACAATTGAATTAAAAAAAAAAGGTTGAATACATAGCATGAACACTTGATGAGAAAATTTATATTCTAGTTAGTTAAAGGTTATTAATTTGGTGGTATAATTGTCACTTTGAAGAAAGTAGAACTTCCCCTAACCATGGGAATGTGGATATTGATCTTTTTAAAAGGGAATCCACATTCCCCAAAAGGTGAGGATTGGTAGGAATTTGGATGCCCATAGGCATCTGGATTTCCTTAAGCTATTTGCAACCAACTATGAGAGTGCCTAGGTTCCGAGAATCCTAAAAGATTACCTTGAACCAAATGACTACTTAAATTTATCTCAAGTATGTGATAGACTCATGGTAACATAGGTATAATTTTGTTTTCCATTGCGAGATGGAAACTGGTGCCCAAAGAAAATGGTTTCATTGTCTCTTTAACTTGTCCTTTCGTACAATTTTTTGATTGGTAAGTTGCACACGCAACCAGTGGCCTTGAACTTGCAACTTCACCTTCCACCTTACTTTTATAAGTGGAGGAGGTGCCATTTGAGCTAGAGCTCATTGGCCATCGCATTGTTACAAATAAACTGCTTGTCACTTGTAAAAATGGAAATATGGCTTCAATTTAAGGTGGTTATAGGAGCCAGCCTAATTCAAATGATATAGAGGCTTGGTTAGTTTGAGAAAATGGTAACATAGGTGTAATGTTATTTTTCTTATCAAAAGTTGTAATGTTATTTTTGTTTGCAAAATTGAAACTATCATCCAAGAGGGAAGAAAGTGATTGCATTTTCTTTTTAAAATGTCCTTCCTTACTAATTAAGTGGTTGTTATGTTTGAGATTGGGAATTTGACTCCTATTTAAAGTGGTTATATATAATGATTTGACATTTTTCATCCATCATTTTTGAAGTTCATGCACGGAGATTGCAAGCTTTAAAGGCTCTTACATATGCTACTTCAAGCAACTCTGATATTTTGTCCAGATTGTACGAAATTGTATTTGGCATACTTGATCAGGTTTGTCCTATTTTGATTCCTTCCATAAATGTCTACCTTGAGAATGCTACTTTCTTCTTGATCTTTGCATTTACTAGAGGCTAATTGATGCAGGCAGTGAGAAGCAAATTTTATTTTGTTTTATTTTTCTTTTTAAACGTCAGTGGCAATTTTGTAATATTGTAATTTCTTAAGAAATCCAAGTTCTACTAGGAATAAATATTAGTCTTCTATCTAAAGGGATGTAATGCTTTCTATTGATATTAAGTTTTTCAGATTTTTAGAGAAGCTATGAAGCTTGTTAGAGGTTTGTGTGATGCAACATGCAACCTTCTCCGAGGTGTGATGCTTAGGAAGTCTAGGTGTGATGCCTGGAAGTTTATTTTTTTATTTAATTTTTATTTTTTATTTTACCATTTGTAAATTCACCTTTTAAACCCTAAAATATAAAACTTCAAAACCCTGAAGAGCACATTCATCTGATAGCCCTAAAAAACCCTCAAAAGCCCCATCACTGTTCACATGGTTACTGTTCACAGCACCAGAATAGCAACTCAAATCTTGGTTTTTCTCCTTTGTTTCATCCTCAAATCCTACTATTCATTCCCTCCATTGGAAACCCTATAACCCTTATTATTTTACAAACTTTTTCACACTAACCCTAACCCTAATTCCTCAAAATTGAAGCTATACCAGCACTGCCCAGATCTGAGCCAGAAATCCTTAATCTGATTTTGCTTAGTTCCCCCTTGTCCTTCATCACTAGTGTTTGTATAACCGTAATTTTTATTTTCTTTTAACTTGGTGGTGAAAGAGAATACGCAGGTAACGTGCAAGTTTGGCCTATTGTTCTTCTTGAATAACCAATTATCATCAAAGATTGTGCTCATACAAAACTTAAGTTTCACAATTAACGATCAACCACTATAAGTCATGAAACTGCTTGTGGAGCCCACAACAAAATCAGATTTACAATTCTAGGATTATTAACAGAAAGAGGGGATACCATGGCTTGAACTGGAGAGAATAGAGAAAAACCAGTTGTAATACCATGTTGGATGACTGATTCTTGTGGGGAAAAGGTGGAACATTGTTATCGTTCTCCCATTAATAGATTTTGATTGGTGGAGAAAATGTTGAAGTTTTATGGTGTGTCCACTAGCTTGAGACAACATAGACACATTGATGAGTGTCAAAAGTAATGGTAACTCATGATTAAAGGACTGGGATATGAAGCTTTAGAGCACATAAAACTTTTTTGCTAAAATTTTTGCACTCCTAGAACTCGATATAATATATTTTTGGCAAATATCATTTTAGAGGATCAAGTGGATGTTGGTTTATTTTAAAGGAAAAAAAAATAGTTGACTAAAATATGTGGTGAAAACTTCTTAGGTCTGTTGATGTAATTAGATGTCATAAAAAAGTGGAAACACCTTTGAGCAACAGCACTTGCTGAGCTTTTCCATAAATTCTTTGGGGGGTGGGGGTGGGGGTGGTGGGGTTTGTTTAATGTCACAAGTAGGACAATAGTAGGTACCTATCGAAAAAAAAGTAGGACAGTGGTAGGCTCTATTCAAGTAGGCTGTTTATGTTGAATCAGGACTGTCTTTTCTCCGCCTTTTAAGTAATACTAAGATTTTATTAGAATGAACGAAAACCTTTAGTATAAAAGAAGGTTCACTTAAAAAATACATGCAAAATTCAGCTGATCTATGAAATCTAAAATAGAAGAAAATTGGATGCAGCCAAAAGCAAGCATCTTTTCATGCAATGCTCTAAAAAATGGGAGATGACAATGGCGGGGTTCATTGGTATCCACTTTTGTGAGACATGATCAAGATTGGGAATATGATTACCAGGCCATCATTTTCTCATTGACAGATCTTAGGAATATGATTATCAGGCCTATATTTTGTCTTTCTCACCCTTTGAAGACCTTGATAGTGTACAAATAAAGTACCTCTACCTGCCTTGGATAGATAAAGTCTCTTCCAATCTTCAGATCGTCCTTTGTGCCTAATGTGGTTGATCTGGTGAGAGTGGAACTGCCGCACTTTTGAGGGGAAGGAACTTTCCACTCTTGAACTGAAAAGAACTCTTTTTCCATGTACTCTGAGTGGATGTTGAGCTTGAGTGACCTGTCTTCTTCTTCATTTGTAGAGTTTTTATATTTGTGCACTTTCTGTTAAGTTGTTGTTGGTTTTTTTTTCATAGTAAACTTCCTGTGTACTTGGGATGTGATTTGAATTTGTTTTTTTTCCCTCTCTTTTTGATAAAGTCACTCATTTTTCTAGTTTAGAGGAATTTCTAGATATATGTAACTTTAGTGGATTGGTTGTTTGCCTTGCAAAAACAATCATTCCCTTCTTTTATTGATTTCCTAGACTCTTGCAATTTTTGTATTTGATTTCTTGACCCCTTGCACACTCCCTGTGTACTAGGGTGTCCCTTTTTGATATCAATAAAACTATTACTTATCAAAAAAAAAAAAAAAATCAATCTTGGTATAGCTTCAAACCAATGAAACACATATCTCAAATACCAAAGTCGATCCAGGTTAGTTCCACAAATATCGGATTTTCTAGAAAGAGAAAATGTGAGATTGTCAACAAATTATCACTTATAAAAAAAACCATAAAACTAAAAATTAACCCCTCCAACTTCTTTAACCATCATTTTACTCAATAGCTCAAGCTATTAAGAAACATTGGGGCTTCCATGAACCAAAATTTAGAAGCGAATCATAGATACAATATGAAATCCATTACTTCCATTTTTTACTTAAACCAAATATTTTTAGCATGCAAAAAAGAAAAGTCTAATTAATGTGATCATAAGCTCTCTCCAAATCCTATTTTCATTATAATCCTGGAACTCCTCGTTTTAGTCTACTATCTAGGCATTCATTGACAATAAGAATGAATCTAAATTTTGTTGCCTTTAACAAATGCACTTCAGTAGGATATGTTCTACTACCACCCTCAACCTATTAGCTAATATTTTGGCAATCAGTTTAGAAGTCCTTCGCATTCACTGGCTTAGGTTTTTTAGGAGTGAGAGCAATAAAAGTAGAATTGAGGCTTTTTTCAAACGTACCTTGTTCATGAAAAACTTGAAACACTCACACAGTGTCAACTTTGATTATACTCCAACATGGCTGGAAGAAAGTCTTGTAATAACCATCCAGTCCTGGGGCTTTCTCTCCATTCATGTTACTCCTTATCTTCTGGCACCGTCGTTTACAGAAGAAACTAAATTGCAAATCTCTTGAGTGCCCCAAATTGAATTAGTGTACACTCAAAGAGAATTCTATGTAACAATAATTAGATCAGATCATACTAAAAGTTGATAGGTTGGAAAAGATGAATTGTAAGACCACAACATTAGAATGGGTTTGTTTTGAAACTCAAGGAATGATCCAAAGCATTTCTAAAATCAAGGAGTATCTATTGTTAAGACTCATGAACTTATGAAGAAAACCAACGATGGTGGTGTTATTGTAATATTGAGTTAGCCATGGGAAGAAAGAAAGACAATTAAGCCTTGACAATTGGTAAGATTGGAATTTTGAGTAGCTAAACTGAAGTTGTCATTGGACAAGGTCAATATAGCTGACATGAAGCCACTTGTGTAAAAATATGGATAAGAATTAAGCTGTTAGATATTCTTCCTGTCCATGTTGAAATGATTTTGGGTTAATCTTTGCAGTAATGGTGGAGTATGTGGATTTGGATAGAAATTCTTTGTTGGGAATGAAAAATGAAGAGGTCACTAGTTTGAATCTCCCAGGTCTCTTGGGATCAAAACTGATCAAAAAAATTAGAAGTAGATGTAGTGCCCGTTTGGTAATGCGGTTTCAAACTGCACTTTTTCAAAGTACAACTTTTTTTATTCACTTTTTTCTAGTTACAGTCTTTTCAAACAACTCCATTTTCAATAAGTTGTACCAAACGGTCTCAATTATGAAAACCTCCATTGTGTCTCTAGCTGGGATGTGAAGTGAAACTGATTGACAGTCATAGAACTTATTTATGGTTTGCCTAAATATATTACTCACCAATGATTTGGCATTATATTCTTTGATTTCAAGAACGTTACTAGGATAATTATGTTATTAACTTATTTATACATTGTAATGTGTGCCTTTTCAGAATGTAGTGCGCGTGCGCGTCTTCTTCCTTGACATGTTCTTTTGTTCATCACATTATTCTAGTTATATCAAAATCATGTTTTAAACTATCATGTTTTTAACGTTATATTTTGATTTTTAGGTTGCTGATGGCCCGCAAAAACGTAAGAAGGGCATGTTTGGGACTAAAGGTGGTGATAAGGAGGTAATTATAATTCATTGCTAATTTATCTATTTGTTTTATGCTTTATTATGTCATAGCCTTGCATGTTTTTTGTAATTTTACTTACCATGCTGATTAATATGATATCTTGGTAGCAAATAAGAATAATTATATCTTGATTTCTGGTTATAGTATCTTGATTTCTGGTACCAGGTTTGACATGCTGTTTTCTGTTCATTTTCATATTCCTGGTGATGTTTATGACTAATGAAAAATGATGACTTCTGTAAAGTTAGTAAGTTAAATTAACATTGCAATCAGCAACCAAAGGAGCCACACTTCTATGTATAGAACCTTACAATGATGCCAGACTTTGATTTGGTTTTTTGTCACCCATTTTTGCTAGTTTTATTAGATTTGATTGTCATATCAAGTGGTTAAGTAAAAAAAATTTCAGAAACGAGTATGCTTTCCATTTCTTCTCTACTTATTTTTATATGAAATTCTTTATCTGTTTTTTCTTTTGAGTTAGGATAACTGGTTGTATAGTTTTATTTATTTATTGATTTAATTTATTTTAATTTTTAGTCTGTCATTCGGAGTAATTTGCAATATGCTGCACTGAGTGCTTTGAGAAGACTTCCTCTGGATCCTGGAAATCCAGCATTTCTACATCGTGCTGCACAGGGGTAAGTTCTTCATTCTGGTCTTCATTGTTTGATGGCATACAGTTGTTGCATGGTAACGTCATTTTGAGTAGTTTCGTTGTGCTGACCACATGTAGCATATAGGACAGTAGTATGTTGGAGATTTCATTTAATTCACACTTATCAAGCTGTTTTTAATTTGCTTTTTAAAATGCAAATATAAGTTTTTTTTCATCATTATTTCCTTGATTCAAAGCACATATCCGACGATGACATACAAAAACTTGCTTAAGATAGAAATTGGGTAGGATGGTAAACAACTGGTATGGTGGATTGGACCTAACCTTGGTTGTAGGCTTGTCCAAGACCATTGACCAACCATTGGACACTGGGAAAATCTTTGTTTTTTGGTCCAAAATAATATGAATGAAACCTAAACTCACGTTCGAGACATAGCATGAGCTAATGGCCTGTTGGGCCTAATAAGGAGTTTGAGGCTATCAATAACCCAGATTGTCAAAACAATAATATCCCAAAAAATTTCCAAACCTTCATTAATTTTTACAAGGCCCAGAATCAGATTTCAAACCTGAAATATATTGGGAGAGGAGGAAGGGAAAATGAGGGGATTGCCTTTGTGCTTGAATGATAATAGAGAGAGGATTAGTCTATAGTAGGCTTGGTGTTTGGGGTGTGATTTGAATGTAGTGAGATTTTCCAATGAGAGAAAAAGCTACCATAACATGTCACTAGCAATACTAATTTCTCAGATTTTGTAAATTACCTTGAGTTAGTGGATTTTCCTTTAGAAGAGGTGTGGGGATGTAGCCCTAATGTGGGAACAGAAAATTAATATTTATTTTAATTTAGTTTCATTCATTTTTGAAGTCATTGTTATTCAAATGTCCTCCTATTCCTCTCCCTCCGTACTTGCCACATTCATCAGTCAATTTACTCATGACTGAAGTTTATGGTTGCAGCTCAATTTGTCCTTTTGATCTAAGCTCTTATTCTATGATTTTTTTCTCATTGAAAGCTAGGGGATTTATCAACTTTATTACTTATAAAAGCCATATCCTTTTATATTTATGAATTTGAGCTGTGTATATTGGGTGTCATATATCTAATTGTGATTTTATGTTCTTGCAGTCTAATTTCTGTTTATGTCAGTTTGCTAATATATTTTGTTTTCGTTTGTTTATACCTTTCATGCTTTGTATTTACATGTTTATGCACATTGGTGGCTGTAAGTCACAATGGATCAATAGCTTTCATTTTAGAAACTCTGGTTTTATGATTCAAATTTTTTGTTTTTGACTCAGTTGGATGATATCTTTTAACTATTCCTCCTTTGTTTTTGTTTTTTGTTGTCAATAATGAGGTGGTTTTATTTTGTCTGCAGAGTTTCATTTGCTGATCCTGTTGCTGTGAGGCATTCATTGGAAATTCTCTCTGAATTAGCTCTTAGAGACCCTTATGCAGTGGCAATGGCCTTAGGTTTCATTGTTTGACTCTTAAACTCTCTCACAATTTAATGGTGTTTGTTGTTATGAGAACATTTTTGTTTACATAATGTAATATTAGAATTAAAGTTGGTTGTTAGAATGTATTCTGACACTGTACTGGTATAACCCTTGTGCAGGAAAGCTTGCACAGCCTGGAGGTATTCTTCCCAATCAATCTTTGTTGTCTTTTAGCTTCCTCCACTTCTTACCATTATTACGGATAGCATTTGTTGTTTGAAGTTTCATAAATGCAATATTTCATTATTATATATATGTATGTATATTTATTTATATTTATGTATGTATGTATGTATGTATGTATGAAGTTTCTGGGTTTTGATTCCATATAATCCAAATCAAGAGCAAACATGATTTTCTATGCATATTTCTTCCATTTTTCATCAGATTTTTTGAGTTGCAAAGATGTGTATCAGAAACTCTTTCATGATTGTCTAGCCCTTGGTATCTTTTTTTTTGATAAGTAATAAGAATATATTAAAAAGAAGAAGGGTGTTACCTGAGTATACAGGACGTATACATCAAAGACAAAAGCAAATCAAGTGCATAAAGTACATCTAGCCCTTGGTATCTGCATTTTTGTCAGTTCTGTATAGCTGTGTCACATTCATGAAAATATGTTGTCAAGTAACAGAAACGGAACTGGATATCAAATGAAAATGAATTTCTTTGCCAAGACAAATGTTAGAGACAATTCACCATTTTTTCTTGATTTTGAGGCCAAAATTTTGACCAGTGCCCCATTTTATGGACCTTGTGGGGAGAAGGGAAATATCAGATAACTCTGTTGAGCTTTTTTTCAAATTAGGTCCAATCCTTTTTTTCTTTTGGGATCTTTGTACAATTGTTAGGTGCATGTGGCAGCATTTCATTTCAAAACCTTATTGTTCTTTTAAGTTTCTGAGATTAATGCAAGTTGATGTTTCTTTTCTTCTGCTCTACTTATAAGAGGCAAAGAAAAGTCTAAACTCTATTCTAAGATGTGTAACATGATGACTTTTGCATTGAACTTGTTAATTGGATCATGTGAATGAGAAATCTCTGTTTTGCTTCTATTAGTTTAGTTGCTTCTTCTAGGAGAGTAAGGACTTTTTTTTGTCCAAGCTTCTCATACAACCTTAGCATGTTTGGTTGTTATATGAAGCAGGTGCTTTGCAGGATGTTCTCCATTTGCATGATGTTCTCGCCAGAGTTTCACTAGCCAGGTTGTGCCATACAATAGCTAGAGCTCGAGCACTAGATGGTTAGTAATTGAAAATATTATATCCCAAGTGGTATTTCTCTCCTTCAGTGTTTGAGAAATTGGTTTCTTGAAACTTTTGTCAATAGAGAGACCGGATATTAAATCTCAATTCAACTCGGTGCTATATCAACTCCTCCTGGATCCTAGTGAGAGAGTCTGTTTTGAGGCAATCCTATGTGTATTGGGAAAGAGCGACAACACAGAGAGGTTTGTTTTGTTAACTTTTGTATCTGCACTTCTTTCTTATTATATTCTCATCTTTTACAGGGTTACAATTACATGGCAAGTAGTTTAGTGTCACTGCTTTGATAATTTGCTGGGATACAGTTTTCCTTACATTTGCATACTGTAGGACTGAAGAGCGAGCTGCTGGGTGGTATCGTTTAACGCGAGAGATTCTTAAGTTGCCAGAAGCACCATCTGTATCATCAAAGGAAGCTTCCAAAGAAAAATCTCAAAAGGCAAAGCGTCCACAACCCCTTATTAAACTTGTAATGAGGAGGTAGAAACATCTCTTTCTCTTTCTCTCTCTGGTATTAGAAAATTTATTCTGTGAGGTTCTTCAGGTGGTGGATTATTTGAAGTTCTCAAGTTCAGTTAAATGTGTTGTCAGTGCTTGTCTTATTTATGGGTTTTTAAATTTTGAAATTTGTTTCTTCTTTTTTTTTTTTTTCCTGGTTGTTGCTTGATTCAGGTTGGAGAGTTCTTTCCGTAGTTTCTCTAGGCCAGTACTTCATATGGCAGCAAGAGTTGTGCAGGAGATGGGAAAAAGTCGGGCTGCAGCTTTTGCTGTAGGCTTACAGGATATTGATGAAGGAGCTCATGTTAATTCATTTGCTGAGACTGCAGACTCCCACGATTCAGATACAAATGAGAACTCACACTCTGAAGGTAATTTTTTTTCTTTGCTTTCTGGTTCGTGTCTTGGATAGTGTCATTTATAGTACATGTTAGAATCTAACTGTGATGTTCTCATTTCAACTATGCTAAATTGTGTTGGTTTGGCAAAGGTTGTATATGGTGGTTTAGGTTGCTTAGTTTCTTCTACATAGTGGTTGGTGTTTATACTGTAGCTTAACTCTTGTTGACTTTGAGTGATTTTTTGATGCAAGAGCCTTCTGCAACCTGATGTAGGACAAATGGGGGATTTAGTCTACGTGTACTTATGGTGGGTTTAGGGTTAGGAGAATTTGTGAATCTATGGTTTCTAATTGTTAAAGAAAGGGCTCTGGGGCTGTGTTAGGAATTAAAATTCAGTTTGAATTTGATCGCTATCTTTTAGAAGAGAGTATGTGGGGTTTTAAGGTTTTGATAGGTAAAAGAAAGGGCTTGATTTGGGGTTGTAAGGAAGAATGAAAAGAGAGGATTTTATGGTATTTAGGGACTGAATGAACAGTACTTGTGAACAAATCACAAGAAAGTAAAGAAGAAAAGAGAGAAGAGAAAGGGAGAAAAGAACACAGAAGGGTCAACATGCCTCAATGCTTAAAACATTCAATAATTTTATTAATCAACTCCCTCCTTTGAGTACATTGAGCACAAATATATAAGAATTTATCTTGTACTAATAGTATTAGGACTCCTAGTTTAACTTGTAAATTAAAAACATAACAAAAGACTAACTTGGACTCAACAAAAAAATGAAACCTAAGATACCTCGGATTGCAGAAATGGCCAAAATACCCTTAATTCACAGGAATTGCAGAAATTAAAGATTTTCCCCCAAATACAAAATTGACAATAACCAATAAGATAAACACCCCCCCACCCACCCCCAAAAAAAAAAAAAAAACTGTTTTAACCTCAAAGACTCATACATAAACCTTTGAAATCACACTACTTTTACCTCAATTGGACTTCACACATGGGCCTCATAAAATAAAATCTTAAATAGACAGATTTACGAAGTTGTAACTAATTGATCTTCTATGATGGCATCAACCCTCGCCCTAAATATATATTATTTAAGAGGAATATTTACCAAATGTGACCAAAAAATAATTAAAAGCCACATGCACCTGAAGCATATGTACTTGTTTCTAGGATGTACATAACCCATACAGGTGATGCAAATACTATGTCATGGAGGTGGGGGAAATACTGCAAGAGGAAGAGCAAGGCTGGTTTATAGGAAAATGTAGTTATGTGGCAAGATTAGTATCTTGGCTCCCTCCATGACATTATTTACATCATCTAATGTGTATATTCTGTATGCACTTATTAGTTAAGTTATATTTAGTTGAAAGTCATGTTTAATTCAATATTTCTTTATGCTATAGATGGTTTTGTCAAAATAATATGCAGCAATGGATTGGAATACTTCAGATGTTACTTCTGGCATATAATTGTTATTGATAGCTAAGCAAAACTTTCTTCCTTTGAAGAATTCTTCTGCTCTTTGCACTTGCACTGTGAAATATTTATATATATGATCTATGTTTATTTTATTTGTACACCTTTTTTTTAGGTGGGCTTGAATTAGCTCTATTTTGGATCATTTATCTGATTGCATTCCATTCTCTATCTCTCTCTCTCTCTCTAGGTACCCGAAAAGCGTCTTCTATATCTAATGGAACAGGTGGCAAGGATACAATTGCAGGTTTACTAGCTTCATTGATGGAAGTAGTGCGTACAACAGTAGCATGCGAATGCGTTTATGTTCGAGCAATGGTAATCAAGGCATTGATATGGATGCAAAGTCCACATGATTCATTTGATGAACTAGAATCAATTATTGCATCAGAGCTCTCAGATCCAGCTTGGCCAGCAACGCTATTGAATGATATTTTACTCACCTTGCATGCTCGTTTCAAGGTATGTAAAGACAAAAAATCATATTTTCCATCTTACGGTATGGAATTTTCATTGCAAAGACATTCTTCTAATGCATTTGGTTCGATAATTTTTAACTTGACCTTCTAGTTTCCTGCTTATTATTGTAATATGGTGCCAATATCTCTTTTACTAATTATATATTTTGTGATTAAACAATTGTTGTCTTTTTTTTTTTTGGGTGGGGGGGGGGGTGTTGGGGGAGGGTGGGAGGATAAGTCATGAGATTTCATTGAAAAAGAGGAACCACCCATGTATGTTTAATGTGACCATAAGATAGTCTAAAGAATGCCAAAAAAAGGAAAAAAGAAAAAGGAATTACGAGTGGAGTGAAAGGAAATCAATGAAATCTAAATGAGAATGTCACTAAACCCCTAAATACAAGACTGTTTGAACAATAATCTAGCAAAAAATGACTTTAGTTGAACCACCAAAGCTCCACATCTTCAAAAGTATGATGATTCATCTCTCTCCATAGTGTCTACAGCAGGTATAGGGGAACTAGATTCCAAGTTGCATAACTAAGTTGCAAACACAGATTGCCAAAGAGATCACTCTCATCTTCTAATTGTGGTGCTCTCAAACTAATCCAAAGTCTCCATATGTGGGAGGACCTTTTGGCATAGCCACAAAACCTTCCGTGGTATTGCCTATTATAAGACTTCAATACCTATTCCTTGGCGGATACGAATACCTTTCTTGGTAGACACGGAATACTTTTCTTGGTGGACAAGGAATACCTTTCCTTAGTGGATAAGGAATAGATTTTCCTTTCACACTAAGGAAACCCAGAACAAATTAAATTAGGAATTTGAGACATTATCTAACATACTGTTTGTTCAACTATCATTTTATGGGGTAGAGTTGATTAGGAGAAATAAATGTCAATCTGTTGGCCTTTTGATGCTCTGGGATCCTATATTTTGGGGAATACTACTTTGTAGATACTAGATGTTCATGGGGCCCTGTCTGCAGACTTCTTTGTTTTTGTTATTTTTCACTTCTTGTACACTATATATGGAAACCTTTGAGAATTAATGTATATTGAGGGTAAAAATATTAGTTTTCTAGTTCTATAATCACAATGCAAAATATAAAGAACGGAATAAAAATCTTCTCCATGCAAATCTAGTTTTAATTATTTTAAAAACCTCTCTTTCTGTTGTTATGCTTATTGGTACTGACCTGGTTAGACAAAACAGCAAAATCTAGTACTGATTCTATTTGTGTTCAATTAAAAAAGGACTTTCTGATTAGGTATTTAAATATTTGTGTTCACTTATTAAAGGTTTTTAAAATATTTGATGTTGATGTTGATTTTTTGTTATTCAAATGTCTTAAAACTGATGCTTTGCTCAAGGAGCTTGGATATCGTCTAAACTTGAATTTTCTCTAATATGTTTGAAAATACATTAGACGTGTCCCACTTTGAATTTTGATTTAGTTTTTGATATCGTCCACTTAGCCAAGGGTAGAATTTGTGACAAAGTCAATGATATAGTCTAGAGAAGTACCAGTTGTGGTAAGAGGCTGATTATGAATCATATTTTTTGAGCAATATCTTCTGTTGTACAATCATTGGCTATCCAAGAATGTGTACTTCCTTTTATGTTGTGTACATAGTTGCTATATTTCAACTGTAATAAGAATGGTTTATTTTCCTCAATTTCATTGTTGGCTCATTAGGCAACTCCAGATATGGCTGTCACTCTTCTTGAAATTGCAAGGATTTTTGCTACTAAAGTTCCTGGGAAGATCGATGCTGATGTGTTGCAACTACTATGGAAAGTAGGTATTCGTGCGAGCTTGACCTACAATAGTTTGTTCCTCTATGTACTCGGTTTGGCAATTTTTCTATTATTAATAATATTTTTACGTTATTTATAAAAAAAAAAAAAAATTCTTTTTATTTCTTTAATGATATATATTCCTACTATTTATCAACACAAAAAAGATATATATTCCTGCTTTTCTTTTGTTTTATTGTATTTTTAGGTAGTGACATGGAGAAAAATTGATGACCAACACACACACACGCACACATTTGTATGAGGGCTATGCATTTTTTGTGTGTGTCTTGAATGAATTATGTAAATGATGACAAATACGTACTATGCAATTTAGGGTTATTCCGGGGTTTGAACACCCTTTTCTTAAAACAGCCAAATACTATTTGAAAATTTCCTACTGCAAAATTCTGCATGTTGGTATTATTGATTCTTCCAATTTTATCTCTTCCATGTGTATGCAATTGCTGCTAATAAATTGATCGATGGTCAGCCTGCGTGAAGCAGTTGTTGACATGGGAAAGGATGGTTTACATTGGTTTAAAGGAAAGAACACATGGATCTGATATAACTCACTCAGAATGCCTTTTAAATGATTACTTTGTGCTGACTGACACTACTCCCAGTTAAAGTTATCATTCCATGAACAAGTCTTTCCTGCCAAACAGGAAGAAAAGAGCCACTGCAATGAGCTTTTGAAGTCATCCCTTCTGCAAATGTCTAGAATGCCAACTTGTTGCAATCTCAAATTCTTAATGTGAATTTCACTGTTCCGGTAAACATATAGTCAGTAACACACACACACACACACACACACACATATATATATAGAGAGAGAGAGAGAGAGAGAGAGAGAGAGAGAGAGAGAGAGAGGTTCAAGTTACTCCTTACTCCTGGTGTAACTTGAAAAGAGTTACATCTTTTTTAGACCATTGATTTCTATAAAATCTAATGGTTAAAAAAACACTAGTGACATGTCATCAACATTTAAGAATTAATGATTTAGTATCATTTAAGAGCATTAACTCTTTCTCCACCCTCCTTCCTCGCTGGGTACATCCTCTCTCTCTCTTTCTTTCTCTCTCTCAACGATAAATGGCTGTTCTTCAACAACACTGCTACCTGGAGCTGAGACTTCACTGGACTCAGGACTCACCATCCTTAATTATTTCCAATGAGAACTAAATGCTCCTCTCCTAGCACAGTGAAGAAGAGAGAAAAAAATCCCTGAAGGTTCCATTCCAGGCTGTCTTGCCTACCTTAACAAGATAGAGGTACCTTAACAAGATAGAGGTTCAGGTGACTAGGAAGTTGGAATTGTAGTTGCAAGGATTAAATTACAGTGTATTTTCCATATCAATCAAAATATTATGCATCATGGCAGAAACTAAAGCCGGATTCAAAGCTTTAATTTGGAATCATTACTGGCAGTCCTAGCCTGGTGTAACATCTTTTTCTTTTTTGAACCAAAAATAGATCTAACCCTTTACCAAATAAATGATAAAATCAAACATCAATCAAACTGGAAAGTCTTTTTTTTTTTTTTTTAACTTAAACGGTGGAAATTTTGATTCAAGGGTAACTAAGATAAGAATTAGTATGGGCAATATAAACTTCTTGTTGGACTCCATTCCTACAGCTTGTCAATGCCTTTAACAAGCTAAAACAGCTGGAGAAAAAAATACAGTGCCAACAGAAAAAGACAAGAAGGAAACATGTTCTCTCCTAGTGGAAAACATCGAAGCCATGGATGAGAAAAATCTAATGCATATATGCAGCAAGCAAAAATCCTTTTCAAGCACTGGAACTTCGAGTATTGGCATACTCTGGATTTATAGTGATTTATGTATATGCTAAAAATTCAATTTTGTACTCACTGCACTAGGTGTTATGGATCTATTTGAAGAAGATGAACAAGGCGACGGGGTCCAGTGAAGCTGAGTTCAGAGAGGTCTAGGCAAGAGAGAGAGAGAGAGAGATTTGCGACGACATTTAATGCTATTAAGTCACTGATTTTAAATTGATGACATGGTATTAGTGATTTTTTAACCATTAGATTTCATAGAAATCATTGGTTTAAAAAATGTGTAACTCGTTTTAAGTTACACTAGGTGTAACTTCAACCCAACTCATATATATTTGTTACTATCTATAATAGTTGAGGGAGGGTCACTCTCCCACGGCCCACAGGTTTTGCATTTGTTTTGATATAGTGTTTCTGTTCAACATAAAGTCAACTTCTTCTTCTGCTTTTTAATTTTTTTTTTTTTATATTATTATTATTAACTATTATATGATGTACAATAAGCTTTAAGTGGAGTATGCTCATCAATTGGTTGGGTAGGATACACATGTAATACAATGAGTCCTTTAGATGCCTTGGTCTATTATAGCTAGTTTTTTTGTTGTTGTCATTTCTCTTGTTCTTTGCTATTATCATTCTTCGTTTTTACTATTTGCTTGTCCTTTGTTGGCTATTATCTCCTTTGTCTTAACACACCGTCTACTTTCTTTGTTTAGTTGCCTCATGTTTTGCTTTATTTGGTTACTTTGAAAGTATCCAGAAACGATGTTTATATGCTTTATAATTCTGTTTCCAGACATGCCTTGTTGGAGCTGGCCCTGATGGAAAACACACAGCTTTAGAGGCAGTCACTATAGTTCTTGATCTGCCACCACCTCAACCAGGGTCAATGTTGGGGCTTACTTCAGTTGACAGTGTTTCTGCATCTGATCCAAAGGCGGCTCTGGCCTTACAGAGGCTAGTACAAGCAGCTGTAAGCATTTGACTAATACTATATATATATATATATATTGGGTTCTGAAGTTAAAATTTATTCTGCAAGTCCTATAGGCTAAATTTCATTCCTTATTGATTGCTGAATTAATGTGTGGAGCAAATATATTTGCAGGTATGGTTTCTTGGAGAAAATGCAAATTATGCTGCTTCTGAATATGCTTGGGAATCTGCAACCCCACCTGGTACAGCATTGATGATGTTAGATGCAGATAAAATGGTCGCTGCTGCCAGTTCACGTAACCCTACTCTAGCTGGTGCATTGACTCGACTTCAGAGGTGTGCTTTCAGTGGCAGCTGGGAGGTATAAATTCCCACCTGAGTGGTCATCCAACGGTTACTTGTTTACTGCATATATCTTTGAGATGCATTTTAGTATTCTAAACATGGTTAGCTCCCTACCTACCCCTGTCAGTATGGTGCTCACCTGATCATGCATTAATCGTTTTAATGATTTGTGGAATGTTTATATGTTGATAATTAGAATTATAATGTCTGTTAGAGCATTGACAAGCCTTGCCCTAATTTATTGTGCTTTATAGATGGGTGTGTACAAGTGTGCTATGAGTCTCTTTTTGACTAACAAACATGAATTTTATTTGTCAAACTAATCTAACTTAAACTTTATTTTAAGAGGTTAACTGCCTTAATTGCATCATTTTCTATTTTCTAGATGAGTAGTCTATGTATTGTCATTATACTTTTGAATATTACTTTTTTCTTTTTTCTTATATGGGTTGTACTAAATGGACACTTGCAGATTCGAATCATTGCTGCTCAAGCTCTTACAACCATGGCAATCAGGTCTGGTGAGCCTTTTAGGCTACAGATCTATGAATTCTTACACACTTTAGCCCAGGGTGGTTTGCAGTCTCAATTTTCAGAGATGCATCTCAGTAATGGGGAAGATCAAGGGGCCAGTGGCACAGGCATTGGAGTTTTAATAAGTCCTATGATAAAGGTTCTTGATGAAATGTACAGAGCACAAGATGATTTGATCAAGTAAGAGTTTGGTATTTGTTTTTTTAATTAATTGTTTTCTTTTTTGTCGCTTAGTTAAAATGTATCATTGGTTCTATAAAAACTCATAAAAGTTCCAATGTGGATAAACAGGGAAATACGGAATCATGACAATGCTAAAAAAGAATGGACAGATGAAGAACTCAAGAAACTTTATGAAACCCATGAGAGGTTGCTAGATCTAGTTTCCTTGTTTTGTTATGTTCCAAGAACAAAGTATCTACCTTTGGGGCCAATAAGGTACACATATGTGCTTGACTTGATTGATGATAATCCCCTGTCGTAATTGAAAAGTTTGAGATCAATGATGACCTTAGTGTTTCTTTTAGTGTGTAAAGTGTTTTATTTATCTATGCTTTGAGGTTTTATCTTGTGATTGAAATTCTGATGAGAACTTTATGAATTTGCTTTATTTCTGTTCTGTTGTGGCTGATCTTTCTTTAATTTCATGTTTAATATAGTTTCTAATGTTTTCTTTTCACATTTCTGATCTTTGATTCTACCCACTCCTCTTCTTTCAACCTAAAGTGCAAAACTTCTTGACATTTATTGCACACGGCACAATATAAGTGCATCGACTGGTTTGAGTGATCCTGCTGTTGCTACTGGAATTTCTGACCTTGTCTATGAGTCTAAACCTGCCCCTGCTGAGCCTGATGCACTTGATGATGACCTAGTAAATGCTTGGGCTGCAAACCTTGGTGATGATGACTTGTTGGGAAACAATGCACCGGCAATGAACAGAGTAAGAATTTACTTTTCTGTTAAATTTGAATTGGGCAGTTTGAGTTACTTCCGTATCCTTTTTGACTTATACAGATTCTCCTGTATACTCCCGTGTACATAGCTTGTTGCCCTTTTCCACATTTTACTGAATTTTCATTACTTGTTGAATTAAAAAAAAAGGATTTTCATCTTTTTAATTATGGGTTAGAAAGTACATGTGGTCACTCTTGTATTTTTCTTAAAAGTGTTAATGACTAAGCATGGGGCTGGAGCATTATATTCTTAGCTTCCTCTCTCCAGAAAACATTCTGAATGTTTCTGAGTGTTGGAAGTGGGAACTTCACGTGTGTTCGTGCACAGGGATAATCTGTGATGGGGCTGTGCCACATAAAGATTGATGTCACCAATTTATACATAAAATTATGGGTCTTTGTTCACCAGATCAAGGGCCTTTTACACGAAGTGACGAGTGAAAGTTTAGCGAGTGTTTATTTACGTAAAAAATAATCGTGCTCTTTTTGCTCATGTCTATTACTACTTGCCATTCAAATATAAGTGAATATATAAATAAATTTTTCTCCACCTCGATGGTTTGTATATTTGATTTCTTTGGATCTATAAAGGATTTTGCCATTTTACTGAGAAGTCATTTAGAGTTTTGTTGGATATAATTGTCTTTGATCTTGGTATGGGCGAACTGTATCTTACATAAATTGAGAATGGCCTTTTACTTCTCTTTCCTGAATGATTTTTGTGCCTAAAAAATATTTGCAGTACTATTCGTTGATTAGAAGGTACAAGCGGTGTATGAACTTGTTTCTGGAATTTAGATTCTAGTAGCCTTTAAATTTTGATATTGAGTTATTCAGAATCTTCTACTAAATATAGAATTGTACACCTTTTTTTTTTGGTTTGATTTTGAGCCACTATTGAATATTTTGAGCAATAGGATCATTTCAAATTTACTTCGTGATAGGTTAATGAATTTCTTGCTGGTGTTGGAACGGATGCTCCTGATGTTGATGAGGAGAACATCATTGCTAGACCTTCAGTTAGTTATGATGATATGTGGGCAAAGACACTTTTAGAAACTACAGAACTAGAGGTATGATTTTGTCAAATCCTAAACTTGGGCTTAGCATACAAAATGCTGGAGCTTGGAAGTATACATATCTCCAATGATTTCCTGGATAGAGCTCTTATTGACTTACTCTGTTTCTTGGCTCACAGGAAGATGATGCAAGGTCATCTGGGACATCTTCACCAGAGTCAACAGGATCAGTTGAATCTTCTATATCATCCCACTTTGGTGGAATGAACTACCCTTCATTATTCAGTTCAAAGCCCACCACATATGGGGCTTCACAAACTTCGGTACGACAATGCAATGCATCTCTGTTTTTTCTTTTTTCTTTCTTTGTTCATTATCTTTATCAGTCAAGCTCCTAGGACAATTTTGTTAAAACTTAAAAGTGTCAGGCACACTTCGGCAAGTGTGTACTTGATAGAAGTAAAATGCATAATTTTCAAATATAATTTACAATAACTTCTAATAGAAATATTTGTAACATATAACATACAATAACTTGTACCAGTTCCCTTCTTGAAATTATAGAGTTGTCTCTCTGTACATAATTTAGTTTTTTTGTATTGTTTAGACTCCTCTGTGTCTATTGTACATAGTCTCTTTGCAATAAAATTCACCTTACTTATCAAAGAGATGATAATAAGAAAAAATAACTCACCTCACTTATCAGGCAAGCAAAGCGGTTGGCCTTGGGGTTTTTACATTTTGTGCTTTAGGCACACTTTTGAACAACACGGCACCAATACCGAGCTGTTTTCTTTTTTGGAGACTGATAAAGTGCATAGTAGTTCCTTATAAAAAAAAAGTGCATAGTAGTCCCTTGATTGTACATTATTACACTGTACAGTTGAGAAAATTAAAAGCAATGTTAACATGAGGAAGCTAAAGTAAGTTTTGATACCATGTTGAATTGAGGGATGGAATGGAATTATCCATTCTACTATAGACAATGGGCTGTGTCCAAAATTTTTACTTTTGGGTGGAATGTTTGATCCCCTGCCCTCATTAATTAAGGAAATTATGTTACTGTCCATTTTCTTTTAAAGCCCATAAAATATAAGGGTCATATGAAGAAAATTATGTATTTCTTTCCTTTCAATTCTTTAATAAATTACACCCTTTAAAACCCGTGAAATGGAAAGGGCATAAGAGTGAATTATGTATTTCTTTCCTTTCGATTCTTTAATTTATGGCACCCAAACACACTAGAAGGAAATACTTTGTCCCTTTCTATTCTATTCCATTCCTTTCATTTCCTTAATACAACAATAGCAACTGCAAAGCCATTTTCCAAAAACTTTTGAGGTCAGGTATGCATCGTCAAGAGAATAATTGAGGTGGATCAAATGTATTCTTCTTTTGTCATTCATTCTATCTAAAGTCATACTCTGTCTTTCACTCCTTTAAAAAAAGAAAAAAGAAGTAATGCTCTATCACATTATGAATTAACATGTCTTTTTTACTATTTTTACTGGTGTTATTTTAGTTCTATCTCTACCTCTTTTTGATCCCTTAATGTATTTCACTCATCCTAATTGGTATATTAATTTCTTCTTTTGCATATGACCAAACTGTCTTAAATGACTCTCTCATCTTCTCCTAAAAAGGAGCTACCCTAATCTTTATATGAATTTCTACATTTTGTATTTCATCTTCTCTTGTTTTTCCACTTATTATCTTGAGATTCTCATTTTAGCTACGCTTTCTTTTGCATATGACCAAACTGTCTGAAATGACATTATCTCATCTTTTCCTCAATAGGAGCTGCCTCTATTTTTTAAAAAATTTCTTCATTTTGTATTGTATTTTTCCTTATTTTTCACTTATTCATCTTAATTTTGTCATTTCAACTACGCTCATTTTATGAACATGTTGCTTCTTAAAACAGTATAACATTCAATATCATATAGCATGGTGGATCTTATAGTAGCTTATAAAGCATCCCATATAATTTATTAGATATTCTGTGATCACACAATACTTCTGGTGCACTTCTCCCAGTCATCCGCCTTACTCTTATCCTTTGATTCATATCATTTTCAATTTCTCCATTTTTATGAATTATTAATCAAAGTTAAAGAAATACTCATTCGTTGGTATTTCTTGATGATCAAAATTTACAAATCCTTTATTTCTGTTTCTACGTTTACCTAACTTGAACTCCATGTACTATGTCTGCTTAACTTAAAACCTTTAGATTCTAAAGGATCCCCCCATATTTCCTGCTTTGGGATTAACTCAATGTCTAGTCTCATCTATTAAAACTATGTTGTTTTAAAAAAAACTAAAGGGACTTCATCTTGAACTGGTCTAGTAAGTTCATTAATAACCTGTGCAAAGAGATATATACTCAAAGCTAATCCCTGATGTAAACCTATTGTGACTGAAAACTCGCTTGTGATGCCAAAACTTGTTCTCACACTATTTACAACTTCGTTATACATATCCTTAATCACTTTAGTGTACTTTAGAGGAACACCTTTTTTTCTGTTGTTCCTTGATTTCTACTAGTGACATGTCTTTTCTATGGAAAAGCATTGGAGGTCGAAGGTGCCACCCAGAGTTGAATTCTTTTTGTGGACTGTGGCTTTGGGGAAAATCTTGATTATAGACAATCTGCATAAGAGACGTTTGCTTATGATAGATTGGTGTTATATGTGCAAATGTAGTAGGAGTTTGTGGACCCCTTACTCCACTCACTAAGCATTTTATTGATGCTAAAGATCTTATTGAAAAGGTTGACAAACATCCTACACCCAGTTTACCCAGACATTTCCAAACTTCAATGCACTTGAAACACTTAAAGTCTCTTGACTTCATATCTCTTGTCTTAACAAGTTTATAAATATTCTTTTCTCCATTCGTAGTCCCCAACTTGCTAAACACCTAATCATAATCCTTAAACCAGCCTCTCTGACAACCTGCTTTGCCTACTTCATTGCCACTTCATAATTTTCAGAAGCGGTATTGTCTGTACACTGGATATGTTTTTAGAGTTCTCTCTCTTTAATCAAATGGCTGCTTGAACCTCTTCATTCCACCACGAAGTCTCTTTTTTCTACCCCACATACTTTAAATTCTACAAGTACTTCTTTCCTTTCCTTTAACTTCCAGAAGATTGAGCCTAAATTGAAATATTAGGGAAGAGAAAAAAGCGCATCTTATCAGATATTGATCAAGACAGACCTGGCATCGCTGCTTTTTATATCTCCATGAAACATAGTGTTGCAATCTGGGCGAAAAAGTAGCGGTCAGGCCCAGCTTTTGTAATTCTAATGGAAATCCACTTTTTATCCTCTTCAGCCATAGCTCTACTTGAATGTTAACAAACAGATGCAAGACATTGCTTAGTAGCCTCTTTTGGTGTTTCCAACTTTGTCACTGCAAATACAACGTCCTTTTGATTTGAAGGATTAATTGTGACTCACTTCAGTTACCCTATAATAGGAGAGGCCAATGGCGAGCAGGTTTAGCAATCCATCAACAGGTGTTACCTCTATGTATGAGGGTGTAAATTCTCCGGTTAGTTTCACTGCCTTCTCTCTGTCAATTTTTGTACTTATCAAGAGAAACATATAACTAGTTTACTATTGTATGATCAGACTTAAATTGTTAATTCACCATTTATTTTTCTTTTCCTTTCCATCAGATTAGAGAAGAGCCTCCTCCATACTCATTTGAGTCATATGAGAACCCCTTAGCTGGGCGTGGATCCCAGAGTTTTGGGTCCCAAGAAGAGGAACGAGCTTCATCTGGAAATCCAAAGTTTGGAACGGCACTCTATGACTTCACTGCAGGTGGAGATGATGAGGTTAGTTGAGTCCTGTTGATTTAATCTGGTTTCTGGACTACAAATTGTTAGGCAAATGATTCAAGAAGGTCTGGCCACCAGTGTTTTAGCGTGCACACTACCCCTTTGATGCTTCGATTCTGTGGAAAATTGAAAGCTGAGGTTTATTTATTATTTTAAATTGCATATGATTAAATGTCTTTTTTCTTGCAGTTAAATTTAACAGCAGGAGAAGAGGTAGAAATCGAGGACGAAGTGGATGGTTGGTTCTATGTAAGTAAATGGAATTAAGGGATAAAAATTTGAAAAAAGAAACCCAAGTTTTTTTACTTGTTAGTGCTGAGTCTAGATAGCAAGAGGCTACATGTAATTGAATATCTTCGAACATGTTGCTAATGTTACTGACTGCTTTGTGGAGATAGGATATCAGTTTTACTAGTAAAGTCTCTGCTTAATATTCCATCACTCTTGTTACAGGTGAAGAAGAAACGCCCTGGGAGGGATGGCAAGATGGCTGGGTTGGTGCCAGTCTTATATGTTAATCAATCTTGAGTATGTAGCAAATAGGTTTCATCCATCATTTCTCATTTTTCATTATTTAGGAGGCAATATGATCTCATTTGTGTTTATTGAGCATTTCTTCAGCAATTTAGTCCTCATTCTTTATCGGGTCATACATCCTGCTAGAGTTTCATTTGGGTGGTGGTCTTGTCTATGCTTCTTGAAAGTTTCACACTGCCTTTTTACCATGTACCGGAGACTCCAAAGCATCCAGATTTTCAGTTGTGGAAGTTCCTTGGAGAATGAGTTGTGTTGATCCTTTGTTTATAGTTCTTATTTGTATCATTTACATGTTCAAATTATATCCAAATTTGTAGCATATACAGCTTGTGAGGTGTAGCTATAAATGTGTACCCATTCATTTTATTAGTAAATTGATTTTAGCATCTTTTTCTTCTATTTGATTGCTTACTTGTCCTTGGTTCTCTCATTTGAAATAGGGAGTTGATTGACAGTTAAATTGTTCATTAAATCCAAGGAAAAAGTGCTCCTAATTTATTTATTTTTATTCTTTCGGTATTGGACTGCAATTTATTTCCTCCTGAAGTTCATGTCCTAGGCTTTTAAATGGGTACTTGAGTGCGGGAAAAAGTTTTCCTTCAAACTGGTTTGGAGCTATCTTGCTCCTACTTATCATGTTACTATTTGAGAGATCATTTGTGTAGCTTTAGTGACATAACTTTTTTAATGAGTCAGATGACTTGTCTATATATATAGACAAAGTTGAGGGAAAATCCAATTAGATTTCAAATTAGAATTCAATTAAAGTATAATTTTGCGTCATGTGTCCCATTTAATCTAAGTTTTTAAATTTTTGTGGCAAATGAGTTGAGTTAGTGTATAAATTGGGTTTCCTATTGAGATAGATATGTTTGAGTTCTCAATTTTTTTTTTAAAGTAATGCAATAAGATCACGTCATGTACACCTTACTAACATCCTATAAAAAAATGAAATCTTTTCTTGGTTTGGATTTTTTTCAATCATCTTAACATCTTTTTTATGGTTTGGATTTTTTTCAATCACCTTAACGAAGGTGGACTTAAACCAAGCCATCCCTTCTTATGAAGTGGCAATGAAGATTTCCAAAGGAAAATAAAAGGCCATGGTGCTCATATTTGGCTGTTAAGTACCTCTCTCATGGCAAAAATAAATTGACCAACCCATGTCTAAAGTATCCTGCATCTAGAAAGGTATTATTTGGTACAAAAAGACTTTCAGGCAAAACTTGAGTTAGACTTTGGTTGGGCAATGGTAGGCTGATTCACTTATGGGATGATATTTATGTTATTTTTTCTCTAAACTAATGTGTATATTTTTTAAATGGTTTCTATCTAGATATTTTATATGCGAAGATCTTGGAACATATTAAACTATAATTGAGCTGAACGATCTCATGCACATATCCTCAATAAGAAATAGTAAAATACTATTGGACCAATTTATTTTTTTATTTTGTGTTGTATTTAGTAGAATTTCACGGACAATGATTGTAAATTAATATTGTATATGTAGTATTCAATAGTGATTTTTAAAATTATATATGTAATAATAGTGTAATAAGAAATTTGGCATAACTAATATCATGAAAATTGTAAGGAAAAATCAATTTTAATACCTCTAAATGTCCTGATCGAACTAATGTCCTATATATTTAATAACCCAAACTAACATCAATAGCACCACTACATTTTTATTATTCCTGTGCATTAGTATGGGTTACATACTACTTTAAATAATACACATGGATAGTTTTGTAATTCGCCACGTAATGGGTTGGAAAAGATAGTTTCAAATAAAGAAAATTCAAGGTTAGCTTGATGGCTTTTAAACTTAATTGAAAATTCTTCAAGCTTGCTCATCAACTTTAGTTTCAATGAAAGATTTATGAATTGGATCGTTGAGAGTGTTTCAACAGTAAGCCTGTGAGAGGATTAAGGCAAGGGGATCCTCTATCTCCTCACCTGTTCATTATCAATAAGGAAGTTCTTTCTAGGTTATTGGGGAAAGAATTTAGAGAGGGTAGAATCAGTACGGTGAAGGTGAATGTTAATAGCTCAGCCATCACTCATGTTGTGTGCGTAGATTATAATGTTCTACTCTAAAAGGCTAGTAGAAGGGAAGCATATGCTATCAATGATTATCTTGATTTGCATTGTAGATGGTTTGGTCAACTCTACTAAACATAGATAAATAAGGGGTTCACTTCTCCAAACTCACTCACCAACAACACGTAGGGTATTAAACAAATCTTCAAAATGAAATCCCTTCAACATGATGCTGTGTACTTGGGTGCTCCTCTATTTCTTTCAAAGGCAACCTCAAAATATTTTAAGTTCCTACAAGAAAGTTTAGAAACTAAGTTAAAAAGTTGAAGAAGAGTCTTTCTTGGGCAGGGAGATGCACCATGATTAAATCTGTAGCTAAAACTATTCCAACTTACTCCATGTCAACCTTTGACGTTCCCTCAAAAGTGTGACAATTTAGATGTTTTGACCAAAAAGTTTTGGTGGAATTCAAAAAATTCAAATGACAAGTACTTGGCTTGCAACAAACTTTGTCACCTTAAGAGTAGAGGGGCCCTTGGTTTTAAAAAGAGCAAATAATTTGAGAAGAGAAATGTTACAACCATAAATTATTTTACAATATTTTTACAAACTGTTGTTGTGACAAGCTCTTATTGGTCCTCATCTGAGTCCTCTACTGACGCCACTTTTTCACTTACCAATAATCATTCATTGCATCAATAATTTGTCAAAAAGTTTGTAGCTGTAGCAATTTCCATTTAAGAAAGCTTTACTAGAAAAACTTGCTTGGATGATTGCCTAAAAAAGAGATAGCTTGTGTATGAGTGTTGTAAGGAGTAAATACAAGGTGGGATATGACTGGCTTCAAAAGGAGCCTATAAATAATGCTTCGCCAATTTAGAGAGTTATACAGAAGACACAATCCTTGATCATAAGGGTGCATGTTATATGGTTGGGGATGGTGCTTCTATAAATGTTTGGTTGGATCAATAGATCATTGGGTGCCTTAGTTAGAAAATTTCAAACCAACACCAAAGGATGAATCAACTCTTGAATCCTTTGATGGTGTCTAGCCTATTCAATTCTGGAACTCATTGCTGGACTAGACTATTGTTGCAAGAATGGTTTGATTCTAATTCTACCCAAGCAATTTTAAAGATTCCCCTTCCTCTAAGATCTAGGCTTGACAAGCTTATATGGGTGAAGGACACAAAAAGAATCTTCTCTGTGAAATCTATGTGTAAAGTTAGCCAAGACCAGCCAGGGAGCTCTGTTAATCCTCCTATACCTTGGCAAAAACTATGGAAGATCAAGGTCAATGAAAGGGTCAAAATGTTATTGTAGAGGATTAGATCCAATTTGCTACTAACCAAAGATAATTTTTCGAGGAGATTAGGGACTGATGATGCTAATTGTGCACTATGTTGTGAAGAAGTAGAAATAAGGGCAATTTTTTTTTAAATTTCCTTGTTGCAATGGCAATTTGGTTTGGCTGTAGTTGGTGTTTCAATATAGTGAAATTAAATATTGGCTCTAATGAAGATATTATAAAGATAGTATTAAAGCCTCCTATCTAGATGATGAACATTGGGCTGTAAGATGAGGATTTGATTGGGCTATGCACCATGCCAGGGGCGGAGCCATAGGCCCATAGCATAGCTTGGAGGCCATGGGCCGCCCAATTTTTTATTTAAAATTCTCTTAATGTGTATGGTTTTCTCTTAATGAATTAAACAACTAATCAGTGATTTAAAACCCATAATTGACTGTCTATTTTTTAACCCCCAAAAAAGAAAGTACTACTAAAACAACGTTTCTCATTTTTTATTTTTTCCCTCTCTTATTTGGTAAGTTTTAATCGTCAAGTTCATATAGTGAGTATTTAATAAAACAATTTTCTATTGCAGATTTTTATTATTTAGAATTAAGCTTTTTGTCGCTGTTGTTAAGCTTTAAATTGTTTATCAATGTTTGAATTAACTCAAAATGTTAAATGAAAAAAAAAAGAAAATTTGAGGAGATTTAATGTTAGAGAGTGATAGTACTCAAAAAAATTATAATAAAAAATAATGGTAATTTTTTATTATTATATATATTGATTGCAAAATTTGTGTATATTAAAATTTATAAAGATAATAATTTTATCTTCAAAATTATATATATATATATATATATATATATAAAAATGATCCTTTTAAAATTTCTATGTTTGACTAAGTCAAACCCAGCCCATATTGCCAATCATGGCCCAATATAACCTCTAATTATTTTATTAATAATAATAATTTATTAACTAATGTACAATATTTTGCAAAGTTTATTACATATAAAATAATCTTTAATGATTGCACACATTGATGACAATTTGGCCACACAATCCAACATCTCTTGCTTGGCCAAATAGGCCGAGATGTACAATCATTATTGAGCCCTTAATATAATTTATAAGGACATTGTTTAATTCAAAAACTTAAATTTATGCATTTTTCTAATTATTTTACATTAATCTCTCAGTTCTTACTCTACAAGTACAAGTTCTTGTGAGGTGGGGTGAGGGCTTTAGTGGCAGTTCCAAGAAATATTTTTAGGGTGGTCACTAATTAAGAAACTTAAATTATACAAAAATTAATAAAAAAAATTTGAATATATCAACATCACAAATTATGCATACAAATACATGAAGTTTTATAATTTTATTTTACAAGTTTTTATATTTTGAATTAGTTATATGATAGTTTCATTACTAATGTCATAAGCTACATCTATTCAATGTACATAACTAAGTAATCATTCATTCACTATTGTGTTTGTAGCATTACTCAATTAAGATGAAAATTCAACTCAACTTTAATTTTTGCTATTACATTATTTTGGTTTTATGCATATCATTATGGATTTTTCTTAATACTTTAATTTTGTTTTCGTAAATAGTGTTACTCTATTAAAACTTCTACGTGTAAAAGCTATAAACACACTGCCTCACCCCTAATGACTTCAACTAGTCTACTTTTTGTCTTTAACAATTGCTACCCCACTCCCACGCATGATCCACTCAAGAGACAATTAGACAATAAATCAATAGTAAACGTACTAAGAGCACTCACATAGGTTAATGCAAAATACTGAAAATAGTATTAAAGGTTATTTTTTACATTTAACCCTAAAATTCACCTACAGATTAGCTAAAAAATTTGTGTAACCAAAAAAAGCGAGAAAAGAACTTCATTGTTACCATTGCTATGTAAAGTGATAAAATAAAAATAAAAAATAAGAGAAAAGATATATGAATTGGGAGAATAAAAAAAAAATTGATATAAAATAATATTTTAATAAAATGTAATGTAAAATAAATAATCTGATATGAGACGTTTTGAAAAATGATTGTGTAAAATATAAAAGATACATTCCTATGCTAAAATAGACAAAAAAAAAAAAAACACAAATTAATGTGAATATCACAATAATTCAATAAGTAATATAACATATAACTTTAAAGCCTTCTACCCGAGGCCCAAGTTTCATAAAAAGAGTAAGGGTCCGTTTGGATACAACTTATTTTGCTGAAAGTTGAAAATACTGTAGCAAAATAATTTTTAAATGTGTGAATAGTACTGTGAGACCTATTTTTAAAAAAAAGTTACTGAAAAGTAAAGTTTGTAAGTTTCGTAAACAACGCATGGGACCCACATATGTGCACTGTATATGGGAGAAAAGTCCACAATTGCGGCTTAAAAAAAGAAAAAAAAGAGAAGGAAACGTAAAACTCAAAACACAGACGCGCAATAAGCCCAATCCAAATAGGGCTTAAGTCAATAATTTGTTATGTCACTTTATTCTCTAATAGTAGTATACTATCTATCGAAATTTCAAACTCTAATAACTTTATTCACATGGGGGGAGGGCCGGACAACAGCAAGAGTGAAAAATGAAATAGAGAAGAAAGAATTGAAGAAGACAAAGCACATGAACTGAGCAAGAAGATGACGATGAAGATCTAAAGAAGAAGTCGATCAAATAGTCGTCTAAAGGTTTTTCTCAAGGTGGTCTTTTTTTTTTTTTTTTTCCCTTCAGGGTGGTCAATTTTTTCTTTAAGGTATACAAATCATAAAATTTTAAATATATTATATATAAATTTTTTTTAAAATTTTCAGATCAGTGGTCCAGTGATCACTCTGCCTTTAACGTGGTGCTGCCATTGGAGGGGCTTAAGTGCTGTGGTTCAACTTTCTAAGAATGAGTTATATGTATATAGATTAGGCTAGAGTAGCACTTCGGCAAAAAAAAAAAAAAAAAAAAAAAAAAAAAAAAAAGTCTATCTATATATAAGAGGAGTTTATTTGAAAAATCTAACTGATCAAAAGAGAAAAAAATCTCTCATTTTCTTTTACTTTTTATGCGGGTGTAACCAACCTACCCAACATTTTCATATTGCTTTTGCAAGTCCAAATCAGGAGGCAGGACAGTTATTTGGTTGTTGAATTCCAAGCAACGCCATCACACTTACAGTCAACTGTGATTTGGACACAGCACGCCGAAGTGGAAAACGTTTCTCGCATTTATAAATGGCTTTAACCACGCAGGTGCATGCATGAGCAAGATACTTTCAATTATTTGCTTTCATTCTAACAGGGAAAAAGAAAAACTATGGTTCTGATCGAGAAAACAACTTCTATCATGGTAAGTCATTATCCTGCTAAGATTGCCACTACGGTCTCAAAGGAACTCCGCGTAGCATATGGTAGACTCTGTAAATGCAAATGACAAAGACACAACAAATTTTCAATGTTTTTTTTTTTTTTTTTCACAACAGTTTAGTCGATGAGCTTCTATTTGTTCTCGCCTAGTTTTACTATTGATATCATATTTTTCACTACCAATAATAACGGGTGACTTGACTCACTTCGACAATTGTAATTTTTTTTTTTTACTTATGGAAATGGAATACAGCCAAAACTCCCAACTCCCAACTCCCCACTCCCCACTCCTGTGGTTTGATCAAAATTAATTTAAGTGGCTTCCTGGTTGAGTCTTATCATGTCACATCATGTGCATTCCCTACTCTTATTTTGCTACATCTTATTTTCTTTTTAAAATCAAGCTTCAGTACTGCTCCTATGGTGGCATTACACACATCACACATGGTACTCATCACAAGAGGAGAACTGAAAGCTAATAGGGCTTTGCTCGATTGCTGAGAATTCCAAATCTTGAAAGTTATAACTTTTTGAGGGCTTAAACTAGCAAGATTAAAATTTTTGTGAGTATTGATATTTGTTTTGTTTAGTTTTATTTAGAATTTGAACTTTTATCATATTATAGAGATACAAAATTTTAAAATGTAGATCTAAATATTTAAAGATAATCTTATACATATTATTATTTTGAATACTTGATAGTCAACAGTTACAATGGGGTGTAGAGAATTGAATTTTAGATTACTCTATTGGAAATACTTGTAATTAAAGAATTATTAATTTGAGTATTATAAATTCTTTTTTAAGGATCTATAGTCGGTCTCAAAATTTTGGGGCTAAGCCTTTATTGTTATTATTTGTTGGATAATTTTTTAAAATGACAATCCTTGAAAATTAAAATAAATATGATTTGGGTGAAAAAAAAAATATTTTTGTTCTAAAATTAATTGTAAATAAATGATAAAAAAAAAAAAATCCTTTGAGCATGAATAATCATTTTATTTGGATGAAAAATATGTGCAATTAATGGTGGATTTTATGTGGTTGTGACTTTGTCATTCCATTGTCATAGAAATACATTATGCTAAACTATAGAATGTGCATCCTTCGTCAAAAGGTTCTTGTCCTGCATCGTGCACCACCAATTAATTTAAGACACGTGTCTCTTAATTTTTGTTTATTTTTAACACTGCTATGTGGCGTTTGGTATGAGGGAATTCACATTACTCTTGGCATCTAGATTCCTAGAAATGTGATTCATTGCAATCTGGATGCCTAGGAATGTAGTTATTCCTATGTTTGGTTTCATTGAGAATTTCTTAAAATTCCTAGAAATATGAAATGATAGTGTCTAGTTTATTCTCAAGAATCTTAAATGAATTATTTATTTTCTTCATTCTATCCTTAGATTTAGATGTGAACTACTAAGTCTTTTTTTTTTAAAACTTCCTCTAAATAAATAATGAAAAACAAAATATAAACTATTAATAATTTGTTAAACAACACGCACACAACAACAAAAGTGAATATCTGACAATAATGGAGGGTCCCCTTCAAACTTTTTTTTTTCCCACACGTGAAACCTAAATAGAACTTTGTTAAAGAGTATATCAACAGAGTTGTCTATCTTGTTTATGTTATTTTCGTGGGACAAGATAAAGACAAGAGAAAATATATTGATGATTTGTTTTATATTTTATCTTAATTGCTTAAATGATAAGAAAAAATGGTTAAAATTGTCAATTTATAAAAAATACAATTTCTTTTAAGTTTGGGAATTTGGATACCCACTTGTTTTAAAGGGAATCCACATTCCTACTGAAAGGGGTTTAAAGGGGGAATTCAGATTTCCCTAGCATGTGATTCCCTGGCGTGATTTGCAACTAAACATGAGAATCTTTAAACATTTTTAGGAATTCTAAAATATTACCCCATAGCAAACGCCACACTAATGTCTCTTTATACTGAACTATAGAACTGAAACGTTTTTTTGTTTTTGTTTTTCAACCTAGGTTTGGATCACCTTTTACTACTTTTGCCGCTAAATCAGTAAGAAGACCAATAACTACTCATTTAAATTCGGTTTCATTTAACTCAACTTGTAAAGTCTTTGATGGTTGAATAAGAGATCTAGAGTTCAATCTCCACCTACATCAAAAACCGATTAGTGTCTTGAACTGATGATAAAGGAACAGACACAATAAGTTGAAACTCTCTAAAAAAAAAAACCATTTAAAATCCATTAAAAAAAAGATTTCCTTAATTCTTAATTAAAAAGCTAACGGACTAAAACCATACTGAAGGGGAAGAATTTGGGCACAAAATGGGCCTGACGACCCGTCAGCTGTGGGCCAATAATGGACGGGCCCAATATGAAAAGTCAGTAGGCCCAAAGGCCATAGGGGCTTTTGGTAAGAGATGCTTGCGGTCCACGTTTGATGTAAGAGTCGTATAAGGAAGGGATCCCGCGATCCACGATGAAGAGGATTCCTACATGGAAACGACTTCTACTCCAAGTAAGAGAAGTCCACCCTCTACTACTATAAAAGCTCCACGACCCTCACTTATCAAGGTACGCATAATTTTACCCTCTCTAGCACTCTAGAGTTGTGAGCATATTTTCTAACTTAACCTTCGGAGGGTCTTCGGCCGGCACCACACCGGTGCTCTCTGTAAGGTTTCTCCTTCTTTGTGGTGTGTAGATCAATATTCAAGCGATTAGGAACCGTGCGGCTCATTGGTGAAACTCTTGACTTCATCAGTTGGCGCCGTCTGTGGGAAAGCGGTTAAGTAGAGATCCAAAAACTCGTACTAACGTTTTTCAGGACTTAAGGGTTGCATGGTACTCACTCGCTCGATGGCAACCACCAACGACGTTCAGGGAGACGAACAACCCAGTACTGCCCTCGAAAGACAAGTTCGGACCCTCGCTGCCGCAGTAGAACGTCTCACCAAACAAAATAACGACTTAGAAGAACAGCTGCGTCAGAAGAATGCAGAACAGAACGACCTGCAAGAAGAAGAAGAAGGGACCAGCGCTGCAAAGAGAAACCAGGAGAAACCTGAAGGCAGCCATGCCCCAAGCAGGCCGGAGAGGCAGAACATGAGCATGCCATCCCTCACAAATGCGACACCGCCACAGATTGCCGCGGAGATGCAGGCGATGAGGGAACAGATGGAAGTAATGATGAATGCGCTCAAAGGGCGGGTTTCCAGCGATCTAGACGACTTGGTCAACCGTACTGACTCGCCCTTCACTGCGGCCGTGAACGCCTTCCCCTTGCCGCATAAATTCCGCATGCCTCATATAGACAGCTACGACGGAGTAAAAGATCCCCTGGACCATCTGGAGACATTCAAGACCCTAATGCACCTACAAGGGATAGCTGACGAGATCATGTGCAGGGCCTTCCCCACGACGCTCAAAGGCCCCGCGAGGATATGGTTTAGTCGACTAACACCAAACTCCATAAGCACCTTCAAGGAGCTAAGTGCTCAGTTTACTACACATTTCATCGGGGGACACAGATACAAGAAGTCTACGGCTTGCCTAATGAGTATTAAGCAACGGGAGGACGAGACGCTGAGGGCCTACATAACGCGCTTTAATAAGGAAGCGCTCTCAATAGACGAAGCAGACGACAAAATACTGGTTGCTGCCTTCACGAACGGGCTTCGAAAGGGCAAATTTCTGTTCTCGTTGTACAAAAACGACCCTAAAACCATGGCAGAAGTACTCTACAGAGCGACGAAGTACATGAACGCAGAAGACGCGTTGGAGGCTCGAGATGATAAGCCGAGGAAGAGGGAACGACAGGAGGAAAGACAGAGGGATCAAGGGTCGAAGAGACCAAGAGTGGACGATCGAAGACTTGAGCGACGATCTAAGCCATCCGGAGGAAGATTCACGAGCTTCACACCGTTGACGGCTCCGATAGATCAAGTCCTGATGCAAATCAAGGACGAAGGGGCCCTAACCTTCCCCGGGAAGTTGAAGTCAGACCCCAGCAAAAGGTCAAGGGACAAATACTGCCGCTTCCACCGCGATCACGGCCACGACACAGCAGAATGCTATGACTTAAAGCAGCAGATAGAAGCCCTTATAAGACAAGGGAAACTACAAAAATTTGTAAGAAAAGAGAGGACGGACCAGCCACCTCAAGAGCCCCAGCCACGGAGGGATAATGAGCGTCCCAGACCACCAATCGGAGACATAAGGATGATTGTAGGGGGTACACCAACAACCGGGTCGTCCAAGAAAGCCCGAAAAACTTACCTCCGAATGGTCCAGAATGTTCAGCTGACGGGCTCGGAACCAAAGATAGCACGGATAGATAGCTCAATCGTCGGGTTTTCAGAGGACGATGCACGGCGTCTTCACCACCCGCATGACGACGCATTAGTTGTCACCTTACGAGTGGGAGAATACAACTTACACCGAGTATTGGTCGACAATGGTAGCTCGGCGGACATCCTATACTACCCAGCGTTCCAGCAGATGATGATTGAGAAGGAGCGGTTAATACCAACAAATTCCCCGTTAGTAGGGTTTGGAGGAACGAGAGTATTCCCATTAGGAGCGATCACACTGGCAGTAACGGTGGGCGATTATCCCAAGCAGATCACTCGGAACGTAACATTCCTCGTAGTCGACTGCTCATCAGCATACAATGCTATCCTCGGACGGCCAACTCTCAATAGCTGGAAGGCGGCTACCTCGACGTACCATTTGATGATTAAATTCCCCACGGAGTATGGGGTCGGCGAGTTGCGCGGGAATCAGGTGGCCGCCCGCGAGTGCTACGTAGCCATGTTGGAAATGGATGACCACCAGCACGCCATGTGCATAGAAGAGAAGCGGGTCGCAGCAGAACCAGTAGAAGAACTAGAGGAAGTGACTCTAGACGAGTCAAGACCCGGACGGACAACTAGGATGGGGACGTCGGCCAGTCAACCCACACGGCAGGCCCTAAAAAGGTTCCTAAGGAATAATAAGGATATTTTCGCCTGGAGCCACGAGGACATGCCGGGCATCGATCGTTCAGTCATAGTTCACAGGCTAAATGTGAACCCCACATTTTCGCCCGTGAGACAGAAAAAGAGAGTATTCGCTGAAGAGCGAGACAAAGCAATAGCCGAAGAGGTTAGGAAGCTCCTTGAGGCAGATTTCATTCGGGAAGTATATTACCCCGACTGGCTAGCAAACGTAGTGATGGTCAAGAAGGCAACAGGGAAGTGGCGAATGTGCGTCGACTTCACGGACCTCAACAAGGCTTGCCCGAAGGACAGCTTCCCATTACCTCGTATCGATACCTTGGTAGACTCAACGGCAAGGCACCAACTCTTGAGCTTCATGGATGCCTTCTCCGGCTACAATCAGATCAAAATGGACGAGGCTGATCAGGAGAAGACCTCCTTCATCACAAGTCAGGGACTATTTTGCTACAAAGTAATGCCGTTTGGGCTAAAGAACGCAGGAGCAACCTACCAAAGGCTAATGAATAAAATGTTCGCGCATCAGATTGGGAGAAATGTGCAAGTGTATGTTGACGACATGCTTGTAAAAAGCATCTTGGAACACGATCACCTGAAAGACCTACAGGAGACATTCGACACTCTCAGGTCGTATAATATGAAGTTAAATCCGAACAAGTGCGCATTTGGAGTGACGGCAGGAAAGTTCTTGGGGTTCATGGTTTCCCATCGAGGTATAGAGGTTAACCCAGAGAAGGTTCGGGCCATCATGGAGTTAGAACCGCCGAAGACAATCAAGGATGTGCAGAGATTAAACGGTAAAATTGCAGCTCTGAATAGGTTCGTCTCAAAGGCGACGGACAAGTGTCTCCCATTCTTCCGTACGTTAAGGAAGTCGTTCGTATGGACGGACGAATGCCAGAAAGCATTTGAGGACTTGAAGAAGTACCTGTCGTCGCCACCATTGCTAAGCCCATCTAAGCCTGGGGAAGAACTCTACCTCTATTTAGCGGTTTCACAAGCAGCAGTCAGCGCGGCACTAATTAGGGAGGAGGACGGATCACAGAAACCCGTCTACTTCATAAGTAGGGCGTTCCGGGGAGCGGAAGAAAGGTATTCTCAAATGGAGAAGTTGGCTTTCGCGCTGGTGACGGCGGCCAGAAAGCTCAAGCCATACTTCCAGGCGCACACAATAGTAGTCCTAACGGATCGACCCCTGCGGAGAGCCATGAGTAGCCCGGACACCGCAGGACGCATGGCCCTGTGGACGGTTGAACTGAGCGAATTTGACATACAGTATCGTCCGCGAAACGCAATTAAGGGACAAGCCGTGGCCGACTTCATTGCAGAATTTTCCAGGACAGAAGACGTGGGGACAGACACAAAGGCTCAATGGAGCATCCACACGGACGGATCCTCCAACAGGTGTGCAGGAGGTGCTGGTGTACTAATCCGTACCCCCGACGGAGATAGAATTGAATGCATGATACGTCTGGACTTCCCCACGACAAACAATGAGGCCGAATACGAAGCTTTAGTAGCTGGACTAGACCTCGCAAAGGCGGCAGGCGCGGAATCCATGGTCATACATTGCGATTCCCAGGTGATAACAAGTCAAATCAATGGCATCTACGAATGCAAGAGTGAGAAGATGAGAAAGTACCTGAACGAAGTGAAAAAGCGGATCGGTGATCTCACAGTAAGATTTGTTCAAATCCCAAGGGAAGAAAACGAATGTGCTGACCGTCTTGCAAAGGCAGCCTCAGCAGAGCCCATGATCGTTCCCGAACAGGTATTGTCATTTGTACAACCCTCCTCACTCATTGATGACGGAATAAAAGTGCAGGAGCTGAATTCTGAAAATTGTTGGACCACGCCACTGATAGCGTACTTGAAGATGGGCGCACTACCCGAAGGAAAAAACGAAGCCAGGAAGCTAAAGGTCCATGCCTCGCGATTTGTACTGATAAACAATATCTTATACAAAAGAGGGTTCTCACGCCCGTACTTGAGGTGCCTGGGTCAAGACGAAGCCGACTACGTAATGAGGGAAGTGCATGAGGGCATCTGCGGAAACCATTCAGGGGCACGATCCTTAGTGAACAAACTGATCAGAGCGGGGTACTACTGGCCGACAATGCAAAAAGACGCACAAGCGTACGTCAAAACATGCGACAAATGTCAGAGGTTCAGTAACCTGATCAGGCAGCCGACCGAGGAGCTGACACCTATGACGGCCCCTTGGCCGTTTGCCCAATGGGGACTAGATATCATGGGCCCCTTCCCAATGGCCGCGAAACAGCTCAAGTTTCTGGTAGTTGGAATTGACTACTTCACCAAATGGGTAGAAGCAGAGGCCTTGGCCACTATCACGGAGAAGAACATCCGGAGTTTCGTTTGGAGGAACATTATATGCAGGTTCGGGATACCCAGGGTGTTCGTCTCCGACAACGGAAAGCAATTCGATAACGGAGCATTCAGGAGTTTCTGTTCAGAACTAGGGATCAAAAATCACTACTCCTCGCCCGCACACCCTCAAGCCAACGGGCAAGTTGAAGTTACGAACCGGTCCTTACTGAAGATCATCAAGACCCGGCTGGATGGGGCCAAGGGCATCTGGCCTGACGAACTACCAAGCGTCTTATGGGCGTACCGTACAACCACAAGAACACCAACTGGAGAATCTCCGTTCAGACTGACATACGGAAGCGAAGCCGTCATTCCAGCGGAGGTCGGGCTCACTAGCTATCGAGTGGAGAACTACGACAAGGACGGCAACGAAGAAGCCCTACGGCTCCAGATGGACTTGATAGACGAGGTCCGGACTACAGCCGAACAGAGGTTGGCAAGGTACCAGAACCTCATGGCAAAATACTACAACTCCAATGTCAAACACAGGGACTTCCAGATTGGAGACCTTGTGCTACGAAAAGTAATGGGAGCTGCCAAAGATCCAGCGCAAGGAAAGCTCGGCCCCAACTGGGAAGGACCCTACAGGATCTTGTCTTGGCAAAGAAAAGGGACCTACCACCTCGAAACCATGGACGGACAGAAGCTTCAGCACCCATGGAACACAGAGCACCTTCGGAGGTACTACCAGTAGGAGCGCCAAAAAGAACGTCGACTCTCCCCCAGTTTCCAGTTTGCTTACCATGTTTTAATTAAGTCTACTACAAGATTCTTTTTACCTCAGACAATTTTCTTTTTACTTTAGTTTTGCTCTCTACTTTGAACAAATTTCTCTACAAGTACCTTTTTAAGCCCAAGGGGGCAGGTACATTTTTCATCATCATTAGTTTCTTTCAATAAAGAGAAGTGTTCAGACTCTACTGTGATTTCCCTACATAAACAAAATAAAGTCCCATAGTGGACGGAGAAAATTATGTCCACAAAGTGGACGGATAATCCCACAGGGATGAAAATCCAAAGTCCATAGAGGATAAAATTCAGTCCACAAAGTGGACGGATCATCCCACAGGGATGAAAATCCAAAGTCCCACAGAGGACGGATAAAGATAAGTCCACAAACTGGACGGATAATCCCACTGGGATGAAAATCCAATGTCCATAGAGGATGGATGAAAATTATGTCCACAAAGTGGACGGATCATCCCACAGGGATGAAAATCCATAGTCCATAGAGGACGGATAAAAATTCAGTCCACAAAGTGGACGGATCATCCCACAGGGATGAAAATCCGAAGTCCATAGATGACGGATAAAATTCAGTCCACAAAGTGGACGGATCATCCCACAGGGATGAAAATCCAAAGTCCCATAGTGGACGGAGAAAGATAAGTCCACAAAGTGGACGAATAATCCCACAGGGATGAAAATCCAATGTCCATAGAGGACGGATAAAAATTCAGTCCACAAAGTGGACGGATCATCCCACGGGGATAAAAATCCAAAGTCCGATAGAGGACGGATAAAGATAAGTCCACGATGTGGACGGATAATCCCACAGTAATGAGAATCCAAAGTCCCATAGAGGACGGATAAAATTAAATCCACAAAGTGAACGGATCATCCCACAGGGATGAAAATCCGAAGCCCCATTATGGACGGATAAAACTAAGTCCACAAGGTGGACGGATTATCCCAAAAAATAAAAAGAATCCAAAATCCTATAGAGGACGGCTAAAACTAAGCTAACAAAGGGCACGGCTAAATCACAAACCAATTAAAACCCAAACTCCCGTTAGGGACGTCTGGTAGTGGACGGATAATGAATCAGTCAACAAATTTGGCAATAAAATAGGTGGGGGATCCGCGATGTAACTTCAAACGGAATTATGGAAACGACGGGTCCTAGAAGACCCATAAAAGGCGGATGTTAATCAAGTTCAAACAAAGTGGACGGTTATCATTTTCCTAGCATTGACGGACAATGCGCCTTTACTTAAACATTTCATGACGGTTGTCAATTAACACATCTAAGGCGAAGTCGAATCTCATCTATACCCGTCCTTATGAACGGAGTCATTCGTAAAACATATCCAAGCAAGATTGCAAAGATCCAAAACATGACGGAGTATGTCAAGCAACTTTAAAATTGAGCAAATATGTAAAAACGACAAACATGTCCGAAAATAATGGCTTACAAGTTGACGGAGTCATGTACTGATCTAATATTACATTACAATAAGTTCAAAACAAAGATTAGCCTACGACGGGCCTATGACATCATCTGTGTGACGGGCGGAAGGTTCCTTTGGGTCATCGTCCACAACTGGCTGGTCAAGAGGGGCATCGGGGACGGCTTTCTCGCCAAAAATTTCCTCCGTGTCCTCAGATTGTGCAGGTTGGACGGACGCTTGTCCCGCGGCATCTATGTTGACGGATGTCAGGTCAAGCTTTGGGTAAAGAGCTTTAACTTGACGGAGGGCCTCGTCAAATCCGTCAGCATATGAGACCCCTAGCTCCGTCAGGAGAGCATCCGAGTCGCGATACTCAAGCACAGCAACCTCCTTGGCTTGACGGAGTTCTACGTCTTTCTTCTCAAGAGCTTTTTTCATTTCCTCCGTCGCCTCGAGGTATTGGTCCCGTACCTCCTCAGCCAATTTCAGCTTCTTCTCCTGAGTAACCTTCCAGGCTTGAAGCTGGGCCAGCTCGTCCTCCGTCACCTGAGCTTTCTCCCTTAAACGGCCAAGGGTCGTCTCATGGTTCAAGCACCGTCCAAAGAGACCCTTCATCATCACCATAGCCTGAAGAACGGAGAAATTAGTCTCATATGTAAACGAAGTATAGACGGATAAAAATAATAAAAGGAAGGACCATTACCTGAGCTATACTGAAGAGGCCCGTCTCGCCCATCGCCTCCGTCGAGTGATTACTCAGGTCTTCATAATCCTCGGAGGTCATTATGGAGGAGAGTTGCTCCAAAGCATATTTAGGGTCATCCCTGAGAAGGGGAGGAGGTTTCTTTTCACCAGTTGACGGACCCACCATTAGGCCCTTACCAACCCCGTGCTTAACTGGGGTGACGGATTTTGTTCCTCCAGCCATAAGACCTAGGACGGGGTCCAGAGAAACCTTGGGTTTCTTTGATGGACGATCTCCCTTCAAGGGTTGTCTTCTCTTCGCTAAAGGGTTTTGGGTACCCGTCTCCTTCAGCTCAGCATCACCCGTCCCCCTTTTCTTCGCAGCATTTGCTCGAATCAGCGCCCTTCTCTTAGCGTCTTCCATTTCTGCAAAAGTAGACGGAGTAAACTGTAAAAAAGGGAAGTAGACGGAATAAAAAGAAGGTTCTAAAATTTGAAACTTACGTTGACGGACTTTCTCGTCGTACTTTCTCGCCGCTGGAGACGGATCAGGACCGTCACAATACCAATGAATAGTATCTGGGGTGACGAGTCTTGCCCAGGTCCTTTCCTCCGACGATGTCTTCTTAAATATCTTTTCCAGGAAGTTGAATTCTTCTAATTCTATCTGGGGGCGCTGACGGACTGAAAAAACAGACGGTTGTAAAAAAACTGTATCAAGTGAAATAAAGATGAAGATAAGATATTTTGTTATGATGGGTATACCAGACTCGGCTAAAATGCCCCACGTTGTGTCTACTGGCATGTAATCCGTCTCCCCAGGACGGCACATCCAACCGTCACCTTCTATGAAGAAGTAACGGCTCTTCCAGTCTCTATTTGAATCTGGAGTTTCGAAGATAACCTTCAAGAGGGAGCTCCTGGGGACGAAGCTATACATTCCCCTCGACTTATCTATCTCGTCTGGACGGTAGCAGTGAAGGAATTCCCTCACCGTCAGCCTACGCCTACCGTCCGACATGGCTCCGTACAGCACCTCCATGGCAATAAAGACTCGCCAGGCGTTTGGGGATATCTGGCTGACGGACAATCCCAAATATTGTAGGAGTTCGCGATGGAGTGAACTCAGTGGGAATCTAAGGCCAGCCTTGAGCACCTGCTCATATATCCCTACGCCGTCGACCCCCTTGTAATAACACTTCTCAGACTTATAAGGTAGACGGAGGGGGATATATTCGGGGATTTGGTAGTTGTCCCTAATGGTGGAGAAGTGTGGCTCCTTGATTTTTGAAGTAAATGCATTGACCGTCCACTCCGGCAGCATGACGAACAGCCTAAGTCCGTCCGCGCCCACGACGGATCTATATTCCTCTACTTGCTCTTCATCTATTTCTACGATTTCCATATCCTCATTTGTTGAGGAAGGAGAAGATGCAGACGGACTCCTATCCTCGCTCAAATCCTCTCGGTCTTTGTGACCTGACGGATACACCTCCTCATAATACTCGCCGTCGCGAACGACGGACTGGTTACTCGACGCACTAGACATTTTCCTACAGGTAAGGACAAAACCTAAGGCTATAATGGATATTACAAAATATGACGGGCAAGAAAGGGAATTGTTTCTTCATAGTTAATATAAGGAATTAAATATTAGACGGATAGAAATGTCTTACCTGGAAAAGTTAGATTGGACGGAGATATCGCTGACGGTTGCAATAAGTGGACGGTCTCTCTCTGACAGGTGCGACGGTCTCTCTCTGACAATGAAATTCTTTCTGAAAGTGAAAAATGAGAGGAGGAAGCAGCAGTATTTATAAGAGAAGTGCACGGAAGACGAAGCGACGCCTCGATCCCATCTAATGGCCTGTAAAAACGTGACACGTGTCGATGTCCATTTAATGCGTTTCAGGCCTTGTCGATTACCAGATTACTAACTGTTTAAGCCTTCTTACCGTCATCCTTTGTGGCTAGGACCGACGACCCACAGCCCCTTTTAACCGTCATGCCTCAGTATTATTGTCACCCCTTGGTTCCGTCCACTAACGTATGACGGACCCATGAGGTGAAGGGGGCAACTGAAGGGGAAGAATTTGGGCACAAAATGGGCCTGACGACCCGTCAGCTGTGGGCCAATAATGGACGGGCCCAATATGAAAAGTCAGTAGGCCCAAAGGCCATAGGGGCTTTTGGTAAGAGATGCTTGCGGTCCACGTTTGATGTAAGAGTCGTATAAGGAAGGGATCCCGCGATCCACGATGAAGAGGATTCCTACATGGAAACGACTTCTACTCCAAGTAAGAGAAGTCCACCCTCTACTACTATAAAAGCTCCACGACCCTCACTTATCAAGGTACGCATAATTTTACCCTCTCTAGCACTCTAGAGTTGTGAGCATATTTTCTAACTTAACCTTCGGAGGGTCTTCGGCCGGCACCACACCGGTGCTCTCTGTAAGGTTTCTCCTTCTTTGTGGTGTGTAGATCAATATTCAAGCGATTAGGAACCGTGCGGCTCATTGGTGAAACTCTTGACTTCATCACATACAAAAGAAAGTCAAGATCAAATACAAAGCTAAAACTCCCAATAAGATTAGTTTGGGTTGTCACAATAGTGATGAAAATCAAACAACAAAGATGGATTAGACCATCTCACTGTCACTGGTCAGCAAGTCACTCTTTTTTTAACCTTTAATGGATTAGTCTTGTGATTTTTTAGGGCCTTATATAATCAAATGACGTATTATTAAATTTATGTCCCTAGTGAACATCTTGAAGTTGCCTTTAAGGGATTTGTCAAGAAAGAAAAAAAGCTTGTCACTCTTGTTTCTTTTTCTTGATAAGAAAAGACTTAAAAAAGAATGATAGAAGTCCTATGATAATAATGATAGAGTTCATACAAGCCCATTCTAACTACTTGGCCTAAAATTGAGTCCAAGACCCCCAAAAGAGAGTCTATGGGGGCTGAAAATAAATGAGAGAATAAAAGTTGGTAAGGGTATATATACAGTATATAAAAGAAAAATATTGGCCGAGATATCTTGATTACATTTTGAATTAATATTAATTTGATGACTTGATTCAAGCAATAATTCAGGTCATATGCTTACAAGTGCTAAAAGGTCCCCTGATCACAAGTGGCAAGTGTGATTTTTTTAGGGCCTTATATAATCAAATGACGTATTATTAAATTTATGTCCCTTAGTGAACATCTTGAAGTTGCCTTTAAGGGATTTGTCAAAAAAGAAAAAATGCTTGTCACTCTTGTTTCTTTTTCTTGATAAGAAAAGACTTAAAAAAGAATGATAGAAGTCCTATGATAATAATGATAAGAGTTCATTCAAGCCTATTCTAACTACTTGACCTAAAATTGAGTCCAAGACCCCAAAAGAGAGTCTATGGCGGGCTGAAAATAAATGAGAGAATAAAAGTTGGTAAGGGTATATATACAGTATATAAAAGAAAAATATTGGCCGAGATATCTTGATTACATTTTGAATTAATATTAATTTGATGACTTGATTCAAGCAATAATTCAGGTCATATGCTTACAAGTGCTAAAAGGTCCCCTGATCACAAGTGGCAAGTGTGATTTTTTTAGGGCCTTATATAATCAAATGACGTATTATTAAATTTATGTCCCTTAGTGAACATCTTGAAGTTGCCTTTAAGGGATTTGTCAAAAAAGAAAAAATGCTTGTCACTCTTGTTTCTTTTTCTTGATAAGAAAAGACTTAAAAAAGAATGATAGAAGTCCTATGATAATAATGATAAGAGTTCATTCAAGCCCATTCTAACTACTTGACCTAAAATTGAGTCCAAGACCCCAAAAGAGAGTCTATGGCGGGCTGAAAATAAATGAGAGAATAAAAGTTGGTAAGGGTATATATACAGTATAAAAAAGAAAAATATTGGCCGAGATATCTTGATTACATTTTGAATTAATATTAATTTGATGACTTGATTCAAGCAATAATTCAGGTCATATGCTTACAAGTGCTAAAAGGTCCCCTGATCACAAGTGGCAAGTGTGATTTTTTTAGGGCCTTATATAATCAAATGACGTATTATTAAATTTATGTCCCTTAGTGAACATCTTGAAGTTGCCTTTAAGGGATTTGTCAAAAAAGAAAAAATGCTTGTCACTCTTGTTTCTTTTTCTTGATAAGAAAAGACTTAAAAAAGAATGATAGAAGTCCTATGATAATAATGATAGAGTTCATACAAGCCCATTCTAACTACTTGACCTAAAATTGAGTCCAAGACCCCCAAAAGAGAGTCTATGGGGGCTGAAAATAAATGAGAGAATAAAAGTTGGTAAGGGTATATATACAGTATATAAAAGAAAAATATTGGCCGAGATATCTTGATTACATTTTGAATTAATATTAATTTGATGACTTGATTCAAGCAATAATTCAGGTCATATGCTTACAAGTGCTAAAAGGTCCCCTGATCACAAGTGGCAAGTGTGATTTTTTTAGGGCCTTATATAATCAAATGACGTATTATTAAATTTATGTCCCTTAGTGAACATCTTGAAGTTGCCTTTAAGGGATTTGTCAAAAAAGAAAAAATGCTTGTCACTCTTGTTTCTTTTTCTTGATAAGAAAAGACTTAAAAAAGAATGATAGAAGTCCTATGATAATAATGATAAGAGTTCATTCAAGCCTATTCTAACTACTTGACCTAAAATTGAGTCCAAGACCCCAAAAGAGAGTCTATGGCGGGCTGAAAATAAATGAGAGAATAAAAGTTGGTAAGGGTATATATACAGTATAAAAAAGAAAAATATTGGCCGAGATATCTTGATTACATTTTGAATTAATATTAATTTGATGACTTGATTCAACCAATAATTCAGGTCATATGCTTACAAGTGCTAAAAGGTCCCCTGATCACAAGTGGCAAGTGTGATTTTTTTAGGGCCTTATATAATCAAATGACATATTATTAAATTTATGTCCCTTAGTGAACATCTTGAAGTTGCCTTTAAGGGATTTGTCAAAAAATAAAAAAAGCTTGTCACTCTTGTTTCTTTTTCTTGATAAGAAAAGACTTAAAAGAGAATGATAGAAGTCCTATGATAATAATGATAGAGTTCATACAAGCCCATTCTAACCATGGTTTTTAAACCTGGACCGGACCGTACGGTCTGACCGGGAAACCCGTGAACCCCTCATATTCACGGTCCATTTAAGGCTACGAACCGTTCCATGCGAAAAAAGCATGGAACCGTCCGGACCGCGGTTTGAACGGGTGAGCTGCTTTTAGGCTAAACGGCGTCGTTTAGTCCCTTTTTTTTTTTTTTTTTTTTTTTTTTTTTTTTTTTCCCTAATACGGTGTCGTTTTGGGCATTATGATTTAATACCCTCAAGTCTGAAACGATTCAAACCAAACCTAATCTCTCAAATCTCTCTGCCACTTCCTCACTCTCTCGTCTCTGCCTCTCCCTCGTCGCCGCTGCGATCCTCGTCGCCGTCGCAGCTCACGCATCCCAGAACGCAGCTCAGCCATCGCAGCCCAGATCGCAGCTCACGCATCGCCGCTCAGCCCTGCGCAGCTCCCTCATTTCTCTCACGCTCATCGCAGCAGCCGTCGCAGCTCACGCTCATCATTCAGCCGTCGCAGCTCTCCCTCGTCGCCGTCGTTTGGTAATTTTTTTTTTTTTTTAGCTTTCTGAATTATGTGTTGTATATTTCTCTTAGGTTGATCTGTATTTATCAGGAAAAAGATGTTAATTTTTTATGTATTTGTATGCAAAATGTTTTAGAGCTTATAGAAAGCTTTGGATTTAGGTAATGAAATTTCCTATATTTTGTTTTATGTTGTGTTCTGGAGGTACCGACTGTAGATTTTGATTGGATTGTGTGTGTACACTCAATTTTGTTACTTTAAATTGTGCTTGGTTTTTTAATGTGATTGGATTTAAGAATTTATGGTTAGAGCAGAAAAAGAAAGGAAAAGGAAATTATAGGAAATTATGAGAACTTTAGTGTGAATTCAGCTTGATCAACTATAGAGAGGGAATTGTAGGGATATGTATTTAAGCTTACTGAGATTTATCCATGGATTTGATTATATTCTTTAAGTGTACTCGTTTATTTGATTATATTCTTAGCTTGGTTTAGGTGTTTGTTGATGAATGAATTTGGGTTTAATGCTGAGTTCCCTTGTATGCTATATTATTGATTGTGGCTACATTGTATACTGTAATTGTTTCTTTTTAATGCTGAGTTGCCCTGTAATTCTTTGACTCTATGACTTTGTGTATATTAGTTTGTTAATTTGACTGTGTATGAAGTTGTGATTCTTTGACTATCTGTATTTCAAAAATTGATGGGTCTATGCGTGTTTGATTGGTTGTTTAGTCTTTTAGATTAAAATGGAAACAGAGACCGGGTCTACTCCGTCACATGAAGTTGATTCCAATGTAGTGGAGTCTAGTTCATCAATTTAATGTTCATCACATGAAGTCTAGTTCATCACATGAAGTTGATTCCAATGTAGTGGAGTCTAGTTCATCAATTAGGCTAGTCTTTTCTATTTTTTTATTAATTTAATGTTTTTATATATATTTAAAATAATTATTAAATTAATTATGACGTCATCACGTTTCGACCCCAGTTCGACCTTAAAAACCTTGAACCTCTCCCTTTTACGGTTCAATGAACGGTTCGAGTCTGAAAACCATGATTCTAACTACTTGACCTAAAATTGAGTCCAAGACCCCCAAAAGAGAGTCTATGGGGGCTGAAAATAAATGAGAGAATAAAAGTTGGTAAGGGTATATATACAGTATAAAAAAGAAAAATATTGACCGAGATATCTTGATTACATATTGAATTAATATTAATTTGATGACTTGATTCAAGCAATAATTCAGGTCATATACTTACAAGTGCTAAAAGGTCCCCTGATCACAAGTGGCAAGTCTCTTTCCTTTTTTTTTTTTTTTTTTTGGTCCAAGTTTATAAATTCTAATACCTAAGCCCCACCTCAAATCCACCCACAGGAATCGAGCTAACGAGCCCATAGATAACCCCAAGCACTCATGACAAGGGGAAAAACCAATTCGCACAACATGTACAATGGTTGACAAGTCTCTCCTTTGAGACTGAAAGCCAATTTATTTGCTATAACTAAAGATATACTAGTTGGCATATTTTTCTTTTACTCAAATTTTTTTATGAAACATCATAAAACTTTTACTAAAATAAAAAAATTAATTAGATATCACATCAAATTCATTGGTTTGTTGTCCAAGGAAGAATGGCTTCTCAAGGTTCATAAGTAAAGTTCTTGCAGTTGCTTTCACACTAATTGTTGAACTATTATTTAAAAATTAATTGTAATTCCTTAGTGCAAAGTGCATTAAAAAACGGTAGTTGAAAGAGTGACCATAACTAGCTAACCAATTAGTGTGAAAGCTTTCTCAGGTGGCTAACATTTCCACCTTACCAAAAAGTAAACGGCGCTAATATGATGATCAAAGTTGCCGGCCATGACTGTTTGACCCAGGAATATTGCTACATACATTAAAAAAAAAAAAAAAAAAAGTTGACAACAATTTTTACAACACAGGAGTTGACAAGTTTGTATTAGTTCTCTTCTGAGCTCATTACTTATATCATTTTTTCATCTATCAACAATAATTTATCATATCAGTGTATATCAAATTTTTGCATTTATAGATGTTTTCTTGTTTTACGATCATATTTTTGCAGACTTTTGTTTCTTTGGAAGGGGTGGGTGCACTTATATAGCTACTTAACTAAGACACCAAGTCAATAAACAAAAAGGAAAAAAAAAAAAAAAAAAACTAATATACCAAGTCAAGATTGGCTCCATTTAGTGCCTAATATTGTATACCAAAGCCATAACCAATAATTATTAATACAATTTCGTTATACACTTAACATCATATGACATCTGAGTAAACAACTTAATTATTCTTTTCCATTATACATTTTCTTTATGTCCTTGAAATATCAAGAGGAATAACTTAAACACAACATTAAAAAACAAATACAAGCACGAAAATTAAAAAAAGAAAAAAAGAAAAAAGGATAAGGTTTAATTGCTTTCCTTACGTAGTGTGTGAGAATGACCAAGGAGGATAAGGACCTAAGATTTTTAAGTTCTTAATCCCAATAAATCAAGCTTTGTGTGGGAAAAGTTTGATGGGCAGGTCCTTTGCAGGTATGGGCATGGGGTCAACAATAATTTTTTCATCAGGAAGAACTTTCTCCCACTTGAACCTTTTCACCAAATTGTGCATGAAAACAAGTATTTCCAATCTTGCATATTCTTTTCCTGGGCACATCCTTGGTCCTCCACCAAAGGGAACAAATGTGTAAGGAGCAGGTCCACTTCCTTCAAATCTACTTGGATCAAATTTCTCAGGTTCTGGGAAGTATTTTGCACTTCTATGAGTCGAATTTGCACTCCAATACAGCTGCATACACAACAAGAAGAGGCATTTAAGTTACTTTTATGACATAAATATATATATATATATATATATATATTTTGTAAATATTATTAGCTAGCCATGTTCCAACTTTATGTTTTTTATTTTTTTCTTTCTTCAATAAATCTAAAGATTTTTTTATGAGTTTTTTTAACAACAGTTGACATGATATGTAGTGATTAGTGCATATAAGAAGTCTGTTTCAATTGTAGATTTAAGTGAAAATGATGTTACTCCAATTATAACAGGTAGTTGTGAAAAGTAATGTATCTCTATCAATTTTTTTTTTCCTGAATTGATTTACCTTCCAGCCCTTTGGAATGGAGAAACCATTGAAGATGAAATCATTAATAACTTCCCTGAAAGCACCTTGGAGGGGTGGAGCAAGTCTAAGCACTTCACAAGCAACATTCCATGAGTATTTCATCTTTTGAATGTCATCCCAGTTCAACAACTCCCCTGGTGCTTTTGACTTGGCAATCTCCATTTGCTCTGAACAAAGACAAAAAGGAATAATAAAGATAGAGTTCAATTAATGTCAAGTAAAAAAATTCCAATTCCCTTTGACGATCCATATTCTTTGCCGGCTTATTTGCTAGTCTTAGACGGCCTAACATATATATATATATAGTATATACTTTTGAGAATGTAGACGGCCTAACATATCATCCTTAGTCAATTATGTCTATGTTCTGATCTTATCAAAAAAGGAAAAGTTTAGGAGCACATAATTTTTCACAATTTTTTATCACAATTATGATGTGACAGAGTGTGACTGGTAAAAAAAATGCTAAATTCATGTGTAAATGATAATTAACTACTCAAATTCTATCACATCAGAATTGTGACAAAAAAAATTGTAAAATAATTTATAGTCTTAAAATTACTCATTAAAAAAAAAAAAAAAAATGTCTATGTCCTGATGTCCATGTGCAAAAGGCAAAATCTCTCTTTCACCGATAAAAAAGAAGATGCTTAGTACGTACTACGTATACGTATCACCATCAATGGTGGAGACACCAATTCTTGGTTGTTGGGTCATGGGACTTGCAAAGTCAAATTCTAGATTTATTAAACGTGTTTAAATTAAAAAAAATAACTTTTTTTTTTTATTGGAGAAGAAAATAAACAATAACTTAATTATTATTAGATGCAATATATTCTACCAAAAAAAAAAAAACTTTGATGCAGTATAAACAATAACTTAGATGCAATATTTTTTTTATAATTTTTGAAAGATTGTGAAAAAATTGTGAAAAGTTGTATCCCTAATTTAGGCTTAGATTAAAATTGGTTACTTGTAAATGCTATTTTAGTCATCAATATAAAAACATTTCTTGTACTCAAACATATAAGAGTTTGACTTTGGAACATGGTTGATCCAGTCAGGATCACACGTACGGGTCTAGTTCAGATTACTATTTCCCGAAAGCAACTTTTATAAACTTGATTTTCCAAAAGGGATAACATTAATTTGTTTGCCTTTTCCTTGATTTTTTTTAGTCAATTTTAATTTATGGTTCTATTCTCTTGAATTTTTTTTTTTTTGGGCTTAGAAAGTTATCTATAATTAACTCAGCAGGTGCTTTTTATTTATTTATTGTTAAGACCATCAAACACTAAAAAATCACATAAGACCTATACAATCAGAATTTTCATCTAGAGGCATAGAAAATCAAATAAATTATAGGCATAGATCATGAAATGCAAAGAATATAGAAAACTAAAAAAAAAAAAAAGATATTTACCTTTGTAGACTCCATCATAAATATGAGGAAGCTCAGCAAGATACTTGACAATGAAAGTGCAAGAAGCACTGGCTGTGTCATGTCCACCAATCAACAAACCAAGGATTTTATCTGCGATATCTAGTTCATTCATGTATGTTCCACTCTCATCACAAGTCAAAAGCATGTGGGACAATATATCTTGAGTAGGGGATGCTTTGCCCTCTGCCAAATCAATCTTTCTTTGCTTAATGATAAGCAAAAGTTCCTTCCTGATGAAGTTGGAGGCTTTGATTGCACGGTTAAATGGTGTTCCTGGCAAGTCAATAGGCATTGATATGATCCCAGAGGCCAATAGTTTGAATGGATCATCAAATCTTGCGATGTGGTTGGGATCCTCAAGGCTAAGAAAAAGACGGCATGCCAACCAAAAAGTGTACCTGTTGACAATGATATAACAAAAGTATTAATTTGAGTTACTTTACTGCTATTACAAATTTTACTAGATAAATATTACAAAATCTAAGGTATTAATATCTTTCAATAAAAAGTGTGTATATATATATATATATATATACATATTAAATCTATTATGAAGTAGTTTTAGGGTCTGTTTGGATACAGTTTACTTTACTGAAACATTATAACAAAATAATTTTTAAATGAGTGAATAGTGCTGTGAGACCCATTTTTAATATTTTTTCTGAATAAAATAGTTGTGGGTCCCGTGAACAGTGCGTAACTTTGTCCCTTAAACTGAAATGCGTGCAGTAGTAGAAAAAAAAAAGAAAGAAAAAGGAAAACGCTGAAAACACAGACGCAAAATAATCTGGATCCAAACACATACTTAATAAAAAAAAATTTGAAATATCAATTCATTTCAAATTTTGTAATTAATTTCACCTCAATTTATAAGATTTATACAGTAAAATTTGTATAATCTATAATACTACTTTATAAAAATAAATACTAATTTTATTACAAATTTTAGAACAAAAAATTTATAATTTGAGGTGATAATAAATATGATTTTTGTCACTTCATTAACATAATAAATAAATGTTTAAATTACATTTTTGTTTTCTTTTTTTCGAGAACATTTTTGTATTTGGTGATATATATGTTTGCAAAAAAAATAATTATTATTTATTATTATTATTATTATTTTAACGAATTCAAATTCATGCAAGTTCTTTCTTTTTCTATGGTAAAATTATTACAACTTCACTGTTTTTCTTTATGATTAGACTTTGAAAAAAAAAAAAAAAAAACAAGCAGAGAGAGAAATGAGATATAGTATTACTTTTTTGAAAGAGGGAACACAAGAACTTCGTCACGATTTTCCCATCCAGACGCAAAGTGTCTTTGTGCAATGGTATCCATGATACCTATGTATCTCTGCAGAGCTTCAGGCTTAAGGAAATTTGGAAGCATCTTCCTCATCTTCTTGGCCTCTTCTGTGGAGCTAGTTTGGAGCGAACTAGGGAAAACTTTGTTGACAGATTCAGGCCACCAAGCAGTGACAAGTTTGTTCTCATTGGAAAACAAGAACTTGTTACCTGCAGCACCACAAAACACAGCAGCTGGTTGTCCCAAAAGAGAGGTTTTAAACACTTCAGAAGAGTACTTAGACATGCGGTCGAAGATGAACTTCTCAGGGTGACCTTTCCATCCTGTGGAGAAGAATTCAAAGCTCTCACCGATCATGGGGTACCCAACTTTGCCTGGTGGGAGATTTGGGCCAGTGAAGCTGGATCTATGCTTGTAAAAGAGGAAGAAGAGGGAGAGAGTGATGAAGGAAACAAAGAGAAGAAGAAGGGATAGGTAGAAATTTTGCTCCATTTTTTGTGGCTTGTTGGTGCAAAATGTTACTGGTTGTGTGTGTGGTTTGTTTGAGGGATATATGGCAATAGGTGTGGCATTTTATAGGCAGTTTGTTTTGGCTTGATTGGCCGGGGTGGGCTATAATTTTGGTGTGACTTTTGAGAGTGGCATTATCAAAGTCAAACAATGTGAACTTTTTTTTTTCTTTTTTTGATAGACAAACAATGTGAACTTGAAAGCTAGGCTGGTGATACCAATAATTTTTTACCCCAAAAAAAAAATACTAATAATTTATGCAACCCATAAATTAAATTAAGAACCCAATCGCAATAGCATTTACTATTAAAGTTATTTTAATATTTTAGAAATCTTTTTGTGTTTTAGATAATTAAAAATATAAGATTTCATTGGACTTGTATAGCTGGTAAGATAGGGTGTGTGATACTAATAATTTATGGTACACGTTAATTAAATTAAGAACCCAATTGCAATAGCATTTTACTATTAAAGTTGTTTTAATTTTTAAACCGTTCTAATATTTTAGAATTTTATTTTTGTGTTTTAGATTAAAAATATAAAATTTCATTGGATTTTATATAAAAGGATTTCATTGGACTTATATGCCATGATTTGAGATTCTAATATTTGGAATGAAAAGGATTTCATTGGACTTATTGCGAGTATGAAGCACATTTTTTTTTTTCTAATGACTAGTATTTTACCGGAAAATGATTGAGTAGAGACGAAACTACTTGGAAATTAATAAGCAAATATATGAATATGGAGCTCGCGCGTGCAGTTCGTGTTGGCTAGGTCAAATAAAGCAGCAAATGTGTAAGCCAACCATTCGACGATGCTCCCTCCACATTTGTACACATCATGGGAATGCTCAACCAAAATTTGACCATTTTTTCTCAAAAATTTTGAAGTATTAACCATGGTTGAGATCGCGAGTTGACAAATCAACTCGCAATCTCAACCCTGAATAAAAATAGTAGAAGAAGAAGGTGAAGAAATAATTTTTTTAAGGGGAATTATTGGTAATTGCACCGATGTAATACTCTGGAATATTTATTGCATGAGATCTTAATCCAAAATTTTACTATTTAGTTAATTACTTATTGGAATCATTTGTGAGAGTCAACCCTTACAAATTAAAATAAATAATTGTTCAATTTAACTGAATTATTGACTGGGTAACATGGTAACAAAGAAGTAGATCTTAAAAAATAAAAACAAAATCAAGAACATAAATAGAAAAAACAAAAGTGGATTTTTACGTGGTCTCCCTGTGCTGTGGTGGTTGGGTCAAGTTTCATTATTCTATTATGGTAGGCTTTTGGACTTGAAAACCTCATTAGTGACTTTTGAATTCATTATTCTATTATGTAGTTTTTATTATTCTTAATTTTTTGATGCAACCTGCATATTTCATTGAAATTAGCTTGAAAAAGCCAAAAAAGTAAAAACAGAGTACAAAGCATGAAAAAAAAAAAAAGAGCCGAACATCAATCAATCTGTCTGTTAGCAGAGCTGTGATTGAGAATGAGCGGTTGATACTTGATAAATTCCCTATTTCCACATTATCTTTTAGGATATTTGGTGGTGAGGCTTTGGTACCATCGAATATATTGTAATTATAACATATTTGATTATATATTAAAGGCCAAATTTTACATTTTCCCCCATTAACTTTTCATAATAAGCATTTTTTTACTATTTTTTTTTGTCTCTTTAATTAATTTTTTTTAATAAAAATTTTTGTCCATACCTATCCTAAATTGACCTTAATATCATCACGCGGCGGCCCGGGGGGGGGGGGGGGGGGGGGTGTGGAGGGGAATATTGGCATCTTATTTTACTTTTTTCCAAAAAAAAAAAAAAAAAGAGTAGTTGAACTTTGTTGTGGCAAATTTTTTTTTTTTTAATTAAAAATTGTGTTGCGGTAAAATGTATAACTTAAACCCAAAAAAAAAAAAAAAAAATGGTGGATGATTTGTAATTTGCCACAATTGTGTTGGCATAGATAATCATTAGGAAAATAATAATAATTAAACAAAAAAAAATGATGGATTGTAATTTGCGACCATTAAGGGCTTGCTTGAGAACAGCTTATTTAGCTTTTTGCTAAGAACTTTTTGCTGAGAGTGTGCTAAAGTATACTTGCACCTTGAAAAAAATTTAAAAAAGTGAGAAAATGTGAGAAAAAAAAATAAGGTTTTAAATGTTGTACAATAAAACTAAAAGATAAAAACTGATGCCAAACTCACCCCAAGTATTCAACAAAGTGATGAGGATATTAAGGTTAATTTCGTATATGTACAGGGCATAATTTTTTTTAAAATTTAATATTTTGCTTAACTGCCATAAAAGAGTAATGGAGGGCACAAAATACTTAATATGAAAAGTTAAGAGTGGAAACTACTAGGTTTTAAACTAATTTTTTTTTGGAGTATTTAGAGCATTTACATCAGTCTTCTCAAATATTTAGCTAAATTAACCCAAAAAACTTTATTTTTGCTAGTTTAGCTATCTATTATTTTCATATACATACATCATCCTCAGTACTTTATTAACATTGAAATTTAATGTAGCAATGATAGATGCTCACTACATGTAGAGATGTGATTATTTTCTTTAAAAACTTTAGTTAATTTAGTGAGGCTGATGCACACTTATTTTGGTTGAGTTTAGATAAATTTTTGTTGAAATATTAAATTGGTAAGATTGATGTGAATGCTCTTAGTTAGGTGAATTTGTGGAAGGAAACATTTCATCATTTTTTCAAAAAAACATTTCATCATTTTTGAGCATTTGGATCAACAGGGAAACTTGGTCAAATCAAAATCACTTACTATTAGTTAAGAAAAACATCATTTTTTGGACTAATAATGCTTTACCCCTCTAAAAAGGTGTAAAACAACAGAACCCTCCTCCCCCTCTCACCACAATACCATGGAAAACTCCAAAATTATAAAAGTATCCTTAAAATATTTAAATTATCAAAATAACTCAAAACCTACAAAATAATTGAAATACCCCCTAAAAAACCTTCAAGATGAAAAAAATACCACTAAAACCTTAAAAATAACAAAAATATCCCCAAAATATCATAATGATCAAAATATCTTCAAAGTCTCCAAAACCCATTGGTACCTTCAAAATTACATAAATACTCTCAAAAACTTTAAACTGATAGTAATTCTCCAGAAAACCTCTAAAATGATGAAATTATATGGGAGAATTGAATAAGACCACTAAACAACAATACTCTTTTTTTTTTTTTTTTTTAAAGAAAAGAAAAAGAAAACTACAACACTCTCAGTATTTCAAGATCAAAATATTATTTAAAAAAAATCTAAGAGTATATATGGTGCATGTGACATTGTTTAAAAATAGATTATTTTTATTTGGTGGAATAAAGTTTAAAATTATGTATAACCGTATACATATTATATCTTTAAAAACTGAAAATGCCATGGTGTACGCCATGAATACTTCAATATATAACACGACATGTTACAATGATTGACACGTTTGATTAAAATAGTTTTTGCTTATAATTTCCTTTTTGCCTACAGGAGGTCTACTATTTACGGGCTACACGACAAGGGGTATTTCTTTCTCTTCCTAGTCAAGAACCTTATTCTTTAGTACATTATATCCGCTCACTATAAGCAAAAATCATATCATTTTATATACTATATAATAAACATTAAACTCAGAAATCGTAGTTGCGTCAAGTGGCTACTTTCATTAACTAGCAAATTAATTTTATATTATTTATTAGGATATATTTTTTCGAATTAATGGATAATATTTAACAATTGTTTAATTTAGGTAAAACATTATTATTTAAATTTCAACAAATTTAAATTCTATAAAACCCCATATTTTGACTTCTATTCTAACATAAAGTCTATTGTCAATATTTTAAGAACAACTAATTAGTAAATTAATTTTATACATTTAAAATTCAATAAATTTAAATTCTATTCAAACTAAAAGTCTATTATAAAAAATTCTAAACTTAAATTCCCAAACAAAAACCCATGTTTTCTTTCTTAAAAAAAAAAAAAAAAAACTTTTGACTTCTACTCCAACTAAAAATCTATTATCAACATTTTAAAAACAACTAATTAATAAATTAATTTTATATTATATGTTATGATATATTTCCTCAAATTAAGGGATAACATTTAACAACTGTTTTATTTAAATTAAACTAAAAGTCTATCATCAAAATTTTCTAAGCTTAAATCCCACATAACTCACGTTTCTATTTTTGTATTTTCCTCAAGTTGCATCTTATTAAATTAATATTTTATTAGGATTTAGGATATTAAGCTGCAGGACTTTTGACTAAGTAATAAGATTTAACAATAATTAATTTAGATAAAATTTTAATTTATCATGTAAGTTTTAGAAATTTAAATTCTACTCCAACTAATAGTCTATTATCAAAATTTTCATATATATATATATATATATATATGAAGCCATGGCTTTTCGACATAATCTTTCTCAACCAATAAAGTTGTCCCTAATAAATTCATCTTATTTATTGTTTTTTGCTTCTGAATTGCATGTGCAGGAGATTATGTCAAATGAATTTTACAATAGAAAAGTAAAACAAGGGACACCTATTTAAGTTCTTGGTTCTCTTATGTAAGTTTTTGTTTTTGTTTTTTTTTTTTATTCTTAATTTTTGAACTCTTTTGTGTATGTTTTGATATTGTGTATTATATTTAATTTGTGACTGTGTTGATTTTTTTAAATTAGATTATAACTAGAAAAAAAAATTTGTATTGAGGAACTATATATATATATATATATATTTTATTGTTTATCCTGACTAAAGCATAGATTAAACATAACCGAAATAGGAATGATCAAAATCATTCCATATCTCATATTAAGAAATTAACACAAAGTACAAAGAGAATTTTCAAATATAAAAATATATAAACACTAATAAAGTCCAAAATCTAAACAGTTAGAACTTAAAGCATTTTTTTTTAATTAAATTTATGTACTTATTTTATAATTTATTATTACTATTTATTTAATAACTTTGTTTTAATAATTTATATACATCCCTTCTCTTAATTAGCCCTCCCACTCTTAGTAACCCATGAAATTTATGGGAAAGTTTAACACAATACAATTTTTTTTTTTTTTTTTTTTTTTTTTTTTTTGTAAAAAAGAAAATGGTTGGGTTCAAGTTACACTTGGTGTAACTTTAAGTAATGTTACACCACCCAATAACTTATTATAGAATTCATATTTTAAAAAGCTTAACGTTGAATTACATGTTCTATATGTTCTTAACAATCATACCAATTTTCATGTCAATTGGATGTTATTTATCATTTGAACCATAAACTCATCTTTTATGCATTATTTTAAACTACAAAAACTTGAATTTAAAAAATTAATTGGTGACATGACTATTAATCTTTGATTACCTTGAAATTTTGTAAGTGTGAAGAATATACGAAAATAATGTAATTTGACGGTAGATTTATCAAAATTTGCATTCAATTAAAAAAATATTGAGTGCTATAACATTACTTAGAGTTACACCAGGTGTAACTTGAACCGAACTCAAAAGAAAAACATAATAGGATTCTTTTCTCTTTTTTTTTTTTTTTTTGTCTAAATATCAAATTTGATAATTTTTAATGGACACTAAATATAAATGTGTTAATATATGAGATTATATATTATATCGTTGTGTATATATATTATGATTATGTTTGTATATGAAATCATGTATTCTACTATTTAAAGAAAAAAAAGATGTACCAAGATTCGAATGGAGGATTTAATTATGAAATAAAATTTAAATTTATGGACTAGAATTTAATTTAATTAAAATATATGAAAATAATGACGTGTAAAATGGTAAGAACTCAAAAGTTTATGCGCATAATAATATTATAAAGTCAATCAATAGCCAAACGACTTTTGTTTTATTATTTTTTTTATAGATATTATAGATTATAGATATTGAATAATATTGCATATATGAGAAAAAAAAAAAAAAGAATAATGCATTTATTTATTTTATAATAAGAAGATTTTTTATTACATAATTATATTTGTTTCACTTACTTACCCTCAAAACAAATGCCCATAATTGTTTAAATGACCTAAATTTACAAGTGCCAATCTTTATATATAAAAATGATTTAGACAAGCAATCAATCTTGATAGAAGACTCTTCATTATGTGTTGTTTCTATTATTATCATTATTCATTGTCAAGAGAAGTAGCTTAACTAGTTGGTAGTTGGTAATTGGCATCTTCCAGTGTTTCTTATTAACAGAGACATTCAGAATGTACCTAGTCATCAAGGAAAGAAAAAAGTGTATACAGTCATCAATTATAGTAATTTTGAGGTATTTTGTTTTTTATTTTTTATTTTTTGATACATTTTGAGGTATTTTGTTAACAGAGGATGTGGCCTAACTTTTTTTTTTTTTTTTTTTTTTGGAGAAGAAAGACCTGGCCTAACCTAAGAACAGACACGATTAATCTCTTCTGATTTACTTTATAGCTTAAGAGTTAAGATTGTTTATGGCTCCTCAATAGTCAATTGAGTTCTAGCCCATTCATAATTTTCTTAGAGTCTCCTATGATCACAACAAAACAATCAATATATTTTACTAAATATAAAATTATGATTTGACAACTTCAATTAGAAAATAACGTAACACCATAATTAAATATATCAACTTAATTCTTGATTATAAATTGTAAATTAATACATATAGTCAGAGTCCAACTTCAACATTAAGAAAAATGAATAACTTATAACTACAAATCTTAAACAAGCAACTTGATGCAAGATTATAATTACATAGAGAAAACATCCGATGACAAAAAAATCAACCAAATAAACTCCATTCTAATTGGTGCTAAATTAGTAAATTATACCAAAGAAATAGTTAAACTTTCCCAAAAATGTTTTTCACACCTTTTAACATTTTGTTGACATAATTATTCTCTACCAAATTGGTTTAAAAAAGAAATGCGAATGATTGAAGACAAAATATAAGATATTATTGTATTACTCAAGGAAAGAACTATCAATAAGCTATGCTATACGTCACTTATGATATTCAACCTAATTAAATGTTCTTTTATGTTAAGTGGCAACCAAAGTCCACATTGTACTAATAGACCAATGTTGACTTTCTCAAATGTTGATGTAATTTGCTCTCTCTGGTTATTAAGGCAGGCAAACACAAAATAGTCAAGATTGGGGTCCAAAGGGCTATAGATAAATTAATACTTGAAATAGAGGCTTTAGAGTTTAGACAATAATTGGGTTAAAAAAAAAAACTATGGCTTTTAAATGATCTAACAAAATATCAAAGTAATGATCCAAGCCATATATCTCTTCAAGCACGAATAATAGAACAAATTTCTTTTCCTATTTCCATAGTTTTCCCTTTGTGTCTGTAACTAGTACAACATGTAGGTGCATGAGATATCTTATCATCGAGTGAGCAATTCCTTCCTCTCCGTTTAATAGCCGAAAATGTATTTATTGTGACAAATATATCGAGTTACTTACGTAACAAATAAACCAAATAATAAAATATCATATGAAAAGTTGGTGAAATCAACTTTGATATAAAGAAGTAAAAAATTGGATCACATAAATTCACTCACTTATCAGTAGCTTGTTAAATGGGTAACTTGATATGTTTATGGAAAGAAAAGAGAGACTCTCTGTCGTTGGATGTGGGGACTCAGTACAAGAAGGTGATAAAAATAAGTTTTCATACAATATGAATTGTCAAGAACGTGTCCACATGGAAATTGTAGTAAACTAAGAATACAATTAATCTTCTTCCTAACTCTCCTTTCACATTTACCAAACCCACTTGTATGACTGATATAACGATGGGGACATGTCCATTTTATATGACTAAATAGACTTTTTTCAAGTAATCCAATATAGTGTGCCATATGATGGTATATTTTTAAAGACAAGAAACAGAACCTCTACACTAAGTTTTGCTGCGTAGAATAAAAGTGTTACCCCTTCAAGAATGCTGTTGCTATCCATTATTGTCTATATAGAAAGTCTTTTGGGTCGAACCACTTGACCTTCAGTCGAAACAAATTAGTGCACCACCTTTTCCTCCGGTCACAAAGTAGGTATTATTAAAATTTATTCCAAAATAGTTGATGGGGAACTCTTGGGTAAAATTATTATTTTGATCTTTATATTTCTTAGCAACTAAACACAAAAACACGAATCAAATTTATCAATCTCTAAATCCGGTAAACATACATATCAACTTAGAAACTAAAAAAGAAAAAAAAGAAAAAAAAGAAAAAAAAAAACAGATTTGGACCTAAAATGACTACATATTGGAAATAATATGAACCAAATTGACCACAAATTAAAAATAACACAGACTAATTTGACTGCTACCAAAACGTAAGAACTAAAATAATTTTTTTGCCTTTATTATAATTTCTTAACCTGTAGATACACAACTTTCAACAAAACTTTATGAATAACTTTGAGAAGATGCTAAATATAAATTAGAAGAAGAAGACACTCATATATACACAAACTAATTAAATAAGAGCATTTCTAGCAAATTTATCAAATTTTTGTACTGTTTGGAGAATGAACAGTAACTTTTACTTTCATCTATCCATTTTTTCAAATACACATTTCAACAGATTCTCTATCTCATTTAAATATTATTTTTTCATTCATTATTTATTATTTTTTTAGCAATTACACATCTTTCAACTTTTTTTATTTAACACATAATTATTATAGTAAAAAAAATGTATTTAAAGAATAAATAGTAACCTATCAGACTTGATGGGCTACTGTGCATTAGTCAAAAAAAGATTAAGCTATACTCAAACTGCTGGAACATATATAATACACAAAATCTCCAAATTTTAGCTAATAGAAGCCGGATACCGATTCTCTTGGAGATGCTCTACATGTTTTCTACATGGCTAATAAATAAGCTGACGGTCATATCATTGTCCCCTTCGGCTCAAATGTTTTGAATGCTGTGCCAACTGCCAACGACGTCCTGAATTATATATGTGATCACCATCATCCCCTCACTGTTGCTTTTAATAAAAATGTCGTCCCAACTTGAGAACTTGATTGGCTACATGTCATGGTTACTCCATGTATCAGCTCCGAACGATGATCATTGTGACAGTACCCATTACAACAAACAAGTCTGTCACATTATTAGGAAAAAAAAAAAAAGCTTCTGTCACATATATACAGTTAGGGGAGGAAAGTGAGATTTAAATCTTGAACATTTTTGCTAGAAATGTAAAAAAGTGTTGGTTAAGTTATAAAATTCTTGATCTTTTTGTTTAGTTTATTTTTGTAAGATATGCGACATTAAAAAGAGGTATATAGAAAAATATTCTAATTTAATTTACAAAAAAAAAAAAAAAAAAAAAAACAAATGCATATAATGACATGGAGATTTAAGGTTTTATTTTCATTATTATTATTTTTTTAACACATGCATCAATGAAAGATACAATGACATGACAATGAGCTAGTTCCTTATTTGACACGGCATCACTCAACCGTCATAGCACTTTGCAAAACTTAAATAAATGAATTAGGTAGTATTTTGAAATTTCGTACTTAGAACATATGCAAATTTCATATAAATCAAAAACTGATGTCAAAGATACTGGATTGGAAATTGACAAAATCAATCAAGCTGATGCAAATGTGCTGCTCAAGGTTGTGTCGGTTGTTCCTTTCCACTTTAATTTCTAGCATACATTTTTTTTTCCAATATATTATTGTGATTATAGAATGTCAAGATGTTTTTTTGTTATATGGTAGGTTGCTTTTAATATTATTAAAATCAGCACTAACTAATGTGTCACGGGCATATTGACTTAGCTTGCTAATCTTATTTATTTATGTAATTGGAATTTGGAAGATCTTGTAGTTAGCAACCAGTCTAAATCATTTTTGTTCTTATTGTATATATTTTCAATATAATTTTTGTAACTTACTGGATCTGTGCGTCTCACAATTCATTGCCGGCCGATTCGTGCAAGCAATAATAAACAGAAATAAAATTAGAGAAATAGAAGACACCCTTGTCATGGTTTTATTTTGAAATTGTGGTTCACTTGGGGAAATATTATAATAACATATACCTAACAAGTAACAAGGTTAGATCTCAGTCTAGATCATACTTGTTTAAGAAGCACCACAAGAAGTTCCTTGTTTGTGGGAATAAATTCCAGTCAAATGTAAAGGAAATAAAATCTTCAGCCAAATCTTGTGAACATGTCAAAGTGGCACCAAGGGTAAAATAGCAACTGTATAATATATGAACTTAAGTTTATATCTTTAACATTTTCTATAGAATGAAAGTTTTCGAATTTTATTTTGTTTTCTAAAATTTTTTCTAATGTTATAAGATAAGTTTTAAAAGTCCATATTTCTTTTCAAGTCATTATATAATAGTTTTAAATTATGTTAGTTTAAACTAAATAGAAATTTTGATTAGATTATGTTTGATATTTTCTACAAAAAAAGTTATATTGAATTAGATAAATTCTTCATGGGATTCGGCTTGATAGCTTACGTCTAGAACGAAGTACCCTAAATAATTACATCCTAATTATTAAAATCTATGTATTATTAGGCATTGAACTTAGTGTGGCGTATATATAGTAGCTTCCTCTAAGTTTACATTAGATTAAGCCTAGTGATGTAAAACTTGTACTATAATTAGAATTAGGACTACCTTGTATAGGATTTTTTTCCCCTATTTCTTGATAAACGTAAGAATATTGTTTAAATTAAACACTTTTATCTTATAAAAAAGAAGAAGAAGAAGAAGTCCATTTTTATTTAACAAGAATATTTGTGCCCATATTAATCTATATATACTTTGTTATCCACTTATCCAGAAAGAGGAAAAATGAATGTGACCTTTGCTGCTATCCGCAGTTGCTGGCTCCGGTTGAGAAATGTGGACAACTGTGGTCAATTCAAGTAGTAGGTGTAGACAACGATATATTAATTTTTAATGCAAAATTTAGAGTTAAGCTTGCAAGTTTGCAATAAAGTAAACCCATTTACAAAATGCAGATTCTCCAAAAGTAAAAAATAGTAGAGAAGGAATTGTGTAATGCTGTTCGGTTTTAGTTTTATATTTGATTTGATTGTTTTAGCTAACAAATGGTGGCTAAATTTCACATCAAAGTGCATATGTATTTCCTTCTCAAAAAGAAAAAAAGAAAAAAAAAAGTGTATATATATGTATTGTTTTTGCGGCAATAGAAATATTAAACACATACAAACAAGGGAAATAGTCCTTCTCCAAGAGTGATTTGCGGAATATTGTTTATGGGTAAATAGAATCACTTTAAGACAAGTAGTTATTTGAGGGAAAGAGGAGAAAGATAAATTTCTGTAAAATGAGTACCAAAATTGGTTTATCTTTTGATCTTTACTTTTCACACTGTTTTGCTAAAAGTGACAGAAATGGGTCCACATCGCTCGGCATTTTTAATACTGAATTGAGTCCACAAATTTGGTATTCATAATATTGCCCCAATTATATATTTTACGTGGCAGATTATGTTTGGGTGTTTGTTACTTTTATATGAACCTATCACTTTTTTTCTACTACCTTTTTTTTCCCCAAATTTTTGTATTGAAATACTCTACCTGGTTTGTTGCTAGTGCAGTGCATTCCTGCCTGGTTTGGTTTGCTGCTCTCCTACTCGAGTCTATTGATCAGAAAAGTTGCTAAAACAAGGCCGGTTTCTTTTTTTATTTTTTAAAGAAAATTTCTAGGACCACAATTAATTCTACATCAATTTTCGCAATTATTTGATGTAACTGATTGTGAATGTGAAAAAAAGTAGTAGATACATATGAAAATGACAAGTAGCCAGTCACAATCTATTATACATGATAGTATTTTGGCACCTAAAACACCAAAATGTAACAATATTTTCTCAGAAAATCCCAACACATTTTTTTGTTTTCATTGTGTTATCTTATCAATCTTATTTATCTATTTTAAGTTTCTTATTTCAAATCCTCAACAATATATAATCGCTATTATCCTTCCGAATTCACTACTCTTCATTTGTCGGCTCTTCCATTATTCAATTCCCTTCTACATTGTTGAACTTTCACTTTCATTTTTAGCATTAATTATTTAATTGTAAGTTTTTTTTTTCAAATCTATATGATTTTTATTATTATGTATCACAAGAATAGTAAATGCCTTTCATTATGATATATGTACGTGTTACAAGTATAATAAATACCATTTGTCAAGGTATATAGGTAACACAAATTAAATACAATAACCAAAACCTAAAATCAAAATATACACAAAAACAGTTAAAAAAATTGAAAATATAATTTTTTTTTGAAAACTTATATAAGAAAACAAAGAACTTAGATGAGTGTCCATTATTAATTTGCTTTTTTATAGTAAACCTCATTTGGCATAATATCCTGCAAGTAAAGAATAATAAGTAAGATGAATTCATTAGATTAAAACATATCTGTAAGTTGCATCTTGGGAAAAAGAAAGTGAAAAAAAATACAACAATGTGGGGTGTATTGTGTGAAATTTAATTATAAGAATGACTTTATTGGTTAAGAGAGATTATATCGAAAAGCCATGACTTATATATAACTTTCGATAATAGACTATTAGTGGGAGTAGAATTTAAATTTATAAAACTTAGATGATAAAGTTTTATTTAAATTAAATTATTGTTAAATCCTATCCCTTAGTCAAGAGTCATGTAGTTTAATATCCTAACAAAATATTGTAAAGTTGTTATTTACAACTATGTATTTTGTTGGCTTTTATTCCGTGCCAAATTTGATTGTAACTATTTTCAATCGTTTATACCCTGTATTTATTGTGGGATTTGTTGTAAGGGTTGTGTGATAGAAAGAGTGTGTGAAGACTCAAGCATTTGGAGGCTGAAGGATTCTCGCGGGTATGTCGTGACCTAGATTCCCGTGAAGTGAAGCATGTGCCTTGCACGTGCTGGAATGCGAAGAGTTAGGCCAGGTAGAGACAGTTGTCTCTCGCGAGTATCTCGCGGGTAAGGCATTCCCGCGAGACACCCGCGAGACAAGCTGTTCTGCTAGCCTGTACTGACTGACTCACACATTTTGCACCTATCCTATATAAACCCTCATTACCCATAAATGTTGAGGTATGCTTCAGAGAGAAAACCCTAGCCAAACACATTGGGAATTAGAGATTGTCATCCCCACATTTCTCTATACACTTGCTTGTGGTATCTCCTCAATCCTTCCCTCTCCATTTCCATACCATTGAGAGGTTGATAGCCCAAACACTTACCACATCATTTGAGAGTGCTGTGAGACGTTTTGGTGCCACTGGGAAGCATTGGAAGAAGCCTGAAATGGCAGATGCAACATGGAGCTTGTTGCGGGATCCGGAGAGCTAGACAAGACACGGTTTCGAGAAGCCTTGTTGGAGTAGGAGCTTGGAGGGCTTAGGTGCATTGGGTAGATTAGGCTTGGAGGGTCTCTTGCTAACCCATGTATCCCAACTGATTGTCTAGTGGATCGATTTCCGCTTAGAGGGCGGCGGAGAGGTTTTTCGCCGAGTTCTTCAGTTTCCTCTTCGAGAACACGTCTTGGTGTTTTCTGTGCTTGCATCATTCTTCCCTACTCTTGTTTATTCCATTATACTGCTGTGTTGCTTAGTTTATGGATTAGAGTAGCTTCCTTGTTCATCCGCTTGCATTTACACTATTCCGCACTTTGTAGTAAGTTAGTGTAAAATCTATCGAGCCGTAATTTTAATTGGAGGGGTCTAAACAGCTCTTGTATTTTCAACACATTATCGAGCTTTCAATTGGTATCAGAGCGGGTACACTTACTGTGGTTTAAATACCTAAGTGTGATCCATGACCCTGTTTGAGATGGACCGGTCTCAATCGCTTAATGTTCCACCATTTTTTGATGGGAACAATTATGCCTTCTGGAAAGTTAGAATGAGAGCATTTTTATGTTCTATGGATGATACCGTGTGGGATGCGGTTGAGATAGGCTGGACTAAGCCGGAGGATTCTAAGTCCACTTGGGATAAGACAGCTCTCGCAGCCGCCAATGCTAATAGTAGAGCTTTAAATGCTATTTTCTGTGGTGTCTCTCCTGATGAATTCCACAGGATCTCTCATATGACGGTAGCCAAGGAAGCTTGGAAGATTTTGGAGACAACATATGAGGGTACGAAGAAAGTTAAGGACACAAAGCTTCAGATGCTTACCACCAAATTTGAAGAGCTCAAGATGGGGGATGATGAACCATTTGATTCATTCTATGAAAAGCTCAATGAAATTGTAATTGCTAAATTCAATCTTGGGGAGAAGATTGAAGAGACTAAGGTGATGAGAAAAATTTTGAGGTCCTTACCGGAGAGCTTTCGGGCAAAAGTCACAGCCATAGAGGAAAGCAAGGATTTGGATGAAATTAAGATCCAAGAGCTCATTGGATCACTCCAAACGTATGAGCTTGGACTGCCTTTCCACAGGACGAGTAAATCGCTTGCTCTTAAAACCATCACCGAAAGAATGGATGATCCTTCCGAAGAAGATGGAGTGGAGAAGGAAGTAGTATACCTTACGAAAAACTTTCGAAAATTACTGAAGATGAAGAACAGTGGAAAACCATTCAATAGAGGAAAATTCTCATCTTCAAGAGGTGATAGGAAAGAGTTTACGAGGAAGGAAGGGAGGGATTCTCAACCTCCTTCAGACATTGTGTGTTATGAGTGCAATGGCCATGGACATCTAAAGAAGGAGTGTCCAAATTATCTGAGGGGAAAAGGCAAGGCCTATGCCACTACACTTAGTGATTCAGACTCTTCTGATTCTGACTCGGAAGAGAGCTGTGATGGAGAGGGAAACTACTCCGCCTTCATGACCATTGCTCATGTGGAGTCATCGGATGATTTGGGTGCACTTGTGAAGGAGCTTGGTGAGCATTCTGATTCAGAGTCTATTGGGATTGTGGAAGAATCAGATGCTGAAGAGGAAGAAAATACAGCTAATCTTCAAGAAAATTACTCCTTACTACTTGAGAAGTCGGGAGAGTATTCCAGAGTAGCCAAGGCAGCCATAAGAAAAATGAAGAAAGCTGAGGAAGATTATAGAAGTCTCTTGATCAGATATAAAGAGGCTAAGTGTGAGATTGAGACACTAAATAGTGAGCTGTCTGAAGCCTATACAAAGGTGAGGTTTCTTAAGCAAGAGGTTGTGCAAGCTCATGCTAAGATAGAGAGAGTCTCCTCTTAGAAGCTAGAAGATGTTATATCATCTCAAAAACCTTCTTCAGACAAGTCCGGGTTGGGATACACCGGAGGAAGCTGCTCATCAGCCAAAGTCACCAAAGAAGTAAAGATTGTGAAGGCAAACAAGACGGTTGTAGAAGAGCCCATTTTTGAGAAAGTTGAGGACGTAAAAGGGAAGAACGTGGCTGAGCAACGAATGGTGAATAAGCCCCGAAATCAATCTGTGGTTAAACATGAAACCAGAGGAAGATCTCTCCCAAGACCACAACGGAGTCCTAGAACGGATTATGTGTGTCATTATTGCGGACTGCAAGGACATACCAGACCCAACTGTCAAAAGCTAAGATCAGACAACAATGCAAGCGCACCCCGGTCACGAGGAAGGAGAAATGACATGAGGTATTGGGGGGGTGAGCAACCAAGAAGTCAAAATCGTGATTCCGGTATGACGGACATGATGAAGATGATCGGTGCCTTCACCACTTGCTTGGAGAGTTTCACCAGAAGGTTTGATAGTCCAAACTCTCGTACCCAATCCGTCAAGGATATCACCCCAAACGCACGTGACGTATGGGTGAAGAGGGGTACTCATGCATAAGCATTATAACATGTCCATGCATAAATTTTTTCAATGTTTAGGGAAATTTGCTGTTGCACCATTTCATGCATTGTTTTCGTTGTTCTTTTATGTGGTTTGGTTTGTACCAACTGTTTTTATTGTTCTGACTTTTGTTGTTCTGTTTTGGGTGTGTTCAAAAATTTCAAAAACCCATAAAAATTGAAAAATCTCAAAAGTTTGATCACGTGTTCTGTGCATGTCACATGTGAGTTTGACCTAGTACCTTCGTACTAATGGCATAGTGCATTTACGATCTTGGCTTGTCATGTATGCACTCTTTTCTATGTGGAAGAAATCTTGAACACTATGTGTGACTGTGTGACTGTTGTAAATAGATCTTCAAGCTTGTCATGAATGATTGGTCAATAGTCTTGTTGGTCTTGATACTTGCATAGACTTGTGTCTATATCTCTTCCCACTTTATTTTTATGTATTTCCAAAAAGAGCTCACCAAATGTAAATCTCCAAATGAAAAGAGATATTGAGCTGCAAAAGCCTGTCGCACACACTAGTATTCGACTAGGAAAAAGGGAAAGCGACTCTTCTTAATGTTTTTGTTCGGTGCTCAAAAAGCCAAAGGCTAATCTTAAATGTTGAAATATCATAAATTTCAAGCACCAATCTCAAAATGAGATGTTGTTTTCTTGTCCAATCAAAAATAAAATGGACCAATTGCTATGCTTTATGCAGAAGCCAAATGAAAAGCTTCTGAAGTTATGTAATCAATGTGTGGGAGGTCATATACACTCATTTCTATAATGGAGATAGTCCATTTGATTTCGTATCAGTTGTGTATGACTCGTTTGAATTGATCATTGAAGCTTCGCTCTGGTCTAAGGACTATTTCACATTTGATACTCACACACAACACACAAGACTTTGATTCAATCAATGCCTCTCTCATTTGTGTGATTATACATGTTCAAATGTGATGTGTATGCTCATGAACTAGTTGATCAAACCCAAAAAGTTTTTTGAGTGTTTTATTTGTTTTTGAAAGTGATTTTAGATCTTCATATCTTTTGTTGTTGCTCAAAATGCATTTTTGTGTCTTCTTTCAAAAAAAACTGGTTCAGGGGTTGTCTCGGGAGAAGCTCGCGACTTAGAGCTTCCCGCGAAAAGGGCTTGAGGGAAATATTTTTTTATCCTGTCACACAGAAACTTTCGCGACTGTCTCGCGACCAACAGCTTCTCGCGAAATGCTGTTTGGCTAAAAATTGGACTTCTCAAATTTCAGACAGAGGTTATCGCGACTGTCTCGCGACCTAATGCTTCTCACGAAAAATTTTGTGCTTCAGTGGCCATTTTTGTGGTTGTCTCGTGACTGTTTCACTACTCTCTAACCCGCGAAAAATGCGTGTTTTCAATTTTTATATTGCTGATGTGACAGTTTTTCTAAACACAAAAACTTCCCTCGCTCAACCTTTCTTGAACCTTTTTCAACCCAAATCACTATTCCATTCAAACCCCTTCAATCCAAGCATTTTTTCTGCTTTTTCTTCTTCAAGGTATGTTTGATAATCAATTCTTTTTAAGTTTTTGCTTAGATTATGCATAATTATTTGTTAGGGTTTTGATAATTGGGGATTTTCGAAACTTTGGGTTAGTTTTCAAAATTGGGTGAATTTTTCTCAAATATTTTGATTGGGCTGTATCCCATTTGTTGTTTCTACATTTGTGTTGGCCCCTTGTGGCATTTTATCATGTATTGAGGGTAGATTTTCTCATGTTCATGCATTATTCATGTTATATTTGCATTTGTGCACGCTAGGTGTTTGTCAAAATGTCCAAGTGACATTTTTGTGCCAAATTGGAATCAAGTGATTTCAATCCATGGACTTTCACTTGTTTGACCTTATTTTACTTGGTTTGGTCATTGAACCCGTATTTCTTTTACTTTACTCAAGTCGCATACTCTTGGCACACAACTAGGCACACTTAGGCACCCTCATGCATCTCGTGCCGCACACACTCATTAGCACATGCACACACATGCACAGTCTCTTAGTTTTTTTAATGCAGTGTGTTTATGCCTTATAGGTTTGTGTTTTTAAGCATGCTATTAAGAGTCAACCATGCTCTGTCTTTCAATTAGTTCAACTTTGTTTTGGGAACTAACTTGAATCTAATCAAGTTTTGTGTTCTGGGTTGTGTTTTTGCACCTTTTCTTTTCTGCTTTGTGAAATTGTGCAGATGTCTCCCACCAAGCATGCAGCTAAGAAGAAATCGACCTCAAAGCGAGCCCGAACTGATTCTGATCATTTCAAGTCTATAGAAACTGATATGAAGTACAATGTCTGCTACAAGGACAAGACGATCATCATGGAACAGGTAGTCCAGTTAGAGACTCTTGAGGGCACTTTCATCCCTGAAGTGTTCAAAGATAGAACTTGGACCAAGCTGCTAAACCCGACTGGAGTGGTATATTTAGAGATTATCAGGGAGTTCTTCTCTAATGCCACTGTCAACGGAGACTGTATTGAGTGCTGGGTAAGACACAAAGAGTTTGTGATTACAAGAGAGATCATCCAAGACTTTTTGGAAACTCGTCCTCCATCTCAGCCAATCACAGTTGCATATGAGGACAGATTGGGTTCTACTGCTGAGATGATTACACTCCTTGGTGGTGAATCGAAGAAATCATCCATGAACACAATCAAGTTCTCTCCAGAAATGAGGACACTGAGCTATGTGATGATTCACAATCTGTATCCAGTCACCAATCTCACCACTCTATCTGCTCCGAAAACAAGATTCCTATATGATCTCTTTACACATAAGGAGATTGACATTTGTGGCCATATCATGCATGTCCTGAAGAAGAGCATCACAAAGTAGAATTCACGGACTGTGATGTCGTTCCCCTCTTTAATCATGGGATTGATTGCCAAGGCAAAGCTCATGCTACCCAGTGGCCTCATAGTTGTTCAGAGGGACTACCCCATTGGTGGTCATACACTGACTAGGAGCACTGCACACATCAAGGGTTCTAAGACTGGTGTGCATACCATACTGCCACCACGATGGGTTCAGTAGGATGAAGGTGAAGATACAGAGGAGGAGATTGATAGATTCACCTCGACTCCAGAGCCCTCTGCACAGCCATCATCTTCGGCTCCACCACAAGGTTTAAGCAAACTTGATCAGTTGCTTGCTAAGATGGATTAGATGTCTACAGTGCTTGACTCCCATGTGCAGTACATCGCAGACCAGTTTGCATACCTTCAAGGACAGATCACCGTGCTCTCTTCCCAAATACAAGACTTATCTATGGAGCAAGGCATGGATTCAGAGTCAGATCAGTTCTAACCCTTTGGCCATTCCGGTCAAAATGGGGGAGAAAATTTTGAGGGGGAGTTGGACAAGAGCTTGCACAGCGTTAGGGGGAGCATAGTCTAGAAATTTAGTAACATTGGTTATTGGTTGTTTTACGGTTATTTATTCAGTATCTTTTAGTTTTATAACTATTTTACGGCTTTTGGTTTAAAACTTTGATACTTTGTTCTTATTTAAGTATAATTTCAGTAGTTTCTTTTGTGATATTCTCTATGCTTTGTAGCATGTACCCATGTTGCTTTTGTAAGCTTTAAGGGTTTGTTTCATTGCATAATTTGTAGGCTTTTATGGTGTGTGCCATGCATATTCTGTACCTTGTTTATGCAGCCTTTATGATTGTGTTCTTGAAGTTTAATGTCTTTCATTTTACTTCAGTACATCACTCTTGTGCCTGTGTAGGATTGTTCCTAGATGCATATATGTTCTATGCATTGGTTGAGTGATGAACACTCTTGTACCCTAGTAGGATTGTTCCTAGATGCAAATACTTTGTGTATTTCGCATTGGTTGAGTGTTGGATTTGCAAATGATACTCTTTATTTGAGCTTATCACTTTGCATGTCCGGATGGTCATTCCGTGTGTGAATGAGCATAGTGATCACTTTTGTGTAAGTGATTGCTTGTTTGATCTTGCCATGGTCTATTGTTTTTATTCCATTTTGCTTGATCATGCTATTATTGCTCCATATGTTTTTTTAGTTTTTTTTCTGCATACAATGATATTATTTTGTTGTTGTGTTTCAGGAGATACTTGTTCATATGTTTCAAGAGCTTATCAGAATCTAGAATTAGGTGTGAGTGAGTTTTGCTTTTGTTCCCAAACTCACGTTTAAGTCTAGAGTCTGTTTTAGGGTTTTGTCACGAAATAGCCAAAGGAGGAGATTGTAAAGTTGTTATTTACAACTATGTATTTTGTTGGCTTTTATTCCGTGCCAAATTTGATTGTAACTATTTTCAATCGTTTATACCCTGTATTTATTGTGGGATTTGTTGTAAGGGTTGTGTGATAGAAAGAGTGTGTGAAGACTCAAGCATTTGGAGGCTGAAGGATTCTCGCGGGTATGTCGCGACCTAGCTTCCCGCGAAGTGAAGCATGTGACCTGCACGTGCTGGAATGTGAAGAGTCAGGCCAGGTGGAGACAGCTGTCTCTCGCGAGTATCTCGCGGGTAAGGCCTTCCCGCGAGACACCCGCGAGACAAGCTGTTCTGCCAGCCTGTACTGACTGACTCACACATTTTGCACCTATCCTATATAAACCCCCATTACCCACAAATGTTAAGGTATGATTCAGAGAGAAAACCCTAACCAAACACATTGGGAATTAGAGATTGTCATCCCCACATTTCTCTATACACTTGCTTGTGGTATCTCCTCAACTCTTCCCTCTCCATTTCCATACCATTGAGAGGTTGATAGCTCAAACACTGACCATATCCTTTGAGAGTGCTGTGAGACGTTTTGGTGCTACTGGGAAGCATTGGAAGAAGCCTGGAATGGCAGATTCAACATGGAGCTTGTTGCGGGATCCGGAGAGCTAGACAAGACACGGTTCCGAGAAGCCTTGTTGGAATAGGAGCTTGGAGGGCTTAGGTGCATCGGGTAGATTAGGCTTGGAGGGTCTCTTGCTAACCCATGTATCCCAACTGATTGTCTAGTGGATCGATTTCCGCTTGGAGGGCGGTGGAGAGATTTTTCGCCGAGTTTTTCGGTTTCCTCTTCGAGAACACGTCTCAGTGTTTTCTGTGTTTGCATCCTTCTTCCCTACTCTTGTTTATTCCATTATACTGCTGTGTTACTTAGTTTATGGATTAGAGTAGCTTACTTGTTCATCTGCTCGCATTTACACTATTCCGCACTTTGTAGTAAGTTAGTGTAAAATCTATCGAGCTGTAATTTTAATTGGTGGGGTCTAAACAGCTCTTGTGTTTTCAACACATTATCGAGCTTTCAAATATTAATTTAATAAGATGCAACTTAAGGAAAAAAAAAGTGAGTTTTGTGGGATTTAAGTTTAGAAAATTTTGATGATAGACTTTTAGTTTTATTTAAAATAAAAAATTGTTAAATGTTATCCCTTAATATGAGGAAATATATCATAACAAATAATATAAAATTAATTACTAATTAGTTTTTCTTAAAATGTTGATAATAGACTTTTGTTGGTGTGGAAGTCAATCTTTTTTTTTTTTTTTAAAAGAAAGAAAACGAGGATTGTTGACTAGGATTTAAGTTTAGAATTTTTTATACTCCTTCTGTCCCAAATTCTTTGGCCTATATTCCATTTTGGAATGTTTCAAAATTAAGTCCCCTTTGAAAAGTCAAACCCCATTATTTTGTTGACATTTCCATTATGCCCCTATAGAATTTAATAGTGTTATATTAAAATTTGATTTGAAGATAAATATTGAATTTCGATGAGGCTTGGTTGCTGTAGAATTCAAATTTGAAGATAAGTTTTTAATCTACCGCCAATATAATTTGTAGTTGTAAGAGTAGTACACCAATAGAGTTTGTAATCTACAATAACTTTGAAAATTGAATATTGGAAAATTTGTTTATTTTTTTATATGCATAGTTGTTTAAATTTTTGATATATTTGTTTAAGGGTAATTAAGAAAACTTCTAACTTAAAAAAAGAAAAAAAAGGAAAAAAGGAAAAAAAAGACATTTAATGATGTTCCCCTAAATAGTTGGGTTTTATAAATAGGCCAAACAATTTGGGATTGAGGGAGTGATAGACTTTTAATTTGAATAGAATTTAAATTTTTTGAAATATTTAAGTTTAAAAATTTTTGATAATAGACTTTTACTTTGAATAGAATTTAAATTTTTTGAAATTTAAATGTATAAAATCAATTTACTACTTAGTTGTTCTTAAAATATTAATAATAGACTTTTAGTTGGAATAGAAGTAAAAACGTGGGTTTTTTTTTAAGAAAGAAAACTAGTTTTTCTTAAAATATTAAAAATAGACTTTTAGTTGGAATAGAAGTAAAAATCTGGGGGTTTTTTTTTTTTTTTTCAAGAAAGAAAGCGTGAGTTGTTGTTTGAGATTTAAGTTTTAAAATTATTATAATAGTATCTTAGTTTGAATAGAATTTAAATTTGTTAAAATTTAAATTATAAAGTTTTATTTAAATTAGATAGTTGTTAAATATTATCCCTTAATTTGAGAAAATATAACTTAACAAATAATATAAAATTAATTTATTAATTTGTGGGAGTAAAAAAATTAAAAACTTACATAAAAAAACCAAGAAATTAAATGGGTGTCCATTGTTTTGCTTCTTTATAATAAACTTCCTTTGGCATAATATCATGCACACAAATTCAGAAGCAAGGAACAATAAGTGAAATTAATTTATTAGATTAAAACATAAGCATAAGTTGCATCTTGGACAAGAGAGATTATATCAAAAACCCATAAGCGTAAATTGTATTGTGTGAGATTTAATTATTGGGATGACTTTACTGGTTAAGAGAGGTTATATCAAAAAAACATGGCTTTATATATATATATATATATATATATATATATATATATGGGTTGGGTTCAAGTTACACCCGGTGTAACTTTAAGTAATGTTACACGACCCAATAACTTGTTATAGAATTTATATTTTGAAAATCTCACCGTTAAATTACATGTTCTATATGTTCTTAACAATCATGCCAATTTTCATGTCAATTGTATGTTATTTACCATTTGATCTATAAACTTATCTTTTATGCATTATTTTAAACTACAAAAACTTGAATTTTAAAAATTGATTAATGATATGACTATTAATCTTTGATCACATTGAAATTTTGTAAGCATAGAGAACATACGAAGATAATGTAATGTAACGGTAGATTTGTTAAAATTTGCATCCAATTAAAAAATATTGAGTGGTGTAACATTACTTAGAATTACACCAAGTGTAACTTGAACCAAACTCTCTCTCTCTCTCTCTCTCTCTCTCTCTCTCTCTCTCTATATATATATATATATATATGAAATTTTGATAAATGACTATTAGTTGGAGTAGAATTTAAATTTCTAAAACTTAGATGAAATTTTTATCTAAATTAAATTATTGTTAAATCTTATCTCTTAGTCAAGAGTATTGTAACTTAATACCCTAATAAAATATTAATTTAATACGATGCAACTTGAGGAAATATATCATAACGAATAATATAAAATTAATTTACTAATTACTCGTTCTTAAAAGGTTGATAATAAACTTTTAGTTGGAGTAGAAGTCAAAATGTTGTTTTTTTTATAGAAAGAAAATGTTAATTTACTAATTAGTTTTTCTTAAAATATTGAAAATAGACTTTTAGTAAGAGTATAAGTCAAAACATGGATTTTTTTTTAGAAATTTTTTTTTTGAGAAAGAAAACATGGTATATTGTTTGGGATTTAATTTTAGATTTTTTTATTTTTTTATTTTTATAATAGGCTTTTAGTTTGAATACACCTAAATTAAATAGTTGTTAAAGATTATTCTTTAATTTTAGGAAATACTCCTATCTTAACAAATAATATAAAATTAATTTACTTATTAGTGAGAGTAGCCACTTAGGGCAAACATGGCTTCTAAGCCTAAATTTTATTATATAGTATATGATGATATGATATGATATGATGTGATATGTATATATATATATATATATATATATATATTGTAGGGATAAGGGGTCCAAAAGTATATATATTGGGTCTTGGACCTTGGCTGAGGACGTTGAGTGGTCCGAGGACGTGTAAACAGTATTGAAGATGTAAGACTCAGAGCCCCATGAATAAGCTACAGGTGAGAGGGTTGGAGAAGGTAGGCGGAGGGGGATATCCCCTTAGCTAAACGAAGCAAAGATCAAAATGTGTGTCCTATCATCCAGGATGACGTTCCAGGAAGTTCTATTGATAAGGATATGCACTGTGAACGTACATGACATATGGGAGCTAAGAAATATTTAAGAGAAAGCTTCTACTACTGTATTGAATGTTTTGTAGCTAATTCTCTGGCCGCATTAATAAGGAAGTGATATCTGAACAATATTTTTTGCCTTATAGCTACCCTCAAAGACTTCAGGAAGGTGCTGCTGGGACATGAATCAACACAAACAATCTACTGTCCACGTGAAGGGTGGAGATGAGAAGGGAGAAATAGTATAAATTAGAGGGAAGGCTCTAAGAGAAGGGGATCGGAAAATTGAGAAAGAAATACTGTAGCAATCAAAACTGTATTTGTAACAAACTTCAAGTAATATATATTAGAACTGATCTCCTCGAACTGTGCTGAACATAATTTTCCTTAGATAAATCTAGTCCATTTTTACTTCATTGTTTTAAGGATCCATTATAATTTTTATCCAATTCATTATAGCCTAATTTTCCAATTCACTCTCTACAAATTCATTGTATTGGATTTATTGGGTCTAAATCCACTTTCTTTTTGGGTTTAGGACTCAAACCACGTCCTTACATATATATATATATCTATATATATATATATATATATATATATAATTACAGTTAGTATAGTTAGTATTGAAAACGTAAAGAAAAAAACCCAAGACAAACCAGAGAAACCCATTAGATAATAATATATCATTTATGGTAATTTGGTCCTCAGTCCACACGTGGTATTATCAGTAGAGAGAGACAATTAAATGATTTAAATAGTAATATTTCACAGATATTACTAAACGTTCTTAACAAAATATTATATTTTTCGTATTTAATATATTTGTCCACAATAATGAAAACCATATCTTTTTCAGACTACCCATTTTTGCTTTTTCTTTTTAATAAAATAACAGAAAATTTTATTCAGAATTTCAAATGTATACATAAGTATTAAGAAGACCTCCAAAAATATGGGGTGTGTCTTCCTGCTACACTTGGTCTACTAAAGAATACATACAAGATGAGCTAGCTTATTCAGAGTTTTGGTTTCGGATGTAGATATGTTAGTCTCATTAGAGTGGAAATCATAGAAGTAGGGACTTGAGTTTGTAGGGAGAAAATTGTGTAATATGTCCAAATGAATTTAGGGATATTTATAGGCAGGCACATACGTTTTAGAAACAGACATATATGTTATGAATCGATATACTTATTTGAAGAGTCGTATTTTTATCCAAATATCAATTTCTCTTAATTTTTTTTACAGGAAAATATATTCCACAGAATGTGAAACAACATCATTCTCTAATTGGAAGTTAGTTTATGAATAAGAGTGCACTATATTATAGTATGATCACCCTCTCCAATCATAAACTAACAAAGAGTGGTCACATTGACTTTCTTATTAATAAAATAAGATTCATCACACTCCAACTCTATGACTTTCCTACTAATTAATAAGATTCACAATCACACTCCAATCTATACCCAACAGATTACCAAAGTCATCATCATTCATCAAGATAGCCAAACAACAGAAAAGTCATCTGTGCAAGAAGTCATAAAGTTAAGAAACCACAGTATCATCATTCATCATCACATTCTAAAATAACTACCTGTTTTCAAGCACTATATACTAATCTTTTTTTTTTATTTTTTTATTTTTTAGAATCAATGCACTAATGTTTTATTCAACTGCTAGCAAATCCAAAACAATAAAACAGTAAATATCGGGAGAAACAACATCTATTCAAACTAATAACAAAAAAAAATGTCTTACTCTTCTAGTTAAGGCATGTGCTACAACATTAGCCTACCTGCCAATATAAGAGAAGAAATATTGTGTACTAAGCTCAACGTATTATTAACCAGTAGTGTTTGAAGCTTACCATAAAGAGATGGCTCAAGAAAAAAAATTGCCCTTAAAATACAAATCTAACAACTGGCAAGCTTTGAATAAAAAGAGTGGAGAAATGGATGGATCTATTTCATTAATATAACATTTTATCATTAGATTTTAATGAAATATTAAAATAAAACCATCTATATCAACTTTCACAACGTCATTCCATCTCTAATATAAAATTTGATACCATAACGTAAAACAGTATCATATATAGGTTGGTTTCAGACTTTCATATGTTATTTTTAAATTGTCAAGCTGTTTAAGAAAAGAACACAATGGTATGAAAATTCTGGTATACCTACCTTTTCGTCTTATTTAGGTGTCAATGCCGTCCTCCGAACTTAACTATAGAGGTTGGCATTGGCAATTGACCAGGCAGTGTGTACCAGCTTTCTAGGACCATTTTTTTGTTTTTTTTTGGTCACAAACAATTGACATGACTTATCTTATGCGACAGATGGTGATAGCTGTCTAACACTTTCATGTAAATCAAATTTTTTTTTAAGCGACTAATAGTTTATTACATCAAAATCGTTTGTATATATTTGTGGTGTGAAACCATGTACCATTTCTCTGCCAGATGTGATTATATAATATATTATAAATTTAATTTAAAACACTATTATTATTTTTTATGTATTTTAATAAAAAAAATACTGTTTACTAAAAAAAAAATTTCTGAGGCATATGTGGGATAAACTGGTAACACCGGTGGCAATTTAATGATATTTATTATTTTCTTGTCATAGGAGGCGGCTGAAAAGTCGGTTTTACTTTCGTGGCCAAGTCACATATATATGGAGCCATCTTCATTAAACAAGCTCTTTTCTAGGTTGGAAGATATTACAAGATCAAAGTGTTTTAGTTTTACCAGAGAAAAACCTTGCTTTGACTAGTGATTCACATTCGTTGTCATATAGTATATTTAGTAATTAGTACTCAAAATTAAAATTCAATATCAACTCTAAAAAAGTCAATTGAATACCTCGGTATAATTCAATCCCATGGGATTGGTTTAGTGAGTCACAGGTAGTAACAGAGCAAGAAATTTTTTTTAGGGGAGCCAAGCTATGTCACTTTGATATGCCTTAGGAATTAGTATATACGATGTAATATGAGAAAAATATTAGAATAACAAACACTACATGATTTTTCTTTTTTTTTTAATGAATGACAGAGGTAGAACATGTCCCAAATTTTTAATTATAAATTTATAGCATTTTTTCTTAACAAAAAGAAAAGTAAGCATTTATTTATATCCCTACGAACTCTATATGCAAAATTAAAAAGACTTCTAAGAAAAAAAAAAAAAAACAAAAAAGAGTTCATTTTTGAAAATTTTATTTTTTATTTTTTACTTTTTACTAAAAAGATTTACTTAGTTATTTCTTTCATGAACATATGCTCTAAATACATCTGAAATAAATGAGTTATACATGACAAAAAACAGTGAATATTAGAAGACAAAAATGAGAAATTAATGCTTTTAATGAGTGTTAGTACAATTTTTTCAAATACAAAGATGGTCATTAATACTTATATGTTTTCATGAACGTATGCTTTAAATGAGTCTAAGACTCTTGATTTTTTATTTTTTATTTTTAAATTTGTAAATACAAGTTGACTTTTTGTGATTTAAATCCTCTAATTATTCTTTTACATATGAATATACATACACACACATATATATATATATATATAGTAAAATATGGTACACGTATAATATATTAAATATAAAGATGGGTACAATTCGGTATCTTCCAATAAAAGTATGTTTAAAAATTCAGCCTAAAAATACGGAAATGAAAAAGTCACACTATGTGTGTAGTATGGGTATTAAACATTTCTTTTTAAAATATCATATAAAAAATAAGGAAACATTTAGTATATAATTTTTGTGAGATAAATAAAATATACATATTCACTTACAATTATTAATATATACTCACCTATAATTAGTGTTAATATGGCTTGAGTTTATAAACTCGGCTTTTAACTTTTAACTTTTAACTTTTATATATAGTTTTTTAAAATCACATTTTTTCTCACTTTTTTGAAATACAATTATACTTTAGCATACTTTTAAGAAATTTTTTTTATCAAATAACTAAATAAGTTATTTCGAAACAGACACTTATTACTGTGTCCTTTCACTAGTGTGGGGATAACGCATGGCAATAGGTTGTGGCAGCTTTTGTGTTTAACTTTTTGTGACTCACAATTTAATACTAAAATATAGAATAAAGCAAGGACAACATTTTTACAATAAAATTTAGGTGTTAAGTGGATAAGAGTAAATAAAATAGTGATATTAGTGATGAATTTAGATGAAAATCAATAACAATTTACTACCTAGATTTTTTTGTAAAATTATTGTGAAAAAATTGTTTACTATAGCACTATTTAAAAAAAAAAAAAAATTTAAGTTGATTCTTTGTGACAGTTGAGTGCAATACGTTTCATTTGGAGATTGTTTTAATCTTTTACATATGTGTGCGTTTGGCACGGATTATTTTAGCCAATTTATTTTACTATTCAGCTTATTTTTGCTACAATTCATGGTCCCACTATACTTTTTGGTATTATTTATGGGTCTTACTGTACTATTTCAGCTAACTTTTATCTTTATCTATAGTACTTTCAGTAAAAAATTTTCAGTTTCAGTGTGCGTTTGGCATTGAAAATTTTTGCTAGCTTATTTTATTATTCAACTTATTTTTACTACTATTCATGAGTCCCACTGCACTTTTTGGTACTATTTATGGATTCTACTGTACTATTTCTGTTCACTTTTAACTTTATTTATAGTACTTTCAGTAAAAAAAAATTCAATTTCAACTAAATAAGTTGTTTCATGGGTTTCACTGTACTATTTCAGTTAACTTTTACCTTTATCTATAGTACTTTCAGTAAAAAGTTTTCAGTTTCAATGTGCATTTGGCATTGAAAATTTTTGCTAACTTATTTTACTATTCAACTTATTTTTGCTACTATTCATGAGTCCTACTGCATTTTTTGGTACTTTTTATGGATTCTATTGTACTATTTCAGTTTACTTTTAATTTTATCTACAGTACTTTCAGTAAATAATTTTTAATTTCAACTAAATAAACTGATCCAAATGCACTCTCAGCAAAATAAGGGAAACAGAGTACTGTGCCATTTTGAGTCTTTGTCAGAAACAAGAAGTTTGAATTAAAAAATTTAATATTTTGTATATATCCATATATAGCAAGCCACTCTTTTTTATTTTTTTAAATGTATTTCAACTTAAACACGTAACATACTTTTAGTGGCCAAAATGGCCAAATACCACTTTTTTTTTGAATTTTTTTAGCAAAAAATCACAGTTTCGGAAATAAATAGTAAAGTACCACTTTTTCTAGAAATCGAGTTTCAGAAACTCGAGTTCCTCTCAATTCTGCCACCGTGGCATTGCTGACATAGAATTTCTGTGATTAAAAAAAATTATGTGGTACTCGAGCTTAAGAAACTCGAGTTTCATGCACAGTACTCGAGTAGACTAGACTCGGGTACGTTTTATAAATAAAATGCAGAAAAAAAATTTACACAGTACTTGAGTTTCCCAAACTCGAGTACTGTGTAATTTTTTTTTTTTTTTGTTTGGGGATAATGAACAAATAAACATAAAGGTAAAAATAAGTGACTTTTTTATGTTTTTATTTATTTAAATAGAAGCATTGTAAAATATAAAGATTTTAATTTCAAAATATGAATTTAATTTCTACATTAGTTAAAATTGTTCATTGTTTTCTCATAAAAATTGTTCACTGTTTTCTGTATAAACTATTTCTACGATTTTACATAAAATTATTTTCTGTTCAGCATTATTTAAGAAATTGTTCACTCTCTTTTCTGCATAAATTATTTTCTATTTACTGTTTAAAAAATTGTTCATTGTTTTCTCATAAAATACCTAGTGAAATCGTGTTTTCTAAATTTAAATGCCAAATCTGAATGCTTTTTCATGTTTGAATTTCACAATAATCGAATATATTTTTCTACATTGATAAAATCTGTTTCTACATTAATAAAATTTGCTCTTTGCACATCATATTTACTGTATATTCAAATCTACTTACTGTATTCATAATTTTTTTTTTTTTGCATTAATTAAAACTATTCACTGTTTTCTCATAAAAATTGTTCACTGTTTTCTGCATAAACTATTTCTAGCATTGGCACAGTTATTGCACTTAAATGGTTTTTGTGTTTTTTTAAATATGTAACCATATGTATAATGGACAAACTCCATGAAAGAAAAATGAATGATTCATATAAATCACCTAATGGTAAATGCCTCGAAAAATTCGAATTTGTAAAAAAGTTCGAATTAGTTGAATGCTGAAATTCGAGAAAAATCGATGGAAAATCAATGAACGTACCAAATCATGAAGGTGTACATAAGATGTACAGATAGTCTAGACTTGTTGAGAAATTTGATTTCATTGAAAGTACAAAATAATGAAAATTCAATGGAAAAGTATGTACGTTAGATGTATAGATCGTATGAATTTGTTTAAAAATTTGAATTCGTTGAATGTACAAAACTGTGAAAACTCAAGGAAAAATTGTGTACATTAGATGTACAGATAGTACGAATTTGTTGAAAATTTTGAATTCGTTGAGTGTGTAAAATCGTGAAAAATGAATGATTCGCATAGATCACCTAACGGTAAATGCCTCGAAAAGTTCGAATTTGTAAAAAAGTTCGAATTAGTTGAATGTAGAACTATTCATTAAGTAAAACTGTTTTTTGCATTAAGTAAAACTGTTCACTGTTTTCTCATGAAAATTGTTCACTATTTTCTGCATAAACTATTTATAGTATTTTGCATAAAATTATTTTCTGCTCAGCATTATTGAAAAAAATTTTCACTCTCTTTTTTGTGCAAATTATTCTCTGTTCACTATTTAAAAAATTGTTTACTGTTTTCTCATAAAACACCTAGTGAAATCGTGTTTTCTAAATTTAAAAGCCAAATCTGAATACTTTTTCATGTTTAAATTTCAAAATAATCGAATTTGTTTTTCATGTTTAAATTTGATGTTTAAATGAACTCTATTGCGGTGGTATCTGTACTTAGTTTTGTAGATTTGCCGACCATGATGTGCTCGACGCCTCTAAGACTCTCGTACGTGTACATTGGCATATTAAGGAAACTAGCTTTTAAACCCGTGCAAATGCACGGGAATTACATAAGTACATGTATTTTCAGGTTCTTGGAAAAAAAATACATCTATTTTCAACAAAATAGAAATAAAAATAATGTAAATTTTGTAAGAGTCCACAAATAAATTTTTGTACATAGAAATAATTAGAATCCGAGAAAGCAAATATATTCAAATAATTTTAGGTAAATATTTGGAGAAACATTTTGTTTCAAAAGTCGTACTTAAATAAATTTAATTAAATAAGTATGTAGCTAATGCAATTGAATTTATAAATTTTGAAAAATAACACTTGGTATGAATTTCAAATTTAAACTGTATATAACACTCAGTATGCTATCCATAAAAATGTGTTGTCTTACAAATAGATTTTCTTTTAAGCCTATTCTAAACAACTAAAACTGTAACATCCACTATGATGGAGAGAAAAATATTTCTAGCAATTGAAAAAAAAATCCAGCTAAAGAGAATGGTGTGATCATCCTTCCTTGGAAGCAAATTTGTGGAGAGTAACCCAATCCAATTCCTTTTAATTTTATTTTAGAATAACCCAAACATAACCTTTTCTATCCCAAGTTCTTTGCAGGATTTCATCGAACACCTAGTACTCATTTTAATAACCCATCTAGAACCCAATCGCTAATACAGCTCCCCAACCAAAAAATAAAATCTAATTAAAACAAAATTAGCCAACATTTATGAGGTTCATCCACTTCTGGATCTCCCTTTTGTTTAATTTTTCTTCCTTCTTTTTCTTTTATAATGGAAGTTCACTCAACATTCTCAAATTTGTTTTCAATATGCAACATTAAGAAGTAGGAAAGCAACAACAAAGTAGCATTGATCACATGAATAAGGACCTGAATAGGGTTGCTCTTGTGATTGCATTATTAAATCATCTTATAAATGAAAAGAAGTAACTACATAAAGTAAGAAATCAACACAAAACTTGCAAGGAAACCAAATGATTTAATTGATTAAATAGTAGTATGTTATAGCAAAAAGAGTGTTGAAATTACAACCAACCAAAAAAAAAAAAAAAAAAAATTTAAATAATGAATTTACTATAAATTGATATATATATACAAAATATAGAGATGAAGGATAACAATGCAACAACACTCATTAGGGTTCCAAAGGTAAGCATTTATTAATCACATCAAGTGCAACAACAGAAACAGAAAGCTACATGATAATTTCTGAAAACTTGCAAAGAAAACAATATCGTATTTCCACATAACTGTCAAAAAACTAAACCACGGGCCCTCAAAACCTCTCTAAGGAGCATAAATGATTCAAGGCAAGATTTCTACTTATAATCACCTGTCTGACATGATGAACAATAGCTTTCTTCTGATTGGTTTCCTTTAGTCGCACAGATCATCTATTTTTTTGCATTGATAAAATCTATTTTTACATTAATAAAATTTGCTCTCTGCACACCATGTTCACCGCTTTCTCACAAAAATTGTTCACTGTTTTTTGCATAAACTGTTTCTAGCATTATGCATAAAATTATTTTTTGTTTAGTATTATTTAAAAAATTGTTCACTCTCTTTTCTGCGTAAATTATTTTCTGTTCACTATTTAAAAAATTGTTCACTGTTTTCTCATAAACTATTTCTTGCATTCTACATAAAATTATTTTCTGTTCAGCATTATTTAAAAAATTGTTCACTCTCTTTTCTACGTAAATTATTTTCTGTTCACTATTTAAAAAATTGTTCGCTGTTTTCTCATAAAACACCTAGTGAAATTGTGTTTTCTAAATTAAAAAGCCAAATCTGTATGTTTTTTCATGTTCGAATTTCACAATAATCGAACTTTTTTTTTTTTGCATTGATAAAATCTATTTTGATACACACTTTGTCAAAATTATCCAACAATGATGGATTGTGATTGGTTGTTTATCACTTTCTAATAAACTCACTATTTTTTCTACTTCACCTACAGTCTACCATGTAGAAGTATAGAACAAGTGTGACAAAATGAGTAGAAATTAGAGATGATTTGAATACAATGAATTGTAATGTATTGAAAATTTCCCTTTATTACATTTTATTATTATTATTACTATTACTCCTTATTTAGTTTATCTAAAAAGTTAAACATTTTTGGGTTTATCCAAAAATCTATGCCACAAAATACATGGTGGGAAATCTAGACCAAAGAACTGCCAAAATAAAAAATTGAGCGGCATTGTTGCTGTACTCAAATAAGTTGTCACAAGCAACATAAATTACCAACCAACCAAAAAAAAAAAAAAAAAAAAAAAAACACAGAAACTACATCCACCTGATCAAATAAAGGTGGTAGGTTGGGTTTTCAGTTTTCACATACAACTTCGAAGCAGGTTCTTGACCAAATATTTTGTTTTTTTAAAGTCTTTCAATATCAGATTTGTTATATACTTTCCCTTTGTCTAGGGGCTGAGAGAATAGAATCTATATGTCTGGAAAAAAAAAAATGTTTGTAATAGAATCTATGTTGGTTTAATGGCTGCAATCGTGCCTGAAAAATAAAATAAAATGTAGCTCAATAATCAATTTTCTATTATGATTTTTACCTCAGAGCATGTTTTGAGTGTCCATTTGTGTGTGTGATTTTGAACTTGTTTCTATGTTTTTTTGATGTTTGAAAGTAGTTGTGCCTGTTAAAAGTACTAAATGCTGATGTTATGATCCTTAACACTCAAAACTGTTTGTAAGATGGATTTTGGCTCAAGTAGGACATGATATACTGTTCACTATTTTCTGCATAAAATATTTCTAGTATTCTACATAAAATTATTTTCTGTTTAGCATTATTTAAAAAATTGTTCATTCTCTTTTCTGTGTAAATTATTCTCTGTTCACTGTTTAAAAAATTGTTCGCTGTTTTCTCATAAAACACCTAGTGAAATCATGTTTTCTAAATTTAAACGCCAAATCTAAATGCTTTTTCATTTTTGAATTTCACAATAATCGATCTACATTGATAAAATCTGTTTCTACATTAATAAAATTTGCTCTTTACTTCTTTATTATCTATTTTATCATTGTTTATACTTCCATATTATTGCTGTGCTTTTTCCTGGGTAGTCATTGGTATTAGAGCATCTAGATCATAAAACACCTAATGAACATTGAATAATTTATGCAGAAAAAACAGTGAACAATTTTTCAAATAATGTTGAAGAGAAAATACTTTTATGCAAAATGCTAAAAATAGTTTATGTAGAAAACAGTAAAAAAATTTTATAAGAAAATAGTGAATAGTTTTAATTAATGTAGAAAATAGATTTTATGAATGCAGTAAGCAGATTTGAATATACAGTAAACATGATGTACAAAGAGCAAATTAATGCAAAAAAACCAATTCGATTATTGTGAAATTTAAACATGAAAAAGCATTCAGATTTGGTTTTTAAATTTAAAAAACACGATTTTACTAGGTGTTTTATGAGAAAACAACGAACATTTTTTTAAATAGTGAATAGAAAATAATTTACACAGACGCCAACTATAGTCATACGAACCACATGCAGAAAACAGTTTGAATTAACACAGAAAACAGATTTTATGAATGCAGTAAGTAGATTTGAATATACAGTAGACATGATGTAGCACCAACTACGGCATTTGAAGACACGTCACTAGCCTGCTACTGTAGCACCAACTGTAGTCATACGAACCACATGCGCCAACAGACTGTAGGTGAAGTAGAAAAAATAGTGAGTTTATTAGAAAGTGATAAACAACCAATCACAATCCATCATTGTTGGATAATTTTGACAAAGTGTGTATCAAAATAGATTTTATCAATGCAAAAAAAAAAAAAAGTTCGATTATTGTGAAATTCGAGCATGAAAAAACATATAGATTTGGCTTTTCAATTTCGAAAACACAATTTCACTAGATGTTTTATGAGAAAACAGCGAAAAATTTTTTAAATAGTGAACAGAAAATAATTTATGCAGAAAAGAGAGTGAACAATTTTTTTTATAATGCTGAACAGAAAATAATTTTATGCAAAATCGTAGAAATAGTTTATGCAGAAAACAGTGAACAATTTTTAAGAGAAAACAATGAACAGTTTTAATTAATGCAGAAAACAGATTTTATGAATGCAATAAGCAGATTCGAATATAGAGTAAACATGATGTGCAGAGAGCAAATTTTATTAACGTAGAAACAGATTTTATCAATGCAGAAAAATAAATTCAATTATTGTGAAATTTAAACATGAAAAAGCATTTAGATTTGGCGTTTAAATTTAGAAAACACGATTTTACTAGGTGTTTTAAGAGAAAACAGTGAACAATTTTTTAAATAATGAACATAAAATAATTTATGTAGAAAGGAGAGTGAACAATTTTTTAAATAATGCTGAACAGAAAATAATTTTATGCAAAATCATAGAAATAGTTTATGCAGAAAACAGTGAACAATTTTTATGAGAAAACAATGAACAGTTTTAATTAATGCAGAAAACAGATTTTATGAATGCAATAAGCAGGTTCGAATATAGAGTAAACATGATGTGCAAAGAGCAAATTTTATTAACATAGAAACAGATTTTATCAATGCAGAAAAACAAATTCAATTATTGTGAAATTTAAACATGAAAAAGCATTTAGATTTGGCGTTTAAATTTAGAAAACACGATTTCACTAGGTGTTTTACGAGAAAACAGTGAAAAATTTTTTAAATAGTGAAGAGAAAATAATTTATGCAGAAAAGAGAGTGAACAATTTTTTAAATAATGCTGAACATAAAATAATTATTTTGTATTTTTTATTTGTTGATAGTTTCTTAATACTAAATAGATGATACACATTTTTTGTTTATATTTTAAATCCCCTCAATCAAACTTCTATCTCCGTCTCTAAATCCAAAATGGTCGAAACACATCGGAATGACCTAAAATTATTCCCGAGGTGGAACATAGGGTGTTACTACCAAAACAAAATGGTAATATAATAGCTATTTCTAAGGTTCTACTATTTTTAAGCTTAGTGTCCGTTTACAGCTTATTTAGCTGTTTGCTAAACTTTTTGTTGAAAGTGTGCTAAATTATATTTGTACTTCGAAAAAATTTGAACTGGTGAAAAATAATGCAGGAAAAAAATGAGGTTTTAAAAAGCTGTACACAAAAACTAAAAGCTAAAAGCTGAAATTGATGCCAAACAGACTCTTATCTCTCTAAAGGTTTTACTTTTTTGCATAATTTTTTTCTTCTTTCTTAGATAGTTGTAATAAATAAAAGAGAGAAAAAAATGTTCTAGAATTAAATAATTTAGCAAGCAATAACTATGCAATAATACCATATTTTTATTAGAATCCAACAACTCCTCAGCTATAGTGTGTGTATGTATATTTTGCTAGCACACAGAGTATTAGAAGTGAATTTAACCCAACGAAAGATTTGTTAAAATTCACATACAACAAAGAAATGTTGCATGATGTAAAATAACTTAGAGTTACACAAAGTGTAACTAGGACCCAAATCCACATGTATATCATACTCTCAAATCTAATGCCGTCTCCATCTAAATAGTCTCCCCTCGATCTAGCTACCTAAAGCTCAAGCTAATGAACTCACATTCTTGTGTATTTTTTTTAAACACATCTATTTTTCCTACATCACCAAACAAAAAACATGAATCTATTAGGGCTGTTATTAGTTGTGTCCTGATTTGATCTTAATGTTGGCATTTTTTATGTTATTTTTGAAATAGAGTTTAGCAAGTCATCTTTGGTGATCTGGAGCTCCTCAGGCAATTTGCTAAGCAGTTTGCAAGTACTTTCAATTCAGAGCAGACCCATAATTTGATTGTTAGGCTGCAGCAAAATGTCATAAGAACTGAACCATTGAAAAATATTGTTTTGTTCTTTTCAAATTAGTTGAGCAAGTCCATCTCTTCCTACTAAAATACACTAGGCAATTTATGTGTTTGTCGCAATTTGAGCTATTTTCTGTTTTAGAAACTATATTTGTCTATACTTTGAATATAGTGAAATAATGGATTTGATAAACAATTTAATAAGGTGATTTGCATTATGATGGAAATGCGCAATTCTATGTTAAATATAGTTTTTCTTATGTTCTTTATATTTTCCCTATTTACTTGTATTGTGGTTTGCTTCCAACAATTTTATTCTCTGATTGTAAACATTAGAAAGCAAGGTAAATGTGTTTCATTTATTTTCTCTTTTGTGAATATTATTCACATATTTCAATTAAGTAGTCAAAAGTAATTTGGCTGGTATTAAAGTTATTGTTCTTTAGTGCCAAATATTTCTTTGAATTGGAAGCCTTAAGGAAAAAATTTCATGAACAAGGAACCCTCATTTTTTTGGTATATTTTTTGTTCAGCTGGCCCTTGGTGTTATATGACTTGATCTTAATGAAAGATTTTTATCAAGACAAATTAACTGGGGTTTTTGTACAGTTGTTTATCTCTGAGTTGTGGACTTCTTTTATTGTAATTTTGGATGGTTCTAGCTTCATGTTGAATGAAATTTCTTGAATTTTCTGCAAACCTTGATGGATTTTGCTTAATGAAAAGTTATTTGTCTCATATATGTAGTCAACTGCAACTATCATGGCCATTGCTCTTGCACATGGAGGGGTAATTCCATATGACTTAATTTTTTTAAAATTTTTTTTTATCTATCTTTTATTGCAAGGTTAGCAATCTATCATTGACCTAAAAAAAATGAAATAAATATGACTCAACTCTCAAGGCTAACTTTGTCTTGAAGATTTTCAATTTTTTTTTTTAAATGTATACAATATATGCTTACATTAATGATTTTTTTTTTCATATAGCAGATAATCTATTTTTGTCTTTTTATGCATTTACAAGTTTTCAATTATTTGAAGAATGTAGTAGTTTCATTCTCAAAGATTCTTGCTGCAATATATTGAACTGGACCTGTTTGCGTTCTGAAATTAACTTGAACTCTTATTAAAAACATGGTTTTGTATCTACTCTATGTGAAACATTGTAAAGAAGTAAACTTTGACCTTTAGTTTTAAATTATTAACTTTTAAAAAATGTTTTTCATTCACTTTGATTTCTTTGTAGTCAAACTAAGAAGGGTGACATAATTTTTTTCTTAAAAAAAGAAAGGAAAAAAGCTTACGGATTTTTTGAGATGTATACATGTTGATTGATCTCATTTTTAGCAAAACTTCCAAAGTGAATTTTAGGCTAGGACATTTTTTTTTTGCATCAAACATGTCTACACTAGGGGCATTGGCCCATTGGTTTTGGAAGGCAAGCATGTCATCAATTTTCTGTGCAATGCATGTCATCAATTTTCTGTGCAAGCATGTCTAAACTAGGTCTCTGCTTATTCATTTGAATATGAGGGTAATATTTACTATTGACTATTGGGGTTTGTGCACTTTCTCTAACTATGCAGGTAGCCTATAAACTAATGGTTATGCATGAAGGATGTTTGGAAGGGAAGTTTCAATCTATTGAAAGACTAAGGGAAACCAATCAGGAGAAAGCTATTGTTCATCATGTCAGGTAGGTGATTATAAGTAGAAATGTTGCCTTGAATCATTTATGCTCCTTAGAGAGGTTCTGAGGGTCCCGTAGTTTAGTTTTTTGACAGTTATGTGGAAATACGATATTGTTTTCTCTGCAAGTTTCCAGAAATTATCATGTAGCTTTCTGTTTTTGTTGTTGCACTTGATGTGATTAATCAATGCTTACCTTTGGAACCCTAAGGAGTGTTGTTGCATTGTTATCCTTCGTCTCTATATTTTGTATATATATCAATTTATAGTAAATTCATTATTTAAATTGTTTTTTTTTTGGTTGGTTGTAATTTCAACACTCCTTTGGCTATAACATACTACTATTTAATCAATTAAATCTTTTGGTTTCCTTACATGTTTTGTGTTGATTTCTTACTTTATGTAGTTACTTCTTTTCATTTATAAGATGATTTAATAATGCAGTCACAAGAGCAAACCTATTCAGGTCCTTATTCATGTGATCAATGCTACTTTGTTGTTGCTTTCCTACTTCTTAATGTTGCATATTGAAAACAAATTTGAGAATGTTGAGTGAACTTCCATTATAAATATATATATATATATATATATATATATATATATAAAAGAAAAAGAAGGAAGAAAAATTAAACAAAAGGGAGATCCAGAAGTGGATGAACCTTATAAATGTTGGCTAATTTTGTTTTAATTAGATTTTCTTTTTTGGTTGGGGAGCTGTATTAGCGATTGGGTTCTAGATGGGTTATTAAAATGAGTACTAGGTGTTCGATGAAATCCTGCAAATAACTTGGGATAGAAAAGGTTATGTTTGGGTTATTCTAAAACAAAATTAAAAGGAATTGGATTGGGTTACTCTCCACAAATTTGCTTCCAAGGAAGGATGATCACACCATTCTCTTTAGCTGGATTTTTTTTTTTCAATTGCTAGAAATATTTTTCTCTCCATCATAGTGGATGTTACAGTTTTAGTTGTTTAAAATAGGCTTAAAAGAAAATCTATTTGTAAGACAACACATTTTTATGGATAGCATACTGAGTGTTATATACAGTTTAAATTTGAAATTCATACCAAGTGTTATTTTTTAAAATTTATAAATTCAATTGCATTAGCTACATTCTTATTTAATTAAATTTATTTAAGTTCGACTTTAGAAACAAAATGTTTCTCCAAATATTTACCTAAAATTATTTGAATATATTAGCTTTCTTGGATTCTAATTATTTCTATATACAAAAATTTATTTGTGGACTCTTACAAAATTTACATTATTTTTATTTCTATTTTGTTGAAAATAGATGTATTTTTTTTTCCAAGAACCTGAAAATACATGTACTTATGTAATTCCCGTGCATTTGCACGGGTTTAAAAGCTAGTTTCCTTAATATGCCAATGTACACGTACGAGAGTCTTAGAGGCGTCGAGCACATCATGGTCGGCAAATCTACAAAACTAAGTACAGATACCACCGCAATAGAGTTCATTTAAACATCAAATTTAAACATGAAAAACAAATTCGATTACTGTGAAATTTAAACATGAAAAAGTATTCAGATTTGACTTTTAAATTTAGAAAACACGATTTCACTAGGTGTTTTATGAGAAAACAGTAAACAATTTTTTAAATAGTGAACAAAGAATAATTTGCATAAAAAAAAGAGTGAAATTTTTTTTCAATAATGCTGAACAGAAAATAATTTTATGTAAAATACTATAAATAGTTTATGCAGAAAATAGTGAACAATTTTCATGAGAAAACAGTGAATAGTTTTACTTAATGCAAAAAACAGTTTTACTTAATGAACAGTTCTACATTCAACTAATTCGAACTTTTTTACAAATTCAAATTTTTCGAGGCATTTACCATTAGGTGATCTATGCGAATCATTCATTTTTCACGATTTTACACACTCAACGAATTCAAATTTTTCAACAAATTCGTACTATCTGTACATCTAATGTACACAATTTTTCCTTGAGTTTTCACAGTTTTGTACATTCAACAAATTCAAATTTTTAAACAAATTCATACGATCTATACATCTAACGTACATACTTTTCCATTGAATTTTCATTATTTTGTACTTTCAATGAAATCAAATTTCTCAACAAGTCTAGTCTATCTGTACATCTTATGTACACCTTCATGATATAGTACGTTCATTGATTTTTCATTGATTTTTCTCGAATTTCTACATTCAACTAATTCGAATTTTTTTACAAATTCAAAATTTTCGAGGCATTTACCATTAGGTGATTTATATACGAATCATTCATTTTTCTTTCATGGAGTTTGTCCATTATACATATGGTTACATATTTAAAAAAACACAAAAACCATTTAAGTGCAATAACTGCGCCAATGCTAGAAATAGTTTATGCAGAAAACAGTGAATAGTTTTAATTAATGCAAAAAAAAAAAAAAATTTATGAATGCAGTAAGTAGATTTGAATATACAGTAAATATGATGTGCAAAGAGCAAATTTTATTAATGTAGAAACAGATTTTATCAATGCAGAAAAATATATTCGATTATTGTGAAATTCAAACATGAAAAAGTATTCAGATTTGGCGTTTAAATTTAGAAAACACGATTTCACTAGGTGTTTTATGAGAAAATAATGAACAATTTTTTAAACAGTAAACAGAAAATAATTTATGCAGAAAAGAGAGTGAACAATTTTTTAAATAAGGCTGAACAGAAAATAATTTTATGTAAAATCGTAGAAATAGTTTATATAGAAAACAGTGAACAATTTTTATGAGAAAACAATGAACAATTTTAACTAATGTAGAAATTAAATTCATATTTTGAAATTAAAATCTCTATATTTTACAATGCTTCTGTTTAAATAAATAAAAACATAAAAAAGTAACTTATTTTTACCTTTATGTTTATTTGTTCATTATCCCCCAAAAAAAAAAAAAAAAAAAAAAATTACACAGTACTCGAGTTTGGGAAACTCGAGTTTCTCAAGCTCGAGTACCACATAATTTTTTTTAATCACAGAAATTCCATGTCAGCATTGCCACGGTGGAAGAATTGAGAGGAACTCGAGTTTCTGAAACTCGATTTCTAGAAAAAGTGGTACTTTGCTATTTATTTCCGAAACAGTAATTTTTTGCTAAAAATTTCAAAAAAAAGTGGTATTTGACCATTTTGGCCTACTTTTAGTCCTAAAGGTTAAAGTAGAATTCCGTACTTTTGGAGACAGAACAGACGTATGCTTACATTGCCTATATACTAATATAATAAAAATTGAACTTAAAATATGTGATTACGCCAAGTGACTACACTAAATTGCTTAATTTTTTTAAAATTATATATATATATATATATATATATATATATATTGTTCTTATCTTTTTTTCCTATAATTTTTAAGTTGATAAAAATCTTAATTTGATTACAATTCAAATTCTTCACCTAATCATTTTATTATTAATTTATATTTATTTTTGCTTAAATTATATTACTACACGGTCATAAGAAACAAAAAATAGCAATGTTAATTGTTCATAATTTTTAGATTAAAAATAGATTTAATATTTTGTTCTTATTTTCTTCTCCTGTAACTTTTAAGTTAATAAAAATCTTAATTTGATTACAATATAAATTCTTCATTTAATCATTATTAATTATACTTAAATTTTATTACTAAACAAAAGATAGCAAGTTATTTGTTCATACCAAGTTACCAAATGGTTTCTACACAGCCATAAGAAACAAAAGATAGCAATTTATTTATTCATATCAAGCTACCAAATGTTTTTGGATAATGTAAAAGTATTCTTTTTTTTTTTTTTTTTTTTTTTTTTTTTTTTTTTTTTTTTTTTTTGGAGAATGAAGACTATTATTTTATTAAAAGATCAGTCAGGATCAACAAAGAGTATATCATAGAGGTGTGGTGGGATATCCTCCACCCACACCGACAAACCTCTAACATGTCTAGCATGTTTAGGTAAGTTGTGTGCTACTTTATTACCAATTCTATGAATATGAGTGAAAGCAATACATTTATTGGTAACTAGAGTGGATTTAGCAGATTCAAGAAGATGACCATAAGTTATCAGTGATGCTTCTGTGCTTTGGAGAGTGTTTATGACTGCTTCTGAATCGCCTTCGATCATAAACTCGTTAAGACCAAGTTCCTGTGCGAAGATTATCGCTCTTGCAGCAGCCATGGCTTCCATAATGACAGGTGAAAATGGCAAGGGAGCTTGTTCTGACAGTGAAGCAATGGCAATTCCGTGGCAGTCGTGGACAACCACACTAATACTAGCCTTGCCCAACTCCGAAAAAATAGCACCATCGAAGTTCAATTTGACACAATTTCCAGAGGAGGACACCACTGAGTACGGTTCTGAGATCTTGTAGCTGCTGCATGATTGATGAGGGACTGTTGGCTTTGTTGGGAAGTTGTAAGGACTTGCAAAGCTTGTTGAAGGACATGGTTTTTGGGGAAGACGTTTAAGCTTACTCGGAGTTGATTTTGCCAGTGCCATATCATCCACATCACCATAGCCATGAGGTCCATGTTCTTCCTTTTCTCATGAGTCAAGTTGATCAGGTCCGTGATGTTTGAAGCACCAAGTTGACTTCGATCTTCAAAGCCTGGAGTACTTTCCCAGATTTCGCCCAACGTGGAGCAGTTCCATAGTGCATGGGCAGCTGTTTCGGACTCTAACCCACATTGTTCACATCTGTCCTCATTTAGAATCCTCTTTTTCAACAGGTTATGCTTAGTTGGAATAGCTTCTTTACAGACCCTCCACATGAAATTCCGCACTTTGCTAGGAACATTGAGCCCCCAAATCAGCTTCCAAACCCTATTTTGCTGTTGCAAATTACCTGCAGGAACAAACATAGAGTTTAGTTTGGCTAGGAACTTGGAACCCGAATTTACCGTATAGTTACCTGAGGGGTTGAAAGGCCAAATGATTTTGTCCTCCACTAGGGTACGACTCAAAAGGATGCTGAGAACCAATGTAGCTTCTTTAGGCGACAATAAGTCGTGCACTAAATTCACATCCCATGTTCTTGTACTTGGATTGATGAGATCATAAACTCTACTGTCTTCAAATCCTGGTACAATATCTGAAAGAACCTGTGGATGCTCCTGTGATGGTAACCATGCATCATTCCAAATACTAATAGCCTCTCCACACCCAACCCTCCATCTTGCACCTTTTAGTAGGACATCTCTTCCTTTTAAAATGCTATGCGAAGCATGTGAACTAGGGCTAGAGTCTTGAGCTTCCCATATACTACAGTTTAGAAAGAACTTCATTTTGAAAACTCTATAGAATACGGAATCCTTATTATGAAGTAATCTCCATGCTTGCTTAGCCAAGAGTGCATCATTAAAATTGGCTAGATCCTTGAAACCCATTCCCCCTTCTCTTTTTGGAAGACAAAGTGTGTCCCATTTCACCCAGTGAAACTTTCCTCCGTTCTTCATCTTCAAAACTTTCTTTTTTTGGAAGACAAAGTATTCATTTAATTATTGCTTTTCAATAAAATTATATACGCTATAAGTTGACCAAAAACCATGCAACACACTCATTTTTAGATAACACCACTCTTTTTATTCTTATCAACCTTTTAGGAGTGCCAATCAAATAAGATTGAATTTAAAAAAAAAAAAAATTGTTATCAATGCAGAACTCAAAAAATGAAAAATAAAATTAATAAAAGAATTAATAACAATTTGGAATTACACGGAGAACTAAAAGTGATTTGCTAACATTTTTTTTGTTGTTTTGATAATCTGCATAACAAAACTTAGATTAGAAGTAAGCAGGTGAAGTTTGATTCTAAGAGAAATTGAGTTAAACTAAAACTTTACTACAAATCTACTCTACCCTAATGTTTAAGAATGCTAAAATCAATATTAAAAAAAAAAAATGCTCAAGGGCAGTGGGTGGAGGAAATAGAAGATGTGGTGGAGGTAGCTTCAGATTATTTTTGTACTCTCTTTTCTGCAAGTGTAGGTGATCAAATGGAGGAGTGCTTGGATGCTGTTCCAAGAAGGGTGACTGAAGATATGCTGATGGTCTTATCTAGTGAGTTCACTGCTGAAGAAGTCAAAGTGGCCTTATTCCAAATGGGACCTACCAAGGCGCCTGGACCCGATGGTATGAATGCCCTTTTCTATTAAAAATTCTGGCACATAGTAGGAGATGATGTGGTTTTTGCTGTGTTAGATTTTTTAAATAATGGTAATATGTTACCTGAAATCAATCACACAAATATTGTTCTTATTCCTAAAGTGAAAGATTCAGAAAAAATTTCTGATTTTAGGCCAATCAGTTTATGTAATGTAATTTACAAGATTATTTCCAAAGTATTGGCCAACAGGTTGAAACAGGTTCTTCCATATATAATCTCACCTACACAGAGTGCATTTGTATCGGGGAGATTGATTATAGACAATGTGTTGGTGGCCTATGAGACATTACATACAATGCATGCCAGGCAGAAGGGCAGGAAAGGTTCTATGGCATTGAAGTTAGATATCAGTAAGGCTTATGATCGTGTGGAATGGCAATTTCTTCAGAAGATCATGGAGAAAATGGGTTTCCTAGCAGTATGGATAGAAAGGGTGATGAGTTGTGTTACCACTCCATCTTTTTCTATTCTGGTGAATGGTAAACCTTATGGTATGGTGCATCCTTCACGAGGAATCAGGCAGGGAGATCCACTATTTCCATATCTTTTCATCTTATGTGCAGAAGGTTTCACAGCTTTGCTGGCAAAAGCAGAATTGGAAGGGAGGATAAGGGGAGTGTTTATTTGTAGAGGTGCACCAAAAGTTACTAGTATGTTGTTTGCAGATGATTCTTTGTTATTTTGCCAAGCTACACAGAATGAAGGGGAGGCCATCATGGAGATTCTCCAAACTTATGCAAACACTTCAGGCCAAAGCATAAATTTGGAAAAGTCATTTGTTTATTTTAGCACAAACATATCAGGAGTTCAGAGACAGCAGATGTTGCAGATTTTGGGTGTCAAGAAAGTAATGAAGTTTGACTCTTACTTAGGACTGCCAACCTTGATTGGTAGGGCTAAGTACCATACCTTCTCTTATCTAAAGGACAGAGTGTGGAAGAAGCTGCAGGGTTGGAAGGGAATGATGTTACCTAGAGCTGGGAAAGAAATTCTTATCAAGGCTGTTGCTCAGTCCGTACCGACATACACCATGAGTGTGTTCCAACTTCCTATGAAGTTATGTGATGAGCTAGATAATTTATGTGCCAAATTTTGGTGGGGACAAGTAGGTAATGAAAGGAAAATTCATTGGAGGAATTGGGAGAAGCTCTCTACTTCAAAGAGAGAGGGTGGTATGGGTTTTCGAGGCTTGAGGGACTTTAATTTGGCTATGCTGGCTAAGCAGGGATGGAGAATGATCCAAGACCACGATTCATTACTATTAAAGTGCTTCAAAGCAAGGTACTTTCCTCGGTCTACTTTTCTTGAGGCAAAAGAGTCTCCTGGATGTTCTTATGTGTGGAGAAGTTTAGTGGCTGCTATTCCTATTCCCAAATCTAGCTATTGCTGGAGGGTTGGTAATGGGTCTTCAATAAGTGTGATCGGTGATAAATGGATCCCAAATTATCCTAGTAACAAAGTTCTTCATCCTATTCATGAGCTAGTTGATGAGATGGCTGTTTAAGAATTAATTGATCCGGAGCTGCATGTCTGGAGATGTGATATGATAATGAATTTGTTCCATAGAGATGATGCTCCTGCAATTAAAAAGATCTCATTTAGTAGAAGGGCTGTGTCGGATTCAATCTTTTGGTTGCATAATAAAAATGGGATGTTCTCGGTTAAGTCTGCTTACAAGGTGGCACGAAGGATGAGAGGTGAAAGGTCTCAGGCTGAATCTTCAGGGGGATGTGTTGGGAAGCTTGTCTGGCCGGTTTTGTGGAAGCTGTGCATTCCAAACAAAATAAAAATATTTGGGTGGCGGGCATGTAATGACATTTTACCAACTAAGTGTAATCTGGTGAAGAAGAAAGTTATAACTGATGATAAATGCCATATTTGCACTAGGGAGGCGGAGTCAGTAACCCATGCTTTATGGGGTTGTGCAGTGGTGCAGGATGTGTGGGCTGGAAGCATTCCAAAACTGCAAAAGGGTGTCTCGGCCTTCAGTGATTTTCTGCAGCTCATGGAGTATCTGGTGGTTCGGCTTTCAACTGATGAGTTTGAGTTGTTTTGGGTTCAGTGCTGGCTGATTTGGAATCAGCGTAACTGCATTTTGTATGGAGGTTAGCTGAAGCATCCGTCCAGCCTTAACAAGCGGGCAGAGGAATTCCTAGGAGAATTTCAACTTGCACAGGTGTTGTTGGATAGCAGTCCGAGGGAGCAAACAGTTGGTGATGCATGGCAGCCACCTCCGTCTATGGAATATAAGTTAAACTTTGATGCAGCAATTTTTTCTGGGCTGGGAAAATCTGGTATAGGTGCTATCATCAGGAATGATAAGGGTGAGGTCATGGCTGGTATGTCTGCTATTGGGCCGATGGTGGATACAAGTGAAGAGGTTGAGCTTCTTGCGTGCAGGCAATCAATTGAATTTGCTGTGGATGCTGGTTTTACTCGACTAGTGATAGAGGGAGATAACTCTAATGTTATGCAAGCAATTTCTTCGGATGCAGCTAACTATTCTTTTCTTGGCAATGTGGTGGATGATATTCGCCATTTGATGTCTAGATTACAGTGGACTACAACCAGTAAGATTAGGAGGGGAGGCAATAAGGTAGCACATGCTTTAGCTCAACATGCTAGGAACTTAGATTGTGATTTGTATTGGTTGGAGGACTCTCCCCCACCAGCTTTGGAAGCCTTGTATCAGGATTTGATTTTATTATGATTGAATGAATGAAGTTCCGTTCTCAAAAAAAAAAAAAAAGAAAAAAAAAGAAAAAAAAGGTGAAGATCTACATAAGGAAGGATTTGGCTTTTTCGGTGAGAAGAATTACCTTTATGTGAGAAGAGCTATCTTTTATTTATTTATTATTTTTTATTGCATATCTGTTTTTATTTTATTTTATTAATGTAGTTCAATTATTGCTTAAGTTTTATGATTTTTTAAAATATTTTAGATATTGAAATTCGTCTTAATTATTGATATAGTTGTTGATTTGGTGTTCATAATTGATTGTGTAGATTATTTCCTCACTTATGGCAATATTAAAATGAGAAAAATAAACCCAAATCAGACTGAAGTCAAAATCAAATTCCGGCACATAAATTGAAAATTTTCAAGCCCAATCCATTAATTGTAGATTGGCCGAACCAATTTGAAAAAATAAAATAAAAAATGAAGGTCTTTTAGCACAGAGCTTTAAACCTCACATTCAAAGTTTCACAAATTTCACAAGTCCACCTTTCAACAAAATCTTGACATACCTGTATGAGATCGTTATAAAAAAAATATCGTCAGAGACAGAGGAAGGTCTCTTCATGATAGAATCATACCCAAATCGTCCTTTCTTTCTAACAAGATGAGGACTTTTCTATTGATCAAAAAGATAAGGAAAATATTTATTCTTTTCTATATATATTAAATGAAACTTTTTTTTTAATTAATTTCTTTTTTCTACTATCCTTTAAATACATGACAAGAGAACATAGCAAAGTATTTACAATTGGTGCTTTCGAAATTTTGCATGTATGTTTTATACCTTTACAAGCGATGATTACTTATTGAAAGAAATGAGGATGAATAAGGCAGCTCTTTTACTAGCATGTGCATTCAATGGATGATCATCCTGTAGTTTGGATTCTTCCGTCCAAAGCTTCTCATCATCTGCTGAAAGGAATGAATTGACTTCGCCACATACATTTGAATTGCCCCAAGAGCAAATTTTGCATTTTTCATTGATTCTTTGCTTCAAGTTTTGATACTTGGGAAATTCTAATTCAACAAACATGGCATGGCCACAAAGATTTAACAAAGCTTGTTTCCATTGGAGAACTGCAAGCGCAAATAAAGAGCGAGGAAGAGAGTTAAGAGGAGGAGAAGGGAGAGAAATAAGAGCTCCTTGTCACCCTCTTTCATAAGGAGGTGAATAGAAGAAATGTTTGGTAAGGAACCCAAAAGTATCGAATTAACAAGAAGAAGAAAGTTTATGTAGCACAATTTTAGCAAGAGAAGTGCTTTTTTGCATGCTATTTATGATTTTGGTTTTGGGCCAACTATATAGTAGGGGTGTACCTAGAAAAAGAGTGCATACCACCCCAAGAAAAGGACAGCTTCATTCATCAACTTCCCCAAAAAAAGGACAAAAAAGAAAAGAAAAGAAGGTTAGTAGTTTTTTTTTTTGGTTGAGAATAAGAAGGTTAGTAGGTTGGTTGTTGAATTGTGCTGATGGAAGATTGATCGTCAAGCTTTTTAGTTTAATCGATTTTCAATACTATTAGCCCCGTGGATCTTGTGGGGAAGCATTCTTAGAGCGTTGCACGATCAATTACAATTTAATATTTTTTTTATGAACTATTAAAATTTAATATTAGTTGCCTAAGATGCATCCAATGTATTGGCTAGTTGTACCTTATTACAAATACGTTTAAAAAGCTACAAGGTTCATCACATGATCATAATCATCACCTCGAACGCTCTGCCCCACTCTCGCTTAGGGGTGAGATTATTTTCCAGTAATACTAGAGACACATAAAAATGCACATAAAAAAATGAGTACAACTCTCCACATGGCCCACTATCACACATTCATCAATCACAACTCGCCACATGGCAAGTTGTGGCATAAAGTTGTGTATTTTTATGTGTCCATAGCATTACTTATTTTTTTCCCACCCTGTCCTAGTGGGCACTCATGCATGGGTACCCATCTTGTCCTGTCACAATAAATTATTTTGGTATAATTTATTAAAATGTGATTTAAAATATATTAGAGCATTCACAACAAGAGAGGTATAACTGCTATGTGTGTGTGTTTGTTTCTCAAAAAAAAAAAAAAAAAATTGCTTTAATGCCATTTTAGTAACTAAAACTCCAAAATGTAGTCCACAGTAAAGATGTTATACTTAAAAAAAAATGACAACTGAGCTACAGTAAGCTGCTATCTTTGGCAACTTACTGTAACTATAAACTTAAAAGTAATAATAATATTTTATTCTTTCTCTCTCCTATTTTCTTTAAAAAACTTTTCTTTCCTCTTTCTTCTCCATTCTTCTTCTTCTTCTTCTTCTTCTTCTTCTTCTTCTCTCTCTCTCTCTCTCATCTAACTCAAAAACTCAGCAAAATGCAAGATTAGGATAGACGAGATCGGTGCGGTGTGAGCTTGTGGTGGTGGTTGACATCAACAATGGTGGCAGTCTGGTGGTGTAGATCAGCGATGGGCGATAGATAACGGTTTCTCTCTTCCCTTTCTTTCCTTTTTATTTTTATTTTTATTATATATATATATATATATATATATATATATATATATATATAAATTTTCTTTTGCTATGGCCGAAATCTCTCTCTTTGTATGCTTGGTTATTGGTTGATTTGGGTTTGGGTTTGAAAGGTGGGATTTTGTGGTGGACTGGTGGTTATTATTTTGATTTTGGACTGGGGTTTGCAATGGTGGCTGATGGCTAGGTGGGTTTCGGTTTATGGTGGTGGATGGTCTGTGGTGGCTTGGGTTTTCTAATGGTGGGTGGTGGATTGGGTTTTCTGATGGTAGGTGGTGGTTGGCGGTTTTGTAGTGTGTTGTTTTTGTTTGGGAGAAGAGAGATCATAGAAAGAGAGAGGAAGAAATGCATAAGAATAAAAAAAATAAAATAAAATAAAAAACAAACAATATTTTAATGTAGTGGTAAAAAAAAAATAAAACTTTTGCTGTAGGGTGTATTATGAAGTTTTGTGTTAAAATAGATATAGTAGTATTTTAAGTTGCAAAAAGCTATAATGTTTAGTAACTTTATTGTGAATGCTCTTATACATTAAATTAAAACTCATAAAATATAATTAAAAAAAAAAAAATTCTAACATTACAAAACATTCTCAAAACATAACAATACAACAATTCAAGTATTATGGCAGGGTCATATTTTTGTATGTTGGCTAATCCTAGTTAAAACACACTTTATAATGTATTTTGAATCTTAGTGTTTAGTGTCCAAAAGTATGTTCAAGATCCATGTTGATGACACAAGAAAACTGTTATGATCTTAGTGTCTCACATGGATTACGTATAAACTTAACCATGTGTTTATAAGTTCTTGAGCACCCTTCCCTTGTAAGCCGGTTTTTAAGGGTAAGTTCTACCCATGGGTTTGTAACATTTGGTATCAGAGCCAACCACCACCCCGAGTAATCAGGTGTAGCTCATTGAGTATGAGATCAAATGAGTTGTGGCTTTGTGGTTGGATCCTAGAGGGGGTGACCTAAGGCTAGATTAAAATAACTGATAGGTGAGTGGAGCCACCAAAAGAGAAAGGGCTACCATCGGGTCAGTGTCGCTAACCATATGTTTATAAGCTCTTGGGCACTCTCTACTTGTAAGCTAGTTTTCAAGGACGAGTTCTACCCATGAGTTTGTAACAAAAACTACTCAAGAAACTAATAAAAATAAGGCAAAAATCATATTTTCATCCTTACATTTTCAGGCGATTCCCACTTTGATCCTTAGATTTTATTTTTACTGCTTTTAGTCCCTATCCTGAAAAACGCTTCCTGTTTTGGTCCCTACCCTTACATCAGAGATGGAAAATGCACACGTGGCAAACGGCAGACTTAAAAAAATATTAAAAATATTTTATTTTATTTTAAAATAAAATTTTAGTTGTCAATAATTTTAAAATAAAAATATTAAAAATTTTAGTTAAAAATAATTGTTCTTCGTATTCTTCCCCCAAGAACATGGTTGCCCAGAAAATAAGAAATTCAAGATTTTCTTCTCTTTTATTTCATTTTCATAGCATCCAAACAAGCAAAAACATATACAAAACCATGATCAAACTCAGATACTCTAACACAATCAACTAACAAAACCCAAAACACAACATCCACTCTTTTTCACTTGAGGTGGAGCCGGTTCAAACATCTTCTACTGCATAGCCGGAGAAAGAGAAGAATACAAAGGCACTACTTTAATAGGTCCCACCCGGTTACCCATATTTGCTACTTTTTTCGTTATTTTTAGACAGGCATCTTCTATCTCCTCCTCACTAGTGAGGAACACAAGTACATCTGTAGGAGTTTCACTCGTATGAATTTGCACAACTGTTCCGATCGCTGCATCTAGGTAGTCACTTTCAGGCTTTTCAATGTAAAATATTTCCATTGGATGAAGCCTCCCAAGAACTTTCATAAGTGGTGCATCAAAATAACTCTAAAATTTTTCAGGCTCAAGAGTAGCACTCATTACAACTAGCTTCAGATTAGGTCTATTTGTCAACACTTGCTTCAGAAGTCCAAATAGAACATCAGTTGCCAACATTCTTTATGAGATTTGGTCTTCTCTCTCTCAACCCAGATGGTCACCGTGGTTTGATGGTCACTGTGTTTTGATCTAACTAGCTCATAATTTTGTTTTGGTGTATTTTATTGATGAGGATTGGCTTTGAGTGTTGGTATTTTGTTTTTGATCTGATTGTGTATTTTTTTTTCTGGGCAACCATGTTCTTGGGGGAAGAACATGAAGAACAATTAATTTTGTCGATTGCCACGTGTACATTTTCCGTTTCTGATGTAATGGCAGGGACCAAAACGGGAAGCGTTTTTCAGGATAGAGATTAAAAGCAGTAAAAATAAAATCTAGGGAGCAAAGTGGGAATCGCCTGAAAATGTAGGGACAAAAATGTGATTTCTGCCTAAAAATAATGAAAGACTAGTGCCTCAACTGCACCTTGATACCTTCTCAATACCTAGCTTGACACTTTTCAATCGATTAAGATGTGGGTAATTTGAATAGAAATTTTTGTTTCAGACTATGACTACTTGGCCTGCATTATGCGCTAGGGGTCTCATAGGTATAAAAGGGTACGCATTATGGGAAGTTGCTTGGACTTTGTGTGCCTTAGGTTATGTATCGGGCTCCTTTCTGTTCACAGTTAAAGCATGTTGTTGTGAAGAACTTTGCACCAACCGATACATCAATCAAGAATTGCTATGGAGAAGTCAGTCACAAGTTGGAGGTTCGTGCATATTTAAGAAGTCTACTAAGAACAATTGTCTAACCAGGTTAAGGTTTATTTTTTATTTATTTATTTATTTTTTTTTGTGAACTAGGTTAAGGTTTTACCCAAAGAGACTTCACAAGAATAACCAACCACCACAACGTTATCTATGCGTTTCACATTTTTTTTCTTCTTCAATTCCAATTTTAAATTCTTTGAAGTTCCAGGCTTCTAGCCCCCTAATTGCTTTCCTTGGACCAATGAATAATGAGGATAAGGAGGCTTTGTCATTGTTGTTCCCAAGAGCATAATTTAATAAATAGACTATATCTCATAATTCATAGAATAATTATTTAGACAATAATATTCACTAAAATTATATTTACAATAAAATTATAAAACAAGTTAGAAGATATTACCTTGTTGGTGCTTCAAAATTATTTCATAGCATGAGAAATAAATTACTGTCAACTCCATGAGTTTGATGTAGCAGAGTTGAGGCGCAAATAAGTTGCTCTTTTGAGATGATACGCGTCGTCTACAGAGTTTTCCTGTGTAGTAGACTAACAATTTGCATGTTTCCCTTAGGATATAACCAAACACAAAAAATGAGGTTGTTTTACATAAAATAATTTTTGAAAAATAACTGATTTTTTAAAAAACGTTTTCTTGAAATTAAACGAACTGTTAATTAAATTTTTAACTAAAATCTAGTTTAACGAGCCCGATGAGAGCGTAATAGTGGCGAAGCTTAGGGTTGGACTCCGCCCAAATTGGAGAGAAAAAAATTGGTTTAGCATCGTGTCATTTTTTTTAGAAGAACCTCAAGTCTTAAAATTCGTTAAGATACATCCAAGCAAAATTTAATTGATACAAAGTTAAAAAAAAAAAAAAAAAAAAAAAAAACCCATTCTTGGCCCAATTGCTCCAATTTTTTTAAGGATAAAAGTGCCACTCAAAATCCAAATCCTAAAAAATTCTATAACAAATCTTTGCTCTCTCTCTACTCACCAGCCCTCGAACCCTAAGGCTTGGTACTTGTAATAAGTAGTCAAACCATTGAGCTACTATGAGAGCTGGTAAGTCTATAACAAATCTCAAATCAGCAATTCCTTGTAAATAAAAAAAACATTTCTAATACATACACACACACACACACACACACACATATATATATATATATATATATATAATATCCTTTCTTTTTTACTTGCAAAGGAAAACAAAAAATTCCCTCAAACTGCAGTAGTCTCCTGTCGTGGTAAATCTCTCTCTTTCTCTGTATTGTTTTCTTGCCGAGATATCTCTCTTGCTTTATAAAGTCTCTATTGAAAAAGTATTGTTTATTATTTAGCTTCTAGAATGTAGATGACGCCCACTGTTTCATCCACAGTATTAGATTAGTGGTTTCTCCAATGGTTTACTATCTTTTATATATATATATAAAATATAATATAATATTATATTATATAACTAGTTTGGGTTGCACGTGCTACCATTAAGTGAGAAAACTAAGATATAATTTTTTTTTTGAAGTAGTATGAAATCATATGCTTAAATTTAGAATAATTATTTAACATATATGAATATCTATTTATTTATCTTCCTCAAAAAAAGAAAAAGAAAAAAGAAAATCTATTTATTATGATAATTTCTTAGAACCTATTTATTAAAGACATTATCTACTTAGGATAAAATTATACTAAGAATGATAATGAATGTCATCGTCTTCCAATAATAAACAACTAAGTTTCAATAAAGCCCAGCCCGAGGTTCGGGTCTGATTTCTCAAAAAAAAAAAATAAAAAAAATAAAAAACAACGTTTTGATAAAATATTGTCATAATATTCAAAATTTTGCAATAAATGATGACATATGTTACAATTGAAACTCTTCATCAAATTAAATTTCTGCAACTATTTACAATAAAATTTTTGTTATTCATACTTCCTTCTATATCATTTTATTTTATGAGCTTAATTACGATGTTTACTTAATTTTTAAGAAAGAAAACAAATAAAAAAAGAACAAAATAACAAAAGACCTATGTCATTGAAGTTTCTATTAGATAAAATTATAAATATAGAAAATTTAAACCTTTAATAAATTAGTGTTTTCTTAGTAACAAATAAAATACCATAAATCATCATTTTAACTTTCTAAGCATGACTAACACATAAAACTTAAAATACACGAATAAATTTTTTGGGACATTAAAATTTAGTGAGGTATTTTAGATATTGCACAATGGAATATTCTAGGAATCATAAGATTTTGTCAGGGTTTAACTAAGATAGTAACAACAGGAAGTATATTTGTATATGCTTGTTTACAAAGTATAAATGAGGTAATTATTCAATTTAAAATTTTTGGGGGGAGGGGGGGGGGGGAGAGAGAGAGAGAGAGTGAAACCCTCTTTGGGTGGGCAAAACTGTGGGTGTGTGTGTGCATGTATTTTTTTTTTTTTTTTTAACAGTGTTTAAAAAAAAACAACCAAGAAAACTGTTCGTAAACTATGAATTTTGGCTCAACAAATTGAATAACCAAAAGAAAGTCAGCAACATAACAAATGTTATGATATTTTCACAATACCTTTATTTTTAGCTATGGTGGGCTCTGGTATGATATTTTATTATTTTATTTTAGAATAAGATTATGTCTACAACATTTTTATAACAAATTCTAGGTGTAAAATTATTATTGGTTTCTAATTGGCACAACCATTTTGAACTATGCATTAAAAAAAAAAAAACACAACAAACAAAAAACCAACCAACAAAAATTGTGTGAAACAGTAAATTTTGGCTCACTAAATTTGACTAAACCTAAAAAGAAGTTTAGGAACACAACAAAATATCACATCATTTTCATAATACCTTTATTTGTAGTCGTGGTAAATCTTGGTCTAATATTTTATTATTTATTTTGTAGAAATGCTACTTCTACAATATTTTCATAACAATTCTAGATGACAAGTTGTTACTATTTTTAAAATGGACTTACAACTGATATCATTTTTTTTTATCTATCAATAATAGTTTACTACCTATGATTTGTTGTGAAATTAATGTGAAAATGTTGTGGACTTTTAGCATTTTTTTTATTTGATCTATAAGAAACTGAGATCTAGGCAATTGTGAAAATATTATGATAACAAGTGTTACAACATTTTCACAATACATTTATTTTTAGTTGTGGTTGGTCTCAGACTCATATTTTATTACTTTATTTTGACCTATAAGAAATTGATACCTCAATAATTATGAAATTATTGTGAAATTTGTTGCATCAGAATAACAATACTATACCAACTCATATAAATATATTTTTTTAAAAGCAAAAACCGAAATGGTGTTACAAAAAAAAAAAAAGGCGAAATAAAAAACGGCGAGTACTTCCCTAAAGACCCTTAAAAACGCGACTGTAGACCTCCCCTACTGCAGCGCTTTAAAAGTGCTACTATAGATTAGGATTTGTAGTGACGTTTGTTAAAAACACCGTTATAGGTTGCTTATAGCAGCATTTTCAAGAAATGCCACCACTAAAACGCTGTCTTAGGCCTTTTTTTTGTAGTGAGTTTTGCTCACCAAATTGACTAAACCAAAATTTTACTATAGAAAGAGCTATTTTCTCTATTTATATACTACCTCCGTCCCATTTTTTTTTGTCCTCTATTCCATTTTGAGATGTCCCAAAATATTGTCATGTTTCTAAAAATAAAAGTCATTAATTTACTAATGTTCCTATTATATCCCTATTAATTTACTAATTCAATTTTTTGATAAATTTTTTTAAGGGTAGTTTTGGAAACTTATACATTTTTAAAAGATAGACAAGACAACAAATGATGTTCCCTTAAAAAGTTTGACTTTTCAAACAGGACAAAAAAAAAAAAAAAAATGGGACGGAGGGAGTAGTTAGTAGATATTTTAAGTAATTCAATTGTGTTATTTTATTACATTTGTCTATCAAATATTTATATTTGATAAAGTATTGTATAATTATTTTTATTAAAGTGTTAAAAGATATAACAACAAATTTACACTTAAGTTGTTTATCAAAAAATTTATAGGCCATTTTGTAAGTGCTAGTGTTGTAATTCTTATCTTCCCACTCCCTCCTTCCACATTCCCTATGTCTTCTGTTTATATTATCTCAAAAAAAAAAAAAAAAAATTACACTTAAGTTGTTTTTATTTTTATTTTTTTTATTTGATTGCACATGAACAATATTTTTTTTATAGTTTTTTAAGTGAAAAGTTCAATATTCAAGTTTTTAAAAAATGTTCAAGATTTGAAGGCTACTCAATCTTATATTTCGTATACTAAAACTTCAAATGTTGAACTCTTATAAAGGTTCAAAGATGTGAACATAAAGAAATAAATATTGCTTTTTCTGAACGTGATTATATTTAATTGTGTATACAAAAAAATATAGATTGCTAAAAATTTAGTTCATGATCAAATATAAATGGTTTTAGCTATCAAATATATATATATATATATATATAAATGGTTTTACTTTTTAGTACCATGAAAGATTGTAAGACGCAATATTGAGTTAAGGTACTAATAATTTATTTACTTATTTGGAAAAAATTTATGGCTCCGCCATTTCTATTGCATTATTAATTCTCATTTGAACTCTTCTAATGCCCATGTCTAAAACCAGCTTCAGTTTGTTTGTTGCAATTTCACTTTATTGGATTATTGAGATAAGCAATTTTAAACGTTCCTTTTGAATCTTACCAAAGAATAAAAAAGACTTCTATAAAAAAAAATACTAGAAAATAAATAAGAGTTAGCTTTTAAAACTATGAAATTTCCTAAAAGCCCCTTGCTGCCACTAACCAGCAAAAATTGGTTTCTACGGCTAGTCTGCGGTTTCTTCAGGTTCTCTCTGACTTTTAAAGGATTTTCTGTAACTTGATCTTGCAGGATTGTCATTTCACATTTGCAGACATGAGGAATATATTCTGCAATCCCCTCAAATAAATTAATTTAATTTAGTCATTTAGATTAGTCCTATTAACATTAAATTTGCTTTCAATTTTATGTACTCTTTTATGTTTTGCTGACACAGATGTTTTCCTCCTTTTTTACATGTAATAGGAATCCTTGCCAAGTGTTGGTTGAAAATCAAAATTCAAATAGCGTTGAAAATACTATGAACGTTTAGATCCTCAATTACAAAATACCAATTCAAACTTATTATCAAACAATAAATGTGCGGAACATGAACATAAGCTAATGATAGAATTGATAAACAATCTAAACCAAATAAAATCACATTCATAGCAAAACTTAAATGACAAAGATTAAGGAAAGTGAGATGCAAACACAAGGACAATACAACGATGTGTTATCGAAGAGGAAACCGAAACCCTCGGTGTAAAACCTCTCCGCTGCCCTCCAAGCGGTTAATAATCCACTAGAAAATGAAGTTGGGATATATGAACAGCAATAGACCCTCCAAGCCTAATCTACCCAGGTACCTAAGCCCTTTAAGCTTCTTGCTCCAATGAGGTTGCGCAAAACCTTTTTCTTCTCTAGCTTACCGGATTCCGCTATAGCCCATAGCATTAACCAATAACCATTGGTCCCTTCCTGTAAGGTTGAAATTTATCAACCATCTTGTTGGCTTTATTCCGTACCAATTTTCTTATAATTTAAGCACTTAGTAACCTTGTATTTAGGTGGGATCATTATAAGGGTAGTGTGTGAGAAGATGTGAAGAAAAACTCAAGTTTGTGTAAGAAAGCAGAGTTTCGCGGCTAGGACTCGCGACTGACTCACGACTGGCAAGCTGCCAAATGCTGGCACGTGAGATGCACACAAGGGAGATGAAGGGTCGCGCCAGCTATCGCACTACAGGACAAAAGTTCTAGGCTGACCAGGCCTTTACGTCGCGACTTGAATTCACGACTTGGACAAGCTGCGAAGTCAAGCTGCCAACCAGCCCTGTTTGGCAAAAACTGTCTCTTTGTATTCCAAACACACACCACTATATATAGACCCTTATTCCCACTAAATTGAGAGAGCTTCTAGAGAGAAAAATTGAGAGAGAAACCCTAGAGAAAAACAAGATTGTCTCATCCCCAATCTTCACTAAGAGTCTCCTCAAATTCCTCTACTCTCTTCCTCTCCATAGATAAATCCTTGAGAGGTTATTGACCAAATCCTTTTCTCACCATACCCACGTCTGCGAGAAGGTTCATTTGGTGCTAAGGGAAGCAGTTTGGAAGGAACCAATATATATTAGTTAATGCTATGGTCTAGTAGCGGAATTCGGGAAGTTAAAGAAGAAATAGGTTCGGCGTAACCTCGTTGGAGCAAGAAGCTTGGAGGGCTTAGGTACTTGGGTAGATTAGGCTTGGAGGATCTTCTGCTGTTCATGTATCCCAACTACATTTTTTAGTGGATTATTTCACCGATTGGAGGGCGGCGGAGAGGTTTTACATCGAGGACTTCGGTTTCCTCTTCGATAACATATCGTGTGTTGTCCGTATGTTTGCATCTTCCTTCCTTTTATCTTTGCCTTATATTTACTGCTGTGGATGTGTTTATATTTGGCTTATATTAGTTATCAATTCTGTGTTTGGCTTATGTTCATGTTCCGCACATTAATTGTTTGATATATAGCTTGAATTGGTAATTTTGTAATTGAGGGTCTAAATGTTCAAGGGTGTTTCATACCCATATTGAACTTTCAATTGGTATTAGAGCGGATACACTTGTTGTGGTTTAAATACCTAAGTGTGATCCTTGACCCCTTGTGTTTATTTGCCATGGATTGTGCTTTGTATGCATCTTTGTATGATTTGGTTGGTGTTGATTATAACATGCCATGTGTTTGTGAAAATGCCTTTATGAGTGTGAATCCTCATGATTGTGATGTTATGTTATGTTACATGAATCTTTGGATGTTATTGATATTCCTAATATCAAACTCTTGAAGAAAAAGGCTAAGAAGTTTAACAAGGATTTAAACAAGTTATTGTATGAAAAGGATGATTTGATTGCTAAACTCAGTGAATCCAACAAATTGGTTGAAAAATATAAGAAACTTGCTGAAAATTCTGTTGAAAAGCTGAAAGAGTTTGAATGTTTGAATATGGACTTGGATGCTAAACTTGTTTTGTCTAACAAACTTGTTGATGAGCTAAAATATGAAAATGAATCTCTTAAGATGCATGCCAAGTGTTTGATTGCTGAACCTATTGTTAAAAGGGATGAAATTATTTATTTCAATCATGTTGTGGTACCCGATTTTGTGCCTATTGTGTGTTCTACCCCAAAGGACAAATTGGTGTACATTCCTCCACATAAAAGAAATCAAAAGGTGGAGAGAAAGGCTGTTAAGTCAAAGCCTCTGTTTAGGTCTCAACCTAAGGCTTTGGATGGATCTAAGTTTGTTCTAACTTGCCACCATTGTGGTGTGATTGGTCATATAAGACCTCAATGTTATAAGTTGAAGAGAGAACAAAACCATGTTGCTAGATCACTTCCCAAAAAGCCTAGTGGACCTAAACACATTGTTTGTCACCATTGTGGTGCCTTTGGCCATCTAAGACCTCAATGCTCTAAGTTTCATGCTTTTAAAAGAATCAAAAGAAAAGAGAAACTTGAGCTTCTTGGAAGTTGTGCTAAAAAGAGTAAACCGGATTTGAGTGAAAATAGCATGTTGTTAAAGAAAATGTTTAATGCTCGTAACTCCTTGACTATGTGCATCTCCGGTTCTCATTCTTCCAACCCTCGTCTCACTTCTCATGAGACACTCATTCTAAACAACCATTCTGTTTGGATGAGGAAGGGTTCCTATGGTTGAGCTTTTCCTCTTTTGGTCATTGATCTAATTCTTTCGATCTTTGTTGGACCCTTCATGCATTGAATGTCATATTTTCATGCATTTGTGCTTTTTGCATTTATTTGTATGCATTGCTTTTGTTTTGATCTTACTTTTATGTTTTAGTTTTGTGTGTGTAAAATCCAAAACCACATAAAAAGTGAAAAATTCAAAAAGTTTGAACGTATATGTTTGAGCACATATCACATGTGAGTTTTGCCTTGTACCTTCGTACAAATGGCTTTATACATTTATGAGCTTAGCTTGTTCTTTATGCACCTATATCTTTGTGGGAAAAATCTTGACATCTTTGTGTGATTGTTGTAAATCGATCTTCAAGCTTGTCATGAATGATTAGTCAATAGTCTTGTTGGTTTTGAGACATGCATAGACTTGTGCCTATATATCTTCCCACTCTTTATTTTGTTGTTTTTTCTTAAAGAGCTCACCAAATGTAAATCTCCAAATGAAAAGAGATATTGAGTTGCAAAAACCTGTCGCACATACTAGTATTTGACTAGGAAAAAGGGAAAGCGACAAAAATAAAAATGTATGATGCCCAAAAAGCCAAAGGCTTGTTCACCAAATTGAAATATCAAAAATTTCAGGCATCGATCTCTAAAATGAGATGTATTGATTCAAAAAGATCAATTGATATGAATTGTAAAGAAGCCAAATGAAAAGCTTCAAAGATATGTAATCATTTTCTTGTGGGAGGTCATATATGTTCATTTCTATAATTGAGATAGACCACTTGACTAAGTACTAGTTGTGTATGACTTGATTGAATTGATCATTGAAACTTCACTCTAGACTATGGACTATTCCACACTTGATATGCACACACAACACACATGCCTAATGTTCAATGAATGTCTTATTCATTTGTTCGATTGTACTTGTTTAAATGTGATGTGTGTGTGCTCATCTCTATATGGATCAATCCAAAAAGATTTTTGATCATTTTATATGTTTTTGGAAGTGATTTTTATCACTCTTTGTGTTCATGCTTAGTGCTTACATTGTTTTTCAGTGTTTAAACAAGTTCTGGGTTGAAAAACAAGTGTTAGAATTTTTGGCCACTCATTTTGATGACTTGCAACCAGCCAAACACTGTAGCGAGTTCACACAAAAGGTTTTGGCAACTTACTGGCGACTCACTGGCGACTCGCCCAGTCGCGAAATGCCCAAAATCAGCTTTTTAAAGAGCTTTTTCGTGGGAAACTTGTTTTAAACATCTCCCATCCTCTCTTAAACCCTTCTTTCAATATTTTTATATCAAAACCCAATCAATTTGAATGGTTTTTCATTCCATTAACATCTCTAAGGTAATTTTAAACTCTTCCTATCATTTTGGATCCTTAGATTATGTTTTGGAGAGTTTTGTGCTCGTGGTTGGGATTTTCATCATAGGGGTTGGGCAAACTTATTTTTTGTCAAAATTTTTGTATGAGATTGGTTTCCTTTAATGATTTGCTTTGGATGTTGGCCCCTTGTGGCAAAAAGAGCATGTATTTGGGGTGAATTTGATAATGTTTATGCATTGTTTTACATTGTTGTTTATAGTGTGCACGCTAGGTGTTTGATAAAATGCCTCTTAGGCATTTTCTCGCTTGTTTGGACTCCAATGAGTTTCAAACTTTGGGGTCTCTCATGTTTCCTCATTAGGAACATGTTTGGTTCATTGGTTGTGTACTTGACACACCTTGCCCCATATATGCATTTTTCATGCATTGGTCATGCATTGCACATAGCGACCTCTTGCACACACCTTGCTACTCTTGTCATGCATTGGTTCATACATTGTTTCTTCATCCTAGCATGTCATGTCTTAGGATTGAGCTTCATTTTCTCATTCATCTCGCACCCTTCTTGCATCATCGCACCCCTCATGCATAATTATCATTATTCATACCTTCATCTTTTGCCCTCTTTTCTCCTTGACCCCTTTGTCTATTCGTGTCAAAAAGGGGGAAAGTATACTTTAGAGTAGTATACCGGAAAGTTTTGTCATTTCTATATGACTCTTGTGCACATTCTTAGGGGGAGAAATTCCATTTCTCGTGCACATTCGTAGGAGGAGAGATATTCCATAGGGGAGATGCATATACTAAGGGGGAGAAGACATTGAGCTAATAAGAAAACTTTGTTTTGGTGTTTGGTGTTTGGTCAAGTTGCTCACATGTTTAACATCATGTTTACTTGATCGCAATTTATTTGTTACATTATACTTATCCGTTTATTACTTGTTTTACCTTGAGGGTCTAATGTGTTTTGTGCAAGTGTTTCAGGTTACAAGTATATATGTTCCAAGTTCATCACAGCTCCTATGATTCATGATAGGGGGAGTGATATGATAAGGGAAGTATTTTATATTTTGTATGGTTCAGTTTGTGCCATGTTGGTTTTGTAAGCTTTAAGGGTTTGTTCTTATGCACACTTGTAGGCCTTTGTGGTTTGTGCCATGCTTTATGCAGCCTTTGTGCTTTGTTAAATCAGTACTTCTAACCTAATGCTAGGCATTCCTTTTTAAGTACTGTCACTCTTGTGCCCATGTAGGATTTTTCCTAGATGCACATACTTCATTTATTGTGCATTGGTTGAGTGTTGGTCATTCAAGTGATTTGCCTTGTGTTTGTCAACTTGAATGTCTGGATGTTCATTCCAAGTGTGAATGAGCATTGTAATCACTTGGTTATAGTGATTGCATGTTTTGGTCTTGCCATGGTTTATTGCTTTACTCCATTGTGCTTGATTGCATTATGCTTGCTCCATTTGTATTACAATTTTTCTGCATACAATGAACTTATTGTGGTGTTGTATTTCAGGAGTTACTTGTTCTTATAGTTCTAAAACTTCACAGATTCTAGAGTTAGGTGTGAGTGAGTTTTCCAACTGTTCCCAACTCACGCGTTAAGTCTAGAGTTTGTTTTAAGGTTTTGTCACGGAATAGCCAAAGGGGGAGATTGTAAGGTTGAAATTTATCAACCATCTTGTTGGCTTTATTCCATGCCAATTTGTTTGTAATTTAAGCACTTAGTAACCCTGTATTTAGGTGGGATCATTGTAAGGGTAGTGTGTGAGAAGATGTGAAGAAAAGCTCAAGTTTGTGTAAGAAGGCAGAGTTTCGCGGCTAGGACTCGCGACTGACTCACGATTGGCAAGCCGCCAAATGCTGGCATGTAAGATGCACAAAAGAGAGCTGAAGGGTCGTGCTAACTGTCGCACTACAGGACAAAAGTCCTAGGCTGGCCAGACTGTTATGTCGCGACTTGAATTCGCGACTTGGACAAGCTACGAAGTCAAGCCGCCAACCAGCCTTGTTTGGCAAAAACTGTCTCTTCGTATTCCAAACACACACCACTATATATAGACCCTTATACCCACTAAATTGAGAGAGCTTCCAAAGAGAAAAATTGAGAGAGAAACCCTAGAGAAAAACAAGATTGTCTTATCCCTAATCTTCACTAAGAGTCTCCTTAAATTCCTCTACTCTCTTCCTCTCCATAGATAAATCCTTGGGAGGTTATTGACCAAATCCTTTTCTCACCACACCCACGCCTATGAGAAGGTTCATTTAGTGCTAAGGGAAGCAGTTTGGAAGGAACCAATATACATTAGTTGATGCTATGGTCTAGTAGCGGAATCCGGGAAGCTAAAGAAGAAATAGGTTCGGTGTAACCTCATTGGAGCAAGAAGCTTGGAGGGCTTAGGTACTTGAATAGATTAGGCTTAGAGGGTCTTTTGCTGTTCATGTATCCCAACTACATTCTTTAGTGGATTATTTCATCGCTTGGAGGGCGGTGGAGAGGTTTTACGCCGAGGACTTCGGTTTCCTCTTCGATAACACATCGTGTGTTGTCCGTATGTTTGCATCTTCCTTCCTTTTATCTTTGCCTTATATTTACTGCTATGGATGTGTTTATATTTGGCTTATATTAGTTATCAATTTTGTGTTTGGCTTATGTTCATGTTCCGCACATTAATTGTTTGATATATAGCTTGAATTAGTAATTTTGTAATTAGGGGTCTAAACGTTCAAGGGTGTTTCATACCAATATTGAACTTTCACTTCCAAACTGCTTCCCTAAGCACCAAAAGACCTTCTCACAGACATGGGTATGGTTAGAAAAAGATTTGGTCAAGAGCCTCTCAAGAATGTATCAATAGAGAGGAAGAGAGTAGAGGATTTTGAAGAGTCTCTTAGGTGAAGATTGTAGATGAATCAATCTTGTTTTTCTCTAGGGTTTCTCTCTTAAAATTCTCTGTGGAAGCTCTCTACATTTCATGGGTATAAGGGGTATTTATATTAGGGTGAGATAGGAATGCGAAGAGTCAGGTTTTTCAAAACAGAGCTGGTTGGCGGCTTGGCCTCGCGGCTTGACTGAGTCACGAGTTCAGGCCGTGAGATAACAGAACGGCCAGGCTGGACCTTTTGTCTTGTAGTGCACCAGCTGGCGTGACTATTCATCTTCTCGCACACACGAGGTTCACTCGTGTGCTGCAGTTGGCAGCTTACCAGTCGCGAGTCACTCGCGAGTCCCAGCTGCAAATCCCTGCATCTTTGCACAATCTTGAGCATTTCTTCACACTCTCTCACTCGCTACCCTTACATGAATCCCACCTAAATATAGGGTTTCTAAGTGCTGAAATACAAGCAAATTGGCACGGAATAAAGCCAATAAGATGGTTGATTAAATTCAACCTTACAATCTCCTCCTTTGGCTATTCCGTGACAAAACCTTACAACAAACTCTAGACTTAACGCGTGAGTTGGGAACAGTTGAAAAACTCATTCACACCTAACTCTAGAATCTATGAAGCTCTTGAACCATAAGACCAAATATTTCCTGAAACACAACAACACAATAAGTTCATTGTATGCAGAAAACTTGTAATGCATATGGAGCAAGCATAATGCGATCAAGCAAAATGAGATAAATCAATAAACCATTACTTGACCAAACAGGCAATCACTATATAATAGTGATCACAATGCTCATTCACTCAAGGAATGAACATCCGAACATGTAAGCTAATAAGCTTATTTGCAAAGTATCATTTGCATGTCCAACACTCAACCAATGCATAAAACATATATGCATCTAGGAACAAGATCTTACAAGGACACAAGAGTGGTGTACTTAAAGAAAATGCATGACATTTAACAGCAAGTACTTAAGCTACAAAGCATGGGTACAAAGACCTAAAAACCTTAATAGCTTACAAAAGCAACAGGTACAGACAGTAAATGAAAACTGAATAACATCTTAAGTATTAATAAACCAAAGTTTCAAACCTTTAAACCAACATTTTAACCATAATGAAAGCATTAACCAAACAAAACATAAAGTAAAAACTGAAACATAAACTGAATAAACACTATTTATGGCATGCTCTCCCTCAAGAGCTGCCCCTCAAAAATTCTCCCCCTTTTTGATCGGAATGGCCAAAGGATCATTGCTAGGTGTCAAGGCTGTCAAACTTGGTTGAAAGTACGTTGAGCTGATCCTGAATAGCTGCCATCCTGTCAATATGCTCATTCTGAACTTCTCTGAGTCCATCAATCCTCTCCAGGATGATTTGAAATGCATCTGGAGGTGCAGCTGATGAGGTTGAAGCTCTGCTCCTCTTGCCTCTGCTTTTGGGTATGGGTGTCTGTCTTGCAGCCTCTGCTTTAGTTTCCATAGGATCACCTTCTCCTTGGTCACCCTCCTCTTCATCACCTAGAAGACGAACTTGTATCATCGTGAGGGTTAGTTTGTTTATGGCTGATAGAGGAGTCATAGGACTGATATCTTGAGGGATTGCAACCCCTTTTGCTTTGAAAAGTCTCATGAGAAGACTAGGAAAGATCAGCTTGGGCCTGGAGGTGGTTCTAGTCTCATCCACAATTGTGTCATATATGTGAGAACTGATGTCAATGAAGGTTTTCTCCTTGAGCTCCATGAGGAAGATAGCTCTGGCATTAGTAAGAGTAGTCATCTTTCTTATAGGATACAAACTGAACATCATGATGGTGGTCAGACACCTCATGTCAATTGGAAAGGCATTAGTGTTGAGACATCTCCCTTCTTTAACACGATCAATCCGAGTCTGGATAGTGTCTAAAGATAGCAGTCTTTGTAGTTGGTGAAATCATGATCTTCTAATCCCTCAAGCCCTAGAACCTCATCAATATCATGAGCATCTATGTTGAACTCATGTCCTCTAATCCAGTAGTTCAGCTTATCATCCCTTATACTCACATTTGAATAGAATTCCCTTATTAAAGGTTCACACACTGCAGGTAGGTCACCCAGCAACTTATCCCATCCTCTACCTTTAAAGCATTCTGGAATAAAGGCATCCTTCAAGCCATTTAAATCAACAAATCTCTCCTGGATAATTGTTCCCTTCATGAAAGAATCTCTATATCTCTAAAAATGTTGAACATACCTAAATAGGTTATGGTCCATTTTCAGCCTTTTGTCAGCCTTCTTAGCAGGTGACTTCTTCTTTGTAGGTGTGGGAGCCATCTGTAAACAAGCAGAAGAGGCCACAACAAGAGCAGAACACAATATGTGGAAATGCACACATTAGTAACAAGTTAGTTGCAAAGGGAGTAACAGAATGTCAAGTCAATACACAGACCAAGTATAGATGAGAACTAAAGAAGGATAGCTCAAATTAGAACACAGCAACTCAAACTAGTTCAGTCTATATTGATACAGACTGGAACAAGTATTAAATAGCTATATATATGGACAATGGAAACCACATTCAGGTAAAAAGGATCATATGTCTATGAGACATATCTTAATGAATATGAAATGTTCAAAAAATACCCTTAAGACAGAAGCACACACATGATATGGCAACTTAAAACACAACAATATTAGACAAACAATCCCTAAGTCTCAGACATTTTGAAACACCTAAACACACACACATAGAAAATCATAGAAAACCCTAAACCCATATACCTAATGGGTATGAAATCTATCAAATGGCAAAGCTCAGAACAAAGACTAGCACAATGAGACTAAATTATGATAGCAAATGTATTCAGTAACAAAAGAAACCAAACCCAAACAACCAAACCCAACATTTTAAGCAAACCCATGTTCGAACACAATATATCTCAAATCACAATGACAACAAGAAAATAATGCTCAAAACATGAAATATGAAGTGAGAAAGAGAAAACCCATACCTTTTTCTTGAAGATTTGAGAAGAAATGGTGCAAAAATGGAGGATTTGAGAAGAAAGACATGATGTGTTTGAAGGAGTGAAATGGGGAAGACAATGAACAGTCACACAAATTTGAGGGAAAACTAAAAAATATTTTAAAAACTGACTTCAAAACGCAAAACACGTGTTTTTTTGTGACTGAGTCAAGTCGCTAGTCAGTCGCCAGTTAGTCGCCAGGGTAAGCCGCGAAACACTTTGAAATCAAAATACTTGAAAAATTTTCTAAGTGTTTTTCGCGACTGGAAGGTTTACTCACGAGGGAGTCGCGAGGTGAGCCGCGAAAATCTTTGTGTACCTCTCACGACTGGACCTTTCACCTGCGAACAAGTCGCCACACTGAGCCGCGAAAACCATAAAAACACACATTTTTGAAAAATATTCTAAGTATTTTTTGTGACTAGGGCATTTACCCGCCAGTGAGTCGCCAATGAGTCGCGAAAACCTTCTGAATAAAATTCGCGACTGGGGCATACGGCTGGACCAACCTGCGACTATGTTGCTAGGACAGGGCAACACCGTTTTTGAAATTTTGACACTTCTATAGAAACAAAATACTTTCCAAAAACAAGCTAAAATACTCAAAAATATTTTTATGTTTGATTAACAAAGATTGAGCATATGAAAACACATTTAAACAAGTACAATCACACCAATGAATATGACATTCATTGATCATAGACTTGTGTGATGTGTGTGGATATAAAAAATGAGATAGTCCTTAGTCCAATGTGAAACTTCAATGATCAATTCAATCAAGGCATACACAACTAGCACTAGATAATGTGACCCATCTCAATTATAGAAGTATGCATATATGACCTCCCACATAAACTTGATAACATTTCTTTGAAGTTTTTCATTTGGCTCCATACATATCATATCATTTGATCATTTTGAATCAATACATCTCATTGTGAGATTGATACCTGAAATTTTTGATATTTCAATTTGATGAATTAGCCTTTGGCTTTTTTGGGCATTATACAATTTTATTTTTGGTTGCTTTCCCTTTTTCCTAATCAAATACTAGTATGTGCGACAGACTTTTGTAACTCAATATCTCTTTTTATTTGGAGATTTACATATGGTGAGCTCTTTAATTAAAAAACAATAAAATAAAAATGGAAAGATATATAGGCACAGGTCTATGCATGTCTCAAGATCAACAAAACTATTCACTAATCATTCATGACAAGGTTGTAGATCTATTTACAACAGTCACATAGATTTCATGATTTCTCCCATAATGATATGAGTGCATAAGAAATAAGTTATGCTTGTAGATGCACTAAGCCATTAGTACAAAGGTACAAGGCAAAACATGTTTTGAGACAAAACTCAACAAAATCGTTCAAACTTTTTGGATTTTCTACTTTTATGTGTTTTTGGATTTTTGACACAAAAGCAGTAAAAGGTTGATAAAAAACAAACAAAAAGACAATGTAAAAACATTTTAGAGAAAAAACAAACAAACAAACAAATTTTCAACGCTCATAAGCAAAAAGCATACTACTAAACATAATCACAAAACATAGGAAGAATTAATGCATGGACATGTTATAATGCTTATGCATGAGTACCCTTTGTCAACCACACGACACGTGCGTTTAGGGTGATATCCTTGACAGATTGGGTACGAGAGTTAGGACTATCAAACCTTCTTGTGAAGCTTTCCAAGTAAGTGGTGAAGGCACCGATCATCTTCATCACGTCCATCATTCCGGGATCACGGTTTTGACTTCTTGGTTGCTCACCACCCCAAGACCTCTTGTCATTTTTTCTTCCTCGTGATCGAGGAGTGCTTGCATTGTTTAACGCTCTTAGCTTATGACAGTTGGGTCTGGTGTGTCCTTGCAATGTACAATAGTGACAAAAATGATTCGTTTTAGGACCCTGTTGTGATCTTGGAAGTGATCTTCCTCTAGCTTCAAATCTGGTTCTGATTGATTACGGGACTTATTTAACACCCGTTGATCAGCCACATTTTTCTTCTTTTCAGCCTTAACTTTCTCAGGAATAGGCTCTTCTACAACTGTATCTTTGGCCTTCACAAACTTCACTTCTTCGGTGACATTGGCTGATGAGCTGCTCCCTCCGGTATATCACTTCTTTGGTGACATCTTCTAGCTTCTTGGAGGAGACCCTTTCTATCTTGGCATGTGCTTGCACTACCTCTCGCTCAAGAAATCTCACTTTCATGTGAGCTTCTGATAGCTCACCATTTAGTGTTTCAATCCCACACTTTGATTCCTTATATCTGACTAAGAGACTTTTGTAGTCCTCCTCGTTTTTCTTCATCTTCTTCATAGCCGCCTTCGCCACCCTTGCATACTCTCCCGGTTTCTCAAGAAGTAAGGTGTAATTTTCTTGAAGACTACCTGTATTCTCATCCTCTTTAGCATTTGATTCTTCCACAATCCCTATGGATTCTTCTTCACTGTGCTCCCCAAGTTCTTGTACAAGTTTATTCAGGTCTTCCGAGGACTCAACGTGATCAATAGTCATGAATGCAGAGTAATTTCCTTCTTCATCACAGCTATCCTCTGAATCAAAATTTGATGAATCCGAGTCACTTAGAGTAGTGGCATAGACCTTGCCCTTCGATTTCAAATAATTGGGACATTCTTTCTTGAAATGTCCATGTCCATTGCACTCAAAGCATGTGATACCTTGAGAAGGTTGGGATTCTCTACCATCTTTCCTTCTGAATTCCCTTTTCTCCTTCCCGAAATTATGAAATTTCCCTTTATCACCAGATTTCCCACTGTTCTTGAGTTTTAAGAACTTCCTGAAGTTTGTCACAAGGTACGCCACATTTGTATTTACAGCATCTTCATCCGAAGAGTCATGAGACTCTACCCTCTCATCAATTGTCTTAAGAGCAAGAGATTTACTCTTCTTTTGCGTGGCCAGTGACAATTCATATGTCTGCAATGAACCAACCAACTCTTGAACTTTAATAATGTCAAGATCCTTGCTCTCTTCAATAGCTGTTACTTTGGCACGGAAGCTTTTCAGTAGTGACTGAAGGTGAATGTTCAATATGAGTGTAAAACACCCTTGAACATTTAGACCCCAAATTACAAAATATCAATTCAAGCTTATAATCAAATAATTAATGTGCGGAACATAAACATAAGCCAACCATAGAATTGATAAACAATCTAAGCCAATTATAATCACATCCACAACAGAAAATAAAAGGCAAAGATAAAGGAAGAGAGATGCAAACACAAGGATAAGACGCGATGTGTTATCGAAGAGGAAACCGAAGCCCTCGGCGTAAAACCTCTCCGCCGCCCTCCAATCGGTCAATAATCCACTAGAAAATGTAGCTGGGATACATGAACAACAATAGACCCTCCAAGCCTAATCTACCCAGGTACCTAAGCCCTTTAAGCTTCCTGCTCCAACGAGGTTTCGCCGAACCTTTTTCTTTTCTAGCTTACCGGATTCTGCTATAGCCTATAGCATCAACCAATAACCATTGGTCCCTTCCAAACTGCTTCCCTTAGCACCAAAATACCTTCTCACAAACGTGGGTATGATGAGAAAACGATTTGGTCAATAACCTCTCAAGGATGTATCAATGGAGAGGAAGAGAGTAGAGGAATTTGAAGAGTCTCTTAGTGAAGATTGTGGATGAGGCAATCTTATTTTTCTCTAGGGTTTCTCTCACAAAATTCTCTCTGGAAACTCTCTACATTTCGTGAGTATAAAGGTCTATATATAGTGGTGTTTGTTTGGAATACGAAGAGTTAGTTTTTCCCAAACAAGGCTGGTTGGCGGCTTGGCCTCGCGACTGGTTGAAGTCGCGAGTTTAAGTTGGCCAGCCTGGGACTTTTGTCCTGTAGTTCGACAGCTGGCGTGACCCTTCACCTCCCCGCATGCTTCTCACATGTGCAGAATTTGGTGGCTTGCAAGTCGCGAGCCAGCCGCGAGTCCCTGCTTCTTTACACATTGTTGAGCAATTCTTCACACTCTTTTCATACACTACCATTACATGAATCCCACCTAAATACAGGGTTATTAAGTGCTAACTTACACGCAAATTGGCACGGAATAAAGCCAACAAGATGGTTGATAAAATTCCACCTTACAGAAGGATCTTCCTTACTATTTTAGAATCCTCCGTCTTTTCCCCCAAATTGAATTTGCCAACGACCACCTCGTTCAGCTTACTATAAAAAGAGTTAAAGGGCTCATCCTTGCTCATCTTGAGCTCCTCAAAGCGAGTGGTCAACATCTGTAGTTTGGTGTCTTTCACTTTCTTTGTTCCTTCATAAGTAGTCTTTAGAATTTCCCATGCTTCCTTAGCAATAGTGATATGTGAAATCTTATGAAATTCTTCTGGAGAGACACCACAGAAAATAGCATTCAAGGCTTTACTATTAGCATTAGCCGCCGCAAGAGCTGCCTTATCCCAAGTGGATTTGGCAGCCTCCGGCCTAGTCTAACCTACTTTAACTGCATCCTACACAGCATCATCAATAGAACACAAAAATGCCCTCATTCGGACATTCCAAAATGCATAATTAACATCATAAAAAAATGGTGGCACATTTAGAGATTGAGACCTGTCCATCTCTATACGGGGTCAGGGATCGCACTAAGGTGTTTAAACCACAACAAGTGCACCTGCTCTAATACCAATTGAAAGTTCAAATAGCGTTGAAAACACTATGAACATTTAGACCCCCAATTACAAAATACCAATTCAAGCTTATTATCAAACAATAAATGTGCGGAACATGAACATAAGCTAATGTCAAAATTGATAAATAATCTAAACCAAATAAGATCACATTCATAGCAGAAATTAAATGGCAAAGATTAAGGAAAGAGAGATGCAAACACAAGGACAACACAATGATGTGTTATCGAAGAGGAAACCGAAGCCCTCAGCGTAAAACCTCTCCGCCGCTCTCCAAGCGGTCAATAATATACTAGAAAATGTAGTTGGGATACATGAACAACAATAGACCCTCCAAGCCTAATCTACTCAGGTACCTAAGCCCTCCAAGCTTCTTGCTCCAACGAGGTTGTGCCGAACCTTTTTCTTCTCTAGCTTACCAGATTTCGCTATAGCCTATAGCATCAACCAATAATCATTGGTCCCTTTTAAACTACTTCCCTAAGCACCAAAAGACCTTCTCACAGACGTGGGTATGGTGAGAAAAGGATTTGTTTAAGAACCTCTCAAGGATGTATCAATAGAGAGGAAGAGAGTAGAGGAATTTAAAGAGTATCTTAGGTGAAGATTGTAGATGAATCAATCTTGTTTTTTTTAGGGTTTCTCTCTCAAAATTCTCTCTGGAGGCTCTCTACATTTCATGGGTATAAGATGTATTCATACTAGGGTGAGATAGGAATGTGAAGAGTCAGGTTTTTCAAAACAGAGCTGGTTGGCGGCTTGGCCTCGCAACTTGATTGAGTTGCGAGTTCAAGCCGCGAGATAACAGGACGGCCAGGCTGGACCTTTTGTCCTGTAGTGCACCAGCTAGCGTGACTATTCATCTTCTTGCACGCTTCACTCGTGTGCTGCAGTTGGTGGCTTGCCAGTCGCGAGTCACTCACGAGTCCCAGCCACGAATCCCTACATCTTTGCACAATCTTGAGCATTTCTTCACACTCTCTCACTCACCACCCTTACATGAATCCCATCTAAATACAGGGTTTTTAAGTGCTGAAATACAAGAAAATTGGCATGGAATAAAGCCAACAAGATGATTGATTAAATTCAACTTTACAGAAAATTTGGTGGCAAAGAATTTGTTAACAATGATTAACTGATAATCCTATTACTAAGAAATTTATCATGATCAAATATTAAAAGTAACTTCAAAATTTGATACTTATTGAGTAAAGAACATGCATTTAAAGTTATGTTACAAAGAATTCCTCTTTGTCCTTTAGTGGTTCCCGAACCTCCTTTCCTTTCTTCTTTCTTTTGGCTTGTCTTTTTTGCCTAGCTGTTTTGGAGTTATTTTCCTAAAATGGAAAAACAACAGTGTCTCTCCATTGAGAAATTGAATATTGCATCTTATCAGTTATTTCTATCTAATGCAGTGCACAGGTTAAGCAATTGCCAAATCTGGAGATGGTTTTTGATAGAATCATTGGTCTTGTTGTTACTTTGGCAGAAAAGGGTCTCATTCACTGTGACATCAATCAATTCAATATTATTGGCCTACTGTTAATTCTGTTGTCATACAAACTGTAGTTGATTTTCTTAATAATGGTGTTGCCCCCCCTCAGTTTCATGAAACCCACATTGTGCTCATTCCAAAGACAAAAAATCCTTCTAGGGTCACTGATTATAGGCCGATAAGTTTGTGTAATGTGGCATATAAGCTTGCTTCTAAGGTAGTTGCTAACCGAATGAGGGTTATGCTGAAAGACATTGTTTGTGAAAACCAAAGCGCCTTCGTAGCTGAGCGGCTCATCACTGATAATATTCTTGTGGCCCATGAATTAATGAACCAGATCAATAGGAAGAGGAAAGGCAGGGTTGGTGAGATGGCTTTGAAGCTAGATATGAGTAAGGCTTATGACCGGGTGGAGTGGGGGTGCTTGCAAAAAATAATGGAGAAGCTAGGGTTTCATGAGCGGTGGATTCGTATTGTAATGACATGTGTGTCCTCTGTTACATATGCTATAAGACTTAATGGGCATCCTTGCGGTTCAATTACTCCTTCTCGTGGCCTTCGACAAGGGGATCCTCTCTCCCCTTTTCTTTTTCTCCTTTGCGCTGAGGGTCTGTCGGCTTTGTTGCATAAGGCCTCGATGAGGAAGGAATTGAATGGTGTGGCTGCCTCTGCTAGGGGGCCAAGAATTTCACATTTATTTTTTGCAGACGATAGTTTGATTTTCTGTAAGGCAACGGAGAGGGAGGGGGCTGAAGTGCAGAGAATTTTGCAAGTGTATGAGTCTTCTTCGGGTCAGCAGTTAAATAGGAACAAGACGGCTTTATTCTTTAGTCGCAATACCCCTACACGCACTCAGGAAGTCATCAAGTCAATGTTTGGTGCCCAGGTTATCAAACCTCATGAATCCTATCTTGGCCTTCCGTCGTTGATAGGCAAATCTAAGAGGAACTCATTCGCTCAACTGAAACAAAAACTGGCTTCGAAGCTTGCGGGTTGGAAAGAGAAGCTTTTGTCAAACGCGGGGAAAGAAATATTGATCAAGGCGGTCGCTCAGGCTACCCCTTCTTATACTATGAGCTGTTTCAAGCTCCCCAACAGCCTTTGTGAGGAATTGACTGGAATGGTGAGACAATTTTGGTGGGGACAAGTGAAGAATGAGAAGAAGGTGGCTTGGATGAGCTGGGATAGAATGTGCCGCCCTAAGGAAGATGGGGGGTTGGGTTTTAGGGACCTGAAATCTTTCAACCTGGCTCTTTTAGCAAAACAGGGCTGGAGACTTCAAACCAACTCCTCTTCCCTCTTCTCTAGGGTCTATAAAGCTAAATACTTCCCTAATGGGGACTTCGTAGGGGCAGTGATAGGTAAGAATGCTTCCTATGCTTGGAGGAGCATCATGGCAGCACAACACCTTGTAAAACGCGGTTTAAGATGGCAGGTTGGCGATGGTTGTCGCATACGTGTTTGGCATGATCCGTGGCTTACTACTCGGAGCACCTATAGAGTGGTCACTCCTGAACGGCCAGGGAACCAAATTAAAAGGGTGTGTGAATTACTGAAAAATGGGGGCAAGGAATGGGATACTGAGCTAGTTAGAGGGCTCTTCTTACCCCAGGATGCAGAGGCGATTCTAAGCACCCCCATCAGTGATTCGTTTGCTATTGATAGAATGGTTTGGGCTGAAGATAAGAAGGGTAATTTTTCCGTGAGGAGTGCTTATAGGCTGGCTCGGGAAATTGGGGCAGTGAGTGGGATCGCTAGTTGCTCTGATCCGGCATTCTTACACGATGCTTGGAGAGGGGTGTGGAATATGAACCTGCCAAATAAAATAAAGCATTTTGCCTGGAAGGCCTGTAACGGAATCTTGGCCACTAAAGACTCTCTCTTTCGTAGAAAAATCACGGCCAACAATTTTTGTGAAGAATGTGGTAGGCATGAAACTACCATGCACTTGCTCTGTTTCTGCAACCGAAGTACAGAGATATGGAGTTCCTGCAAAATATCTCTGCCTTTCAATGTTCAAGACTCTTGGAGCTTCTTGGACACCTTTAGTAGACTACGATGTTGTTGGGAAGCGCAGCATGGAAAGTTGGAGCGTTGGGTCTCGATTTGTTGGGGCATTTGGAAGAGTCGAAACGAGGTTCGGTGTGGAGGAAAGAAGCGCCCAGGGCCTGTAATTGTGAGTGACGCCTTGAGATTTTTGGAGAATTACCATTCTGCCAATGTGAAGCCAAGCCAGTCTGGTTCGGACACCCAAACCTCTGCTGTTTGGAAACCTCCTCTGTCGGGTTACTTCAAGGTCAATGTCGATGGCGCACTTTTCACGAAATCTAAACAATCCGGTGTGGGGGTGATCGTGCGAGACGAGGTGGGTAACGTGGTTGCAGCCATGTGTAGGAAGCTGGACTTACCCCTTGGTGCACTGGAGACGGAAGCGAAGGCCTTAGAGATTGGGATGACATTTGCCGAGGAGGTGGGGCTGAGGGATGTGGTGTTTGAAGGTGACTCGCAGCTAATAATTAACGCTATTCACGACACTGGTGAGGCAGCGTCGTCGGTGCTGAACATTATCCAAGGGGTGCTGCAGAAAGCCCAAGGCTTCAGGACTTTTGATTTTCTACATGTTAAGAGGCAGAGAAATGTCCCTGCCCACTTGTTAGCTCAACATGCCCAAAAGGTTGAGAGCTTGGTAGTCTGGCTGGAGGAATGTCCCAGTCAAGTGGCACATGCGTGTGCAAAAGATGTATCTTTACTACAACGTATCGTACAAAAAGTTTGAGTATTTCCCATAAAAAAAAAAAAAAAAAAAAAAGAGCTGGGTAGCCATTTTTTCTTCTATTATGTCACAATATATATGTCATGGTTATTAATGCATTCATTGAATTGACATGATGCTTTATATCCATAATGTTTTATCAGCTTCCTCATTCAGCTTACTTCTGAATCAGTGATTATTTCTCAATGTTTATGCTTTGTAGATTGATGATCATGAGAAGGTCAACATGATTGATTTTCCACACATGGTATCTGTAAACCATCATAATGCGGAAATGTAAGAAACACCTTCCAATGCAGTGTCATTTATCATTGTATTCATTTATTTCTGCTCATTGATTTTTCTAATCGAAAATTGCAATATTTGATACCGATGTAATTGTTGGATATATATTTACTAATCTCTTAATAATTTCAAAATTTTCAGTGTAAAGTTGTGATTTACAACTATATTTTAGGTTGGCTTTATTCCATGACAAAAAGTGTTGTAATTGCTTTAATTTATTTCCTTGTATTTTGTGGGATTTTATTGTATTGGGTTTAGTATGAAATTGGTGAAGACTCAAGCTAAAATGAAGAATCCGTGGATTTCGCGAGAAGGGTTCCCGCGAAAAAGGCATGTCAGGAGCACATGACTGGAAGCTGAAGAGTTGTGCCAGACTATCGTTTTCGCGAGTGTCTCGCGGTTAAGGCCTTCCCGCAAGATAGTCGCGAAACATTCTGCCTAGAAAATTTTAAAGAGTGACTTTCTTACCCTTCACCCATACTATATATACCCTTATACCCACAAATGTAAGTGAGGCCATTTAGAGAGAAAAACCCTAGATAGGTTTTCTATAACACACACACCCATCTTTTTGAGAGAGAGCTACTCATCCTTATTGAGAAATCATTGTAGTCTCTTCTCCATCCCTCTCCCATTATCATACTTTGAGAGGAGATTTGTACCTAAACACAATCCACACCTATTCAGAGTGTAGAGAGTGTTTTTGAGCTGCTGGGAAGCATTGGAAGATGCTAAGGATGGCAGATGTGACATGGAGCTTGTTGCAGGACCGGAGATCTAGACAAGACACGGTTTCGAGAAGCCTTGTTTAAGTAGGAGCTTAGAGGGCTTAGGTACAGAGGGTAGATTAGGCTTGGTGGGTCTCTTGCTCACCTATGTATCCCAACTGATTGTCTAGTGGATCGATTTCCGGTTGGAGGGCGGCGGAGAGATTTTTCGTTGAGTTCTTTGGTTTCCACTTCGATAATACGTCTTGGTGTTATTGTTGGAAAATCTGGTTTTGTATCTTATACAAAACACACAGTGAAAGCAACAACCACGGATCTACTTCAATCATGAAAGATAACATGTAACCATGAATTCTAGAATAAAGAACAGAAAGTGTACCTTGATGCAGTGAATTTCAAAACATAACTTGAGAATACCTTCAATCTTCATCTCAATTCCACATGGTGCCCAAGATGTGTGGTCTCTCAATCAGTCTTTTGTACATAGACTCTTAAAGAAAAATCCTTCTTCTTCTCCTTGTGGAGAAAAATTGATTTCTTTTCTTTTTATCATACGTACGTTAAAACTATTCTCATAGTTTTATTATTTAATAACTCTTATTAAATAATAACTGATTATCTAATTGGGTTAGCCTTTTGGGCCTACCCAATTGGGTTTTAGTTTATGGCTTGAGATGGGATCAAAGGGAACAAATAAGACTCTAGCTTCAATGGGCCTTAGACTTTTCTGTCAACTCTTGACAAGTCCAAAGTTACCATTAATTATATTCAATATCACTATAAGAATATAATTGCACTCTAGGCCTTATTAATAAATTATATCCAAAGACTTTATTATACATGCAACCCCTTTATTAAAATATTCGTAGTAATATAAAGTCGTGAATGTAGACTGCCACTTTGAAGATTACTACATCTTAATCCTTGAGTACCCGGTTTAATCCTTTATGTTATTCATCATATATTTATGAAATCCAATTCCATAAATATATACTTTAGTAACTCCTTACTAAAGTGGTTAGGCCCAACACTTTGAATAACCAAACCCATTAAACTTATCTCAAGGGAATATTTTATATCTTCATTAAAAGATTATGAACTTCATCTTGAGAATATATGTTCCATCAACACTAAATGCGGTTGCCCAACATACTGAGGTTTTGACTGTAACTTATAGATCTCACTCCTGATATATCAAAGCAACCTACATCTCATGATCAGGTCCATTATTCTCTCAGGATTTAGAGTTAATGTAAATAGGAATCGTGAGATTTATTATTCATTTGACAATCGTTAGGAGAATAATAAATCTCACAGCGGTCCAGTTCAATATGTCTTAACTCTTAAAACATATCAACATATCAACTAGAAGTCTCAACTTCCATGATAAAGACAAATCATCTTAGTTGATATATTATAGTCTTCGCAGATGAAATGTCCAATTTCATCACCGACTACGAACTAAAATTCTGAGTTTACAAAGAACTTGTGATTTATATCTTTTGTGACTAAATCACATAAATCACATACTATGCATTTCATGAACTAAGATAATGTCCCATTAGTTCATTATAGATAGTCTCATATAATTAAATTATTAAATTATTTATGACATGCCAATAAATTGGATTTTAGGGCATAAACCCCAACAATCTCCCACTTGCCCTCAAAGATAATTTACAATATATCCGACACTTATTTCCCATTAGAGTAATTCATAGTCACTCTAAGGCAAGTTTTGGAAACAAGTTTCAGTCAGATTTATTGCATAAATTATCTTTTCTACTACTACTATTCATGTACTCATATCTCTGTAATGAGATGATACTTACGCTTAATGTGTATCTTCACCACCTAGGATGAACGCATATCTTGAAGTCCTACTTTATGAGTCACAATTAAACTATAAGTTAGTATTTGTACATCCAATAACCATCAAAACCTCACTTTAGTGGACAAGCATATAATCCCTCATTCTCCTAAGATATCTGAGTGTATGCTTTACTCCCACTAAATTAAGTGATGTTTGATTCTATTGATATTTTCTTACTATGCCAACCGCAAAATAGATATTTAGCTTAGTATCTAGCATAGCATAAAGACTTCCTATAAATTTGATATAAGGAACTGTCTTAGTATGCTCTTCCTTTTATATGTTTTAGGACTATAGTCCTATATAAAAGTACTTCAAACTTAAAAGAAAAGAATCTTTTCTTGAAGTAATACATGCTATAAATGGCTAGAATCTAATCTATTTAAACAGTTTGAGATAGACCCAACATCCTAATTTCTAAATTTTAATGAAGTTTAATTCTTAGGATGTGACCAATCCTTCCCAAGTACTTTATATCAAACTGGACTAGACAACAAAAAATTCCATTGATGACAATAACTCTATATCATTCTAAATGATTAGAATGTCATCAATATACATTAAGAAATTTATTATTCTATATAACTTTTACACACATAAGGCCTACTTGATCAAAATCAAACAATTTGATTGCTTGATCAAAGATGGTATTTTATGACCTAGATGCTTGCTTTAGTCCATAAATGGACTTTAAGCAACTTGCATACTAAACATTACTGGTTCTTTGCTATGAACAAGTCTAGTTACATCATATAGATGTCTTCCTCAAGATTGCTACTAAAAGAAGCTTTCTTGATATCCATTTTCATATTTCATCCAAATGAAATATAATGGATAAGAGAATCTATATAGAGTCAAACTAGACTATTGGTGAAAAAATCTTTTCATAGTCAAACCAATTCTTTTTGAATAAATCTTTTCGCTACTAGTCTTGACTTTGAAGGTTTGCACCTTCAAATCTATCAATCTCATTTACTTGTAGATCTATTTGAAAATAATAGGCTTAATGCCATTAGGCACCTCTACAAGTTCTAGACTTTAAATAGAATCTAATTCTATTCACATAACTTTGATCTGGTAATCCATATTCATATCATCTATTGCCTTTTCGTAGGACCAAGGATCAAATTCATATCCTTGTGGAATAACTACTAAAGTTTATTCCAAAAGTAAGAATTTATTTGGAAATCCTCCCACTATGATATTGTACCGGTGTAATAGTTATCTATAGAATAATGTCATGTGGTGCATCTAATACAACCATCTCATTTCCAAATGTATTTTATAGTTGTCTTACAACAAATTTTGACATTTTTCTTTTACAACAATTTATCTTTAAAAGAGCCCTAACTTAAAGAAGTCATTGGAATTTCATTCCTTTACAAAAAGGAACCCTAGATTTTATTATCCTCTAAATAGAATTCATAGATTGAGAATATAATAAAATAATGGTTCTAAAAGCCCATCTTTCATCAATCTTGAATATCATTTAGATTAATAAGATCTAGACATAAGTGCCAAAACATACAACAACAGGGTATGGAAACTCTCTTTAAAAAGTAAAACATGTAAATTTCCATCTAGAAAACAATCATGGACAAAGCTTAGCATTACCAAATCAGAAACACTTTCCTTTGGTCATACTTTTGAGTATAATTTCCTTTAGGCAACTATTAGGGCAATTAGTTTGCCTAACTGTTTGGTATTATAATTCTTCTTCTTACCACCCTTACCTTTCGGTTTAGGCTAAGAATTTGAATTAAATCATATTGATCCTAGTCTTAGCTTTTAGGATGTCTTCCGTTGCGTAGAACTCACTCATCAATTCAGATAATATAAAAAGAATTTATTTTCAAAACAATTTGAATTGATCAAATGATTCTAACAAGGACTTGTGGATCATATCCATATGAGATTAACATTTAATCTCTACATCCAAGAATTCCAATTCATTTTAAAAAATATTTCATAAAATGATATAGAATTGGAACTCCTTAAGCCTTTCTTAGCACTCAATATGATTCATACCAAACATCTCATTTAGACTTAATATAAAGTCTAAGTCTAGTACTAACTCTTGCATCTCATGCTATAACACAATTGAGATAGAAGCCAATGAACATTTTAGCATTTCAATGGAGACTTTGATCATATCATAAGCTATCTTCCATTAAAAGTATCATGTATGGAAAATTATGACAATACTAAATCGAAACATAAATATGTACTTCAGCTCCTTTAAGCACCATGTCCAAAATTATTTCTTAGTTAATGTGATTCAACTAAAATAGTAGCTAGAGGACAAAATGTATGACAACTTTATTTTGAGACTATGAACATAATTACAGGGACATTATATTTTGCATCCATAACCATATAGTATGAAACCCGAAAAACATACTATACTAAGTGCAACAACAACCCAATCCATGTCTATAATTCCTTGGTGGCAAGTTTATTATAAACACATTAATTGGTTGAGAATTATTCTCATTATTAGTGCTATCATGATAACTCTTATCATACACTAATAAATATGCCATTTTTTCTTTGGCCTCTAAGTAATAATAGCAAGAACTTAGCATAGAAGATAATATCAAACTTAGTCTGGTGTACACCATTATCTAGAATAATGTGTAGCCACATTTCATCTCCCTTTATAGTGTTTAAACTTATAGTACCATGAAGCAAAACACCCTCCTTTGGGATCGCGAGGCATGTACGCCAAGGCGAGGTGCTTGTTCACACTATTTTAAACGGGTAAGTTCAATCTTGTAGTACTATGAAGTAAACACCCTCCTTTGGGATTGCGAGGCATATACGCCAAGACGAGGTGCTTACCCACACTACTATGAACCGATAATGGAGGCCGTGAGATCCAACCCTTGTATCTCTCTCCCACTAGAAATTTTAAAACAAGTAGATTGTCCGGAAATCATTGTGATCTAATCACAATTTTAACCTTACACATCAAATGTGTTTAATTTTTAAAATTCAATGTGATGTAACTAAGTCACGTCACAATAGCGTAACGAACATTTGCGCCATCACAAAGAAGTTTAACCTTGTAATCTGTGAAGTAAATACCCTCCGCATGGAATGTAAGACTCAAAGTCAAGACAAGGTATCTATTCACTTTACAATAAACTTAACAAAATGGTTATTTCAACACTCCCACTCATTATTTGGGTTTTTCTTTACATAATTGTGATCCTATCACAACTAATAACCTTGCACTTGTTGAAGACTCTAACCTTATTAGAATCACTAACTAAAATGGAAGTCCTATACTATTTAGGATTCCTTAAACACTAATGAATCAAAAATTAGTTACACAGAACTCTATCCTTAATTTACTAGATAAAGTATTCTAATCTCATTAGAAACTATATACCTTTTAATTAGAATTTTAATCTCATTAAAAACCTCTAATTAAAATAAATTAAGAACTTTTAATCATAAAATAATTTAGGATTAAGAGTTCTATTTAACTAACATCATTGATCTCATTAGGTCTTTTAGTTAGATAATGATTAATAAATGTTCTTAACTTTTAAGGACTATAAAATTTATCACATAGCCTTACTTTTATTTATGTGAAAAATAGGTGCCAGAATTTTTGGCGAATTGTTTTGGCTACTCATTCCAGTCGCAAGTTTTGGCGACTTGTTTTGGCGACTCATCCAATAGTGAGACCCTAGTCGTGAGTTCATCCAGAAGCTCTAGTGACTCACTCGCGACTTGTTAGTCGTGAAAATGCCCAAAAACAGCCATTTTTCTGTTTAACCGTTTTTTGACGTTTCTAATGATCAAAACACATTCTTAATGATCAAAAATGATGAGATTAAGATCAAAACTTGAATTTCATTGATGTTAAAGTGTTAAAATTCAATTTTACATGGTTAAAATCAAACTTAAACAACATCATAACATCAAAAATCAGTTTTAATCAAACAATAGTTTGAAAAACTATAATATGCAAAAAAATGACTACAAAATTTTCACAACTATGAATCCACATCATAGATCATGATAAATAGCAAGTTTCCCACGCACTACCAAAAACCAAAAAACAGTAAACTCTTTGATTCGTACACCGAAACAAAGACAAACATTTTGGCTTTCTTCATTCTTTAATCAAGAATGAACATGGGCGCCTAGTGCAGAAAGCAAAAACGATTTCATATAGTTCTCTTCTTGCTAGCTCTTATCAAAACATATAGAAACATGTTCAATTATTAATCTAACAATAAATTAATAAAACCCAACATGTATCTATATTAGACCATACGTGCAACAAGTATGCAGAAAATTTTACTGCAGAAAACTAAAACACCAAGAATATGGTTTTTCTTTAATTCTAAAACTCAATTACATGTTATACAAACATGATATAAAGAACAAAAAGTGTACCTTGATGTAGTGAATTTCAAAACATGACTTGAGAATACCTTCAGTCTTCATCTCAATTCCACATGGTGCCTAAGATGTGTGGTCTCTCAATCAGTCTTTCGTACATAGACTCTTAAAGAAAAATCCTTCTTCTTCTCCTTGTGGAGAAAAACTGATTTCTTTTCTTTTTATTATACGTATGTTAAAACTATTCTCGTAGTTTTATTATTTAATAACTTTTATTAAATAATAACTGATTATCTAATTGGGTTAGCCTTTTGGGCCTACCCAATTGGGCTTTAATTTATGGCTTGAGATGGGACCAAAGGGAACAAATAAGACTCTAGCTCCAATGGGCCTTAGACTTTTCTGTCAACTCTTGACAAGTCCAAAGTTACCATTAATTATATTCAATACCACTATAAGAATATAATTGCACTCTAGGCCTTATTAATAAATTATATCCCAAGACTTTATTATACATGCAACCCCTTCATTAAAATATTCGTAGTAATATAAAGTCATGAATGTAGACTGCCACTTTGAAGATTACTACATCTTAATCCTTTAGTACCCGGTTTAATCCTTTATGTTATTCATCATATATTTATGAAATCCAATTCCATAAATATATACTCTAGTAACTCCTTACTAAAGTGGTTGGGCCCAACACTCTGAATAACCAAATCCATTAAAATTATCTCAAGGGAATATTTTATATCTCCGTTAAGAGATTATGAACTCCATCTTGAGAATATATGTTCCATCAACACTAAATGCGGTTGTCCAACATACTGAGGTTTTGACCGTAACTTATAGATCTTACTCCTGATATATCAAAGCAACGTACATCTCATGATCAGATCTATTATTCTCTCAGGATTTAGAGTTGATGTAAATAGAAGTTGTGAGATTTATTTTTCATTTGATAGTCATTAGGAGAATAATAAATCTCACAGCGGTCCAGTTCAATATGTCTTAACTCCTAAAACATATCAACATATCAACTAGAAGTCTCCACTTCCATGATCAAGACAAATCATCTTAGTTGATATGTTATAGTCTTCGCAGATGAAATACCCTATTTCATCACCGACTGCGAACTAAAATTATGAGTTTACAAAGAACTTGTGATTTATATCTTCTGTGACTAAATAACATAAATTACATACTATGCATCTCATGGACTAAGATAATGTCCCATTAGTTCATTATAGATAGTCTCATATAATTAAACTATTTAATTATTTATGACATGCCAATAAATTGGATTTTAGGGCATAAACCCCAACAATTATCTGTGTTTACATTTCTTTTCCCTACTCTTGTTCATTTCATTTTTACTGCTGTGTTGCTTTAAATATGGATTAGAGTAGTTCTCTTGCTTATACGCTTGTGTTTATACTATTCCGCACTTAGTATTAAGTTAGTCTAAAATCAACTAAGCCGTAACTTTGTTTTGGGGGTCTAAACAACTCTTGTGTTTTCAACACATTTTTCGAGCTTTCATTTAGGTACTTCGAACATGATGTTAAATGCATCTTTGAGTTTTTCTGCAAGAGGTCAGTAAGTGTTCTGGTGCCATTCTTGGATGCATTGACACCATTTTTGATGATTGGGAATTGCTCCTAGTACCTTCTTCTCTGAAAGGCTAATAAAATATGACTGCTTATGAAAGAAAGAGTTTCTTTGTAGCCAATGAACTTTGGCTCAAATGGCCCCTTTACCTTGTAAAAGCAAGGTTGAGGGTGAGGCCATGCTGTAAAGTTGTAATTTACAACTATGTGTTTTGTTGGCTTTAATTTCGTGTCAAATTTGATTGTAATTCAGTTCAATCTTTTGTACCATGTATTTAATATGGGATTTTATTGTAAGGGTTGTGTGTGAGAGAGTGTGTGAAGACTCAAGGCAAATTGAAGACTGAGGTGTTTTTGCAGGTAGCTCGCGAGTAAGCTTCCTGCGAAGTGATGCATGTGCCTTGCACATGACTGGAATGTGAAGAGTCAGTACAGGATGGAGACAGCTAGTTTTTGTGAGTATCTAGCGGGTAAGGCCTTCCCGCGAGACACCCGCGAAACATTCTGTTTTGCTAGATTGTCATTTCTGATACACACTATCTGTACCCACACTATATATACCCACATTACCCGCAGATGTTGAGGTGTGCTTTTGAGAGAAAACCCTAGCCACAAACCTTAAGAGTTAGAGATTGTTATACCCACAGTTCTCTACATAATTGCGTGTGGATTTTCCTCAACTCCTACCTCTCCATTTCTATATCATTAAGAGGTTGATAGCCCAAACACTTACCACACCCTTTCAGAGTGTCAAGTGAGGTTTTGGTGCTGCTGAGAATTATTGGAAGAAGCCAGGCTTTAGCGGATGCAATTGGGCGTATTGCGGGATCCAGAATGCTAGACAAGACATAGTTCCGAGAAGCCTTGTTGGAGTAGGAGTTTGGAAGGCTTAGGTGCATCGGGTAGATTAGGCTTGGAGGGTTTCTTGCTAACCCATGTATCCTAACTGATTGTCTAGTGGATCGGTTACTGCTTGAGGGCGGTGGAGAGGTTTTTCGTCGAGTTCTTCAGTTTCCTCTTCGATAACACATCGGCGTGTTATCTTGTATTTGTATTCTTCTTCCCTACTCTTTCAGCTTTCATATTACTGCTGTGTTATATTGATAATGGCTTAGAGTAGTTTATTTGTTTATCCGCTCGCATTTACTCTATTACGCACTTAGTATAATTTAGATTAAAGCCTATCGAACCGTAACTTTAATTTGGGTTCTAAATAGCTCTTGTGTTTTAACACATTTTTGAGCTTTCAATTGGTATCAGAGTAAGTACACTCGCTGTGGTTTAATTACTTAAGTGTGATCCTTGACCCTTTTGTGATGGACCGATCACAATCACTCAATGCCCCACCATTCTTTGATGGGAGCAATTACGCCTTTTGGAAGGTCTGTATAAGGGCTTTCTTGTGTGCTATAGATGAGTTTGTATGAGATTTTGTTGAGAATGGCTATGTTAAACCCACGACAGCCAAGTTCGAATGGGATAAGGTAGCTCTTGCTTAAGCTAATGCAAACTGTAAGGCTATTAACGTTATATTCTATGGTGTGTCTACTGATAAATTTCATAGGATATCTCATGTGGAGACATCCAACGAAGCTTGGAAAATTCTTGAGACTACCTATGAGGGTACCAAGAAAGTCGACACGAAGCTCCAGATGCTTACCACTAGATTTGAAGAGCTTAAGATGGGTGATGATGAGGCTTTCGACTCATTCTATGGGAAGCTTAACGAAATTGTAATTGCTAAGCTTAATCTTGGTGAGAAGATTGAGGATGCTAAGGTGGTGAGAAAGATTTTGAGGTCCTTACTGGAGAGCTTTCGAGCAAAAGTCACAGCTATAGAAGAGAGTAAAGACTTGGATGAGATCAAAATCCAAGAGCTCATTGGATCTCTCCAAACATATGAGCTGGGACTGCCTTCTCATAAGTTGAGCAAATCTCTTGCTCTCAAAACCATCACCTAGAGAATGGATGACTTCTTTGAAGAAGATGATGTGGAGAAGGAGGTAGCATTCCTTGCAAAGAACTTCTGAAAATTTCTGAAGATGAAGAATAGTGGGAAACCGTTCAGCAGAGGTAAGTTTTCATCCTTCAAAGGTGATAAGAAGGAGTTTAAGAAGAAAGATGGGGAGGAGTTTCAATCCCTTCAAGGAATTGTGTGTTACGAATGCAATGGCCGTGGACATCTCAAGGAGTGTCCTAACTACTTGAGAGGAAAGGGCAAAGTGTTTGTCACTACTCTTTGTGATTCTGACAGTTCAAATTCAAACACTGAAGGAGAATGTGATAGTAAAGGAAATTATAGGGCCTTTATGACTATTGCCTCCGTTGATTTAAAGGAGGATTTGAGCAATTTGGTTGATGAACTTGGTAATATTTCTGAGAATGAGGAAATTAAAGAATTGGAAGATGACGAAGTGTGCCAAAATGAAGGGGAGAACAACCTTCAAGAAGCATATGATTCTCTGTTGGAAGATTATGGCAAATATGCCAAAGTTGCTAACCTTGCTGTGAAAAAGATGAAAAATGTTGAAGAAGAGCATAGGTGTATACTTGTACAACTCAAGGAATCAAAATGTGAAGAAGAAAGACTCAAGGGAGAGTTAGTTGAAGCTTACTCTAAGATCAAGTTTCTTGAACTTGAAATTATTCAAGCAAATGTCAAGGTTGAGTGCATCTCCACCAAGAAACTTGACAACGTGTTGTCTTCTTAAAAATCTTCACATGATAAGACCGGTTTGGGCTATACTGGAGAAGGAAGTTCAAGCAGTGAACCCAAGAAGGAAGTGAAGTTCGTTTCAGCCAAGAATGTTGAGAAACTTAAAGAAGTGAAGCCTGAGATTGAGATCCCTGTTGTAGTAAAGAGAACCATTGGTGAAAAGCCAAAGGAAAAAAGGATGTTATTACCCAAAAATCAAATGAGGCCTCAAGTAAAGCACTTATGTCATCATTGCGGTGCACAAGGACACACTCAATCTGCTCAAGGAATTGTGTGTTACAAATGCAATGGCCATGGGCATCTCAAGAAGGAGTGTCTTAACTACTTGAGAGGAAAGGGCAAAGTGTTTGCCACTACTCTTTGTGATTCTGACAGTTCAAATTCAAACACTGAAGGAGAATGTGACAGTGAAGGAAATTATAGGGCCTTTATGACTATTGCCTCCATTGATTCAAAGGAGGATTTGAGCAATTTGGTTGATGAATTTGGTAATATTTCTGAGGATGAGGAAATTGAAGAATTGGAAGATGAAGAAGTGTGCCAAAATGAAGGGGAGAACAACCTTCATGAAGCATATGATTCTCTACTAGAAGATTGTGGAAAATATGCCAAAATTGCTAACCTTGCTATGAAAAAGATGAAAAAAGTTGAAGAAGAGCATAGGTGTATACTTGTACAACTCAAGGAATCAAAATGTGAAGAAGAAAGACTCAAGGGAGAGTTGGTAGAAGCTTACTCTAAGATCAAGTTTCTTGAACTTGAAATTATTCAATCAAATTTCAAGGTTGAGCGCATCTCCACCAAGAAACTTGACGACGTGCTATCTTCTAAAAAATCTTCACATGATAAGACTGGTTTGGGCTATACCGGAGAAGGAAGTTCAAGCAGTGAACCCAAGAAGGAAGTGAAGTTCATTTTAGCCAAGAATGTTGAGAAACTTAAAGAAGTGAAGCCTGAGATTGAGACCCCTACTGTAGTAAATAGAACCATTGGTTCAAAGCCAAAGGAAAAAGGGAAGTTATTACCCAAAAATCAAAGGGGGCCTCAAGTAAAGTGATAGGCCACAAACTGAATGATCCCTTGTGATTAAACCAATTAATTAATTAACCAAGTTATTAATTAATCAATTTAACATGCAAACGTGTGGTAGCACAAACAAATCACCAAATAACTAAATATGCAGCAAAAATTAAATGACACGGTGATTTGTTTACGAATGGGGAAAAACCTTACGGCAAAAACCCCACCGGGTGAATTTCAGGTCACCACTCCTGAAACTCCACTATTATCACAACAAGCGGTTACAAGTAAAGGAATCCCAAGTACCTCACCAACCTACAATTGAACCCTTACCCTAATACCCAATTGGACTTGTTCTGTAATGACAGTTCCCCCTTTTGATGCACGACTCCCAAGTACGTGACTAACCAATGCACGGATCCTAATATGCGACTTCAACACCAACTGAAAGAGAGGTCGGCTACAAAGTTCTTCAGTTCATCCTACACGATAAAGATCAAGAAGATGCTTGGTCACAAAACCCAAAGGTGCAAATACACAGCAACTTTTTCAGAAGAGATGAACTAGGGCAAGAACTTCGTCTCTGGTCACAATTTGCTTCAATAGAGTTTTCTTAATGCTTGTGCAACTAGTGAACTGTTTGATGGCCCTTAAAACAATCCTTTTATATGTCTAGGGTTAGGAGAAAATAAGGCCCAAAGACACATTCACAAATCCCAAGAAATCAGATCAGAATTCTGTATTTCTTAAATCTCAACAGATAGGAAGTGTGGAGAAGTTGTCGAGTAGGTGTCGAGCTTACGGGCTTGAGACAGCTTTCTTAAGCTCGATAGATGCAGTTGTCGAGATAGCTGTCGAGCTTTAATGAATTTACACTATCAACTTGTTTTCTTGGACAAACTTGATGACTTTAACACTTGATCTTGAAACCTTGTTTCTTGAAATATTAAAAACACCTAGAACTACCCAATTACAAGTAATGTGCATTTTGTCAAAGGATTAGCCAATTACATAAAAGAATGACATATGTTATTTAACAAGTGAAACACATATATCCTAACAATCTCCCCTTTTGGCAATCCGTGACAAAACCATAACAAACAAATGAACATATGAGAGAAGTCATAAATCACTTAACTCATATTCACTAGTTGAATACAATAAAATTTATCCTAACACAAACCCTTGGAAAACTTTGCAAGAAAAGAGTTTATGGCAAGTAGACTTTGACAACCTATATTTCTGAAACACTTTAAACAAAATTCATTAAGGCATCTTGTGTGAAACAGAAATAATAGATTGCATACAAATATAAGAAACATGTGTATAAAGATAGAAAAGAAACAACACATATAGAGATAGGTGAAAGAAACATACATAGAATATAAGTACAATATATGTAAAACTGGTCACAAGACCTCATATACAAGAACAATGTATCTAAAAAGTAAGAAAAGAAAATATACATCATATCCTCACTACATCCCTCAAGTATCAACAATATCAACACTTCCCCTAACAAAAATGTCCTATACTAACTCTCCCCCTAAGATGACTACTCTCATATCCCAAAACTACTCCCCCCTTTTTGTCATGAGTGACAAAGGGTAAAGTGTCAAGTAGACATCTTATCAGTAGAGCTAGCATCTCCATCATCATCATCCGAAGCATCAACGTCCTCGTCATCATCATCCTTAAAATCAGAAGTCGCTGAAGGAGGTGGTGAAGGAGTAGTCTCAAGAGCAAAACCACCCATGGTCGCCTGCCGTCGTGCATTACAACCAACACGAACATTCACCTGATACAACTCAGTGGAGAGTGTATCAAGGCGAGCATCCATGTGCTGCAGTTGCGCCATGATGTCTCTAAGTGAAACATCACTCATAGAGGAAGAAGGAGCGAATGTAGATGGAGCAAATCGGGATGGAGCTGAACGGGAGGGAGGAGTGGAATCCGACTGTCTCGACCTAAACTGAGCCTCACTACGTTTTACGATAGCAGCATCTATGGCACAAATGAAAGTGAAATGGTCGGACATGGGAAAAGGAATGGAAAAATGGCATAAAATCCTCGTGATAGCAAAAGGAAAGATGAGCTTATCATGGGTCGCCGCATCCAAATGAACATCTATAATAGACAAAATGAAATGAGAAGAAAAATCTATGGTAAGATGCTCAAGGAGGGATAACAAAAATCGAGCACGAGGCTCCGTGATGGAGCTGTAGTGAGAAAGCGGATGGAGTATAAAAGTCATTACCATGTTTAAGAATCTAGGACCTTTAGCAAAAGGCCGACATGATGTGTACTGACGCTCACCCCACTCCGAAGGGCACTTACAGAAAGCATATATGAGCTCATCCTTGCACACAGTCCTTAGACGCTCACAAGAAGGATAGTCAAGAAATTCTATCCTAGGAACCTGAAACACATCCGCAACAAGTTGCGGTGTGACAGGGATGCGCGTACCTCGAACGCGAGTGAAAAAGAGAGGTACTGAACGATCAATTCTATGCATGTTGGAGTAAAACTCCTGAATGAGCATGAGAGGACATGTGACCGGGACGTCACATAGTGACTCCCATTCCCTACTGTGAATGATAGAGGGAAGGTTAGTGTCGGCGAAGTTCGCCAAAATGACTTGGCGTTCTGAACGAACACCTCGTCAGAAAAGTTCTCCGAAAATGCCTTGTGGGCATCATCATCACGGAACCAAAGATTAAGAGGAGCAGAATCAGAAGATGAAGAAGCTTCAGAACACAGAGGGTTTCGAGTTGAAGTAAATTTACGCTTAGATGCCATAGACACTACTAACATAAACAGAATGAGAGAGAGAGAAAGAGACAATCAGAAAAGTCCAAAGCAATTCAAATATATCAAATATATTGAATAGAGAGTACGTATGCATGGGGATGCATGAACATGTGACATGCAAAAGAAATTTCATCATGGGCTCAGCCCAATCCAAACCTACCAGCACACAAACATAGTACACACATCTAAATGCATGAAAATACCATTCTAATGCAAATGTGATGCAATGCATGACATTTTGAACACATTTAAATGAAAACCCATCCCAAAATTTCAAGAAAAACTCATTAATTTTGAAAAACCCCAAAATCTTTCAAAAGCCCCAAAACCTAAGATTCAAAACATGAAATGCATGAAGAATGAAGGAAAAAGAGATCATACCAAGTGATTTGAAGCAAGGAAGGGCCAAAAATCACGTGGGTTGAAGGTTTTGAGTGAGAAAATTGAGTTTAGGAGGTGAATAGTCGCGGACAGATCGAGAGAGATCGAGAAAATGAGAACCGGATCGCGAACAAGGCTTATATAGGAACCTCAATAAATCTCGATAGATGAGGTATCGAGAGGTGTCGAGCCATTATTCGAGTAAGGTGTCAAGAAAATGCACGTCGACAGCTACAGGTGTCGAGAAGGTATGGAGGAATGAACACCAGAACCAAGAATAGAAGCTTGATCGATCCACCAGGTGTCGAAAAGGTATCAAGAAGGTATCGAGAAGACATAAACTTTCTCGATCGATCCACCAGGTATCCAGTAGGTATCGAGATTGCGATAAAGAAAAGCTTGAGAAGCTCGACAGATAGCTAGGTATCGAGGAGGTATCGAGGAGGTGTCGAGCTTGCTTTTAAAAACAGTTTTTTGAGAAGTGAAAAACAAGACATGAATGCAATCCAACATACACCTCAATCAATGATCTAATCAACATATTAAGCTCTCAAAATCATCTCTCATCAAACATTTTAAGCACATGGATCCTTAGAAACACACACACACTAAACAAGTCTAACCAATTTTATTTTTCAAAAACAGGTCAAGACAGTTTAGTGAGTATATATTAGCACAGGTAAACACTTGTGATGGCCAAATCACATTGTACCTACACATGTATCAAGAGTAGCAAAGAATATTGTGTGTTGTGTGTGAAAAACATCGCAAGATTGCATATGTGTACACATGTTATGACGATCTGAGATATGAGAAAATAACTTTAACTCACACACAATCATAATAGTTTGATGGGGACTATCACTTTTGAGGTACATCCTATAACTCCCACATCTCCGGGAAAACATACTTGCAATCATATTTAAAGCATTTTAATCTTTTTGCTTTTTATTTTCTTTGCATATTTTCTTTTAAGCATATCATGCATGGGCATATAAGAGAGAGAAAAGAAATACCCAACATGTTAAGCATTGGCATTGCACTTTTGCTATGCCGAAGCATACAGATGTCTTTGACACTGCACTTTTGCTATGCCGAAGCATACAGGTGTCTATGACACTGTACTTTTGCTATATCAAAGAATACAAATGTCATATTATGATTGGCGGGCAACAGTGGTGAGATGATTATTTATACCTTTCTCTTAGGATTTTCTAGTCCTATCCGTCAAAAAGAGTGATATGAGTGTTAAGTTCAAGAGATAACTTAATCTTACTCATCACAAACAAGAGCCACTAAGCTCACTTGCTTAGTTGTGCATAGAGATTCTTATCTAAGTTACAAAAGATATAAAGTTTAGAAAACTTTGTTTCAACGGCCATCCAAGGTACACAAGTACCAATGTACACATAACACACATTGTCTTTGTATTTATTTATTTTTATATCAAAAACAAAATAAACAAAACTGAAAATAAACAAACAAAAACATGTTATCAAAGCAAAGCATAAAACTAGACTAACTCAAAAAAAATGCAAAACACAAAAGTAATGCAAAAAAAAAAAAAAAAAAAAAAAAAAAGATAGAAGAAAGTGATAAAATCACTTAGAGTCCTTTTTCTTTCACATCTTGGAAGAAACTTTCCTTTGATTGAACCCTTGAACCGGCGGTGAGGGGGAAGAATTGAAACCGTTCAAGTTCGAAAGGAATATGAGGGCTTTCAGAAGATCTCCAAGAGGAGCAAGAGAGGATTGAAGCAAATTTTGGCTTCCAGATGCTATCATGCCGTTGCTCTGTTGAGTGGCTAGCCACTTATAGCAATTTGGTCGAGTATGACCGGCAGCTCCACAATGATGACAGAGATGCTACTTCTTTTGTTTTGGCTTTTAAGAGTTAGCCTTCTTAGCCCTATGGTTTTTAATATCTTTCTTATCCTGTTTAGGGGGTGCTCCTAAGATAGATTTACCCTTGTCTTAGTTCTCACTAGCTAATTTAGTTTTAACATCAGTGTTTTCAATTTTAGTATTATTAGCAGGAGAAACAAAAATAGTAGCACTAGTAGAAGCAGTATTAGAGGAAGAAAGACCATACCCTAAACCTGTTCGATCCGAAGTAGATTTCTGATTGCTGAGCATCTCATCAAGCTTTGCACTTGAAGTCCTCTCCAATTGAGCTCTAACTTGAAACAGCTCCGCTTTAAGCTTCTTGGTCTTCTCAGCTAAGAAATTGTTCTCAAACCTCAGTGCACCAATTGTTTGATTAGCTTCATCAAACTTTGTGGAAAGCTCTTCACGATCAAGTTCCATATCACTGAGTTTCTTGGTGGCCAACTTATACAGTTTCTCATGCTTCTCAGAGAGCTTGTATAGTTTCTCATAGGCTGAATGGATATCATCTTGATCATCCATCTTCTCACACTTAGAATCCACCAATTCTTCTTCTTCTTCCACTTCATCAACAATCCCTTCAGTAGGATTAACTGTGGTAGTGAAGGCATTTAAGATTCTATCATCCTCATTATCAGAATCATCTTCAGACTCAGTGTCACTCAAGGTTGCAGCAAGTGCCTTACTCTTCCTAATGCTCTTGAGATATGTGGGGCATTCATGCTTCGTGTGACCAAATCCATGACATCCAAAGCACTTTGGTCCTGCAGGAATAGTGTACTGACCGCCATCCTTAGCATCCTTTTTCCCTTTGTCTTGCTCTTTAGACTGAAAGGAACTGGATTTTCTGCGGTCCTTATCGAAACTCCTTCCATTGGCATTCTTCATAAACTTCTTGAACTGCCTTGTAATGTAAGACTTCATCTTGGAATCTTCATCATCGAAAGAATCATCTGTGTCACTGCTCTTTGCCTTCAAGGCCATGCTCTTGCCTTTACCAGTCTTGCCAATTTCTATAGCTTGCCACACCTTCTCATCTAAAGACTGCAAGAAAGCTCTCATGCATACTTTCCAGTATGCATAGTTAGTGCCATCAAATAAAGGAGGTATGATTAATGACTGTCATCTATCCATGACAAATAGGGGTTAATGGATCAACACAGTAAAGATTAAACCTAATCAAAGTGTTCCTACTCTGATACCACTTGATAGGCCACAAACTGAATGACCCCTTGTGATTAAACCAATTAATTAATTAGACAAGTTATTAGTTAATCAATTTAACATGCAAACCTGTGGTAGCACAATCAAATCACCAAATAACTAAATATGCAGCGAAAATTAAATGACACAGTGATTTGTTTACTAATGAGGAAAAACCTTACGACAAAAACTCCACTGGGTGATTTTCAGGTCAACACTCCCGAAACTCCACTATTATCATAACAAGCCGTTACAAGTAAAGAAATACCAAGTACCTTACCAACCTACAGTTGAACCCTTACCCCAATACCCAATTGAACTTGTTCTGTAGTGACAGTTCCGCCTTTTGATACACGGCTCCCAAGTACGTGACTAACCAATGCGCGGATCCCAGTACGTGACTTCAACACCAACTGAAAGAGAGGTTGGCTGCAAAGTTTTTCAGTTCATTCTACACGATGAAGATCAAGAAGATACTTGGTCACAAAACCCAAAGGTGCAAATACACAGCAACTTCTTCAGAAGAGATGAACTAGGGCAAGAACTTCGTCTTTGGTCACAATTTGCTTCAACAAAGTTTTCTCAATGCTTGTGCAACTTGTGAACTATTTGACGGCCCTCAAAACAATAATTTTATATGTCTAGGGTTAGGAGAAAAAAAGACCCAAAGATACATTCACCGATCCCAAGAAATTAGATCAGAATTCTGAATTTCTTAAATCTTGACAGATAGGAGGTGTCGAGAAGCTGTCGAGCAGGTGTTGAGCTTATGGGCTTGAGACAGCTTTCTTAAGCTCGATAGATGCAGCTGTCGAGCTTTAATGAATTTGCACTATCAGCTTGTTTTCTTGGATAGACTTGATGACTTCAACACTTGATCTTGAAACCTTGTTTCTTGAAGTATTAAAAACACCTAGAACTACCCAATTACAAGTAAAGTGCGTTTTGTCAAAGGATTAGCCAATTACATAAAAGAATGACATATGTTCTTTAACAAGTGAAACACGTATGTCCTAACATAAAGCACTTGTGTCATCATTGTGGCGCACAAGGACATACTAGGCCGAATTTTTTCAAGCTTCATGCACTCAAGACGGCTAATTCTATGCGTGGTCAAGAAAGTTCAAGGAGAAGACCAAAGGGAGCACAAGCTAAGGGAGATAGTGAAGGACATCTCATTGGAGACGTTATGGAAATGCTGAAGAACATATCATTATGCCTTGCTAGCTTCACTCTGAGGTTTGAAAGTTATGTTGGTCGTACCCCTCCATCTAAGGTTCTCACCCAAAATACTCGTAAAGAGTGGGTAAAGAAGGGTATTTATGCATGATCACTCTCTATGCCCATGCATTAATACTTCCGATGTTTAGGGTCATAGGTTCATGCATCATGACATACATAATTCTCCCATGTCATTGCTTCCAGTTTATAGCATGTTTCTTTTACAAGTTTTGTTCTGTACTTGTTGTTTTATTGATCTTACTTTGCTTGTTCCGTTTTTGCGTGTGTTCAAAAAAAATTCAAAAACCCATAAAAATTGAAAAATCTCCAAAAAGTTTGAACGCTTGTGTTGTGTATATCACATGTGAGTTTGGCCTAGTACCTTCGTACTAATAGCGTAGTGCATTTACGAGCTTAGCTTGTTTTTGTATGCACATATATCTTTATGGGAGAAATCTTGAAAACTATGTGTGATTGTTGTAAATAGATCTTCAAGTTTGTCATGAATGATTGGTCAATAGTCTTGATGGTCTTTATACTTGCATAGACTTGTCCCTATATCTCTTCCCACCTTTATTTTTATGTTTTTGCTTAAAGAGCTCAACAAATGTAAATCTCAAAATGAAAAGAGAGAATGAGCTGTAATAGCCATCACACATACTAGTATTTGACTAGGAAAAAGGGAAAGCGACATTTTAAATTGAAATGCATAGTGCTCAAAAAGCCAAAGGCTAACTCTCAATGTTGAAATATCAAAAATTTCAAGCACCAATCTAAAAAAATGAGATGTATTGTTCAAAAAGATCAAATGTTATGATTTGTGCAGAAGCCAAATGAAAAGCTTCTAAGATTTGTAATCATTTTCTTGTGGGAGTTCATATATGTTCATTTCTATAAGTGAGATAAACCACTTGACTTAGTACCGATTGTGTATGACTTGCTTGAATTGATCATTGAAGCTTCACTCTGGTCTAAGGACTATTCCACATTTGATATTCACCCATAACACACAAGACTTAGTTTAATTAATGCGTATCTCATTTGTGTAATTGTACATGTTCAAATGTGATGTGTATGCTCAATTGCAATGTGTATGCTCAATTGCTTGCTGATCAAACCCAAAAAGATTTTTGAGTATTTTATATATTTTTGAATGAGATTTTATACTTTTGTGCTTTAAGTTTTTGTTCAAAATGCATTTTTGTGTTGTTCTTCAAAAACTTGTTCAGAGGCATTTTTGTGAGAAGCTCGCGACTAAGAGCTTCCCGCGAAAAGAGTTTAAGGGAAATCTAAAAATCTCATTTTCATACAGAGAGTATCGCGACTGTCTCGCGACTATTTCGCGACCATGCTCTTCCCGCGAAATGATTTTTAGGCAAAAACTGGAAAAACACAAGTTTCACACAGAGGCTATTGCGACTGTCTCGTGAGTGTTTTGCAACTAAAAGCTTCTCATGAAAGCTTCTGTGCTTCAATGGTGTTTTTTCATGACTAATTTCACGATTGCCTAACCTATGAAAAATGCGTGTTTTCAGTTTTATAGGGCTGATGTGATAGATTTTTAAAAACACTTTCTATTTCCCCCGCACTGCCTCTCTCGAACTTCTCTCAACCCAAATCTCTCTTTCTCTCAAAACTCCATCATTTTCAAGCTTATTTTCTACATAATCAACTTCAAGGTATGTTTTCTTAAACATTATTTTCATTTTGCTCTTAGATTATGCAGAAATTAACTTAGGGTTCTAAATTTCAGGATTTTTGAAATAAGGGTTGGGTTCATGATTTTTAAGAAACATTTCTTCAAAATTTTGACTGGGCTGAGTCCCATTTGATCTGTGTGTATCTATGTTGGCCCCTTGTGGCATTTTAAACTTCTGTTGAGGCATTTTTCTTTGTGTTCATGCGTTGTCCATTCATGTAGTGCAGTGTTGCATGCCAAGTGTTTGTCAAAATGTTCAAGTGACATTTTTGTGGTGTTTTGGACTCAATTGAGTTTCATTGTATGGGTATACCCTTGATTAAACTTGGTTACCATGTTTTAATCATTGGATGTGTGTTTTACACATTGTGCCCATTTTGTTCCTCACAATGTCATGCCATGCATCACCTCATGCACAGTAGATGCACACACATGCACAGTTGCTTATTTCTTGCATTTTGGTAATGTTCACATGGTTTAGCACTTAAACCATGTTGTTTTAACACTGTTGTGTTCTGTTTTAAGTATTTTTACTTATGGTTTGGACTAACTTGAATCTAATCAAGTTTGTGCACTATTTTTATGTTTGTGCACCTGTTTCCTTTCTTTGTTCTTTATGTACATGTATAGATGTCTTCCACCAAGCATTCAGCGTCCAAAAAATCCTCCAAGCATGGCCGCACGGATTCTGACAACTTCAAATCTGTTGAAGTAGACATGGCCTATAACAACTACTACAAGCGAGCCACAATAATTATGGAGAGAGTTATCTAATTGGATACCCTTAAAGACACTTTCATTCCTGATGTGTTCAAGGAGAGGACATGGACGAAGTTATTAACTCTGAGTGGAAATGTGTACTCGGAAATCATTAAAGAGTTCTTTTCCAATGCTAGTATGGATGAAGACCATATTAATTGCTGGGTAAGATAGAAGGAATTTGTGATTACAAGAGAATCAATCCAAGACTTCCTTGAAGTTCGTCCTCCTTCTCAGTCGATTACTGTACAATACGATGATCGTTTGGAATCCATTGAGGAAATGGTAGAACTTCTTGGTGGCACACTAAGCAAGAAGTCCATGAACACAATTCCATTCAGTTCGGAGATGAGGGCTCTTGCTTATGTGATGATCCACAACTTGTATCCAGTCACCAACCTGACGACATTGTCCGGTCCAAGGACAATCTTCATGTACGATCTCTTCACTCACAAGGAGATTGATATTTTTGGACACATCTTCCACCTCTTGACCAAGAGCATTGAGAAGTGGAACTCCAGAATAGTCATGCCATTCCCCTCTCTCATTATTGGCCTCATTGCAAAGGCAAAGCTCAAACTTCTGAGCGGTCTCAATATTGTGCCTAGAGATTACCCCATTGGTGCACACACAGTAACTCGAAGCACAACTCACATAAGAGGATCCAAAACTGGTGTGTCTCAAATACCAAAGGATTGTATTGAGGATGAGGGAGGAGAAACAGAGGAGGAGATTAAGAGATTCATCTTTGCACCAGAGAGTTCAGCTCAGCTGTCATCTTTAGCATCAGCACGAGGACCTGACAAACTTGATCGCCTCATTTCCAGAGTAGAGCAGATGTATACTATGCTAAACTCCCAGTGCAGCACACCATGGACCAGTTTACGTGCGGTCAGATCACTGCATTATCTTCACAGATCAAGGATTTGTCCATGGAGTAGGAATCAGATTTAGCGTCTGACCAGTTCTAGGCTCTTTGGCCATTTCGGTCAAAAAATGGGAGAAATTTTTGAGGGGGAGCTTACACAGTTGAAGGGGAGCATAGCTTAGACCATAGATATATTGGTTCATTACAGGTGGTTTAGCATTGTTTATATTGCTTTTCTTGGACAGTTGTTTTTATTACTTTTCTTTAAAGTTTAAGTACTCTGTTTTTATTTAATATTCAATACATGTGTTTATCTCATTGCTTTTGTAGCAATTGTTTTTGTACTTTTAGATGTTACAAAACTATCTTAAGTACCTCACACTTGTACCCTAGTAGGATTTTGTAACCTAGATGCAAATACCTCGTGTATTTTATATTGGTTGTGTGTTGGACATGCAATTGATCCTAGCAATTGATCTTAATTGCATTGCGTGTCCAGATGAGCATTTACTAGCTAAATGTTCATTGTAGTCATTCTTTAATGACTATTCTTGTATGATCAAGATATGATTAACTGCTTTATAGTTTATAAACTTGATTGCACTTTACTTGCTCATATACGTACCATGTATTCAACTTGTCATAAGCTTAATGAAAGTTTTGTTTGTGTGCGAGTGTTTCAGGTTACAGGTATATATGTGCAAGTGCTTCTCAGCTTCTAGATTAGGTGTGAGTGAATTTTGCCATTGTTCCCAAACTCAAGTTTAAGTCTAGAGTCTGTTTTAGGGGTTTTGTCATGGAATAGCCAAAGGGGGAGATTGTAAAGTTGTAATTTACAACTATGTGTTTTGTTGGCTTTAATTTTGTGCCGAATTTGATTTTAATTTTGTTCAATCTTTTGTACCCTATATTTAATGTGGGATTTCATTGTAAGGGTTGTGTGAGAGAGAGAAAGTGTGAAGACTCAAGGCAAATTGAAGGCTGAGGTGTTTTCGCGGGTAGCTCGCCAGTAAGCTTCCCGTGAAGTGATGCATGTGCCCGGCACATGACTGGAATGCAAAGAGTTAGGATAGGATGGAGACAACTAGTTTTTGCGAGTATCTCATGGGTAAGGCCTTCCCGTGAGACACTCGCGAAACATTTTGTTTTGTCAGATTGTCATTTCTGGTACACATTATCTGTACCCACACTATATATACCCACATTACCCACAAATGTTAAGGTGTGCTTCTGAGAGAAAATCCTAGCCATAAACCTTGAGAGTTAGAGATTGTTATACCCACAATTCTCTACACAATTGCTTGTGGATTTTCCTCAACTCTTACCTCTCCATTTCCATATCATTGAGAGGTTGATAGCCCAAACACTTACCACACCCTTTTAGAGTGTCAACTAAGGTTTTGGTGTTGCTAGGAAGCATTGGAAGAAGCCAGGCTTTGGCGGATGCAATCAGGCGTATTGCGGGATCCGAAAAGCTAGATAAGACATGGTTCTGAGAAGTCTTGTTGGAGTAGGAGCTTAGAGGGCTTAGGTGCATCGGATAGATTAGGCTTGGAGGGTCTCTTGCTAACCCATGTATCCCAACTGATTGTCTAGTGGATCGATTATCGCTTGGAAGGCCGCAGAGAGGTTTTTCGCTGAGTTCTTCGGTTTCCTCTTCGATAACACATCGGCATGTTATCTTGTGTTTGCATTCTTCTTCTGTACTCTTTTAGCTTTTATATTACTGCTGTGTTATATTGATAATGGCTTAAAGTAGTTTATTTGTTTATCAGCTCGCATTTACTCTATTTCGTACTTAGTATAAGTTAGAGTAAAACCTATCGAGCCATAACTTTAATTTGGAGGTCTAAACAGCTCTTGTGTTTTAACACATTTTCAAGCTTTCACATGCATTCAAGACCCATCCCACACATATAACCTATCAATAAAAAAAGACCAAACAAATAATATCTCTGAAGAATATCCAAGCAATACCTATTATGTAACTGGTTGGAACTACGGCACAAGTTAACCTCATATACATGTGATAGGCCACAATCTGAATGACCCATTGTGATTAAACTAATTAATTAATTAGCCAAGTTATTAATTAATCAATTTATCATTCAATTGCGTGGAAGCACAAACAAATCACCAAAAACTAATTATGTAGCGGAAATTAAATAACACGGTGATTTGTTTACGAATGGGGAAAACCCTAACGGCAAAAACCCCACCGGGTATTTTCAGGTCACTACTCCCGAAACTCCACTATTATCAAATCAAGCGGTTACAAGTAAAGGAATCCCAAGTACCTTACCAACCTACAGTTGAACCCTTACCCCAATACCCAATTGGACTTGAGCTGTAGTGACAATTTCCACCTTTGATGTACGGCTCCCAAGTACGTGACTAACCAATGCGCGGATCCCAGTACACGACTTCAAACACCAACTAAGAAGGAGAGGTTGGTTGCAAAGTTCTTCAGTTCATCCTTTATGATGAAGATCAGGAAGATACTTCATTACAAAACCCTTTGGTGCAAATACACAGCAACTTCTTCAGAGAAGATGAACTAGGTCAAGAACTTCGTCTTTTGATCACAATTTGCTTGAACAAAGATTGCTCAATGCTTTTGCAACTTATGTCCAATTTGACGGCTCTTAAAACAATCCTTTTATATGTTTAGGGTTAGAAGAAAAGAAGGCCCAAAAGCATATTCACGGATCCCAAGGAAATCAAATCAGAAAATCTAATTTTGTAATTCTCGACATATAGCAAGTGTCGAGGTAGCTATCGAGCAGGTGTCGAGAATTAATGAATTTGCACTTCAGCTTGCTTTTTCTTGGACAGACTTGATGATTTCAACACTTGATCTTGAAATCTTGTTTCTTGAAGTATTAAAAACACCTAGAACTACCCAATTACAAGTAGAGTGTGTTTTGTCAAAAGGATTAGCCAAGTTACATAAATAAGTGACATATGTTCTTAACAAGTGAACACACATATGTCCTAACAATCTCCCTATTTGACAATCCGTTATAAAACCACAACAAACAAATGAACATATGAGAGAAGTCATAAATCACTCAACTCATATTTACTTGTTGAATACAATAAAATCTATCCTAACACAAACTCTTGAAAAACTTTGCAAGAAGAGAGTTTATGCCAAGTAGACTTTGACAACCTGTATTTCTGAAACACTTTAAACAAAACTCATCAAGGCATCTTATGTGAAATAGAAATAAATAAATTGCATACAAGTATAAAGAACATGTGTATAAAGATAGAGAAGAAACAACACATGAAGAGAGAGGTGAAAGAAACCTACATCCACATATAATGAATATAAGTACAATGTATGTAAAACTGGTCACAAGACCTCATATACAAGTTCAATGTATCTATAAAGAATAGAAAATAAAAGATACATCAAAACCTCACTTCATCCCTCAAAAATATCAACACTCCCCCTATCAAAATGTCCTATACTAACTCTCCCCCTAAGATGACTACTCTCATAACCCAAAACTACTTCCCCTTTTTGTCACGAGTGACAAAGGGTAGAGTATCATGTAGACATCTCATCAGTAGAGTTAGCATCTCCGAAGCATCATCGTCATCACCATCATCATCCGAAGCATCATCGTCATCACCATCATCATCCGAAGCATCATCGTCATCACCATCATCATCATCATCCTCAGAGTTAGAAGCCGCTGGAGGAGGTGGTGAAGGAGTAGCCTCTGGAGCAAAACCACCCATGGTTGCTTGCCGTCGTGCAATACGACCAACAAGAACATTCACCCGATACAACTCAGCGGAGAGTATATCAATGCGAGTGTCCATGCGCTGCAGCTGTGCCATAATGTCTCCTAGAGATACATCACCTGTAGAGGAAGAGGGAGCAAATGTAGATGGAGCTGATTTGGATGGAGCTGAACGGGAGGGAGGAGTGGAATCCGTTTGTCGCGACCTAAACTGAGCCTCACTACGTTTTACGGTAACGGCATTTATGGCACAGATGTGTGTGAAGTGGTCGGACACAGGAAAAGGGATAGAAAAATGGCGAATCTAGATGGACATCTATGATAGAAAGGATCAAATGAGAAGGAAAATCTATAGTAAGATGCTCTAGAAGTGATAACAAAAATTGAGCACGAGGCTCTATGATGGAGTCGTAGTGAGATAGTGGATGGAGTACATATGTCATCACCATGTTTAGAAATCTAGGACCTTTAGCAAAAGGCCTACATGATGTGTACTAATGCTCACCCCTATCAGCAAGGTGCTGACAAAAGGCAGGGATGAGCTCATCTTTGGACACAGTTCGCAGACGCTCACAGGAAGGATAGTCAGGAAAATCTATCCTAGGAACCCTAAGTACATCCGCAACTAGTTGTGGTGTAACAGGGATGCACGTACCTCGAACGCGAGTGAAAAAGAGAGGTACTGAATGATCAATCCCGTGCATGTTGGAGTAAAACTCCTGAATGAGCACGAGAGGACAAGTGACCGAGACGTCACATAGTGACTCCCATCCCCTACTGTGAATGACAGAGGGAAGGTCAGTGTTGGCGAAGTCTGCCAAAATGACTTAGCGTTTCGAATGAACACCTCGTCTAAAAAAGTTCTCAGAAAATGCCTTGTGGGCATCTCCATCATGGAACCGAAGGTTAAGAGGAGCAGAATCAGAAGAAGAGGAAGCTCCAAAATGCAGAGGGTTCCGAGCCGGAGTGGATTTACGTTTGGGTGCCATAGACACTACTAACGTAAAAGAATGAGAAAGAGATAGAGAGGGAGACAATCAGAAAAGTCCCAAAACAGTTCATATATATGAGAGATATTGAACAACAAGTACGTATGCATGGGAATGCATGAACATGTGACATGCAAAGGAAAAAACATCATGGGCTCAGCCCAATCCAATCCTAGCAGCACACAAACATAGAACACACATCTAAATGCATGTAAATACCATTCTAATGCACATGAAATGCAATATATGACATTTTGAACACATTTTAGTGAAAACCCAACCCAAAATTTTAAGAAAAACTCATTAATTTTGAAAAACCCCAAAAATTTCCAAAAATCCCAAAACCTAGGTTTCAAAACATGAAATGCATGAAAAAGGAAGGGAAAAATGATCTTAGCAAGTGATTGAAACCAAGGGAAGACCGAAAATGAAGAGGGTTTGAAGATTTGAGTGAGAGAAAGGTGGTTAGGAGATAAAATGCCTTGGACAGATCGAGAGAGATCGAGAGAATGAGAGAAAAATCGCGACAGATCCTTATATAGACACCTCAATAAATCTCGACAGCTGAGGTGTCGAGAGGTATCGAGGAAGCTGTCGAGAAAGGTGTCGAGGATTTGGCCGTCGATAGCTGAAGGTATCGAGAGGTCTCGAGGTATAAGAACCAGTTTCAAAGAACAAAAGCTCGATCGATCGACAAGGTATCGAGAAGGTATTGAAAAGACAGAAGATTTCTTGATCGATCCACCAGGTGTCGAGACAGGTGTTGAGATTGCGATAAGAAAAGGCTTGAGAAGCTCGACAGATGCCCAGGTATCGAGGAGGTGTCGAGACAGTAGTTAAAAGCAGTTTTTCGAGAAGAGAAAAACACAGACATGAATGCAATCCATCATACACCTCAACCAAAGATCCAATCGACATTTTAAGCTCTCAAAATCATCTCTCAATCAAGAAATTTAGCACATGGATGCTCAAAAACACACACACACACTAAACAAGTCTAACCAATTTTATTTTTCAAAAACAAGTTAAGACAGTTTAGTGAGCATACATTAGCACATGTAAAACCTTTGCGATGGCCAAATCACATTGTACTTACACATGTATCAAGAGTAGCAAAGAATATTGCGTGTTGTGTGTGAAAAACATCGCAAGATTGCATATATGTATACATGTTATGATGATCTGAGATATGAGAAAATAATTTTAACTCACACACAATCATAACTGTTTGATGTGGACTATCACCTTTGAGGTATATCCTATAACTCCCACATCTCCTAGAAAACACGCTTGCAATCACATTTAAAGCATTTTAATCTTTTTGCTTTTTATTTTCTTTGCATATTTTCTTTTAAGCGTATTATGCATGGGCATAAAAAGAGAGAAAAGAAATACCCAACATTTTAAGCATAGACATTGCACTTTTGCTATGCTGAAGCATACGGATGTCTTTGACACTGCACTTTTACTATGCCGAAGCATACATGTGTCATATTATGATTGGTGGGCAACAGTGGTGAGATGGTCATTTATGCCTTTCTCTTAGGATTTTCTAGTCCTACCTGTTAAAAAGAGTGATATGAGTGTTATGTTTAAGAGATAACTTAATCTTACTCTTCACAAACAAGAGCCACAAAGCTCACTTGCTTAGTTGTGCATAGAGATGCTCATCTAAGCTACAAGTGATACAAAATTTAGAAAACTTTGTTTCTGTTAGGACATATATGTTTTAACTTGTTTAAGAACATATGTCACTTAGTTATGTAAATTGGCTAATCCTTTGACAAAACGCACTCTGCTTGTAATTGGGTAGTTCTAGGTGTTTTTAATACTTCAAGAAACAATGTTTCATGGTCAAGTGTTGAAGTCATCAAGTCTGTCCAAGAGAAAGCAAGCTGAAGTGCAAAGTTTTTAAAGCTCGACACCTCTCGACAGCTACCTCGACACCTGCTATCTGTCGAGATTTAAAAAGTCAGATTTCCAATCTGATTTTCTTGGGATCCGTGAATATTTTTTTGGGCCTTCTTTTCTTCTAACCGTAAACATATAAAAGGATTATTTTAAGAGCCGTTTTGGGTGACACAAGTTGCATTATCATTGAGCAATCTCTGTTTAAGCAAATTGTGATCAACAGACGAAGTTCTTGACCTAGTTCATCTTCCATCAAGAAGTTGCTGTGTATTTGCACCATAGGGTTTTGTAACCAAGCATCTTCCTGCTATTCATCAAGTGGATGAACTAAAGAACTTTGCAGCCAACCATTCTTCCTCAGTTGGTGTTCTGAAGTCGCGTACTTGGATCCGCGCATTGGTTAGTCATGTACTTGGGAGCCGTGCATCAAAGGTGGAGACTGTCACTACAGATCAAGTCCAATTGGGTATTGGGGTAAGGGTTCAACTATAGGTTGGTAAGGTACTTGGGATTCCTTTACTTGTAACCGCTTGATTTGATAATAGTGGAGTTTCGGGAGTGGTGACCTGAAAATTACTCGGTGGGGTTTTTGCCATTAGGGTTTTCCCCATTCGTAAACAAATCACCGTGTTATTTATTTTCCGCTGCATAGTTAGTTGATTGGTGATTTGTTTGTGCTTCCATAAAATTGCATGATTAATTGATTAATTAATTACTTGGCTAAATTAATTAATTAGGGTTAATCACAAGGGGTCATTCAGATTGTGACCTATCAAGTGGTATCAGAGCAGGCATACTCTGATTAGGATTTAATCTTTGCTGTGTTTATCCATTGACCCCTGTTTGTCATGGATAGAGGACAATCTTTAATTATACCTCCTTTATTTGATGGTACTAACTATGCATACTAGAAAGTACGCATGAGAGCTTTCTTGCAGTCTTTAGATGAAAAAGTGTGGCAAGCTGTAGAGATTGGCTGGACTAAGCCAAAAGAAGAACTGGCCGATTGGGATGATGCTAAGATCAAGGCGGCTAACTTCAACAGCAGAGCGCTAAATGCCCTATTTAGCGCAGTCACCAATGAGGAGTTCAAGAAGATATCCTCAACTGAAACTGCTAAGGAGGCTTGGACCATCCTCCAGACAACCTATGAAGGAACAAAGGCTGTCAAAGATTCAAAGCTTCAGAGGCTCACCACAAGCTTTGAAGAAATTAAGATGGAGGAGGATGAGTCGTTTGATGAGTTCTATGCCAAGCTTAAGGACATAGTGAACTCAACCTTTAATCTTGGGGAAACCATCCCTGAACCCAAGATTGTAAGGAAGGTGCTCAGATCTCTACCTGAGAGATTTCATGCCAAGATTACGGCAATTGAGGAATCAAAGGATATAGACAAGATTCCTTTGACTGAGCTGGTTGGAAACTTGCAGACCTATGAGATAGGGTTATCTAGGATTGGCAAGTCTAATAAAGGCAAAAGCATGGCCTTGAAGGCAAAGAGCAGTGATACAGATGAGTCTTCTGATGATGAAGATTCCAAGATGAAGTCCTACATTACTCGGCAGTTCAAAAAGTTTATGAAGAATGCCAATGGAAGGAGCTTCGACAAGGACCGCAGGCAGTTCAGTTCTTCTTAGTTTAAAAGCCAAGACAAAGGGAAGAAGGATGCTAAGAAGGGTGGTCAGTATACTGTTCCTGCAGGACCAAAGTGCTTTGGGTGTCATGGGTTCGGACACATGAAACATGAGTGTCCTACATATCTGAAGAGCATTGGGAAAAGCAAGGCCCTTGCTGTAACCCTAAGTGACACTGAGCCTGAAGATGATTCTGACAATGAGGATGACGGAATCCTAAATGCCTTCACTGCCACAATCAATCCTACTGAAGGGATTGTTGAAGAAGTGGATGAAGAAGAAGAATTGGTGGAGTCCAAATTTGAGAAGATGGATGATCAAGATGATATCCATTTAGCCTATGAGAAGCTTTACAAACTTTCTGAAAAGCATGAGAAATTATATAGGCTGGCCACCAAGAAGCTCAGTGATGTGGAACTTGATCGTGAAGAGTTGTCCACAAAGTTTGATGAGGCGAATCAAACCATTGGAGCATTGAGATTTGAGAACAACTTTTTGGCTGAGAAGACCAAGAAGCTTGAAGCGGAGCTGTTTCAAGTCAGAGCTCAACTGGAGAGGACTTCAAGTGCAAAGCTTGATGAGATGCTTAGCAATCAGAAACCTGCTTCGGATCAAACTGGTTTGGGGTATGGTATTTCTTTCTCTAATACTGCTTCTACTAGCAATACTGTTTTTGTTCCTCCTGCTAATAACATTGAAATTAAGAACATTGATGTTAAGACTAAATTAGCTAGTGAGAACTTAGACAAAGGAAAATCTATCTTAGGAGCACCCCCTAAGCTAGATAAGAAAGATGCTAAAAACCCTAGGGCTAAGAAGGCTAACTCTTAAAAGCCTAAACAGAAGAAGCAGCATCTCTGTCATTATTGTGGGGCTACTGGTCACACTCGACCAAATTGCTATAAGTGGTTAGCCAATCAAAAGAGCAATGGCATGATAGCATCTGGAAGCCAAAATCAGCTTCTATCCTCTCTTACTCCTCTTGGAGATCTTCTGAAAGCCCTCATGGTCCTTTCGAACTTGAACGGTTTAAATTCTTCCCCCTCACCGCCTGTTCAAGGATTCTATCAAAGGAAAGGTTCTTCCAAGGAGTGGAAGAAAAAGGACTCTAAGCGATTTCATCACTTTCTTCTCCCTTCTTGTTTTTTTTTTTTTTGTTTGTTGCATTGCTTGTGTGTTTTTCTTTTCTGCTGAGTCAGTCTAGTTTTTGCTTTGCTTTGATAACATGTTTTTGTTTGTTTATTTTCAGTTTTGCATATTTTGTTTTCGATATAAAAAAAAAAAATTTGAAAAATTGAAAAATACAAAAACAGTGTGTGTTATGTGTACTTTGGTACTTGTGTACCTTAGATGGCCAATGAAACAAAGTTTTCTAAACTTTGTATCTCTTGTAGCTTAGATGAGCATCTCTATGCACAACTAAGCAAGTGAGCTTTGTGCCTTTTGTTTGTGATGAGTAAGATTAGGTTATTTCTTAAAACTTAACACTCATATCACTCTTTTTGACGGGTAGGACTAGAAAATCCTAAGAGAAAGACATAAATAACCATCTCACCACTGTTACCCGCCAATCATAATATGACACCTGTATGCTTTGGCATAGAAAAAGTGCAGTGTCAAAGACATTCGTATGCTTCGGCATAGCAAAAGTGCGATGTCAAATGCTTAACATCTTGGGTATTTCTTTTCTCTCTTTTATATACCCATGTATGATATGCTAAAATAAAAGAAAATATGCAAAGAAAATAAGAAAACAAAAAGATTAAAAATGCTTAAATATGGTTGCAAGCGTGTATTCTAGGAGATGTGGGAGTTATAGGATGTACCTCGAAAGTGATAGTCCCCATCAAACAGTTATGATTGTGTGTGAGTTAAAAGTTATTTTCTCATATCTCAGATCGTCATAACGTCTTTACACATATGCAATCTTGCGATGTTTTTTTACACACAACACGCAATATTCTTTGCTACTATTGATACATGTGCAGGTACAATGTGATTTGGCCATCACAAAGGTTTTACATGTGCTAATGTATGCTCACTAAACTGTCATAACTTGTTTTTGAAATATAAAATTGTTTAGACTTGTTTAGTGTGTGTGTGTGTGTTTTGCATGATCCTTATGCTTATTTTCTTGTTGAGAGATGTTTTTGAGAGGTTTAAATGTTGAGTGGATCTTTGGTAGAGATGTGTGTTGGATTGCATTCATGTCTGTGTTTTTCCCTTCTCGAAAAACTGCCTTTTTCTGCTGGCTCGACACCTCCTCGATACCTGGTCATCTGTCGAGCTTCTCAAGTTGTTTCTTATCGCAATCTCGACGCCTGTCTCGATACCTTGTGGATCGATCGAGATTTCTTCTGTCTCCTCGATACCTTCTCGACACCTTCGCGATCGATCGAGCTTCTCGTATCTGAATCTCTCCTTGCATCTCGATACCTCTCGATACCTTCATCTGTCGAAGGCATTTTCCTTGATACCTTCCTCGACAGATTCCTCGATACCTCTCGACACCTCAGCTGTCGAGAATTACTGAGGTGCGTATTTAAGGGCAGATCGCGATTTTCACTCATTTCTCTCGATTTCTCTCGATCTGTCCGTGGCTTTTCATCTCCCAAACTTGATTTTCTCACTCAAATCTTCAACCCCACTTGGATCTTGCTCATTCCTTGCTTTAATCACTTGGTGAGATCTCTTGTCTCTTCCTTTTTCATGCATTTCATGTTTTGAAAACCTAGTTTTTGGGATTTTTCATAAAAATTTGGGGTTTTTCAAAATTGTTGAGTTTTTATTGAAATTTTGGGTTGGGTTTGTACTTAGATGATTTCAAAATGTCATACATTGCATTTCATTTGCATTATAATGATATTTACATGCATTTAGATGTGTGCTTTATGTTTGTGTGCTGCTAGGATTGGATTGGGCTGAGCCCATGAAGTTTTTTCCTTTGCATGTCACATGCTCATGCATTCCCATGCATACGTACTTGTTGTTCAACATATTTGATATATTTGAACTGTGTTGGGACTTTTCTGAGTGTCTCTCTCTCTCTCTTTCTCTCATTCTTTTACGTTAGTAGTGTCTATGGCACCCAAACGTAAATCCACTCCTGCTCGGAACCCTCTGCGTTCTGGAGCTTCTACTTCTTCAGATACTACTCCCTTTAATATTTGGTTCCGTGGTGGAGATGCCCATAAGGCATTTTCAGAGAACTTTTCTAAACGAGGTGTTCATTCGGAACTCCAAGTTATTCTGGCGGACTTCGCCGATACTGACATTCCCTCTGTCATTAACAGTAGGGAATGGGGGTCACTGTGTGACATCCCGGTCACTTGCCCTCTCGTGCTGATACAGGAGTTCTACTCCAACATGCACGGGATTGATCTTTCAGTATCTCATTTTGTCACTCGCGTTCGAGGTATGCGCATTCCTGTCACACCGCAACTTGTTGCGGATGTGCTTAGGGTACCTAGGATAGAGTTTCTAGATTACCCCTCTTGTGAGCGTCTGAGGACTGTGTCCAAAGATGAGCTCATTTTTGCTTTTTGTGAGCGCCATGCTGATTGGGATGAGCATCAGTTCACATCATGTAGGCCTTTTGCTAGAGGTCCTAGATTCATTAACATGGTGATGACTTTTATTCTCCATCCTCTCTCTCACTATAACTCTATCACAGAGTCTCGTGCTCGATTTTTGCTTTCTCTACTTGAGCATCTTACCATAGACTTCCCTTCTCATTTCATCCGGTCTATCATAGAGGTTTATCTTGATTCGGCGTCCCGTGATAAGCTCATCTTTCCTTCTGCTATCACGCGGATTCTATGCCATTTTTCTGTTCCTTTTCCTGTGTCCGACCACTTCACACACATATCTGCCATAGATGCCGCTACCGTAAAACGTAGTGAGGCACAGTTCAGGTCGAGACAGCCAGGTGCCACTCCTCCCTCCCGTTCAGCGCCATCCAGATCAGGTCCATCTACATCTGCTGCTTCTTCCTCTTCGAGCGATGTATTCCTTGGTGATATCATGGCGCAGCTGCAGCGCATGGACACTCGTCTTGATACATTCTCTGCTGAGTTGTATCAGGTGAATGTTCGTGTGGGTCGTATTGCATGACGGCAGGCGATCATGGGTGGATTTGCTCCAGAGGCTACTCCTTCACCATCTACTCCAGCAGCGTCAGATTTTGAGGATGATGAGGATGATGATGATGATGATGACGGGGATGCTAGCTCTGCCGATGAGATGTCTACATGACACTCTACCCTTTGTCACTTATGACAAAAAGGGGGAGTAGTTTTGGTCTATGAGAGTAGTCATCTTAGGGGGAGAGTTAGTATAGGACATTTTTGATAGGGGGAGTGTTGTCATTTTTTTTTAGGGATGTAGTGAGGCTATATGTATTTTTTTCTTATCTCTTAGATACATTGGTCTTGTATATAAGGTCCTTTGACCATTTTTACATACATTGTACTTATCTTATCTCTTATATATGTTGATGTATGTTTCTTTCACCTCTCTCTTCATGTGTTGTTTCTTTTCTATCTTTATACACATGTTCTTTATACTTGTATGCAATCTATTTATTTCTGTTTCACACAAGATGCCTTGATGAGTTTTGTTTAAAGTGTTTCAGAAATACAGGTTGTCAAAGTCTACTTATCATAAGCTCTCTTCTTGCAAAGTTTTTCAAGAGTTTATATTAGGATAGATTTTATTGTAATCAACAAGTGAATATGAGTTGAGTGATTTATGACTTCTCTCATATGCTCATTTGTTTATTGTGGTTTTGTCACGGATTGCCAAAGGGGGAGATTGTTAGGACATATATGTTTTAACTTGTTTAAGAACATATGTCACTTAGTTATATAAATTGGCTAATTTTTGACAAAACGCACTCTGCTTGTAATTGGGTTGTTCTAGGTGTTTTTAATACTTCAAGAAACAATGTTTCAAGGTCAAGTGTTGAAGTCATCAAGTCTGTCCAAGAGAAAGCAAGCTGAAGTGCAAAGTTTTTAAAGCTCGACACCTCTCGACAGCTACCTCGACACCTGCTATCTGTCGAGATTTAAAAAGTCAGATTTCCAATCTGATTTTCTTGGGATCCGTGAATATGTTTTTGGGCCTTCTTTTCTTCTAACCGTAAACATATAAAAGGATTATTTTAAGAGCCGTTTTGGGTGACACAAGTTGCATTATCATTGAGCAATCTCTGTTTAAGCAAATTGTGATCAACAGACGAAGTTTTTGACCTAGTTCATCTTCCATCAAGAAGTTGCTGTGTATTTGCACCATAGGGTTTTGTAACCAAGCATCTTCCTGCTATTCATCAAGTGGATGAATTGAAGAACTTTACAGCCAACCATTCTTCCTCAGTTGGTGTTCTGAAGTTGCGTACTTGGATCCGCGCATTGGTTAGTCACGTACTTGGGAGCCGTGCATCAAAGGTGGAGACTGTCACTACAGATCAAGTCCAATTGGGTATTGGGGTAAGGGTTCAACTGTAGGTTGGTAAGGTACTTGGGATTCCTTTACTTGTAACCGCTTGATTTGATAATAGTGGAGTTTCGGGAGTGGTGACCTGAAAATCACCTGGTGGGGTTTTTGCCATTAGGGTTTTCCCCATTCGTAAAGAAATCACCGTGTTATTTATTTTCCGCTGCATATTTAGTTGATTGGTGATTTGTTTGTGCTTCCATAAAATTGCATAATTAATTGATTAATTAATTACTTGGCTAAATTAATTAATTAGGGTTAATCACAAGGGGTCATTCAGATTGTGACCTATCAGTTTCATTGGTCATCCAAGGTACACAAATACCAAAGTACACAAGACACATACTTTTTTTTTTATTTTTCAGTTTTTCAATTTTTATTTATTTTTATATATAAAAAAAAAAAACAAAACTGAAAATAAACAAACAAAAACATGTTATCAAAGCAAAGCAAAAACTAGACTGACTCAACAGAAATGCAAAACACACAAGCAATGCAACAAACAAGAAAAGCAAGAAGGGAAAAGAGAGTGATGAAATCACTTAGAATCCTTTTTCTTCCACACTTTGGAAGATCCTTTCCTTTGATTGAACCCTTGAACCGACGGTGAGGGGGAAGAATTTAAACCGTTCAAGTTCGAAAGGAACATGAGGGCTTTCAGAAGATCTCCAAGAGGAGCAAGAGAGGATTGAAGCTGATTTTGGCTTCCAAATGCTATCATGCCATTGCTCTGTTGAGTGGCTAACCACTTATAGCAATTTGGTCGAGTGTGACCAGTAGCCCCACAATAATGACAGAGATGCTGCTTCTTCTGTTTAGGCTTTTGAGAGTTAGCCTTCTTAGCCCTAGGGTTTTTAGCATCTTTCTTATCTAGCTTAGGGGGTGCTCCTAAGATAGATTTTCCTTTGTCTAAGTTCTCACTAGCTAATTTAGTCTTAACATCAATGTTCTTAATTTCAATGTTATTAGCAGGAGGAACAAAAACAGTATTGCTAGTAGAAGCAGTATTAGAGAAAGAAAGACCATACCCTAAGCCAGTTCGATCCAAAGCAGATTTCTGATTGCTAAGCATTTCATCAAGCTTTGCACTTGAAGTCCTCTCCAGTTGAGCTCTGACTTGAAACAGCTCCGCTTTAAGCTTCTTGGTCTTCTCAGCCAAAAAGTTGTTCTCAAATCTCAGTGCTCCAATAGTTTGATTCGCCTCATCAAACTTTGTGGACAACTCTTCACGATCAAGTTCCACATCACTGAGCTTCTTGGTGGCCAGCCTATATAATTTCTCATACTTCTCAGAGAGCTCGTAAAGCTTCTCATAGGCTGAATGGATATCATCTTGATCATCCATTTTCTCAATTTTGGACTCCACCGGTTCTTCTTCTTCATCCACTTCTTCAATAATCCCTTCAGTAGGATTGACTGTGGCAGTGAAGGCATTTAAGATTCTGTCATCCTCATTGTCGGAATCATCTTCAGGCTCAGTGTCACTTAGGGTTGCCTTGCTTTTCCCAATGCTCTTGAGATATGTAGGACACTTATGTTTCTTGTGTCCGAACCGATGACATCCAAAGCACTTTGGTTCTGCGGGAACAGTGTACTGACCGCCCTCCTTAGCATCCTTCTTCCCTTTGTTTTGGCTTTTAGCATCCTTCTTCATAAACTTCTTGAATTGCCGGGTAATGTATGACTTCATCTTGTAATCTTCATCATCGGCAGACTCATCTGTATCACTGCTCTTTGCCTTCAAGGCCATGCTTTTGCCTTTACTTGACTTGCCAATCCTAGATAACCCTATCTCATAGGTTTGCAAGTTTCCAACCAGCTCAGTCAAAGGAATCTTGTCAATATCCTTTGATTCCTCTATCGCCGTAATCTTGGCATGGAATCTCTCGGGTAGAGATCTGAGCACCTTCCTTACAATCTTGGGTTTAGGGATGGTTTCTTCAAGATTGAAGGCTGAGTTCACTATGTCCTTGAGCTTGGCATAGAACTCATCAAACGACTCATCCTCCTCCATCTTAATTTCTTCAAAGCTTGTAGTAAACCTCTGAAGCTTTGAATTTTTGACAGCCTTTGTTCCTTCATAGGTTGTCTGGAGGATGGTCCAAGCCTCCTTAGCAGTTTCAGTGGAGGATATCTTCTTGAACTCCTCATTGGTGACTGCGCTAAATAAGGCATTTAACGCTCTGCTATTGAAGTTAGCCGCCTTGATCTTTGCGTCGTCCCAATCGGCCGATTCTTCTTTTGGCTTAGTCCAGCCAATCTCCACAGCTTGCCACACCTTCTCATCTAAAGACTGCAAGAAAGCTCTCATGCGTACTTTCCAGTATGCATAGTTAGTGCCATCAAATAAAGGAGGTATAATTAATGACTGTCATCTATCCATGACAAACAGGGGTCAATGGATCAACACAGCAAATATTAAACCTAATCAGAGTGTGCCTGCTCTGATACCACTTGATAGGCCACAATTTGAATGACCCCTTGTGATTAAACTAATTAATTAATTAGCCAAGTTATTAATTAATCAATTTATCATTCAATTGCGTGGAAGCACAAACAAATCACCAAAAACTAATTATGCAGCGGAAATTAAATAACACGGTGATTCGTTTACGAATGGAGAAAACCCTAACGGCAAAAACCCCACCGGGTGATTTTCAGGCCACCACTCCCGAAACTCCACTATTATCAAATCAAGTGGTTACAAGTAAAGGAATCCCAAGTACCTTACCAACCTACAGTTGAACCCTTACCCCAATACCCAATTGGACTTGATCTATAGTGACAATTTCCACCTTTGATGCACGGCTTCCAAGTACGTGACTAACCAATGCGTGGATCCCAGTACGCGACTTCAAACACCAACTAAGAAGGAGAGGTTGGCTGCAAAGTTCTTCAGTTCATCCTTTACGATGAAGATCAGGAAGATGCTTGGTTACAAAACCCTTTGGTGCAAATACACAGCAACTTCTTCAGAGAAGATGAACTAGGTCAAGAACTTCGTCTTTTGATCACAATTTGCTTGAACAAAGATTGCTCAATGCTTTTGCAACTTGTGTCCAATTTGACAGCTCTTAAAACAATCCTTTTATATGTTTAGGGTTAGAAGAAAAGAAGTCCCAAAAGCATATTCACGGATCCCAAGGAAATCAGATCAGAAAATCTAATTTTGTAATTCTCGACAGATAGCAGGTGTCGAGGTAGCTATCGAGCAGGTGTCGAGAATTAATGAATTTGCACTTTAGCTTGCTTTTTCTTGGACAGACTTGATGACTTCAACACTTGATCTTGAAACCTTGTTTCTTGAAGTATTAAAAACACCTAGAACTATCCAATTACAAGTAGAGTGCGTTTTTGTTAAAAGGATTAGCCAATTTACATAAATAAGTGACATATGTTCTTAACAAGTGAACACACATATGTCCTAACAACATGCTTGTGTTTCTTGCATGTGAATTAGCTCCCTGAGTCTCCCTTTGTTATCTCAGGTAACATATTGTATTGTTTGCCAGATTTGTATAAATTTTAAATGATGATTCAATCAGAAGAGACACTGAAATTTAACATAAAACTCTTGAGAGAGCTGTATGAGAGAAAGAGTTATATGGCTAAGTGGATGGAGAGGTGCTATATGGCTAAGTGGATGGGTTTGCCTCTCAGATAACCATAAGTATTGTACTCATCACACACGGAGAAAGGACCCATGGGTCCTATTGTTCTACAAGAGAACCAAGAGAGAGAGAGAGATGGCTTATGGCTAATTAGCATTGGGTACTATTACAAGATGATCATATGTTTTTTGTGCTCATATCCAATAGAATATTTTCTGCATTATGTGTGGAACTTCTTTTTATTTCATTTTTACAGAAAGCCCTTTACTTTTTACATTTTCTATTTCCTGGATTCTTGAGGTTATTTGTTGGACACCTCAAACCTTATGAATAGGCCTCCTCTCCCCCCCCCTCTCTCTCTCTCTCTCTCTCTAAAAGATCATGATAGGAATACAATTGTAAAGATATATAAGGTTTATGACACGCGATATTATCTATACACGATTTACTTGAATGATAGTTCTTAACAAATCACCAATCTATGGTTGGTTCAATTTATTGCATCTGTATCCTTATTTTGGGATTTGCTCTAGTGTGCATTTTTTAAAGTATTTAGTTGTATTCTGCTGCTGTCTCTAATGTTGTAACACCTACCCTGACTTTACCTGTACAGTCTTTTTTTTTTTTTTTTTAATAAATTGAATGAATGCTGGCACTACAAGTTTTAATTATTTTATTTAATTTTAAATCTAATTTGTGCATTAAGCCATCAACTTGGAATGGACCCTTCCAGTACAAAAATATGACCTGGACTGCATCTAGTTGCACTGGTTAGATTAAGCTTGAGTGGTCACTTTTGCTTTTGTCCAATTTCCTTCCTTAGTGGGTTAGATATTGAAGATGATTGGTATCAATAATGAAGATGAATGTCTTGGTGGCAACGTCAATGCATCTTAATGGTTCCTAGGGTGGTGCTAGAATGTTCAATTTAGTGTGTAAAACACCTTAAATGTTTATACCCCAAAATTACAAATTACAAATTCAAGCTTATTATCAAACAATGTAAGTGCGGAATATGAAAATAAGCTAAATCAGAATTGATAAAACAATCTAAACCATAATTAATCACAACCACAACAGTAATTAAAATGCAAAGATTAAGGGAAGAGAGATGCAAACACAAAGACAACACATCAATGTGTTATCGAAGAGGAAACCAAAGTTCTCGGCGTAAACCCTCTCCGCCGCCCTCCAAGCGGTCAATAATCCACTAGAGAATGAAGTTGGGATACATGAACAGCAGAAGACCCACCAAGCCTAATCTACCTAGTGTACCTAAGCCCTCCAAGCTTCTTGCTCCAACGAGATTATGCCAAACCTTTATCTTCTCTAGCTTACCAGATCCTGCTATAGCCCATAGCATCAACCAATATCAATTGGTCCCTTCCTAACTACTTCCCAAGCACCAAATAACCTTTTCACAGATATGGGTATGGTGAGAAAAGGATTTGGCTAAATGTACCTCTCAAGGATGTAACAATGGAGAGGGTGAGAGTAGAGGAATTTGGAGAAACAAGGATGAAGATTGTGGATAAGTCAATCTTGTTTTTCTCTAGGGTTTCTCTCTCAAAATTCTCTCTGGAACCTCTCTACATTTCGTGGGTATAAGGGGTATTTATACTGGTGTGTGTTTAGAATGCAAAAGATCAGTTTTTCCCAAACAGAGTAGTCTGGCGACTTGGCCTCGCGACTTGATTGAGTCGCGAGTCTAAGTCGTGAGCTAACAGCCTGGCCAGTTGGAAGTTTTGTCCTGTAGTGCAACAGCTGGTGTGACTCTTTAGCTCTTCTGCATGCTTCACACGTGTGTTTTTTTTGGCGACTTGGAAGCCGCGAGATCCAGTCGCAAGGCCCTACTGAGTTGCACACTTTTGAGCTTTTCTTCACACTTTCTCACACTACCTTTACATGATTCACACCTAAATATAGGGTTTCTAAATTAATCAACCTTACAGTGCTTTTGAACTCAATTTTTTCTTGTCCTGTGTTTTCTTTTCTTGGGTTTCTGACCTCAGTAGTTGTTGAAGATAGATGTATAGTGTCTCAAATCATAAATTCCATTTCAATAGAAGCTGGCATGGGCCAAGAGTCTTGTAGCTCCATTGGCATATCTTGGTGTTTCTAATAGAGACATCTAGGGTTCAAATCGCCCCTCCCCTATTGTAATTGTTAGATCGTGTGCCTTACCAATCCATCTAACGAACAATTGGTGAAGGATGAGGGGGCACAAATCTTTTATAGCATTTGACCGCAGACTAAGCCCGTTGGTATTGGAGCGAATTGTGAAATCCCACACAATCCCTCCCTCACAATGCGGCTCCAACGACTCGAACCTATGATCGGGCTTTGATACCACTTGTCGGACCGTGTGCTTTACCGATCCATCCAACGACCAATTGGTGAAGGATGAGGGGACACAAATCTTTTATAACATTCGATCGCAGACCAAGCCCATTGGTATTGAAGCGAATTGTGAATCCCTCACAGCAATTATCAACTTACTAACAAAAATTTAAAGCTGGTAAGGGAATTAGTCTTGTCAGTGCAGAGGCACAAATATCCCAGTGGGAAGTGTATATGTAGCTGGTCCCTGTTGAAGCAGCCTCCAGTCAATGCCATTGATTATCTTGACCACATTGGCCCGTCATCAGAGCATAACATTGGTACTATTTATTGGCTTTTGGAGGTTTAAGATCTATAGATATTTTCCGTTTGATGCGTTTTTCTTTCTGTTATGAGAAAATTTGAACCACCATGGATATCCTAATAGATTTGCTCAGTCAGGAGCAGCTCTGGTTCAAGAGATCTCTCAAATTTAATTTCTTGGAAAGAGTTAGACTAACCGTTTGTAAACAAGTGTTCTACTGGGTTTCCATTGTGTAACATTCTGTGGGTTATTCTGACTAATAGGCTTGGGTGACTGTCTGCATTCCCAATTTGATAAGCCACTTAGCTATGGCTCAGCTGGAAATTCCTTCTATCATAATAATGGGATGAAGGGTGAGGTTGTGGGTTCAAGAACTACTGCATGCATGTGTAACTTATCAATAAAAAATGTATTTCCATCTTGGTACTATTTCTATAATGGTGATAAATGATAATTATTCTTACTATAGCCACCAGATTGTAAACTTTTCCTGCATTAGCTCTAAGTCGTTTATAATTCCATGCATTTTTATATTTAATCCTTTTCTTGCCAATCATTCATTTTTTTTGTTTTCATTTAATTGACACTCATTGAATGAAGATTTTCAATTAATTTCTAACCTTTAGGACCAATCAGTCTAATTTGATGGGGCATGTGTCAATCACACTATGGCAGTACTTCTCCATGCTGTCAAGCTACTTTGTATTATTATCAATAATTTATTTTCTTCATTCTTCCAACTTTAAAAATTAAACCACACTGAGGAAAACAAATGCTCTTAAAAATTGAGATAAACGGTCTCATCTTGGGCATTTTTTAGCACAAATAATTAATCTTTTATCTATCTTCTTTTAGTTGCACTTATCCGTCTCTCCATAGTGTTATACAGTTGAACCTCTGTACTAGTCCCATCAACTAGTATAATGACACAATCATATAGTTTTTTTAGAGGGGGCTAAGAGACCAATCTACTGAATCAATGTGCATCAGGCACACCAACTTCCATATGTAAGTTGGTTCATTCATAACTGTTAGGTTCTAAGATTTTATGAACTAAATATATTAGAACTTCACTTTATATATGTTGGCAAACCATGATCAAAACATTTAGTCTAGGTTTAGACTTGCTCAAAGTTTGGTTTAATGTATGTTTGGAATCGAGTAATTGCAGGAAATTACTATTCAATTTCTGCAAGGCTTGATCGATCGAAGAACAGGCTCGACCGATCAAGAGTCGTATCTGCAGAATTTTAATTAAGGCCCAAACAACAGTTCAAGCCCATTAAGGATTAGGGTTTCAAATCTACTTCTCCAAGTATATAAAGGAAACCCTAAGCATGTTTTTAAATGGTTTTTTAGAGAGAGAAGAGTGTGTCTCTTTTGTAGATCTAGGGTTTTGTACCCAAAAGCTCTCTAAGGTCTTTGTTGAGTTGTGTGTTGAATCTTTTGTGAGATCTGAGAGGTGTTTACTTTCATACACACACATAAAGCTATCAAGATCAAGATTTGTATCAAGAACTTGATGGTGGTTTCAGTTGTTGCATAAAGAACTTTCAAGAAGATCCAAAACCTTTGATTAGAGTCTCAAAGTCACAAGTAGGAAAAATTGTGGTTGCTGAAGATCAAAAAAAGTAGTTCGTGGACTTGGATCTATCATGGGGTCGTGGTAGTAAGTTTTCTCTTAGCAATAGGATGTTAGTTGCCTAAGTCACTATTGTAAAACTTCAATTTTTTCATAGTGGATTTGTTTTACTTTGAGGATAGTTAGGTTAAATCCTCCCTAGATTTTTTACCATTTTGGTTTTCCTGGGTTATCATATTGTTGTGTTCTTTATTTTCCACATTATTTACATGATATGATTTACTTGTGTTAACCTAGTTTTGAATAATTTACCTACGTAATCACTTGGCCAAATAACTAGGTTAAACAACTTATGTTTTAAGGGGTCTAAAAATTACAATAACCTATGCAAATCCAGATTCATCATATATAACTTTGTGCTTTTTCTGCAAATCTATTGGTTTGAGTTATGTTTAGTTTATCATCAAGGGTATAAATGCATTGCTCGTGGAGAAGGTAGCCAGCATTGTACTTTCTTGGATATTCTTTTCTTCTTGCGCTTTTTCTCAAATGTCCATGTGGTGGACTTTCTATGAGTTAGTAGGACTGTTTCTTGGCCTGGCATGTACTTTTCTTATTTGGAAGTATGTTCTGAAAAGTATATTTCTCATGATTCTATGCCATCGACCCTAACTAATCTGTTGAGGTTCTATAGCTGACTCCAAAATTTTGGCACTAAGGTTTTGCTGTTGTTGATCTATGATAATGTACCAATGCTATTGAATATATTGATATTGCATGCAGTTCATTGAAGGAGGGATTGAGAAGGATGCAAATTCAGGTGGTGAAGAAAGAGAAGACAGAGGACACAATTCTAAGTTAGATGAATCAGACATAAGTGATGTTGATTCTTTGCATTTGGTAGAGCAGGTATTTTCTCTTTTGGACAAGTATTAGTAGAGCAGGTTTATTATTTGTAAGCTTTCACTCTAATGGAGCAGTTTGTGCTATCTATCTCACAAAATTTGCAGGGTTAAGGCCCTAATCAAATATCTAATAGATGGGATGAGGTGTTGCTTATATGTCTGTACTCTTGCTTGCAGAGAAAGAACTGTTTATGCTAATTGAATCTGAAATTTCAAATAGCGTTGAAAACACTATGAATGTTTTGACCCCTAATTACAAATTACCAATTCAAGCTTATTATCAAACAATTAATGTGTGGAACATGAATATAAGCCAAACACAGAATTGATAAACAATCTAAGCCAATTATAATCACATCTACAACAGAAAATAAAAGGCAAAGATAAAGGGAAGAGAGATGCAAACACAAGGACAACATGCGATGTGTTATCAAAGAGGAAACCGAAGCGCTCGGCATAAAACCTCTCTGCCACCCTCCAAGCGGTCAATAATCCACTAGAAAATGTAGTTGGGATACATGAATAGCAATAGACCCTCCAAGCCTAATCTACCCAGGTACTTAAGCCCTCCAAGCTTCTTGCTCCAACGAGGTTGCGCCGAACCTTTTTCTTCTCTAGCTTACCGGATTCCACTATAACCCATAGCATCAACCAATAACCCTTGGTCCCTTCCAAACTGCTTCCCTTAGCACCAAAAGACCTTTTCACAGACATGGGTGTGGTGAGAAAAGGATTTGGTCAAGAACCTCTTAAGGATGTATCAATGGAGAGGAAGAGAGTAAAAGAATTTGAAGAGTCTCTTAGTGAAGATTAGGGATGGGGCAATCTTATTTTTCTCTAGGGTTTCTCTCTCAAAATTCTCTCTTGAAGCTCTCTACATTTCGTGGGTATAAGGGTCTATATATAGTGGTGTGTGTTTGGAATACGAAGAGACAGTTTTTCCCAAACAGGGCAAGTTGGCGGCTTGGCCTCGCGACTGGTCTAAGTCGTGAGTTAATGGCCTGACCAGCCTGGGACTTTTGTCCTGTAGTGCGACAACTGGCGTGACCCTTCACCTCCCTGCATGCTTCTCACGTGTGCTGCATTTGGCGGCTTGTAAGTTGCGAGTCCTAGCCGCGAGTCCCTGGTTCTTTGCACATTGTTGAGCAATTCTTCACACTCTCTCACACACTACCCTTACATGAATCCCACCTAAATACAGGGTTACTAAGTGCTAAATTACAAGCAAATTGGCGCGGAATAAAGCCAACAAGATGGTTGATAAAATTCAACCTTACAGAATCAACCTTTGAATATGCACAGAATAAAACGAAACTCCCTTTTGTTATGGGATTCATGGGACACTATATGCAGATTGAGTTGTGAACAATTGAACTATAACTCATAGAATCAAGATATCTAAACTTGGCCAGAAATGTGGGGTTATTAAATGTATAGTGTATAATGTGGGCAGTTTGGCACAACCAAAATGGTAGAACATTTGGATTTTTTTTAATCCTAACCATGTTATCAAACAGTCTTCATTGAGGTCATTGTATGATTTGAATGTCTGGCTTGGGCAGCACTCCCCATATTATCTTTATTGACTTTGGAGTTTTCAGATATGAGAGTGTAATGTGGTTTGATATACATCCTGTGTGTGTGAACCTTACCTTTTTTTACTAAATTTATTTTTTATTTATAAAAAAAAAGTGGTTTATTTTGTTTTCGGCAATAGATTTTGGAACTGTTATGCTTGCAAATAATCAATGAGTAAGGAATTTAAATCTTTCAATTTGGAAGTGGCAGTTTAAATGACCAAATAAAGCTTCGTTGGATACCTTGTTTGGTTTAAGATTCGTTTAGGTCAGTAGTTTAGAGGCTGTTTGGATGGCCTGTTTTCATAACTCAATTCTCTATTTCCATAACTCAATTCTCAAAAATGGCAGGACCTATGATAAAAAGTCCGTTTGGCTGCACAATTTCTCTGTTTCCATAACTTTGTTTCCATCACTCAATTCTCTGATTTTTGAGTTATGAGTTATGGAAACTTAAAACACATTTGGACTGTTTTCAGTTTCCATTTCTCTGTTTTCAATGGCAAACTCGTAAATAACATTACACACCTGGTCCCACAGTCAGACCCATTCACGTGAGGTGCGCCTTTTGATGCTTTCCTCCACGGCTCTCTTCAGCAATTTCATCTCAGACTTCTCTCTTCAGTTGGCAGAGCTCTCTCATCTCCATTCTAGTACCACCACAAAGAAGCTCTCACTGCCCTCACCTCCTCACGCACCATTTCACCGATCTGAGCTCAGCCAACCTGCGCCATCGTGTCATGGTAACGTAGTGCTTCACACGCCAACCACCGACCTCTTTCTCAGCTTTTTCCACAGAAATTCGAAGGTATTCTTTACAGTTAAGTTGTCTATATATCTGATTTGTTGGTAATAGAAAGGTATTCCGCATCTGTTACATCGAATCAAGGATTGGTGATGAGAAGTTTGCTTCTCTGTTTTTTTTTTTCCTTTTTTTTCTTTGTTTGATGTTTTGGTTTTCACATCTGATTTAACTGTATGAACCCGTGGAATCCTGGGTTTTCAACTTGTGGTGATGTTTGGTTCTCTGCTTTTTGTTCTCTGTTTGATGTTTGGGTATGCATCTGATTTGATCTATTGAAACCCATGGTTATGGGTTTTCAACCCGTGGTGAACTTGTCTTGTGCTTCTCTGTTTTTGTTTTTTCTTTTTTTTCTTTGTTTGATGTTTAGGTAAGCATCTAATTTGATCTATTGAAACCCGTGGTTATAGGTTTTGTTTTTGTTTTTGTTTTTGTTTTTTTTTTACTAATTTATGGAACTAAGAAATGTGTGATAAATGGTGCGACTTTTCTGGAATTTGTTATCAAAGTTCCCTCCATTAAGTTTCTGATAGTAGAGAGTAGAGATATAGAACTTGAGGCCTGGACCAGTTTATTTGTGTTTAGAAATATTGTACATTGAAGCTTTACAAAGTCAATGCAGTCCCCCACAAACCCCTGTCATTTCCCACGTATACACAATAACTTCCCAAACTCCAACTTACTCTTTTAAATAATCTCTGTTTAAGTCTAATTAATACTATATACATATTTACCATCTTTGTAAAGAAAATATTTCAAACATTATTGTAGTTTTTGGGAGAAGTATTGGGTTAAGCTACCAAACATTAGTGTCCTTATGTGCCCTTTGCATTATTTGATTGGTTGCATGTAACCCTAGTGCCTACTCCAAATACTATTTGAGCTTTCTGCTTTGCCCACTCAATTGTGAATTTTGTGCTATTAATCAAGTTATAATGTTTCTTAGGCTCTTTGTTTTTGTAAGGTTGAAATTTATCAACCATCTTGTTGGCTTTATTCTGTGCCAATTTGCTTGTAATTTAAAGCACTTAGTAACCCTGTATTTAGGTGGGATCATTGTAAGGGTAGTGTGTGAAGAAAGTGTGAAGAAAAGCTCATCTTTGTGCAAAGAAGCAGAGTTTCGCAGCTAGGACTTATGGGTGGCTCGCAGCTTGCAAGTCGCCAAATGCTGTGCACATGAGAAGCATGCGGGAAGCTGAATGGTCGGGCCAGCTGTCGCACTATAGGACAAAAGTCCCAGGCTGGCCAGGCCATTACATCGTGACTGGACTTCGCGACTTGGACAAGCCACGAGGTCAAGCCGCTAACCAGCCCTGTTTGGCAAAAATTGTCTCTTCGTATTCCAAACACACACCACTATATATAGACCCTTATACCCACTAAATTGAGAGAGCTTCCCCAATCTTCATCTAAGAGACTCTACAAATTCCTCTACTCTTTTCCTTTCCATTGTCATACCCTTGAGAGGTTCTTTACCAAATCCTTATCTCACCATACCCACGTCTGTGAGAAGGTTCATTTGGTCCTAAGGGAAGCAGTTTGGAAGGAACTAATCTACATTGGTTGATGCTATGGTCTAGTAGCGGAATCGGGGAAGCTAAAGAAGAAATAGGTTCGGCGTAACCTCGTTGGAGCAAGAAGCTTGGAGGGCTTAGGTACTTGGGTAGATTAGGCTTGGAGGGTCTTCTGCTGTTCATGTATCCCAACTACATTCTTTAGTGGATTATTTGACCGCTTGGAGGGCGGCGGAGAGGTTTTACGCCAAGGACTTTGGTTTCCTCTTCGATAACACATCGTGTGTTGTCCGTGTGTTTGCATCTTCCTTTCCTTTATCTTCACCTTATATTTACTGCTATGGATGTGTTTATATTTGATTTAGATTGTTTATCAATTCTGTTATAAGCTTGTTATCATGTTCTGCACATTAATTGTTTGATATAAAGCTTGAATTGGTAATTTTGTTATTTGGGGTCTAAACATTCAAGGGTGTTTCATACCCATTTTGAACTTTCAGTTTTGTCAAGTGCAAACAAATCCAACCTACTTCAACAGATTATGTGGAAAAGTCATCGAGCATTTCTTATATTGTTTGTGTAATCTCAATCCATTAGTGTCGTTAATTGTGTGGCCTTTTATTGGGCAGGCTTTATGTGTGTAACATCAATCCATTTTGTTGTATTTGCCATAAAATAGATCGTACGTGATCGATCTGCTATGTTGAACATTTCATATTTGCGTAGTGTTAGTAAAAAAGAGAGATTAGCACAAAGATTTATGTTGTATGTCAATATGGTTACATCCATAGAAGTAAGAAAAATGAGGGTTTACACCGAATTTATAATATTGCCCCGAAGAAACCCTAAAATGGTACATTGAATTTCCCAATATAATCTTACTATATATAACAAACTTAAATAAAGGTACATTGGCCTCATGTATATACTTAATTTGTTCTGTCCATGAAGCCTCTACTTCATTATACTATTTTTTTTTAATGAAAATCTAATTCATTGTAATTATTATTTTTTGACTTGATCGTTAGAAATATGAATCATTATTTCTAACACTCAAGTCATGAAAAATCTTTGGAAGTTTGGAAATTGGGAAAGTCTTTTGACATTATACCCGAAATTTGTGATCACATGCCCTATAGTTTCACAAGGATAATAATGATAAAGTACTTTCTCTAGAAACTTGAGAAATTAGCGTGGTTGCATTGTGTTGTAAAGTGAAATAGGTTGGTGTCATCTATGTTCTTCTCTGCTAGTTGGCCGTCTCTATTATCTACTGTCATATTTTGACTTTTCTACCTTGTGAAAAATGAAAAAATAAAATTGCAAAATGTTAAAGTGTGTTCAAAGGTATTGATTTAAGAACTATTTTTAGAAATATTTTATGAGAAAATGATAAAACAATTAATTTTATTGATAGCTTTTTATATTTTTCATAAAAAAGATGACAAAACTCTCTTAATGAAATATTTGTGTTTTCTTGATCTGCTTATATCTTCAATACTGTTTAGGAATTTCATAAGAATGATTCAGTACGTGTTATTGCAATAATATATACATATTAATATGGATCCTATGCTCAATATTTGTTCTTCTAAAAATACTAGGATATCTTTATTGTACTTGTGAGATGATTGCGTATGAGATGTGTGTGTTGTTCTTTAAGATGGCTGCAGAGTTGATAACATGGGATGCCAATTGTGAGGATGTGTAGTGTGACTTTGTACTTGGACACCATGTTTGTGGGAATTTGCGTCCTTATCATGCCAATGCGCAAGTGTGGGAGGAGATCACAGACAATCTTAATGCCCGCCTGGGGAAGGCCTTTACTGTGAGGCAGGTAATTAGGAGGTGGAAGCGTATTCATCAAAATTATTGCAGAGAAATGGTGGGCCGTACCAGATCTCTTCAGCCCAACGTTTCTCCCGTGGCCTCTCTAGACCGATTGTCAGATGTCCCGCCTCAGTAAGAGGCGGATGCATAGTCGAAGCAATTTAGTGCATGTCCCTTTTGATATACTGTTGACATATTTTGTTCCCATTATGTTCAGTAGCATACTTTCTTATGGATTACCATGTACTTAACCATGCACTAACCTAGTTGTATTTGTGACCACTTATTCAGTTTACTAACTCATTGCTTCGATCTTCCATCTTTTGTATATCTGGTCACATTGTATATGTGTTAAAGCTCGATGAAAGATTTATATATTACCGTTGTTTCTTATATATTACCACTGACTCCACATTCCGTGCATGCTTTTTCTTATCCGTGTTAATTTAATTGTTGAATATTTTTCATTTTTTGGACCCCTTAAATGAATCCTATAGTCCTATTGTTCAATTGTTAAAATTATCATCTGTTATGAGCTTACCACGTGAGATGTTTCAAATAGATGGCACATGAATCACAAGAGATGGATGAGAAATTGTGGCCTTCCCATGTCGAACATATTTTTGTTGAGATAATGTTGGAGGAACAACTTAAGGGTAACATGCCAAATGGTGTGTTCAAGGGTCCTACGTGGGCATCAATCACAGCTAAACTTAACCAAAGGACCAGGAAAAACTTTATCACTAAGCAAGTTCAACAAAAGCACAATAGGCTCTGTACCAAACAACGCAAGTGGAGCCAATTGCTATGACACACAGGATTGGGGTGGGACGAGTAGACCCAAACAGTGACTTGTTTTAAGGAGGTGTGGTAGAATGTGGTTGCGGTATGTTTACTGTAGTTTATTAATTATATAACTTATTGCAATTATTTATTTATGCAATTTGCCTCTTGTGAATTGCTGCGTTTAGTGTGCTAATGTTTCCAAGGAAATTCCAGAGCAATCGTGGTGCAAATAACTTAAGGAATAAGGGATGCCCAGACTACCCATCACTGCAGCAGTTGTTCACCCCTAGTACCGCGATTGGGAACCTGCAGATCTCCTCAAACACTCCTCCATTGAATAATGACTGTTAGCACACTGTGGAGCTTGCCAATTCCAATGCCAATGCAAGTGCACCCACCCATCTGGACGATGACTGTTACACCCCTAACTTTGACACTTTCCTGCACACTGTGGAGGATGTTGAGGTTGAGGAGGTAACCCAACGGGCGGAAAAACGTCCTGTGCAAGATGCAAGTGGCAAGGGTAAGAAGGTCTCCAGGAAGTCGGATAGGGTAAGTGAAATGACTGTGGCCCTAAGGGAGTACACCGTAATGCCGAAGGATAGGTTCAGTGGTAAACTCGGCAAGGCTAGCGATTCATCCAACCAATTCGCTCAATCCACCATAGGGGGTTATCCTTGCTCACTTGGCAAGGCAATGGAGGTACTAAATTCGTATGCGGATCCGAGTAACAAGGCCTATATCAAGATGTCAAAGGTTTTGCAGCAAAAGGATAATAGGTAGTGTTTATGTGTATGCCGGAGCATAGAAAGAAGTCTTGGATTGAGGACATTCTAAACCTGGAGGAGGATTGAGGGAGAGCAGTATTGCATTAAGTTTAAGCTATTTGGTTTTTATGTAATATGGATTCGGGTTGTTCTATTTACTTGTTTATGTTTCGTATTAAAAATACGAAGGTTTATGTTATTTATGAACTTGGGATTGCAAGTATGGTTTGTGTTATATTATGTTTATGTTATTTATGAACTTGGGACTACAAGTATGGTTTGTGTTATATTATGTTTATGTTATTTAGGAACTTGGGATGTTTGTATGGTTTGTGTTATATTATGTGACGGATTTGGATTTGGGTTCGTTGATTTTTATACGTTTATTATGGTGACTGTTGAATTAGGTGTTTATATTCTACATTTATATTAAGTGATGTACTTGTTTTAATAACATATTTACTTTTATATCTCTCTTTACATAACCTACCTGAATAGTGTGTTTGTGCTAATGTGTAGTGAAAGTTCAAATAGCGTTGAAAACACTATGAACGTTTAGACCCCCAAATACAGATTATGAAATCAAGCTTATTATCAAAAAATAAAGGGATAATTACAGTAAACCCACCTGTGGTATGGCCCGTTTTCACTTTGCCTACCCGTGGTTTAAAACTTTACACTTTGCCCATCTAAGGTTAGTCCCGTTAACCTTTCGTAACCCACCTCTTCGTTTGCAGTTAGAAAAACACATTCTTAGGCAAAAACAAATTTAACAAGAATCAAAAAGCTTGAGTTTTTCGTTGCTCATGAACTAAATAATCTTTAGGAAAAGGGGGACCAATGTTGGCTTGAGCCTGAGGTTTGTTTGCCATTATTATTAATAGGAAGTGGTGTTCACGTGGTACGAGTAAGAAAAAAAGAGTTCCTACTTTCAGGTAGGAGTGTCATGTTAAGGTTGTTTTCTTTCCTTCTCCATTGCTTCATGCATTACACCACAAAGATTTTTTTAAAAAAGGTCTTGATAAAGCTAGTCAACATTCTTTTTAGAAGACTTCTCTCTCTCTCTTCTCGGAAAGAGTTTGGACTTTAGAGTACTGAGAATCCCCCACTTTTCTGATGACTTTATGCTTTTCTTCTTGTTCTTTTACTGTTGTAGTCTATTATGTTCTGTTCTGTTCCTTTGGTTGTGTAGAAAAGACCGAAAATTAGGAGAGGGACAAGTTAAGATCAAGGTCAATCCACAACAGTAAGAAACCAAACCCACTCTCAAGACGTGTTGCTGGATTTCTCTCTGTCTTACATTCTGATCTAGCACCTAGAAGCCACCACCACGACACCAAACCCATGGCTGATCTACCATGATCCAAACCCACGGCTGGATTTTTCTATACCTCACACTTCAGTTGTTGGCTTATCTCTATCTCACTCTCTCTTTATTGATAATGTTGCTGGTTGTTTTAAGATGTTGGTCTTCTTGTAAAATTTGATTGGTGTGTTGTTCTCCACTTTGTTCTCATTGAAGTTCATGAGCAATGCAAAACCCTAACTTTTTGATTCTTGTTATATTTGTTTTTGCCTAAAAATGTGTTTTTCTAACGGCAAACGGAGAGGTGGGTTACGGAAGGCTAACAGAACTAACCTCAGGTGGGCAAAGTGTAAAGTTTTAAACTACGGGCAAGTAAAGTGAAAACGGGTCATACCATAGGTGGGTTTGCTGTAATTATCCCAAAAATAAATGCGCGAAACATGAACATAAACTAATGATAGAATTGATAAACAATCTAAACCAATTTAAAATCAAATCTACAACAGAAAATAAATGGCAAAGATTAAGGGAAGAGAGATGCAAACACAAGGACAACACAATGATGTGTTATCGAAGAGGAAACTGTAGCCATCGACGTAAAACCTCTCCGCCGCCCTCCAAGTGGTCAATAATCCACTAGAAAATGTAGTTGGGATACATGAACAACAATAGACCCTCCAAGCCTAATCGACCCAGTGTACCTAAGCCCTTCAAGCTTCTTGCTCCAACGAGGTTGTGCATAATCTTTTTCTTCTCTAGCTTACCGAATTCCGCTATAGCCCATAGCATCAACCAATAACCATTGGCTTCTTCCAAACTGCTTCCCTAAGCACCAAAAGACCTCTTAACAAACGTGGGTATGGTGAGAAAAGGATTTGGTCAAGAACCTCTCAAGGATGTATCAATGGAGAGGGTGAGAGTAGAGGAATTTGAAGAGTCTCTTAGGTGAAGATTGTAGATGAATCAAACTTGTTTTTCTCTAGGGTTTCTCTCTCAAAATTCTCTCTGGAAGCTCTCTACATTTCATGGGTTTAAGGGGTACTTATACTTGGGTGAGAAAGGAAAGCGAAGAGTCAGTTTTTCCCAAATAGGGCTGGTTGGCGGCTTGGCCTCGCGACTTAACTGAGTCGCGAGTTCAAGCCGCAAGATAACAGAACGGCCAGGCTGGACCTTTTGTCCTGTAGTGCACCCCCATACGTGACTATTCATCTTCTCGCACGCTTCACTTGTGCGTTGCAATTGGAGGCTTGCCAGTCGCGAGTCACCCGCGAGTCCCAGCCGCAAATCCCTGCATCCTTTCACAAACTTGAGCATTTCTTCACATTCTCTCACTCACTACCCTTACATAAATCCCACCTAAATACAGGGTTTCTAAGTGCTGAAATACAAGCAGATTGGTATGGAATAAAGCGAACAAGATGGTTTATTAAATTCAACCTTACAATCTCCCCCTTTGGCTATTCCATGACAAAACCCTACAACAAATTTTAGACTTAACGTGTGAGTTGGAAACAGTTGAAAAACTCAGTCACACCTAACTCTAGAATCTGTGAAGCTCTTGAACCATAAGAACAAGTATCTCCTAAAACACAACAACACAATTTGATCATTGTATGTAGAAAACTTGTAATGTATATGGAGCAAGCACAAAGCAATCCAGCAAGATGGAAATAAGAAATAAACCATTGCTTGACCAAAAAGGAACAATCACTATACATAGTGATCACAATGCTCATTCACACACGGAATGAACATCCGGACATGCAAGCTAATAAGCTTAATGCAAAGTATTATTTCCATGTCTAGCACTCAACCAATGCATAAAACATATATGCATCTAGGAAAAAGATCTTACAAGGGCACAAGAGTGAAGTACTTAAAGCAAATGCATGACATTTAACATCAAGTACTAAAGCTACAAAGCATGGGTACATAAACCTTAAAAACTTACAAAAGCAACAGGTACAAACCCTTAACACATACAAAAAAAGATAAAGACTGAAAAGTCCTAATATGAAATAGAAATTAATCACAGTCCTTCTTGCTGAAATCTCCCCCTTTGATGTAGCTGTTTCTCCCCCTATCATTGTACTCCCCCTGCCAACATCATCTCCCATTTTTGTCATGGAATAGCTAATCCTCATCACCATCTAGCTTTCTTTGAATTTGATCCAATTGAATTTGGATAGAGGTGAACTTCATAACCCATTGAATGTTGAGATGGTGCAAGATAGATGTAAGTTCGGACATCTTGTCGCTCAACTCGTGGACAGATTTCACAATGTTGTCTAGCTTCTCATCAAATGTGGATGAGCTAGAGCGTGAACCACTGTGAGATGCTAAAGTTTTCGTTTTGATTTCCTTCCGACTATGATCAATGTTAGTGTTGTACGTACGCATGTTGATTGGAGCCAGGTTTGTGCAGGGAGACTCATCTGTTAAAGGATGTATTCCTTTGAGCTTCAATATCCTAGAAATGAGGCAGCAAAAAGGAATACATATCCTTGATTCAGTTTGAAGAACCATTTTGTGCAAGACATGAAAGATGTGTGCATAAATGTCAATCTTTACATCAGAGATCAGATCGTGAAGAAATAGGGCACGTCCAAGGTTCATGCACCCAGTGCTAGATAATGGGTACACGTTGTGAAACATGATGATTGTAAGCACCCTCGATTTCAGAGGAAGAGAGGAAACACTGATTGAGTTCCCATTTGATGAGAATTCCAAGTCTTTTCCAAGAGCATCCTGGAGTAGGTCCTCATCTGGACATAAATCATCATAAACTGATGAGTTTTTAAACATCAGTCAATTGATGTGAAGAATCTGAGCCAAATATGCGGGAGAGACTGAGAAACTCTTTCTTCTAACCCATCATTTGAGTTCTTCGCCTTCAACAATTGCATTGGCATAAAACTTTTTTACCAAGCCCTTATATGCTTCATCAAGGTCAAAGAGAAGATAATTCCAATCTTTGTGAGCAAACCATTTAGGAATATCAGTGTCAAAAAGAGAAGGTTGATCAATAATCCTTTCGACCAACAGTGTAGCATCTCTGAAGTAATTCTCATGAGCCTGAAATGTAGCATAAGATCAAGAAGCTTGGAGGGATTAGGCTTGGAGGGTCTATTGCTATTCATGTATCCCAACTACATTTTCTAGTGGATTATTTACCACTTGGAGGGCAACGGAGAGGTTTTATGCTGAGGGCTTTGGTTTCCTCTTCGATAACACATCGCCGTGTTGTCTTTGTGTTTGCATCTCTCTTTCCTTAATCTTTACCGTTTAATTTTTGCTGTGGTTGTGATTTTAAATTGGTTTAGATTGTTTATCAATTCTGTCAGTAGCTTATGTTCATTTTCCGCACATTTATTGTTTGAATATAAGCTTGAATTGGTAATTTGTAATTGGGGGTCTAAACGTTCATAGTATTTTCAACGCTATTTGAACTTTCAAATGGTATCAGAGCGGGTGCACTTGTTGTGGTTTAAACACCTGAGTGTGATCCTAGACCCCTTGGATATGGATGTTGCTATGGAAAAGGCCGTGCTGAATTGTGGTTTAAATGTTTGTGACAATGACTCTATGAGTATGTTTGAAGGGTGTCCAAACAATAAACTCTTAGAGTTATTAAAAACAAAGAAACATGCTAGAATGTTTGCTCACATGCTGAAATATTTTGAAAATAAGAATCACATCTTACACAATAGTCTATGTGAGTCTAACTCTTTGATTAAAAAGTACAAGAGAAGAAATAGGATATGGTGTGAAAAGATTGACAATCTAAAAAAGAAAGTTCAATATAATAGATGCATGGATAGTGAAGATAAATTTCTGTTCGATGGTCAAGAATGCTTGTCTCATGCTTGTCTTTTTGTGCACAACTCATTGAAGGTATTTAACTCATGCTTATGGTATCTTAATAGCTGTTGTTCTCGTCATATGACAGGAGATAAATCACTATTTAAGACTCTCAAAGAGAAAGTTGGTGACTATGTGACATTTGGTGATGGGAGTCATGCTCAAGTTCTTGGCAAAGGGACTGTTGATATACCGGGATTACCTTTATTGAAAGATGTGTTATACATCAAAGGGTTGAAGGCGAATCTCTTAAGCATCACCCAAATATGTGATGAGGATTTTCTTGTCCAGTTCTTAAAGAAGGGGTGCATAATCAACACCGAAGAAGGGATTCAATTCTTGGAGGGAAATAGGATTACTGATAATTGCTATGGAGTAGTTCTTACAGCACCTATTTCATGTAGAAGTTCTTCTGTTGACATGCTGGAACTTTGGCATCACGGATTTGGGCATGCGAATTTCAAACAAGTAGCTAAAGTCTCTAAACTCGAAGCAGTTGAGGGACTTCCAAAGTTTGGAAAGGTGGAGAAGACCATTTGTGGAGCACGCCAAATGGGAAAACAAACAAAGACAAGTCATCACAAGGTGAATGTTATTGCTACCTCACGATGTTTAGAGCTCCTTCATGTTGATCTAATGGGGCCTATAAGAACTGAAAGTCTAGGAGGAAAGAGGTACATTATGGTCGTTGTTGATGATTTCTCAAGATACACTTGGGTTGAATTTTTTAGAGAAAAATCAGAAGCATGTGAAAAATTGGAAATTCTTCGCAAGAGATTACAAAATGAGAAAGGAGTTCCCATTCTCAAGATAAGGAGTGATCATGGCAAGGAGTTTGAGAATGCAAGATTTGAGTCGTTTTGTGAAAAGAACGGAATCAAAAGGGAATTTTTAGCTCCCAAAACTCCTCAGCAAAATGGAGTGATTGAAAGGAAGAATCGAGTGATTCAAGAAATGGCTAGAGTTATGCTACTCAACAAGCAAATTCCTCAAAAGTTTTGGGGAGAAGCCGTGAACATTTCATGCCACATTGGTAATAGAATATTCTTCCGAAAAGGAACAAAGAAAACTGCTTATAAAATTTGGAATGGAAAGAATCCGAAAGTAAAGTACTTTCGAGTGTTTGGAAGCAAGTGCTACATTTTAAATGATCGGGAGAATCTTGGGAAATTTGATGCTAAAAGTGATGAAGGTATTTTTCTTGGGTATTCTACTACTAGCCGAGCATATAGGGTCTTCAATAAGAGAACTAGGACAGTAGTGGAGTCCATCAATGTAAAAATTGATGATGCCATAACCAAGGTAGAAATGGTTGATGATGGAGAAGGATTGCACACCAAAGAACCCACTGTTGAGGCCGAAGCTCTTGATATAGAAGTTGAAGGAACTACACCAGAAAAGGAATCAACTCCCTTGAACACAAGAATGGAAACAAGATCAATGTCTAGAACATCAAGTCCTCTTACTCCTCCAGAAGTTCATCCTCCTATCTCCCAGAATGATGAAGTCTCCACATTAAAGAAGCCATCATTAAGAGTGATTAAGAACCATCCTGATAGCAACATCATTGGATCTTTAGCTGAAGGTCTTCGTCTTAGAAAAGGAAACATACTCCTGACCAATCATGTAACATATCATTGCTACCTTGCCCAATTTGAGCCAAAAAGGATAGAAGAAGCTCTTTAGGATGAAAATTGGGTAGAGTTAATGCATGAAGAGCTTAATCAGTTTGTGAGAAATGATGTTTGGGAACTTGCACCAAGGCCTGAAAATGTTCATGTCATCGACACTAAATGGATATTCAAAAACAAGACTGATGAAGATGGAGAGATAATCAGCAATAAATCTCAGTTAGTGGCTCAAGGATACACTCAAGTAGGAGTAGATTTTGATGAATCCTTCGCTTCTGTGGCAAGACTTGAGTCTATTTGAATTCTTATGTCCATCGCATGTACCATGAACTTTAAACTCTACCAAATGGATGTAAAATGTGCGTTTCTAAATGGATATCTGAATGAAGAAGTGTTTGTTGAACAACCTAAAGGCTTTGAGGATCCTCACTTTCCTGATCATGTGTTGAGATTGAAGAAAGCCCTTTATGGCTTAAAACAAGCTCCTACAGCTTGGTATGATTGGCTTACCCATTACCTCTTAGAAAGAGGATTCAAAAGAGGTTATGCTGATCGAACTTTGTTTGTCAAGTACGATGTAGATTACCTTCTGGTGGCTCAAGTATATGTTGATGACATAGTATTTGGTGCTACCATCGATGATCGGGCTATAGAATTTTCTGAGGAAATGAAGAAAGAATTTGAGATGAGTATGGTGGGGGAGCTTACATTTTTCTTAGGCCTTCAAGTCAAACAAAAGAAGGAAGGAATATTTGTTTCACAAGAAAAGTATGCTAGAAATATTGTCAAGAAGTTTGGACTAGACTCAAAAAATCATACCTCCACTCCCATGAGTTCGTCCACAAAGCTGAATGCTGATTCTTCAAGGGTGGAAGTGAGTCCAACCTTGTATAGGAGTATTATTGGGAGTTTACTCTATCTTACAGCAAGTAGATCGGATATTGCATTCAGCGTTGGTGTTTGTGCTAGATATCAAGCTGCTCCAAAGCAGTCTCACCTGACTGCGGCAAAGAGAATTATACGATATATCAATGGTACTCCAGATTATGGATTGTGGTATTCCAAGGATTCAAATGCTTGCCTTGCCGGGTATTTAGATGCCGACTGGGCTGGTAGTGTGGATGATCGAAAGAGTACCTTAGAAGGTTGTTTCTACCTTGGTAACAATCTTGTCTCTTGGATGGCCAAGAAACAAAACTCCATGTCTTTCTCTATAGCTGACGCTGAGTACATAGCCGCTGGAAGTTGCTGCACACAATTCCGTTGGATGAAGAAGCTACTTCATGATTACAGGATTCCTCAAGATACAATGTTTGTCTTCATGAAATAGCTTATGTTCATTTTTCACACATTTATTGTTTGATAATAAGCTTGAATTGGTAATTTGTAATTAGGGGTCTAAACGTTCATAGTGTTTTCAATGCTATTTAAACTTTCAAAATTTGAGTTTGTTGATTCTCGCGGCTTAGTGTGGCATCTTGTTCGCGGGTGGAAGGTCTAGTCGCAAGAGGTACACAGAGATTTTCGCGGCCTCACCTCGTGACTCTCTCGTAAGTATACCTTCCAGTCGCGAAAAAAACTTAGAAAATTTTTCATGAAATTTGATTTCAAAGTGTTTCACAGCTTACCTTGGCGACTGATTGGCGACTTGACTCAGTCTCGAAAAACATGTGTTTTGCATTTTAAAGTCAGTTTTTAAAACCTTTTCAGTTTCCATTGATTTTGTGTGACTGTTCATTATCTTCCCCATTTCACTCATTCAAACACATTGTGTCTCTCTTCGAAAATCCTTCATTTCTTCTCAAATCTTCAAGAAAAAGGTATGGGTTTTCTTTTTCTCACTTCATATTTCATGTTTTGAGCACAATTTTTCTTGATTTTTAAGTTGTCACTGTGTTTTTTTTTCTTTGTATGTGTGTTTTTGATGATATTTGTATATCTCTTGTTTGACTGTGTATCTAATCTTATGATAAAATCGATGTGCATTCGTTGGTGTTTTTGTGCAGATCTACTCTATCTTGAGTACTCATTCTAGTATTTGTGGGACACACACACTCATTTTCTTGTTTGGGACCTAAATCTTAGTATTTTAGGGTTTCCCTCATTGTCTATGTTCTGAATCTAACCCAATGCTGATAATTTTTGTTGTCTTGTGTGGCGTTTCTTGGTCTCTTGATAAAACATGAAGCAGGGTAAAAATGTCTCCATTCAAGAGAGCTGCTATAAAAGGGGGCAACAGCAAAGGAAAAGATCTTATCATTGATGTTGATGAAATCTCCCCTAAAGCAAAGAGGACCCGTTCATCATCAGGAGTATTTGATCCAAATAAGTTCAGATCTCATGTTGCATTTCAGACTCATGAGAATTACTGTAGAGATGCTACACCGTTGGTCGAAAGGGTCATTGATCAACCTTCTCTTTTTGACAGTGACATTCCTAAATGGTTTGCTCACGAAGATTGGAATTATCCTCTCTTTGACCTTGATGAAGCATATGAGGACTTGGAAAAAGAGTTTTATGCCAATGCAATTGTTGAAGGCGAAGAACTCAAATGCTGGGTTAGAAGAAAAAGTTTCTCAGTCTCTCCTGCATATCTGGCTGAGATTCTTCACATCAATCGACCGATATTTAAAAACTCACCTGTTTATGATGATTTATGTCCAGATGAGGACCTACTCTAGGATGCTCTTGGAAAAGACTTGGAATTCTCATTGAATGGGAACTCAGTCAGTGTTTCTTCTCTTCCTCCGAAATTGAGGGTGCTTACAATCATCATGTTTCACAACTTGTACCCATTATCTAGCACCGGGTACATGAACCTTGGACGTGCCCTGTTTCTTCACGATCTGATCTCTGATGTGGAGATTGACATTTGTGCACACATATTTCATGTCTTGCGCAAATTAGTTCTTCGAACTGAATCAAGGATATGCATTCCTTTTTGCTGCCTCATTTCTAGGATACTGAAGCTCAAAGGAATTCATACTTCAACAGATGAGTCTCCTTGCACAAAACTGGCTCCAATCAACATGCGTACGTACAACGCTAGCATTGGTCATAGTCGGAAGGGAAATAAAACAGAAACTTCCACATCTCACAGTGGTTCGTGCTCTAGCTCATCCACTTTTGATAAGAAACTAGACAACATTGTGACATCTGTCCACGAGTTGAATGCCCAGAAGTTTGGACTTACATCTATCTTGCACCATCTCAACATTCGATGGGATATGAAGTTCACCTCTATCCAAACTCAATTGGATCAAATTCAAAGGAAGCTAGAAGATCATGAGGACTAGTTGTTCCATGACAAAAAGGGGGAGATGATGTTGGCAGGGGGAGTACAATGATAGGGGGAGAAACAGTTGGATCAAAGGGGGAGATTTCTGCAAGAAGGACGATGTTTAATTTCTGTTTCATATTAGCACTTTTTAGTCCTTATGCTTTTATTTTATCTTTGTACCTGTTGCTTTTGTAAGCTTTTAAGGTTTTTGTTCACATGCTTTGTAGCTTTAGTACTTAATGCTAAATGTCATGCATTTTCCTTAAGTTTTTCACTCTTGTGCTCTTGTAGGATCTTAGTCCTAGATGCATATATGTTTTATGCATTGATTGAGTGTCCAGATGTTCATTCCATGTGTGAATGAGCATTGTGATCACTGTTTATAGTGATTGTTCATTTTTTTGGTCATGCCATGGTCTATTGCTATATTCCATTTTGCTTGATCGCATTGTGCTTGCTCCATTTGCATTATAAGTTTTCTGCGTACAATGAACTTATTGCGTTGTTGTGTTTTAGGAGATACTTGCTCTTATGGTTCAAGAGCTTCACAGATTCTAGAGTTAGGTGTGAGTGAGTTTTCCAACTGTTCCCAACTCACGCGTTAAGTCTAGAGTTTGTTATAGCGTTTTGTCACGGAATAGCCAAAGGGGGAGATTCTAAGGTTAAATTTTATTAACCATCTTGTTGGATTTATTCTGTGCCAATTTGCTTGTAGTTCAGTACTTAGTAACCCTGTATTTCGGTGGGATTCATGTAAGGGTAGAGTGTGAGAGAGTGTGAAGAAATGCTCAAGATTATGCAAAGAAGAAGGGATTCACAGTTGGGGCTCACAGGTGACTCGCGACTGGCAAGCTGCCAAAATGCAGCACAAGGGTGAAGCGTGTGAGAAGATGAATAGTCATGCTAGCTGGTGCACTACAAGACAAAAATCTAGCCTGGCTGTTCTGTTATCTCACGAGTTGATCTCACGACTCAGTGAAGTCGCGAGGCTAAGCCGCCAACCAGCCCTGTTTGGGAAAAACTGACTCTTCGCATTCCTTTCTCACCCCACTATATATAGACCCTTATACCCGCAAAATGTAGAAAGCTTCCAAAGAGAATTTTGTTAGAGAAACCCTAGAGAAAAACAAGATTGATTCATCCACAATCTTCACCTAAGAGACTCTTCAAATTCCTCTACTCTCTTCCTCTCCATTAATACATCCTTGAGAGGTTCTTGACCAAATCCTTTTCTCACCACACCCACATCTGTGAGAAGGTCTTTTGGTGCTTAGGGTAGCAGTTTGGAAGGGACCAAAGGTTATTGGTTGATGCTATAGGCTATAGTGGAATCCGGTAAGCTAGAGAAGAAAAAGGTTTGGCGCAACCTCGTTAGAGCAAGAAGCTTGGAGAGCTTAAGTACCTGGTTAGATTAGGCTTGGAGGGTCTATTGCTGTTCACGTATCCCAACTACATTTTCTAGTGCATTATTTACCGCTTGGAGGGCAGTAGAGAGGTTTTACGCCGAGGGCTTCGGTTTCCTCTTCGATAACACATTGCCGTGTTGTCTTTGTGTTTGCATCTCTCTTCCTTTAATCTTTACCATTTCATTTCTGCTATGCATATGATTTTAAATTGGTTTAGATTTTTTATCAATTCTGTCAGTAGCTTATATTCATTTTCCGCACATTTTTTGTTTGATAATAAGCTTGAATTGGTAATTTGTAATTGGGGGTCTAAACGTTCATAGTGTTTTCAACGCTATTTGAACTTTCATTTTTGAAAGTTAAAATGGGTTTCTTTTAACTTGTGTAAAAGATTCTCACCTCAAACAATATGTTTTTGTAGTCGATGCGTAAACTATGGATACCTTTTCTCCTTAAAATACAATATCAGCTAACAAAATCCCTTGTTTCAAGAATACAATCAAAAAAGTATTTTTCCGAAGAAAGCAAAAGTCAACAAGTAACCAATTATATATTGAAGGATACCAAGAAATAGATGTTGGACTAAAGGATTTAGGAACCAAGGTGTTACTAAGTTCCAAAATGTATATTATTTGGAGTTGGCCAAAAGCCTTGTAGCTCAATTGGTTGGCACCTCCTAGTGTTTCCAATTGAGACATCTAGGGTTTAAATCTCCCAACCGCCATTGTAATTGTAAAGGTTATTGTGTGATTGGGTGATGATTGAATGATGAGCGAAATCAGGAAAAAGATAATGAACACCAAAGTTTATGCAGTTCAACTTCACCAATTCCCAAGAATTTTGAAAATCATTTTCCATTAAATAAGGTACATTAGAATCTTTTTCTACTTTCTACTTCTACTAAGTCTATCGATTTTTAGTTGTTTACATGATCTTTCAATGCAAATGATATTCTTTTTGAAAGTTAACATGCCTTTCTTTTTACTTGTGTAAAAGATTCTCATCTCAAACAATATGTTTTTGTAGTCAATGCATAAACTATGGATACCTTTTTGCCTTAAAGTACAATATCATCTTACGAAATCCATTATTTCAAGAATACAATCAACAAAATTATTTTACCAAAGAAAGCAAAAGTCAACAAGTAACCGATTATATATTGAAGGATACCAAGAAATAGATGTTCGAGAAAAGGATTTAGGAACCAAGGTGTTACAAAGTTCCAAAGTATATATTATTTGAAGTTGGTCAAAAGCCTTGTAACTCAATTGGTTGGCACCTCCAAGTGATTCTATTTGAGACATCTTGGGTTTAAATCTCTCAGCCACCATTGTAACTGCTAAAGTTATTGTGTGATTGGGTGATGATTGAATGAAAAGAGGAATCATGGAAGAGAGAGTGAACATGAAAGTTTATGCGGTTCAACTTCACCAATTCCAAAGAAATTTGAAAATCATTTTGCATAAAGTAAGCAACATCAAAATTTTTTTCTACTTTTGACTTCAATTAAATCTATCAATTTTTAGGTGTTTACGTGATATCTCAATGCTAATGATATTCTTTTCGAAAGTTAACATGCCTTTCTTTTAACTTGTTTCAGAGACTCTCATCTCAAACAATATGTGTTTGTTGTCGATGCACAAACTATGGATCCCTTTTTTTCCTTAAAATACAATATCATCTAACAAAATCCTTTGTTTCAAGAATACAATCAACAAAAGTATTTTTCCAAAGAAAGCAAAAGTCAACAAGTAACAGAATATATATTGAAGGATACCAAGAAATAGATGTTGGACTAAAGGATTTAGGAACCAAGGTGTTACTAAGTTCCAAAATATATATTATTTGGAGTTGGCCAGTTGCCTTGTAGCTCAATTGGTCGGCACCTCCTAGTGTTTCCAATTGAGACAAACAGGGTTTAAATCTCCTAGCCTCCATTGTAACTGTTAAAGTTATTATGTGATTGTGTCATGATTGAATGATGAGTGGAAGCACGAAAGAGAGAGTGAACACGAAGTTTATGCCGTCTGACTTCAACCATTTCAATGAATTTTAAAATCATTTTACATAAAATAAGGAACATCAAAATCTTTTTCAACTTTTGACTTCTATTAAGTCTTACGATTTTTAGGTGTTTACGTTATAGCTCAATGCTAATGATATTCTTTTGTAAGTTAAAATGCCTTTCTTTTTAACTTGTGTAAAAGATTCTCATCTCAAACAACATGTGTTTGTAGTCAATGCGTATGTAAGGTTGAATTTTATCAACCATCTTGTTGGCTTTATTCCGTGCCAATTTGCTTGTAATTTAACACTTAGTAACCCTGTATTTAGGTGGGATTCATGTAAGGGTAGTGTGTGAAGAGAGTGTGAAAAACTGCTCAACAATGTGCAAAGAAGCAGGGACTCGCAGCTGACTCGCAACTTGCAAGCCGCCAACTGCTGCACACGTGAGAAGCATGCGGGGAGGTGAAGGGTCACGCCAGCTATCTCACTACAGGACAAAAGTCCCAGGCTGGCCAGGCCGTTAGCTTGCGACTTGAACTCGCGACTTAGACCTGTCGCATATAAGGGTAGTGTGTGAAGAGAGTGTAAAGAACTGCTCAACAATGTGCAAAGAAGTAGGGACTCGCGGCTGACTCGCAACTTGCAAGCTGCCAACTACTGCACACGTGAGAAGCATGCAAGGAGGTGAAGGGTCACGCCAGCTATCACACTACAGGACAAAAGTCCCTGGTTGGCCAGGCCGTTAGCTCGCGACTTGAACTCGCAACTTAGACCAGTCGCGAGGCCAAGCTGCCAACCAGCCCTGTTTGGGAAAAACTGACTCTTCATATTCCAAACACACACCACTATATATAGACCCTTATACCCACGAAATGTAGAGAGCTTCTAGAGAGAATTTTGTAAGAGAAACCCTAGAGAAAAACAAGATTGCCTCATCCCAATCTTCACTAAGAGACTCTTCAAATTCCTCTACTCTCTTCCTCTCCATTGATACATCCTTAAGAGGTTATTGACCAAATCCTTTTCTCATCACACCCACGTATGTGAGAAGGTATTTTGATGCTGAGGGAAGCAGTTTGGAAGGTATCAATGGTTATTGGTTGATGCTATGGGTTATAACGGAATCCGGTAAGCTAGAAAAGAAAAAGGTTCGGCGCAACCTCGTTGGAGCAAGAAGCTTGGATGGCTTAGGTACCTGAGTAGATTAGGCTTGGAGGGTTTATTGCTATTCATGTATCCCAACTACATTTTCTAGTGGATTATTGACCATTTGGAGGGCGGTGGAGAGGTTTTACGCCAAGGGTTTCGGTTTCCTCTTCAATAACACATCGCGTGTTGTCTTTGTGTTTGCATCTCCCTTCCTTTATCTTTGCCTTTTATTTTCTGTTGTGGATGTGATTATAATTGGCTTAGATTGTTTATCAATTTTGTGGTTAGCTTATGTTCATGTTCCGAACATTAAGTGTTTTACTATAAGCTTGAATTGATAATTTGTAATTTGGGGTCTAAACATTCAAGGGTGTTTTGCACTCATTTTGAACATTCAATTGGTATCAGAGCAGGTGCACTTGTTGTGGTTTGAATACCTTAGTGCGATCCTTAACCCCATTTTGAAATGGACAGGTCTCAATCTCTTATTGTGCCACCAGTTTTTGATGGTAATAATTATTCTTTTTGGAAAGTTCGATTGAGAGCATTTTTGTGTTCTATTGATGATGTTGTGTGGGATGCAGTTGAAGTTGGGTGGACTAGACCAGAGGCCGCCAAATCCACTTGGCATAAGGCAGTTCTCGCGGTGGCTAATGCAAATAGAAAAGCCTTGAATGCCATTTTCTGTGGTGTCTCTCTTGAAGAATTTCACAGGATTTCACATATCACCATTGCGAAGGAAGCATGGGAAATTCTAGAGACAACTTATGAAGGGACTAAGAAGGTGAAGGACACCAAACTCCAGATGCTGACCACTAGATTTGAGGAGCTAAAGATGAGTGAGGATGAGTCTTTTGACTCTTTTTATAGTAAGCTTAATGAGGTGGTCGTTGGCAAATTTAATTTGGGGGAAAAGACGGAGGATTCTAAAGTTGTAAGGAAGATCCTTTGATCACTGCCAGAAAGTTTTCATGCCAAAGTAACGGCCATTGAAGAGAGCAAGGATCTTGACGACATTAACGTTTAAGAGTTGGTCGGTTCATTGTAGACGTATGAATTGTCACTGCCCAAGCAGAAGAAGAGCAAATCTCTTGCTCTTAAAACAATTGATGAGAGAGCGGCATCTCATGAATCTTCGGAAGAGAATGCAGTAGATAAAGATGTGGCGTACCTTGTAAAGAACTTCCGAAAATTCTTAAAACTCAAGAACAGTGGGAAATTTGGTGACAAAGGAAAATTTCAGAGTTCTGGGAAGGGGAAGAAATAATTTAGAAGAAAAGATGGTAAAGATTCTCAATCCTCACAAGAAATTACTTGCTTCGAGTGTAATGGACATGGACACTTCAAAAAGGAATGTCCTAACTATTTGAAGTCAAAAGGAAAGGTCTATGCTACTACCTTGAGTGATACTGATTCATCAAACTCTGACTCTGAAGATAGCTGTGACGGAGAAGGAAATTACTCCGCATTCATGACCATTGCACATGTGGAATCCTCAGATGATTTGGGTTCACTTGTGAAGGAGCTTGGTGAGCATTCTGATTTAGAGTCTATTGGGGTTGTTGAAGAATCGGAGGCTGAAGAAGATGAAGATACATTTGGTCTTCAAGAGAATTACGCCTTACTTCTTGAGAAATCGGGTGAGTATGCAAAGGTGGCAAAGGTGGCTATGAAGAAGATGAAGAGAGCTGAGAAAGATTACAAAAGTCTGCTGGTACGATACAGGGAGGCAAAGTGTGAGATTGAAACACTTAATGGTGAGCTATCAGAAGCTTACACAAAAGTAAGATTTCTTGAGCAAGAGGTAGTGCAAGCTCATGCCAAGATAGACAGGGTCTCCTCCAAGAAGCTAGATGATGTTATTTCATCTCAAAAACATGCCTCAGACAAGCCCGGGTTGGGATATACTGGAGGAAGTAGCTCATCAGCCAATGTCACCAAAGAAGTGAAGTTTATGAAAGCCAAAGAGACGGTTGTAGAAGAGCCTATTCCCGAGAAAGTTAAGGTTGAAAAGAAGAAGAAGGTAGCCGATCAACGGGCGTTTAATAAGTCCCGTAATCAATCAGAAGCCGGATTTGGAGTTAGAGGAAGATCACTTCCAAGATCACAACAGGGTCCTAGAACGAGTCATTTCTATCACTTCTGCGAATTGCAATGACATACTAAACCCAACTGCCATAAGCTGAGAGCATTGAACAATGCAAGCGCTCCTTGATCACAAGGAAGGAGAAATGACAAGAGGTCTTGGGGTGGTGAGTAACCAAGAAGTCAGAATCGATATCCAGGAATGATGGACATGATGAAGATGATTGGTGCCTTCACCAATTGCTTGGAAAGCTTCACAAGAAGGTTTGAAAGTCCTAACTCTCGTACCCAATCCATCAAGGATATCACCCCAAACGCACGTAACGTGTGGGCGACGAAGGGTACTCATGCATAAGCATTACAACATGTCCATGCTTTAATACTTCCCATGCTTGTGAATATGCTTGGTTGTGTGCTTCTTGCAAGTTTTTAGGTTGTTATATTGTTTGTATGTTTTGTCTTTGGTTCAAATGTTTTTACTTTGTTATTTAAGTTGTTTTTGATCAATCTTTTACTGGTTTTGTGTCAAAAATCCAAAAACACATAAAAAGTAGAAAATCCCAAAAAGTTTGATCACTTTTGTTGAGTCTTGTCTCAAAGCAAGTTTTGCCTTGTACCTTTGTACTAATGGCTTTGTGCATTTTCGAGTTGAACTTGTTTCTTATGCACTCATATCATTGTGGAAAAAAATCTATGTGACTGTTGTAAATAGATCTTCAACCTTGTCATGAATGATTAGTGAATGGTTTTGTTGATCTTGAGACATGCATAGACTTGTGCCTATATATCTTCCCACTTCTATTTTATTGCTTTACTCAAAGAGCTCATAAAATGTAAATCTCCAAATGAAAAGAGATATTGAGCTACAAAAGCCTATCGTACATACTAGTATTTGACTAGGAAAAAGGGAAAGCGACAAAAATAAAATGTATGATGCCCAAAAAGCCAAAGGCTAACTCATCAAATTGAAATATTAAAAATTTCAGGCATCGATCTCACAATGATATATGTTTATTCAAAAAGATCAAATAATATGTTGAAAATGGAGCCAAATGAAAAGCTTCAATGAAATGTACTCAAGTTTATGTGGGAGGTCATATATGCATACTTCTATAATTGAGATGGGTCACATCATCTAGTGCTAGTTGTGTATGCCTTGATCGAATTGATCATTGAAGCTTCACATTAGACTAAGGACTGTCTCATTTTTGATATCCACACACAACACACAAGTCTATGTTCAATAAATGCTATATTCATTTGTGTGATTGTACTTGTTTAAATGTGTTTTCACAAGCTCAATCTTTGTTGATCAAACACAAAAAGATTTTTGAGTGTTTTAGCTTGTTTTTGGAAAGTATTTTGTTTTTACAGAAATATCAAAATTTTCAAAAATAGTGTTGCCCTGTTCTGGTGACTCAGTCATGGGTTGCATCAGTCGCATGTTCCAGTCGTCTCACTCCGAGATTTTTCACGGCTCACTGGCGAGTCAAGGTCTCAGTCACGAAAAATACTTAGACAATTTTTCAAAATTTGAGTTTTTATGATTTTCGCGGCTCAGTGTGGCAACTTGTTCGCGGGTGGAAGTTCCAGTCGCGAGGGGTACGCAGAGATTTTCGCGGCTCACCTGGCGACGGTATCGCAGGTAGACCTTCCAGTCGTAAAAAACACTTAGAAGATTTTTTGAAAATCTTGGTTTCACAGTGTTTCGCGGCTTACCCTAGCGACTGACTGGCAACTTAATCCAATTGCGAAAAATGCATGTTTTGCATTTTAAAGACAGTTTTTAAAATTGTTTTTCAGTTTTTCCCTCGAATTTCTGTGACTATTTACTATCTTCTTCATTTCTCTCACTCAAACACTCTGCGTCTCTCCAAAAAAAGCTTCCATTTCTGCATCATTTCTTCTCCAATCTTCAAGAAAAAGGTATGGGTTTTCTCTATCTCACTTCATACTTACTGATTTGATCTTTATTTTCTTGTTTTGTGAGATGCAAATGTGTTCTGCGAAATAATGTGTTAGAACATGGGTTTGTCTAAAATGTTGGGTATGTTTGTTTGGGGTTGATTTCTCTTGTTGCTAAGTATATTTAGTGTCATGTTTTTGCATCAGTTTGCTAGTCTTTGTTCTAAGCATTGATATTTGATTGTGTTTTTACTCCTTGGGCTTATGGCTTTGGGGTTTTCTGTGTTTCACTCTGAATGTGGTTTTGGGTTTATCAGAATATATGAGTTTTTGGAGTGTGTGGCAAGCATTGTTTTGATTTTATATCACCATATCATGTGTGTGCTGCTACCTTGGGGTTTTTCTTGCACATTTCATATTCATTATGTCATGTTTCATTGACGTATGCTCTCATCTGTCTAAATGTGATTTACACTGTCCATTTCTTGTTATTTAATGCTTGCTCCTGTCTGGATCTATATAGAATAAACTTGTTTGAATTGATGAAATTCTGATTTGATCTATCCATCTTTTGGTTATCAACTGTGCTTGGTCTGTGGGCTGACTTGACACTCTGTTACTCTCTTTGTAACTAAATTGTTACTAATATGTGTGCACTTCCACATGTTGTGTTTTGCTCTTGTTGTGGCTTCTTCTGCTTGCTTACAGATGCCTCCTACACCTTTAAAGAAGAAGACTCCTGCTAAGAAGGCTGACAAAAGATTGAAAATGGACCACAACCTATTTAGGTCTGTTTAGCACTTTGAGAGATACAAAGATTTCTTCATAAAGGGAACAATTATCCAGGAGAGGTTTGTGGATCTAAATGAATTGAAAGATAACTTCATTCCAGAATGCTTTGAAGGTAAAGGATGGGAGAAGTTGCTGGGTGACCTTCCTCTTGTATGTGAACCCTTAATACGGGAATTCTATGCAAATGCTGTTATAAAGGAGGATGAGCTGAATTGCTGGATTAGAGGACATGAGTTCACCATAGATGCTCATGATATTGATGAGGTTCTGGGGCTTGAAGGACTAGAGGATTATGAGTTCACCAACTACAAAGACAGGATGCTACCTTTGGACACTGTCCAGTCTCGGATTTGTGGTGTTAAAGAAAAGAGATGTCTTAACACTACTGACTTTTCTGCTAACTTGAGGTGTCTGACCACTATCATGATGTTTAACTTGTATCCTATAAGAAAGATGACTACTTTTACGAATGCCAGAGCTATCTTCCTCATGGTGCTCAAGGAGAAAACCTTCATTGATATAAGTTCTCACATATATGACACAATTGTGGATGAGACTAGAACCACCTCAAGGCCTAAGCTGATATTTTCTAGTCTTCTCATGAGAATTTTCAAAGCAAAAGGAGTTGCAATCCCTCAAGATATCAGTCCCATGACTCCTCTATCGGCCATAAACAAATTTACTCTCACAAGGATACAAAGTTGTCTTCCAGGTGAAAAAAAGGTGGATGTCCAAGAAGAAGGTGATCCAATGGAGACTGAAGCTGAGGCTACAGGACAGACATCCACACCTAAGAGCAGAAGCAAGAGGAGCAGAGCTTCTACTTCATCAGCTGTACCTCTTGATGCATTTTAGATCATCCTGGAGAGGCTTGATAGAATCAGAGAGGTTCAAAATCAGCATACTGAAAGGATGACAATAATGCAAGATCAGCTTAATGTACTTTTAGCTAAGTTTGACAGCATCCACACCAACCAGGAGCAGTGACCCTTTGGCCATTCTGGTCAAAAAGGGGGAGAATTTTTGGGTTACACTTGAGGGGGAGTGCTTGTTTTGAGGGGAAGCTTTCATTATCATATGCTGTTATGTTTATAGCTTTGATACTGTGTTTTGGTTAACTGCTGCTGTTATTATTGGTTTGATACACTGGTTTTGGTTATTTTTTGGCTAAAACTCATAACTCTTGGATAGTTTTGAATCTTCTTTGGTGGTAGTTATTCAGTATATCATATGATGTTATTCAACATTTTTTACTTTATGTGTTTATTGTTTGTACCTGGTACCTTTGTAGGTTTTTAAGGTTCTTATTTTTGTTTGTACTTGTTGCTACTGTAAGCTTTTAAGGTTTATAGTACTTGCTACTAAATGTTATGCATTTTCTTTAAGTACTCTCACTCTTGTGCCCTTGTAGGATTTTATTCCTAGATGCATATACTTCATGTACTGTTGGTTGAGTGTTGGTCATTCAAGTGATTTGCCTTGCGTTTGTCAGCTTGAATGTCTGGATGTTCATTCCAAGTGTGAATGAGCATTGTGATCACTTGTTTATAGTGATTCTTGTTTAGGTCTTGCCATGGTTTATTGCTATATTCCATTTTGCTTGATCGCATTGCACTTGCTCCATATGCATTACAAGTTTTCTGCATACAATGAACTTATTGTGTTGTTGTGTTTCAGGAGATTCTTGTTCTTAGGGTTCAAAAGCTTCACAAATTCTAGAGTTAGGTGTGAGTGAGTTTTCCAACTGTTCCCAACTCACGCGTTAAGTCCAGAGTTTGTTATAGGGTTTTGTCACGGAATAGCTAAAAGGGGAGATTGTAAGGTTGAATTTTATCAACCATCTTGTTGGCTTTATTCCGAGCCAATTTGCTTGTAATTTCGCACTTAGTAACCCTGTATTTAGGTGGGATTCATGTAAGGGTAGTGTGTGAAGAGAGTGTGAAGAACTGCGCAACAATGTGCAAAGAAGCAGGGACTCACGGCTAGGACTTGCGGTTGACTCACGACTTGCAAGCCACCAACTGCTTCACACGTGAGGAGCATGAGGGGAGGTGAAGGGTCACACCAGCTGTCGCACTACAGGACAAAAGTCCCAAGCTGACCAGGCCGTTAGCTCGCGACTTGAACTCGTGACTTAGACCAGTCGTGAGGCCAAGCCGCCAACCAGCCCTGTTTGGGAAAAACTGACTCTTCGTATTCCAAACACACACCACTATATATAGACCCTTATACCCACGAAATGTAGAGAGCTTCCATAGAGAATTTTGTGAGAGAAACCCTAGAGAAAAACAAGATTGCCTCATCCCCAATCTTCACTAAGAGACTATTCAAATTCCTTTACTCTCTTCCTCTCCATTGATACATCCTTGAGAGATCATTGACCAAATCCTTTTCTCATTACACCCACGTCTGTGAGAAGGTATTTTGGTGCTAAGGGAAGTAGTTTGGAAGGGATCAATGGTTATTGGTTGATGCTATGGGTTGTAGCGGAATCAGGTAAGCTAGAAAAGAAAAAGGTTCGGTGCAACCTCGTTAAAGCAAGAAGCATGGAGGGCTTAGGTACCTGGGAAGATTAGGCTTGGAGGGTCTATTGTTGTTCATGTATCCCAACTACATTTTCTAGTGGATTATTGATCGCTTGGAAGGCGGCGGAGAGGTTTTACGCCGAGGGCTTCGGTTTCCCCTTCGATAACAAAGGATACCAAAGGATAGATGTTGGACTAAAGGATTTAGGAACCAAGGTGTTACTAAGTTCCAAAATATATAAATTACTTGGAGTTGGCCAAAAGGATCGTAGCTCAATTGGGTGGAACCTCCAAGTGTTTCCAATTTAGACATCTTCGGTTTAAATGTCCCAGCCTCCATTGTAACTGTCAAAGTTATTGTGTGATTGGGTGATGATTGAATGATGAGTGGAATCAGGAAAGAGATAATGAGCACCAAAGTTTATACGGTTCAACTTCACCAATTCCCTAGAATTTTGGAAAGCATTTTCCATAAAGTAAGCAACAACAAAATCTTTTACTACTTTTGAGTTCTATTAAGTCTATCGATTATTAGATGTTTACGTGATAGCTCAATGCTAATGATATTCTTTTTGAAAGTCAACGTGCCTTTCTTTTAACTTGTGTAAAAGATTCTCATCTCAAACATTATGTGTTTGTAGTCGGTGCATTAACTGTGGATAACTTTTAGCCTTAAAATACAATATCATCTTATGAAATCCTTTGTTTCAAGAATACAATCAACAAAGGTATTTTTCCAAAGATAGCAAAAGTCAAGAAGTAACCGATTATATATTGAAGGACACCAAGAAATAGATGTTGGACTAAACGATCTAGGAATCAAGGTGTTACTAAGTTCCAAAATATATATTATTTGGAGTTGGCCAAAAGCATTGCTGCTATACTGGTTGGCACCTCCCAGTGTTTCAAATTGAGACAAGCAGGGCTTAAATCTCCTACCCACCGTTGTAACTGTTAAAGTTAATGTGTGATTGGGTGAAGATTGAATGATGAGTGGAAGCCCGAAAGGGAGTGTGAACACGAAGTTTATACGGTCCAACTTCACCAATTTCAAAGAATTTTCAAAATCATTTTCCATAAAATAAGCAAGATCAAAATCTTTTCCTACTTTAGACTTCTATTAAGTCTATCGATTATTAGGTGTTTACATGATAGCTCAACACTAATGATATTCTTTTTGAAAGTTAACATGCCTTTCTTTTAGCTTGTGCAAAAGATTCTCATCTCAAACTTTATGTGTTTGTAGTCGGTGCATTAACTATGGATAACTTTTAGCCTTCAAATACTACACCATCTTTCGAAATCCTTTGTTTCAAGAATACAATCAACAAAGGTATTTTTCCAAAGATAGCAAAAGTCAAGAAGTAACCGATTATATATTGAAGGACACCAAGAAATAGATGTTTGACTAAACGATCTAGGAATCAAGGTGTTACTAAGTTCCAAAATATATATTATTTGGAGTTGGCCAAAAGCCTTACTGCTATATTGGTTGGCACCTCCCAGTGTTTCAAATTGAGACAAGTAGGGCTTAAATCTCCTACCCACCGTTGTAACTGTTAAAGTTAATGTGTGATTGGGTGATGATTGAATGATGAGTGGAAGCCCGAAAGGGAGTGTGAACACGAAGTTTATGCGGTCCAACTTCACCAATTTCAAAGAATTTTCAAAATCATTTTCCATAAAATAAGAAAGATCAAAATCTTTTCCTACTTTAGACTTCTATTAAGTCTATTGATTATTAGGTGTTTACATGATAGCTCAACGCTAATGATATTCTTTTTGAAAGTTAACGTGCCTTTCTTTTAACTTGTGTAAAAGATTCTCATCTCAAACTTTATGTGTTTGTAGTCGGTGCATTAACTATGGATAACTTTTAGCCTTAAAATACTACACCATTTTACGAAATCCTTTGTTTCAAGAATACAATCAACCAAAGCATTTTTCAAAAGAAAGCAAAAGTCAAAAAGTATCCGATTATATGCTGAAGGATACAAAAAAATAGATGTTGGACTAAATGAGTCAGGAACCAAGGTGTTACTAAGTTTCAAATTATATATTATTTGGAGTTGGCCAAAAGCCTTGTAGCTCAATTGTTTGGCACCTCCTAGTATTTCCAATTGAGATATCAAGGGTTTAAATCTCCCAGCCTCCATTGTAACTATTAAAGTTATTGTGTGATTGGGTGATGATTGAATGATGAGTGGAATCAGGAAAGTGATAATGAAGACCAAAGTTTATGCGGTTCAACTTCACCAATTCCCAAGAATTTTGAAAATCATTTTCCACAAAATATGGAACATCAGAATCTTTTTCCACTTTCTACTTCCACCAAGTTTATCGATTTTTAGGGGCTTACAAGATAGCTCAATGCTAATGATATTTTTTTTCAAAAGTTAACACGCCTTTCTTTTAGCATGTGTAAAAGATTCCCATCCCAAACAATATGTGTTTGTAGTCGATGCATAAACTATGGATAACTTTTAGCCTTAAAATGCAAGATCATCTAAATAAATCCTTTGTTTCAAGAATACAGTCAAACAAAGCATTTTTCCAAACAAAGCAAAAGTCAAGCAGTGTCTGATTATATGCTGATTAATACCAAAAAATAGATGTTGGACTAAATGATATTGGAACCGAGGTGTTACTAAGTTTCAAAACATATATTATTTGGAGTTGGCCAAAAGCCTTGTAGCTCAATTGATTGGCATCTGCTAGTGATTCTATTTGAGACATCTTGGCTTTAAATCTCTCAGCCTCCATTGCAACTATCAAAGTTATTGTGTGATTGGGTGATGATTGAATGATGAGTGGAATCAGGAAAGAGAGAGTGAACATGAAAGTTTATGCGGTTCAACTTCACCAATTCCAAAGAAATTTGAAAATCATTTTCTATAAAGTAAGCAAAATCAAAATATTTTTCTACTTTTGACTTCTATTAAATCTATCGATTATTAGGTGTTTACGTGATAGCTCAATGCTAATGATATTCTTTTTGAAAGTTAACGTGCCTTTCTTTTAACCTATGTAAAAGATTCTCATCTCAAACATTATGTGTTTGTAGTTGGTGCATTAACTATGGATAACTTTTAGCCTTAAAATACTACACCCTCTTACGAAATCCTTTGTTTCAAGAATACAATCAACCAAAGCATTTTTCAAAAGAAAGCAAAAGTCAAAAAGTATCTGATTATTTGCTGAAGGATACAAAAAAATAGATGTTGGACTAAATGATTTTGGAACCGAGTTGTTACTAAGTTTCAAAACATATATAATTTGGAGTTGGCCAAAAGCCTTATAGCTCAATTGATTGGCACCTGCTAGTGATTCTATTTGAGACATCTTGGCTTTAAATCTCTTAGCCTCCATTGTAACTATCAAAGTTATTGTGTGATTGGGCGATGATTGAATGATGAGTGGAATCATGAAAGAGAGAGTGAACACGAAAGTTTATGCGGTTCAACTTCACCAATTCCAAAGAAATTTGAAAATCATTTTCTTTAAAGTAAGCAAAATTAAAATCTTTTTATACTTTTGACTTCTATTAAATCTATCGATTATTAGGTGTTTACATGATAGCTCAACGCTAATGATATTCTTTTTGAAAGTTAATGTGCCTTTCTTTTAACTAATGTAAAAGATTCTCATCTCGAACATTATGTGTTTGTAGTCGGTGCATTAACTATGTATAACTTTTAGCCTTAAAATACTACACCATCTTACGAAATCCTTTGTTTCAAGAATACAATCAACCAAAGCATTTTTCAAAAGAAAGCAAAAGTCAAAAAGTATTTGATTATATGCCGAAGGATACAAAAAAATAGATGTTGGACTAAATGAGTTAGGAACCAAGGTGTTACTAAGTTTCAAAACATATATTATTTGGAGTTGGCCAATAGCATTGTAGCTCAATTGATTGGCACCTCCAAGTGATTCTATTTGAGACATCGTGGGTATAAATCTCTCTACCACCACTGTAACTGTTAAAGTTATTTTGTGATTGGGTGATGATTGAATGAAAAGTGGAATCATGAAAGATAGAGTGAACACGAAAGTTTATGTGGTTCAACTTCACCAATTCCGAAGAAATTTGAAAATCATTTTCCATAAAATAAGCAGCATCCAAATCTTTTTCTACTTTTGACTTCAATTAAATCTATCGATTTTTAGGTGTTTAAGTGATAGCTCAGCACTAATGATATTCTTTTTGAAAGTTAACATTAATTTCTTTTAACTTGTGTAAAAGGTTCTCATCTCAAACATTATGTGTTTGTAGTTGGTGCATTAACTACGGATAACTTTAGCCATAAAATACAATATCATCTTACGAAATCCTTTGTTTCAAGAATACAATGAACAAAGGTATTTTTCCAAAGATAGCAAAAGTCAAGAAGTAACCGATTATATATTGAAGGATACCAAGAAATAGATGTTGGACTAAACGTTCTAGGAATGAAGGTGTTACTAAGTTCCAAAATATATATTATTTGGAGTAGGCCAAAAGTCTGGCTGCTATATTGGTTGGCACCTCCCAGTGTTTCCAATTGAGACAAGTAGGGTTTAAATCTCCTACCCACCGTTGTAACTGTTAAAGTTAATGTGTGACTGGGTCATGATTGAATGATGAGTGGAAGCACGAAAGGGAGTGTGAACACGAAGTTTATGCGGTTCAACAACACCAATTTCAAAGAATTTTCAAAATCATTTTCCATAAAATAAGCAAGATCAAAATCTTTTCCTACTTTAGACTTCTATTAAGTCTATCGATTATTAGGTGTTTACATGATAGCTCAACGCTAATGATATTCTTTTTGAAAGTTAACGTGCCTTTCTTTTAACTTGTGTAAAAGATTCTCATCTCAAACATTATGTGTTTGTAGTTTGAGCATTAACTATGGATAACTTTTTGCCTTAAAATACTACACGATCTTACGAAATCCTTTGTTTCAAGAATACAATCAACCAAAGCATTTTTCAAAAGAAAGCAAAAGTCAAAATGTATCCGATTATATGCTGAAGGATACAAAAAAATAGATGTTGGACTAAATGAGTTAGGAACCAAGGTGTTACTAAGTTTCAAAACATATATTATTTGGAGTTGGCCAATAGCATTGTAGCTCAATTGATTGACACCTCCAAGTGATTCTATTTGAGACATCTTGGGTATAAATCTCTCAACCACCACTGTAACTGTTAAAGTTATTTTGTGATTGGGTGATGATTCAATGAAAAGTGGAATCATGAAAGAAAGAGTGAACACGAAAGTTTATGTGGTTCAACTTCACCAATTCCGAAGAAATTTGAAAATCATTTTCCATAAAATAAGCAACATCCAAATCTTTTTCTACTTTTGACTTTAATTAAATCTATCAATTTTTAGGTGTTTAAGTGATAGCTCAGCACTAATGATATTCTTTTTGAAAGTTAACATTAATTTCTTTTAACTTGTGTAAAAGATTCTCATCTCAAACATTATGTGTTTGTAGTTGGTGCATTAACTATGGATAACTTTAGCCAAAAAATACAATATCATCTTACGAAATCCTTTGTTTCAAGAATACAATCAACAAAGGTATTTTTCCAAACATAGCAAAAGTCAAGAAGTAACTGATTATATATTGAAGGATACCAAGAAATAGATGTTGGACTAAACGTTCTAGGAATGAAGGTGTTACTAAGTTCCAAAATATATATTATTTGGAGTTGGCCAAAAGTCTGGCTGCTATATTGGTTGGCACCTCCCAGTGTTTCCAATTGAGACAAGTAGGGTTTAAATCTCCTACCACCGTTGTAACTGTTGAAGTTAATGTGTGATTGGGTCATGATTGAATGATGAGTGGAAGCACGAAAGGGAGTGTGAACACGAAGTTTATGCGGTTCAACTTCACCAATTTCAAAGAATTTTCAAAATCATTTTCCATAAAATAAGCAAGATCAAAATCTTTTCCTACTTTAGACTTCTATTAAGTCTATCGATTATTAGGTGTTTACATGTTAGCTCAACGCTAATGATATTCTTTTTGAAAGTTAACGTGCCTTTCTTTTAACTTGTGTAAAAGATTCTCATCTCAAACATTATGTGTTTGTAGTCGGTGCATTAACTATGGATAACTTTTAGCCTTAAAATACTACACCATCTTACGAAATCCTTTGTTTCAAGAATACAATCAACCAAAGCATTTTTCAAAAGAAAGCAAAAGTCAAAAAGCATCCGATTATATGCTGAAGGATACAAAAAAATAGATGTTGGACTAAATGAGTTAGGAACCAAGGTGTTACTAAGTTTCAAAATTTATATTATTTGGAGTTGGCCAAAAGCCTTGTAGCTCAATTGTTTGGCACCTCCTAGTATTTCCAATTGAGATATCAAGGGTTTAAATCTCCCAGCCTCCATTGTAACTGTTAAAGTTATTGTGTGATTGGGTGATGATTGAATGATGATTGGAATTAGCAAAGAGATAATGAACACCAAAGTTTATGCGGTTCAACTTCACCAATTCCCAAGAATTTTGAAAATCGTTTTCCACAAAATATGCAACATTAGAATCTTTTTCTACTTTCTACTTCCACTATGTTTATCGATTTTTAGGTGTTTACAAGATAGCTCAATGCTAATTATATTCTTTTCGAAAGTTAACACGCCTTTCTTTTAGCTTGTGTAAGAGATTCTCATCTCAAACAATGTGTTTGTAGTTGATGCATAAACTATGGAAAACTTTTAGCCTTAAAATACAAGATCATCTTACTAAATCCTTTGTTTCAAGAATACACTCAAACAAAGCATTTTTCCAAAGAAAGCAAAAGTCAAGAAGTGTCTGATTATATGCTGATTAATACCAAAAAATAGATGTTGGACTAAATGATTTTGGAACCGAGGTGTTACTAAGTTTCAAAACATATATTATTTGGAGTTGGCCAAAAGCCTTGTAGCTCAATTGATTGGCACCTGCAAGTGATTCTATTTGAGACATCTTGGCTTTAAATCTCTCAGCCTCCATTGTAACTATCACCGTTATTGTGGGATTGGGTGATGATTGAATGATGAGTGGAATCATGAAAGAGAGAGTGAACACGAAAGTTTATGCGGTTCGACTTCACCAATTCCAAAGAAATTTGAAAATAATTTTCTATAAAGTAAGCAAAATCAGAATCTTTTTCTACTTTTGACTTCTATTAAATCTATCGATTATTAGGTGTTTACATGATAGCTCAATGCTGATGATATTCTTTTTGAAAGTTAACGTGCCTTTCTTTTAACTTATGTAAAAGATTCTCATCTCAAACATTATGTGTTTGTAGTCGGTGCATTAACTATCGATAACTTTTAGCCTTAAAAGACTACACCCTCTTACGAAATCCTTTGTTTCAAGAATACAATCAACCAAAGCATTTTTCACAAGAAAGCAAAGGTCAAAAAGTATCTGATTAAATGCTGAAGGATACAAAAAAATAGATGTTGGACTAAATGAGTTAGGAACCAAGGTGTTACTAAGTTTCAAAACATATATTATTTGGAGTTGGCCAAAAGCCTTGTAGCTCAATTGATTGGCACCTCAAAGTGATTCTATTTGAGACATCTTGGGTTTAAATTTCTCAGCCTCCACTGTAACTGTTAAAGTTATTGTGTGATTGGTTGATGATTGAATGAAAAATGGAATCATGAAAGAAAGAGTGAACACGAAAATTTGTGTGGTTCAACTTCACCAATTCCGAAGAAATTTGAAAATCATTTTCCATAAAATAGGCAACATCCAAATCTTTTTCTACTCTTGACTTCAATTAAATCTACCAATTTTTAGGTGTTTAAGTGATAGCTCAGCGCTAATGATATTCTTTTTGAATGTTAACGTGCCTTTCTTTTAACTTGTGGAAAAGATTCTCATCTCTAACAATATGTTTTTGTAGTCGATGCATAAACTATGGATACCTTTTTGCCTTAAAATACAATATCATCTTACGAAATCCTTTATTTCAAGAATATAATCAACAAAAGTATTTTTCCAAAGATAGAAAAAGTCAACGAATAACCGATTATATATTGAAGGATACCAAGAAATAGATGTTCGTCTAACGGATTTAGGAACCAAGGTGTAACTATGTTCCAAAATATATATTATTTGGAGTTCGCCAAAAGCCTTGTACCTCAATTGGTTGGCACCTCCTAGTGTTTCCAATTGAGACGTTTGGGATTTAAATCTCCAAGCCTCCGTTGTAACTGTTAAAGTTATTGTGTGATTGGGTGATGATTGAATGATGAGTGGAATCAAGAAAGAGATAATGAACACCAAAGTTTATGTGGTTCAACTTCACCATTTCCCAAGAATTTTGAAAATCATTTTCCGCAAAATAAGCAACATTAGAATCTTTTTCTACTTTCTACTTCTACTAAGTTTATCGATTTTTAGCTGTTTACAAGATAGGCCAATGCTAATGATATTCTTTTCGAAAGTTAACGTGCCTTACTTTTAACTTGTGTAAAAGGTTCTATTCTCAAACAATATGTGTTTGTAGTCGATGCATAAACTATGGATAACTTTTAGCCTTAAAATGCAAGATCATCTTACGAAATCCTTTGTTTCAAAAAATAGATGTTGAACTAAATGATTTAGGAACTAAGGTGTTACCAATTTCCAAAATATATATTATTTGGAATTGACCAAAAGCGTTGTAGCTCAATGGGTTGGCACCTGCTAGTGATTCTATTTGAGACATCTTGGGTTTAAATCTCTTGGCCTCCATTGTGACTGTCAAAGTTATTGTGTGATTGGGTGATGATTGAATGATGAGTGGAATCATGAGAGAGAGAGTGAACACGAAAGTTTATGTGGTTCAACTTCACCAATTCCAAAGAAATTTGAAAATCATTTTCCATAACGTAAGCAACATCAAAATCTTTTTCTACTTTTGACTTCTGTTAAATCTATCAACTTTTAGGTGTTTACATTATAGCTCAGTGCTAATGATATTCTTTTTGAAAGTTAACATGCCTTTCTTTTAATTTGTTTTACAGCCACACATGATGATGTTGATGGCTAACACCAAGAGCCGGGAGTTAATGCGACACACAGAAGCATCACTGCTAAAAACATTCATGACATGTAGCTTCATGTGGTTGGCACTTGGCAAGTGTTAGGACATATGTGATTCATTGTTAGAAACATGTGTCACTATTTTATGTAATTGGCTAATCCTTTGACAAAACACACTTTACTTGTTATTGGGTAGATCTTAGATGTGTTTAATGCTTCAGGAAACCTTGTTTCAAGTTCAAGTGTTAAAGCATGCAAGTTTGTCCAAGAATTAAGGAATGAAGTGCAGGATTTTAAAGCTTGATAGCTAGCTCGACAACTAGCATCTATCGAGGTTTAAAAGTTGTTGAAGTCCATGGCTCGACAACTAGCTCGATAGATAGTGTATCTGTCGAGGTTTATGAAGTTTAGTTTTTCATCCAATCCGTGAATATATGTTTGGGTTTTCTTTTCTCACAAGCCTAAACATATATAAGGATTATTTTAAGGGCCGTCAAATGTTACACAGAGTTGCACAAGTGTGAAGCAAAGTTGTGTTCATGCAAATTGTGACCAAATACAAAATTTGCCCTCGTTCATCTTTCTCTTGAAGAAGCTACTGTGTTTTGTACACCTTAGGGTTTTGTGACCAAGCAACTTCATGATCTTCATCGTCTGGATCAATTGAAGAACTTTGCAACCAACATATCCTTCTCAAGTTGGTGATCAAGTCACGTACTGGGATCCGCGCAATTGGTTAGTCACATATTAGGAGCCGTGCATTGAAAGGAGAAATTGTCACTACAGAACCAGTCCAATTGGATATTAGGGTAAGGGTTCAACTGTAGGTTGGTATAAGATGCTGAGATTCCTTTACTTGTGACCGCTTGTTTTGATAATAGTGGATTCTCGGGAGTAGTGACCTTAAAATCACCCGGTGGGGTTTTTGTTATGTAGGTTTTCCTCATTCGTAAGCAAATCACCATGTCAATTGAATTTCCACTGCATACTTAGTTTAATTGGTGATTTGTTTGTGCTACCACGCGTTTTGCATGTTAATTTGATTAATTAATAAACTTGGCTAATTAATCAATTCATTCATCACAATGGGTCAATACGTTTTTGGCCTATCAACAAGGCTTCTGATTTGGCACCTATGCTAACTTATTGACGTTGCAAGATCTTGTGTTATTGGCATGACACTAATTGACGAGGGTGATGTCTAGCTGGCATGATAGAGCTGCTAAGGTAAGATTTTCTGCGTTTGGGTGATATTTGGGTATTGATTGACAATGAAAAGAGGAAAATAATTAACAAAACGTTTTATCTGTGTCTTCATTCTCTATGCCCCATAAGTCAGAGATTTAGTTGAGAAATCTCTAAATAAGAAAACGGTCACTGTCATTTGATTTGTCAAAGAAAGATTGCAATCATGTGTAATACTATCCAAGGACCTTTTTTCATCAGCACCTGTATTAGTAAAATTTTCGACTTTTTTTAACGTTTTTGGTCCAAGGACTGAAGAAAAAAAGTTAATGTTTTATCTTTGATTGAATCTCAGTCCTTGAAAAAATTAACTGGTTATTGCATCGAATCTCACTCCGTTAATGAATGATGTAGAGTATGTATTGCATATGTCGGATAATTATTGCATCAAATCTCAATCCGTTAATGAATGATGTCGAGTCTGTATTACATATGCCGGATAGTGATTAGGTTTGGTCCCATCTTACAAAATTTACCAGATAGATGCCTTCATACCTTTCCTAAAATAAACAAATAAATAAATAATAAGTCATAGAAAAATCAGCTAATTGCATGATATACTCAACTCAAACAAGATTTTTTTTTTTTTTTTTTTTTTGGATCAAAAGGAACTCAAACAAGAATTTTAATCTAAAGAATTTTTGTAAATGCAACTTGCAAATTATACTAATATGCAATACTGTATTATTCTTTAGATTAAAACGTGGGTGGAGTCACGGTTGCTTGTTAGCTAGTCGCTAAATTGGGTAAATTGCACAAAATTTATGCATCACGGGCAAAATGTCTACCTATATTGAATGCATCATAGAAATTTGCCTTTTCGAAACGACTCAATATAGATCACTCCAAAAGAAAATATATACATTAACAAAATGAAAATCAACTATTTCATTCATGATATAGACCTTATTTTTCCACAAAGATTGTTGTCAATCATCCAAGTAAATTTTCAATTTAAATGGGACCGTTGCCAGAATAATTAATAGCTATGTTACCGACTATCCATGACACAGTATGAAGTTGTTATTATTCAATTTAATGAGTACAAACTTGAGTTCATTATATATATAAGAAAGTGGTGTTATAGTCTTTAGTTAGATTATTTCACTCCCTGCTCTTGAGATATCTCAAAAACCCCATGAGCCAATTTGAAGGAATATGAATATCATTTTTTCTTCCACCTAAATTTGAAGACTTTCGTTTTATATATAAATATTATTCCCATCTAAAGTGCATATAATATACATTAGCTACTTTACCCTTGGTACTACGTTGACATGTTCACAAGCTTTGGTATGAAGATTTTGATTCCTTAACATTTACTTGGCATTTAACCCCACAAACAAGTAACTTCTTGTGGTGCTTCTTAAAGAAGTACATATCTAAAGTGAGATTTTTTTTTTTTTTTTTTTGAATAATCTAAAGTGAGATCTTACCTTGTTATGTATATATTATCCACAATTTTAAAATGAAACCAACAAGTCAACAACTATGACAAGGGTGTCTTCCATCAATCTAGGTTTATTTCTGTTTATTATTGCTTGCACGAATCGGCAATGAATTGTGAAATGCACGGATCTAACAAGTTTAAAAAATTATGTTGAAAATTCAAGAACAAAAATTATTTGTAGTTTATAGTGCATATTAGAAATGCTTTCATAATTTAAATTAGATAACTAGAATTAACTTTAAAACAAATTAGTTTAATTACTTTATTTTTTTTGGAGGAAGAAACTTGAAAACTTATATTAAGAAAAATTTGCAAAATCAGCCTGAAGAATAGAAATAAATTGTGGTTGAACATCCTCTATCTACACAGCAAAATCTAAGATATGATTTGTATACTTACTTAGACTATGAGCAACCTTATTGCATTCTAGTAAGACTATGAGCAACCTTATACATTGTCTCCTCGTACAAGAGTAATGTAATTGAAAAAACAACCTATAGAGTAGTTAACCTTCACATCTTCAATCATAAAGAGTAGTTAACCTTCACATCTTCAATCAAAGAGCAACCTATAGAGTAGTTAACCTTCACATCTTCAATCAAAGAGCCATTCGGAGCCAGAGTGACTTCATCACTTTGAAAAGCCTTCATTATCACTGCCGAGTCCCCTTCTCGGATTACATTCGAGACACATACCTCATGACAAGTCGTGATCATATAAATATTAAATAGACCTTCCCCTGTTTTTTACATCACTTCTTCATCTCGCAAAGTCAACAAAAGCAGTTAGCTGGAGCTTTGAAGTTTTAATTAATTTGAGAATTATATTATTTGTTTAGCCAGTTAAGAAGAATGCAATGCAGAAAATTAACTGCATGCTTTCAAGTTTCAGCATGTCTTTATTATGAATAAGTTGGTAAGCCAAAGTTTTCAGAGAAGATGTAAATAAATGAAAATGACTTTTTTTCTTTTTTGGACAAATTTTTTATAGATATTATCTTTGCAATATATCTTTAAAACATAGAGCTCCTTTATGCTTTATTTTGTGACACTTACTCAATTCTAATTTACTTGGTTATAGACATTTCTATTTTGTTTAACCAAATTGATAATGCGACAGTTTCTAACATCGCCTACTAGAAAATAATTAAAAAAATATTAAAAGATCATTCTTCCTTAAGTTACATTGTGGTGAGATGGGATCCCAACAGATCTAGATCTTGGGTATGAGCTTCGGAGTTTACCATGGAAACAACAACCAACTTTGATGGGAAATTAATGAAGATTGTGACTCTGATATTATGTTTAAATATAAAAGGAAAAAAATGATGTAGAAAGAGAAAGTTAGAGAGAGTGTGAATGTTCAATATGTGTGTAAAACACCCTCGAACGTTTAGACCCCAAATTGCAAATTATCAATTCAAGCTTATAATCAAACAATTAATGTGCAGAACATGAACATAAGCCAAACACAGAATTGATAAACAATCTAAGCAAATTATAATCACATCCACAGCAGAAAATAAAAGGCAAAGATAGAGTAAAAGAGATGCAAACACAAGGACAACACACGATGTGTTATCGAAGAGAAAACCGAAGATCTCAGCGTAAAACCTCTCCGCCGCCCTTCAAGCGGTCAATAATCCACTAGAAAATTTAGTTGTGATACATGAACAACAATAGACCCTCCAAGCTTAATCTACCCAGGTACCTAAGCCCTCCAAGCTTCCTGCTCCAACGAGGTTGCGCCGAACCTTTTTCTTTTCTAGCTTACCGGATTCCGCTATAACCCATAGTATCAACCAGTAACCATTGGTCCCTTCCAAACTGCTTCCCTTAGCACCAAAATACCTTCTCACAGACATGGGTGTGATGAGAAAAGGATTTGGTCAAGAACCTCTGAAGGATGTATCAATGGAGAGAAAGAGAGTAGAGGAATTTAAAGAGTCTCTTAGATGAAGATTGGGGATGAGGCAATCTTGTTTTTCTCTTGGGTTTCTCTCTCAAAATTCTCTCTGGAAGCTCTCTACATTTCGTGGGTATAAGGGTCTATATATAGTGGTGTGTGTTTAGAATACGAAGAGTCAGTTTTTCCCAAACAGGGCTAGTTGGTGGCTTAGCCTCGCAATTGGTCTAAGTCGCGAGTTCAAGTAGCGAGATAACGGCCTGGCCAGTCTGGGAATTTTGGCCTGTAGTGCGATAGCTGGCATGACCCTTCACCTCCCCGCATGCTTCTCACGTGTGCAGCAGTTGGCGGCTTGCAAGCCGCGAGTCAGTCGCGAGTCTTAGACGCGAGTCCCTGCTTCTTTGCACAAAGTTGAGCAATTCTTCACACTCCTTCACACACTGCCTTTACATGAATCCCACCTAAATACGGGGTTACTAAGTGCTAAATTACAAGCGAATTGACACGGAATAAAGCCAACAAGATGGTTGATAAATTTCAACCTTACAGAGTGGAACTAAGAGAATTGATGTAGTTATGGATGGCCTACATCCGTAATGAAAAGCCTAGCCTTATATCTTTACTATCTTATGTCCACAACGGAAAGCCTAGCCTTATATCTTTATTATTCTGAATTATATCGTACAACAAATTGAATATATAGTTTATATACAAAATATTAGGTTTAGTATGATAACCTTAACTAAAACCAAGGTAGCCCATAATATTCTAAAAAATCATAATTTGTTATTATTAATTTATGGAAATATCCTCATATATAATATTTTAATATAGTTTAAAACCCTTGTATAGGTGATTCTCATAGAGTAATGTTACATTTACAACAAATTTTATAATTGTTGAGTTGACAATATCTTATAGATTTATCATTAACACCATTTTATTGTTTAATATTAATAAGTTTTCATATTGATAGTTGTGAGATTTTATGTGAAATATATTGTAACTCTAGAGTCTAGACTTACCGTTTTTGTAAGTGACAGCCAACAAGCAACTCAGGCCAAAGAAAATTCCATTGTTTTGCATCTCATGTTTTTGTTTTAGGCTTTTATTCTCTCACATCCATTTTTTTACAACCACTTTTGAATTTTAAATGTGGATTTTTTTTTCTTTTTTAAATGTAGGCATTTTCACATCAATTATGGATATATGTGCCAAATAATGAATGTAAATGAGTGTGAAAGAATATTTAACATTTGTTTTTATTAAAGATTCTATAGTTATGCATGAAAACTTGAATTTGTGTAAAAACACAAGAGCTTTTTAGACCCCCCAAAATAAAATTACGGCTCGGTTGATTTTACTCTAACTTAAACTAAGTGCGGAATAGAGTAAATGTGAGCGGATAAACAATATAACTACTCTAAGCCATATTCATCAAATCACAGAAGTAAAATGAAAGCTAAAAGAGTAGAGAAGTAGAATGCAAACATAAGATAACACGTCAATGTGTTATCGAAGAAGAAACTGAATAACTCGGCAAAAAACCTCTTCGCCGCCCTCTAAGCAGTAAATCGATCCACTAGAGAATAAGTTGGAGTACTCGAATAACAAAAGACCCTCTAAGCCTAGTCTACTCCATGTACTCGAGCCCTCCAAGCTCCTGCTACCAACTGACTTAATGAAGCCTTGTCTTCTCTAGCTCTCTGGATCATGCAATTCAGCACGATTGTGTCCACCAAACAAATGGCTTCTTCCAATGCTTCCTAGTAGAGAATAAGTTGGAGTACTCGAATAACAAAAGACCCTCTAAGCCTAGTTGACTCCATGTACTCGAGCCCTCCAAGCTCCTGCTACCAACTGACTTAATGAAGCCTTGTCTTCTCTAGCTCTCCTGATCATGCAATTCAGCCCGATTGTGTCCACCAAACAAATGGCTTCTTCCAATGCTTCCCAATAGCACCAAAACCTCACTTTACACTCAGGATGAGTGTGGTAAGTGTTTGGGCTATCAACCTCTCAAGGATTTGGAAATAGAGAGGTAAGAGTTGAGGAAAACCATAATGGATTGTGTAGAAGATTGTGGGTATGACAATCTCTCACTCTCAAAGATAATGGCTAGAGTTTTCTCTCTGAAAAGCACTCCTCTCAATATGTGGGTAATATGGGTATATATAGTGTGGGTAGAGACTTGGTGTATTAGATATGACAAATTGGCAAAATAGAATGTTTCGCGGTTATCTCGCAGGAAGGCCTTACCCATGAGACACTTGCAAAACCAGTTGTCACAATCTGTCATGACTCTTCACATTCCAGTCATGTGCTGAGCACATGCTTCACTTTGCGGGAAGGCTTCTTGCGAGCTACCTACAAAAACTTCTTTGATCTTCAACTTGTCTTGAGTCTTCACACTCTCTTTCACACCCAACCCTTACAATGAAATCCCGCATAAAATACAGGGTACAAAAGATTGAACACAATTACAATCAAATTTGGCACGGAATTAAAGCCAACATAAATTAGTTGTAAATCACAACTTTACAATCTCCCCCTTTGGCTATTCCATGACAAAACCCCTAAAACAGACTCTAGACTTAAACGTGAGTTTGGGAATAGTGGTAAAACTCACTCACACCTAATCTAGAAACTGTGAAGCACTTGCATGTATATACCTATAACCTAAAACACTCGCACACAAACAAAACTTTCATTAAGCTTATGACAAGTTGAATACACGGTATGTATATGAGCAAGTAAAATGCGATCAAGGTAATAAACACTACATAAATAGTTAAGCATATCTTGATCAAACAAGAATAGTCGTTAAAGAATGATTACAATAAACATTTAGTTAGTAAATGATCATCCGGACACGCAATGCAATTAAGAGCAATGCAAAAATCAATTGCATTTCTAACACACAACTAATGTAAATACACGAAGTATTTGCATCAAGGATACAAGATCCAACAAGGGCATAAGTGTGTAGTACTCAAGATAATGCAAAAAAAATCTAAAAGAACTAAAAAAAACACTTCCCTTCTTGTAATGCTCTCGCCTTTACTAAATGCTATCGTCCAATCTATATAGTGAGTTGTTCTCCCCCTTTTTGGCATGAATAGCTAAAGGCTCTCCTCTAGTTTGCATTTGAAAGTTCAAATAGTGTGTAAAACACCTATGAACATTTAGACCCCCAAATCAAAATTACCAATGCAAGATTATAATCAAACAATATATGTGCGAAAAATGAAATATAAGCTATAACCAAATTGGTAACAAACTCTAAACCATAATTAACAACCAACACAGTAGTAATTAAAAGGTAAAAAGAAAGGGAAGAAGGATGCGAACACAAAGATAATAAGACAATGTGTTATCGAAGAGGAAATCGAAGTACTCAGTGAAAAACCTCTCCGCTGCCCTCCAAACAGTCATTAATCTACTAGAGAATAAAGTTGGGATACATGAATAGCAGAAGACCCTCCAAGCCTAATCTACCCAGTGCACCTAAGCCCTCCAAGCTTCTTACTCCAACAGGGTTACGCCGAACCTTGTCTTTTCTTGCTTACCAAATCCCGCAATCGTCCATTGCATCAACCAAAATGAATTGGTTCCTTTTGAACTTCTTCCCAAGCACCAAAAAGCCTTCTCATAGATATAGGTATGGTGAGATAAGGATTTGGCTAATGTACCTCTCAAGGATATATCAATGGAGAGGGTGAGAGTAGAGGAATTTAGAGAATCAAAGGATGAAGATTGTGGATGAGTCAATCTTATTTTTCTCTAGGGTTTCTCTCTCAAAATTCTCTTTGGAAGCTCTCAACAATACGTGGGTATAAGGGTATTTATAGTTGGGTATGTATGGAATGTGAAGAGTCAATTTTGTAACAAACAGTGTGTTCTAGCGACTCAAGCTCATGACTGGAACAAGTCGCGAGTTTGTGTTGCGAGCTAACAACTTGGCCAGGCTGGAAGTTTTGTCTTGTAGTGCAACAGCTAGTGTGACTCTTCAGCTCCTCTGCATACTTCACACGTGTGCCACCTTTGGCAACTTGCCAGTCGCGAGATCCAGTCGCGAAGCCTTTCTTGAGTGCACACATTTAAGTTTTCTTCACACTCTCTCACACACTACCCTTACATAATTCCCACCTAAATACATGGTATCTAATTGCTAAATTACAAGCAAATTTGGCATGGAATAAAGCCAACACATGATTGAATAAATTCAACCTTACAGCGTTGAATCGCTTCTAACTGTGTCTCAATGGTTGTGAGACGCATTTGAACTTGGTTGTCGATGGAGTAAATGACATTAGCAAGTCCTGAAATATGCTCATGCAAACCCTCAACCTAAATAGTCAACCTGTCCGCATGAGAGCTAGATTGTCCAAGTTGAGTGCTAGTAGTCTGCGGCTCAAGAATGTGAGGAGATGCAGTCTCGGTATGCCCAGGGGTAGTGTGAGTAGCTAAGCCATGACCGAAAGGAGTGACATGTGGGACAGATTCACTCTTTGGTGTTTTAGATGGATTTTGCTTTTCTTGTTCAGTAGAAGAGTGACTTTTGCTCATTTGAAGAGACACCATGGATATTGGGTGTTGACAAACTAGGATCGTTCCATCTCTTGGCGGATGAACGCCTTTAATTACCATGATTTTCATGATAAGACTATAGAAAGGAAGACACATCTGTGCTACTGTTTTCCCCATAGTCTAGAAAATGTGAGCGCAAATATCAATCGAAGCTCCTGTGATGAGATCACACAAGAACTGTGCTCTTCCAAGATTGATGAATCCCATGTTGAATAGTGGATAGAGATTGGAGAACATGATCAATGTGAGAGTCTTTAGTTCAAGTTCAAACTTCAAAGAATATCTATTACTGGAGGAAGTCTGTCATCATATGGAGAGATGTCCACATTTGCTGGTCGAGTGATGCGAAGGATCTTTAGAAGGTAGTCTGGAATGATGATATACTCTTTTCCTCAAACCCAACACTTCAGTTCAACTCCGATGAATCTAGCATTCGAGTAGAACTCCTTAACTAATTCATCAATTGGATCCTCGAAGTTTCCGAATAGATTTGCCCAATCTTTATCCGCATAAATCCTAGGGATAAAAGTGGATCCCAGGGTGTCAAACCGGACAATACGTTCCACCATAGTGGAGGTATCCTTAAAAATACTAGAGAAAGTCTGAGAATCCAGGGGAGTCTTGAATCTCTCGTTGTTGGAGACTTTGAAAGAATGTCGGGTCCTCTTTGATACAGGAGATGACGTAAGGTCAATCACGGGTTCTTTACTACGAGAGGAGTGGTGATACATCTACACAAATAGACACAAAGCAAAGAAACAAGTGCAAAAACACAAAACATGAACACAAACTTGATTAGTACTAAGTTAGTCCATAAAATAAGAACAAAGTCCTAAAAAGGAACAAACACAATGTCACACAATCATGTTACAAGTGTTGAAACCTGTAATATCAATGAAATGCAAAACAATTGACAATTGTGCACGTGTGTGCATCAAGTGTGCATGTGGTTTGCATATGTGATGCATGTGCAAGGCATGACTAAGCACATTTGGGAAAAGTGTGTAAAATACACACTTGATGATCAAAACATGATAAACAAGTCCAATCATGGCAATCCCCAAAGTTTGGAACTCATTGGAGTCCAAAACAACACCGAAATGCCATTTGGGCATTTTATCAAACACTTGGTATGCGCCTATAAAACTAACATGTGGGAAATGCATGAACATGAGTGAAACATGCCTAAATACATGCTAAAATTGCCACAATTAGCCAACACAAACACAAAAAAACCAAATGGGACAAAGCCCAATCAAGAAATTAAAATAATTTTCACAAAATTGAAAGTTTCCCAACCCTTTTTCAAAATAACCCAAAACAAGTAAAACCTAGAATTTTATGCATAATCTAAGGAAATACAGAGAAAAGATTGTATAAACATACCTTAGAGAAGATTTTGAAATGATTGCACTTGAAAATCATTGGGCTTTTGAGTGAAAATGAGTTTTGGGTTGTTTGAGGTTTAAGGGAGACAAAGTGAGGGAAAACAAGTAAGTTTGAAAAACTATCTACATCAACCCTTTAAAACTGAAAACATGCGTTTTTTGTGGGTTAGCTTCTCATGAAGTTACTCGTGAAAAATGCCTTTGAAGCACAAAACTTTTCGGGAAGACTTTACTCGTGAAACAGTAGCGAGACAGTTGCAAAAGTTTCTGTCTAAATTTTGTGTTTTCATGTTTTGCCTTAACCCATTTTCGCGGGAAGATTTTAGTCGTGAGCTTCTCATGAAAATTCATCTGAAGGAGTTTTTGATGAAAAACATGAAAAATGCAGTTTAGACAAAAACTCAAAACACGAAAGTATAAAAACACTTTCAAAAACATATAAAATACTTTAAAATCTTTTTGGATTTGATTGACAAGCAATTGAGTTTACCCATCAAATTTAAATATGTACAATCACACAAATAAAATAAGCATTCATTGAACAAAAGTCTTGTATGTTGTGTGTGAGTATCAAATGTGAAATAGTCCTTAGTCCAGAGTGACGCTTCAATGATCAATTCAATAAAGTCGTACACAATTGGTACTAAGTCAAGTGGTTTATCTCAATTATAGAAATGAACATATATGACCTCCCACAAGAAAATGATTACATATCTTTGAAGCTTTTCATTTGGCTTTGAAAGTTCAAATAGCGTATAAAACACTAATGAACGTTTAGACCCCCAAATACAAAATTACCAACACAAGCTTATAATCAAACAATATATGTGCGGAATATAAAATATAAGCTATATCGAAATTGGTAACACACTATAAACCATAATTAATTATAGATACATCAACAATTAAAAGGTAAAGAGAAAGGAAAGAGAGATGCAAACACAAAGATAACACGATGATGTGTTATCAAAGAGGAAACTGAAGTACTCAGCGAAAAACCTCTACGCCGCTCTCCAAGCGGTCAATAATCCAATGGAGAATAAAGATGGAATACATGAATAGCAAAAGACCCTCCAAGCATAATCTACCCAGTGCACCTAAGCCCTTCAAGCTTCTTGCTCCAACAGGGTTATGCTGAACCTTGTCCTCTCTAGCTTACCAAATCTCGTAATAAGTCCATTGCATCAACCAAATGAATTGGTACCTTTCTAAACTGCTTCCCAAGCACCAAAACACCTCTTCACTGATAGGGGTATGGTGAGATAAGGATTTGGCAAATGTACCTCTCAAGGATATGTCAATGGAGAGGGTGAGAGTAGAGGAATTTGGCAAATCAAATGATAAAGACTGTGGATGAGTCAATCTTGTTTTTCTCTAGGGTTTCTCTCTCAAAATTCTCTCTGGAAGCTTTCTACATTTCGTGGGTATAAGGGTATTTATAGTGTTGTGTATGAGGAATGCGAAAAGTTATGTTTTAACCAAACAGGGCATTCTGGTGACTCAACCACGCGATTGGAACGAGTCACGAGCTAACTGCCTGACCAAACTGGAAGTTTTGTCCTGTAGTGCTCTGGCTGTCGTGACCCTTTTGCTCCTCTACATGCTTCACACATGTGCCACCTCTGGCGACTTGCTAGTTTTGAGCTAGTTGCGAGATCCAGTCGCGAGACTCTTCTTAAGTGCACACATCTTGAGTTTTCTTCACTCTCTCACACACTGCCCTTACATAAATCTCACCTAAATACAGGGTATCTAATTGTTAAATTACAAGTAAATTTGGCACAGAATAAAGTCAACACATGATTGAATGAATTCAACCTTACAAGCTTCTTTACAAATGATAACATTTGATCATTTTTTGAACAATACATCTCATTTTGAGATCGATGCCTGAAATTTTTTATATTTGATTTTGTGAGTAAACCTTTGGCTTTTTGGGCACAATACATTTCAATACAAGTCACTTTCCATTTTTTCTAGTCAAATACTCGTATGTGTGACGGCTTTTGCATCTCATTATCTCTTTTCGAGATTTGACATTTGTTGAGCTATAAAGTAAAAATGTAAAAAGTATAGAAAGATATATAGGCACAAGTCTATGTATGTAACAAAACCATCAAGACTATTGACCAATCATTTAGGACAAGCTTGAAGATCAATTTAAAACAGTCACACATAGATTTCAAGAATTTTCCCACAAAGAGAGATGTGCATACATAACAAGCTAAGGTCATAAATGCACTATGCCATTAGTACGTAGGTACTAGGCTAAACTCTCATGTGATATACACAACACAAGCGATCAAACATTTTTGAGATTTTTCAAATTTTATAGGTTTTTGAATTTTTCAACACACTAAAAAACAGAACATGTAAAGTAAGATCAACAAAAACAACAAGTACAAAAACAAACTTGAAAAGAAACATGCTAAAATGTGAGACATAAGCAAACAACCAATCAAAGTTACAACATATAGGAAGAATTGATGCATGGACGTGATCTAATGCTTATGCATGTGTACCATTTTTCACCCATACGGCATGTGCGTTTGGGGTGATATCCCTAGAGGATTGGGTATTAGAGCTGTGATTCTCAAACCTCTGGATGAAGCTTGCCAAATAAGAAGTGATGGTACCTATTATCTTCATCACATCACCAAGACCGAAATCAGCTTCTCGCCATTTTGATTGCTTGGTGTTCCAATTCCCCTTTCCTTGTGCTCCTAGCTTTTGAGAATCTGCTTTCTTCAATGCATGAAGTTTATAGCAGTTAGGTCTTGTGTGTCCTCTAACTCCACAATGGTGGTAGAAGTGTTGAACTTGAGGACCACTTTGAGGCTTTAGGAGAGACTTCCCTTTAGCCTTGGGTTTGGCCACAAATGGATTTTGAGGTTTTGTCAAAAACTTTTGAGCAGTTCCATTTGGCTTCTTCTCCACTTTTGCATTCTCAACAATTGGAGTTGCAACCATTGGTTCCATAGCTTTAACAAACTTCATCTCCTTGGACATATTAGCACTTGAACTACTCTCTTCGGAGTATCCTAATCCACTTTTGTCAGAGAAAGGCTTTTGATGTGCAAGCACTTCTTCAAGTTTCTTGGAGGCAACGCGCTCCACTTTGGCATTATCTTGAATCACTTCAAGCTCAAGAAACTTGATCTTGGAGTAGGCCTTGTTTAGTTCTTGAATGTTCAATTTAGTGTGTAAAACACCTTGAACGTTTAGACCCCCAAATTACAAATTACCAATTCAAGCTTAATATCAAACAATGTATGAGCGAAATATGAAAATAAGATAAAGCAGAATTGATAAAACAATTTAGACCAAATAAAATCACAACCATAGGAGAAATTAAATGGCAAAGATTAAGGGAAGAGAGACGCAAACACAAAGACAACATAGCGAAGCGTTAACGAAGAGAAAACCGAAGTCCTCGGCGTAAAACCTCTTCGCTGCCCTCCAAGTGGTCAATAATCAAAATGTGTATAAAACACTTATGAATGTTTAGACCCCTAATTCACAAAATACCAATACAAGCTTATTATCAAACAATGTATGTACGGAATATGAAAATAAGCTAAAACAGAATTGATAAAACAATCTAAATCAAATAAAATCACAACCACAACAGAAATTAAATGGCAAAGATTAACGGAAGAGAGATGCAAACACAAAGACAACACAGCGATGTGTTGTCAAAGAGGAAACTGAAGTCCTCGGCGTAAAACCTCTCTGCTACCCTCCAAGCAGTCAATAATCTACTAAAGAATGAAGTTGGGGTACATGAACAGCAGAAAGACCCTCTAAGCCTAATCTACCCAGTGTACCTAAGCCCTCCAAGCTTCTTACTCCAACGAGGTTACGTCGATCCTTTGTCTTCTCTAGCTTACCGGATTCTGCTATAGTCTATAGCATCAACCAATATCAATTGGTCCCTTCCTAATTGCTTCCTAAACACCCAAATAACCTTCTCACAGATATGGGTAGGGTGAGAAAAGGATTTGGCTAAATGTACCTCTCAAGGATGTAACAATAGAGAGGGTGAGAGTAGAGGAATTTGGAGAATCAAAGTATAAAGATTGTGGATAAGTCAATCTTGTTTTTCTCTAGGGTTTCTTTCTCAAAATTCTCTTTGGAAGCTCTCTACAGTATGTGGGTATAAGGGGTATTTATACTAGTGTGTGTTTGGAATGCGAAAGGTTAGTTTTTCCCGAATAGAGTAGTCTGGCGACTTGACTGAGTCGCGAGCTAACTGCCTGGCCAGACTGGAAGTTTTGTTCTGTAGTGCTCTAGTTGGCATGATTTTTCAGCTCCTCTGCATGCTTCACACGTGTGCCTCTTTTGGCGACTTGCCAGCCGCGAGCCAGTTGCGAGATCCAGTCACGAGGCTCTGCTGAGGGCACACTCTTGAGCTTTTCTTCACACTTTCTCACACACTACCCTTACATGATTCTCACCTAAATACAGGGTTTCTAAGTGCTAAATTACAAGTAAATTGGCATGGAATAAAGCCAATAAAATGGTTGATTAAATTCAACATTACAGTTCTCCATTTAGCGCTTCAACTTCACACTTTGTTTCCTTGTACCCTACAAGTATGCTCTTGTAGTCTTGTTATGCTTTCTTCATTTTTCTGATGGCTGCCTTAGCCACTCTAGCATACTCTCTGGTTTTCTTAAGTAGTGAATTATAAGATTCTTGCAGTTCCATGGTTCCTTCATCTTCATCATCTGATTCTTCCCCAAATCCCATAGACTCTACTTCGGTGTGCTCACCAAGCTCTTCCACTAGAAGGCTCAAATCTTCCAATGAGTCTACGAGTGCAATGGTCATAAATGCGGAGTAATTTCCTTCTCCGTCATAGCTTTCTTTCGAATCAAAATTTGAACCATCTGAGTCACTAAGGGTAGTTGCAAAGACTTTACCCTTTGCTTTCAAATACGTGGGGCATTCTTTCTTCACATGCACATGCCCTTTGCACATAAAAGCACATGACCATTTCAGATGGTGAGGAATCTCTTGAATCCTTCTTCTTGAAGTCTTTCTTGTCCGTCTTGAACTTTGAGAATTTGCCATTCTCAAAAGACTTTCCATCTCTCTTGAACTTTAGAAACTTACAGAAGTTCTTGGCAAGGTATGCCATATCCTTTTCAACCTCATCCTCGTCCGAGGAGTCTTGACCTTCCAATCTCTCATTGACTGTCTTGAGAGCAAGAGATTTGCTCTTTCTTTGAGATGGTAGAGATAGCTCATAAGTTTAAAGAGAACTGTTGAGTTCTTTAATTTTAATTTCATCAAGGTCTTTGCTTTCTTCAATGGTAGTGACCTTTGCACGAAAACTTTCCAGCAACGATCGTAGAATCTTCCTTACAATCTTGGAGTCCCCTGTCTTTTCTCCCAAGTTGAATTTCCCAATCACCACTTCATTTAGCTTCCCATAAAATGAGTGGAATGACTCATCTTCACTCTTTTTCAGCTCCTCGAAGCGTGTGGTAAGCATTTGGAACTTGGTGTCCTTCACCTTTTTAGTGCCTTCATAGGTCGCCTCCAAGATTTGCCACGCCTCCTTGGCAATTGTAACATGAGAGATCCTGTGAAATTCATCAGGGGAAACACCACAAAAAATAACATTTAAAGCCTTGCTATTAGCAAGAGCTGCCTTATCCCATGTTGATTTGGCAGCCTCCGGCCTAGTCCATCTTATCTTGACAGCATCCCAAACACTATCATCAATAGAACATAGAAATGCCCTCATACAGACTTTCCAAAAAGCATAATTGCTCCCATCAAAGTATGGAGGAGCATTAAGCGATTGAGATCGGTCCATCTCAAACAAGGTCTAGGATCACACTTAGATAATGAAACCACAGCAAGTGTACCCACTCTGATACCAATTAAAAGCTTGAATTTGTGTAAAAACACAAGAGCTGTTTAGGCCCCCCAAAATAAGATTGAGACTTGGTTGATTTTACTTTAACTTAAACTAAGTGCGAAATAGAGTAAATGCAAGCGGATAAACAATATAACTACTCTAAGCCATATTCATCAAATCACAACAGTAAAATGAAAGCTAAAAGAGTAGGGAAGAAGAATGCAAACACAAGATAACATGCCGATGTGTTGTCGAAGAGGAAACCGAAGAACTCGGCGAAAAACCTCTCCGTCACCCTCCAAGCGATAAATCGATCCACTAGGGAATAAGTTTGAGTACAAGAATAACAAAAGACTCTCCAAGCCTAGTCTACCCCATGTACTTGGGCTCTCCAAGCTCCTACTACCAACTAACTTAATGAAGCCATGTCTTGTCCAGCTCTCCGGATCACGCAATTCAGCCCGGTTGCATCCACCAAACAAATGGCTTCTTCCAATGCTTTCCAGCAGCACCAAAACCTCACTTTACACTCAGGATAGATGTGGTATGTGTTTGGGCTATCAACCTCTCAAGGATTTGGAAATAGAGAGATAAGAGTTGAGGAAAACCACAATGGATTGTGTAAAAGATTGTGGGTATGAAAATCTCTCACTCCTAAGGGTAATGGCTAGAGTTTTCTCTCTGAAAAACAATACTCTCAATATGTGGGTAATGTAGGTATATATAGTGTGAGTAGAGACCTGGTGTATTAGATATGACAAATTGGTAAAACAGAATGTTTCACGAGTATCTCGCGAGAAGGCATTACCCATGAGACACTCGCGAAAACTAGTTGTCACCATCTATCATGACTATTCACATTCCAGTCATGTGCTGAGCAAATGCTTCACTTCGCGGGAAGGCTTCTCGCGAGGTACCCGCGAAAACTTCTTTGATCTTCAATTTGCCTTGAGTCTTCACATTCTCTATTACTGTAAGGTTGAAATTTATCAACCATCTTGTTGGCTTTATTTCGTGCCAATTTGCTTGTAATTTAGCATTTAGTAACCCTGTATTTAGGTGGGATTCATATAAGGGTAGTGTGTGAAGAGAGTGTGAATAATTGCTCATCTTTGTGCAAAGAAGCAGAGACTCGCAGCTAGTACTCGCGACTGACTTGCAGCTTGCAAGCCGCCAAATGCTGTGCACGTGAGAAGCATGCGGGAAGGTGAAGGGTCACGCCAGTTGTCGCACTACAAGACAAAAGTCCCAGGCTGGCCAGGCCGTTACCTCGTGACTTGAACTTGCGACTTGGGGAAATTTGATATAAAGCTTGAATTGTAGTTGGGATATAAATTCACAACCATAGTAACATTTGATATAAAGCTTGAATTGGTAATTTTATAATTGGGGGTTTAAACGTTCATAGTGTTTTCAACGCTATTTGAACATTCAATTGGTATCAGAATGGGTACAGTTATTGTGGTTTTGATACCTGAGTTTGATCCTTGACTCCTTGTTGAGATGGATAGGTCTCAATCTCTTAATATACCACCATTTTTTTATGGTAATAATTATGCATTTTGGAAAGTCAGTATGAGGGCTTTTTTGTGTTCTCTTGATGATGTTGTGTGGGATGCTGTTGAGGTTGGTTAGACAAGGCCGAAGGTTGCCAATTCCACTTGGGATAAGGCAGCTCTTGCAGCGGCTAATGCCAACAGTAAAGCATTGAATGCTATTTTCTGTGGTGTCTTTCCAGAAGAATTTCACAGGATTTCACATATCACCGTTACTAAGGAAACATGGGAAATTCTGGAGACAACTTATGAAAGGACTAAGAAGGTGAAAGACACCAAACTATAGATGTTGACCACTCGCTTTGAGGAGCTAAAGATGAGTGAGGATGAGTCCTTTGATTCATTTTATAGTAAGCTAAACGAGGTGGTCGTCGGCAAATTTAATTTGGGGGAAAAGACGGAGGATTCTAAAGTTGTAAGGAAGATCCTTCAGTCACTACCAAAAAGTTTTCGTGCCAAAGGAACGGCCATTGAAGAGAGCAAGGATCTTGACGACATTAAAGTTCAAGAGCTAGTCGGCTCATTGTAGACGTACGAATTGTCACTGCCCACGCAGAAGAAGAGCAAATCTCTTGCTCTTAAAACAATTTATGAGAGAGTGGCATCTCATGACCCTTCGGAAGAGGATGCAGTAGATAAAGATGTGGCGTATCTTGTAAAAAACTTCTGAAAATTCTTGAAACTCAAGAATGGTGGGAAATTTGGTGACAAAGGAGAATTTCAGAGTTCCGAGAGGGAGAAGAAAGAATTTCGAAGGAAAGATGATAGAGATTCCCAATCCTCTCAAGGAATCACATGTTTTGAGTGTAATGGACATGGACACTTCAAAAAGGAATGTCCCAACTATTTGAAGTCAAAAGGAAAGGTCTATGCCACTACTTTAAGTGATTCGGACTCATCAAAATCTGACTCTGAAGAGAGCTGCGACGAAGAAGGAAATTACTCCGCATTCATGACCATTGCACATGTAGAATCCTCAGATGATTTGAGTTCACTTGTGAAGGAGGTTGGTGAGCATTCTGATTTGGAGTCTATTGGGATTATTGAAGAATCAGAAGCTGAAAAGGAGGTAGATTCATCTGATCTTCAAGAGAATTACGCCTCACTTCTTGAGAAATTGGGTGAGTATACAAGGGTGGCAAAGGCGGCTGTGAAGAAGATGAAGAGAGCTGAGGAAGATTACAAAAGTCTTCTGGTACGATACAAGAAGGCAAAGTGTGAGATTGAAGCACTAAATGGTGAGCTATCAGAAGCTTATACAAAAGTGAGATTTCTTGAGCAAGAGGTAGTGCAAGCTCATGCCAAGATAGAAAGGGTCTCCTCCAAGAAGCTGGAAGATGTTATTTCATCTCAAAAACCTTCCTCTGACTAGTCCGGGTTGGGATACACCGGAGGGAGTAGCTCATCAGTAAATGTTACTAAAGAAGTGAAGTTTGTGAGGAGCAAAGAGATGGCTGTGGATAAACCTATTCCTGAGAAAGTTAAGGCTGAGAGGAAGAAGAATGTGGCTGATCAACGAGTGTATAACAAGTCCCGTAATCAATCAGAAGCCAGATTTGGAGCTAGAGGAAGATCACTTCCAAGATCACAATAGGGACCTAGAGCGAACTATCTTTGTCACTATTGCGGATTGCAAGGACATACTAGACCTAATTGTCACAAGATGAGAGTATTGAACAATACAAGCGCTCCTCGATCAAGAGGAAGGAAAAATGAAGAGAGGTCTTGGGGTGGTGAGCAACCAAGAAGTCACAACCGAGATCCAGGAATGATGGATGTTATGAAGATGATCGGTGCCTTCACCAATTGCTTGGAAAGCTTCACAAGAAGGTTTGAAAGTCCCAACTCTCGTACCCAATCTGTCAAGGATATCACCCCATCGCACGTGACGTGTGGGTGACGAAGGGTACTCATGCATAAGCATTACAACATGTCCATGCATTAATACTTCCCATGTTTGTGAATATGCTTGGTTGTGTGCTTCCTGCTAGTTTTTAGGTTATTATAGTGTTTATGTGTTTGTCTTTGGTTCAAATGTTTTTGCATTGTTATTTATGCTACTTTTGATCATTCTTTTACTGCTTTTGTGTCAAAAATCCAAAAACACATAAAAAGTAGAAAATCCTAAAAAGTTTGATCAGCTTTGTTGAGTTTTGTCTTAAAGCATGTTTTGCCTTGTACCTTTGTACTTATGGCTTTGTGCATTTAACGAGCTTAGCTTGTCTCTTATGCACTCATATCATGGTGGAAGAAATTCTGAAATCTATGTGACTGTTGTAAATAGATCTTCAACCTTGTCATGAATGATTAGTAAATGGTTATGTTGATCTTGAGACATGCATAGACTTGTGCCTATATATCTTCCCACTTTAATTTTATTGCTTTACTCAAAGAGCTCACCAAATGTAAATCTCCAAATGAAAAGAGATATTCAGCTGCAAAAGCCTGTTGCACATACTAGTATTTGACTAGGAAAAAGGGAAAGCAACCAAAATAAAATGTATGATGCCCAAAAAGCCAAAGGCTATCTCATCAAATTGAAATATTAAAAATTTCAGGCATCGATCTCACAATGAGATTTGTTTATTCAAAAAGATCATATGATATGTTGAAAATGGAGCCTAATGAAAAGCTTCAAAGAAATGTACTTAAGTTTATGTGGGAGGTCATATATGCATACTTCTATAATTGAGATGGGTCACATTATCTAGTGCTAGTTGTGTATGCCTTGATTGAATTGATCATTGAAGCTTCACATTGGACTAAGGACTATCTCATTTTTTATACCCACACACAACACACAAGTCTATGTTCAATGAATGCTATATTCATTTGTGTGATTGTACTTGTTTAAATGTGTTTTCACATACTCAATCTTTGTTGATCAAACACAAAAATATTTTTGAGTGTTTTAGTTTGTTTTTGGAAAGTATTTTGTTTTTACAAAAAATGTCAAAATTTTCAAAAACAGTGTTGCCCTATTTTGGCGACTCAGTCGCGGGTAGGTCCAATCGCATGTTCCAGTCGTGAGCTCACTCCGAAATCTTTTGCGGCTCACTGGCAAGTCAAGGGCTCAGTCGCAAAGAATACTTAGAAAATTTTTCAAAATTTGAGTTTCTATGATTTTCGTAGCTTAGTATGGCGACTTGTTCGCGGGTGGAAGGTCTAGTCACAAGGGGCACTCAGAGATTTTCGCAGCTCATCTCACGCCTATCTCGCGGGTAGTCCTTCCAGTCGTGAAAAACACTTAAAAGATTTTTTGAAAATCTTGGTTTCACAGTATTTCGCGGCTTACCCTAGTGACTAACTAGCGACTTAATACAGTCGTGAAAAACGCGTGTTTTGTGTTTTAAAGATAGTTTTAAAAAAAAAAAAAAAAAATTTTAGTGTTTTCCTCAAAGTTTTGTGACTGTTCATTGTCTTCCCCATTTCACTCTCACAAACACTCCGTGTATCTCTGTAAAACCTTCCATTTTTGCATCATGTCTTCATCAAACACCAAGAAAAAGGTATGGGTTACTTCTATCTCACTTCATTGTACTTGGTTCGAGTATCTTTTTCTGTCTTGTGAAGTGTTTCTAACTTGTTTGAGATTTAATGGGTTTGAACTTGGTTTGGGGGTTTGTGTGTTTTGAGTTTTATTGTTCTTGTCTTACCTTTACTTTGTTTCTTATTCCTCATGTGTTTTCATGCTTTTATCTATTGAGAGATTGTGCTCTTTGCTGTGGGTCTTGAATGTGTTGCTCCATTCATATCATGTTCTTGGTATTTTGTCATTTGTGACTTTGTGTTGCACATTGCCCATTTGGCACTGAGTTGTTACTGTTATTCATCATATCTGTTTGCTTATGTCTTCTTGGTGGTAAACTTGTTCATGTTTCTATGATTATGTGAAATTTTCTCCCCACTCTTATTTCTGAATCTAATCATACTAGTGTGTGTATCCTGTGGCATTGCATTTGGTTCTCTGCTGTGTGTTTGATGTTTTTCAGTTGACTCGTTGTTCCTCCAAGGGCAAAGACATTGTAACCGACGACTCGTCAACCTCGGTTGCTAAACGAACACGACGGTCATCTATGTTATCTAGGGACTCTTCCTTTAAGAGATTCAGGACACCTATTGACTCAAAGACGTACATAGACACTTTCAAAGAGGCTTCTGCCATTGTGGAAAGAGTTGTCAAGTTTGATACCCTAGGGATAACCTTTATCGCAAAGATTTTTGAAGAAAGAGATTGGGCTGACCTATTTGGAAATTTTGAGGATCCAACTGAAGAATTGGTCAAGGAATTCTTCTCAAATGCCAGATACACAGGGGTCGAGTTGAAATGCTTGGTACGAGGAACAAAATTTTCCATGAATGCAGACTACATTGCTAAGGTTCTTCGCATCACCAGACCAAAAGATGTGGATTGAACTCCATACGATGATAGAGAACGTCAGGCACAAGACATCCTTCATGTTCTTGGGAATGAACATGAAGTGGGAAGCACAGGATCATCTATAAGCACTGCATTGTTTTCGCCTGAACTGACAACTCTAAAGCTGATCATATTTTCCAATCTCTACCCACTGTCAAACACTGCCTTCATCAGCCTTGGAAGGGCTAAATTTTTGTGTGACCTCATTACTGGTGCCTCGATTGACATCTGTGCTCACATATTCCAGATTATTGGGAAAACAGCGGCTCGTTCAGCAACACGAATAATTCTTCCATTTTGCAGTTTAATCATGAAGATTGTACTTTGTGAAGGTGTTAGTCCTTCATCAGATGAGAAAATCTTGCCTCATTCTCGACCAATATCATTATACACTCTCTAAGCAAGCAAGAGTCACTCCTCCAAGAAACCTAAGATTGAGCCATCCACACAGGCATCTCCATTTGCTCATGCTACAGTTACTCCTGCACAATCAACCAGCACACCGTTTGTTCCTCCTGAATTTCAAATTCCCAGGCAAAGTTACTTCATCAAAAATGTGCTTCATCAGATTTCTGATTTACAACAGCTTCTCAACTCCTTTCAAAGTCAAACTCAAATGCGTCTCGGAACCATTGAGTTACAATTAGATAACATACAACAGAAGCTGGAAGACAGTCTTTAGCTATTTGTGCCAAAAAGGGGGAGAGCAGCACAGTAAGGGGGAGAGAAGCTTAAGAATGAAAAGGAGTATGCATACTGAAAGGGGGAGTTTTTAAAGCTTTTATAGTTGCTACATACTTTGTTGTGTTTATTATAGCTTGTATTCCTGTGATACTCTTGGAAAACTTGTGGTTCACTGATACAATTATTTATTTCTGTAGTTTTTCAGTATATATATATATATATATATATTTATGTTTTTGAGCATATCTTACTTTATGTTTTGTTTTGTACTTGGTACCTTTGTAGGTTTTTAAGGTTTATGTTCATGGTCTGTACCCATATTGCTTTTGTAAACTTTTAGAGTTTGTGTCTATGCACTTTGTAGGCTTTATGGTTTGTACCTTGCTTTATGCAGCCTGTGTACTTTGTTAAATTAGTACTTCTAACTAAATGTTATACATTTCCTTTTAAGTACTGTCACTCTTGTGCCCTTGTAGGATTTTTCCTAGATGCACATACTTCATGTACTGTGCATTGGTTAAATGTTGGTCATTCAAGTGATTTGCCTTGTGTTTTGTCAACTTGAATGTCCGAATGTTCATTCCAAGTGTGAATGAGCATTGTGATCACTTGGTTATAGTGATTACCTGTTTTGGTCTTGCCTTGATTTATTACTTTATTCCATTATGCTTGATCGCATTGTGCTTGCTCCATATGCATTACAAGTTTTCTACATACAATGAACTTATTGTGTTGTTGTGTTTTAGGAGTTCTTGTTCTTATGGTTCAAAGCTTCACAAATTCTAGAGTTAGGTGTGAGTGAGTTTTCCAACTGTTCCCAACTCACGCGTTAAGTCTAGAGTTTGTTATAGGATTTTGTCACGGAATAGCCAAAGGGGGAGATTGTAAGGTTGAAATTTATCAACCATCTTGTTGGCTTTATTCCGTGCCAATTTGCTTGTAATTTCGTATTTAGTAACTCTGTATTTAGGGGGGATTCATGTAAGAGTAGTGTGTGAAAAAAGTGTGAAGAATTGCTCATCTTTGTGCAAAGAAGCAGAGACTCGTGGCTAGGACTCGCGACTGACTCGCGGCTTGCAAGCCGCCAAATGCTGTGCACGTGAGAAGGATGCAGGAAGGTACGTGAAGGGTCACACCAACTGTCGCATTACAGGACAAAAGTCCCAGGCTGGCCAGGCCATTACCTCGCAACTTGAACTCGCGACTTGGACAAGCCATGAGGCCAAGCCGCCAACTTACCCTGTTTGGCAAAAACTGACTCTTCGTATTCCAAACACACACTACTATATATAAACCCTTATACCCACAAAATGTAGAGAGCTTCTAGAGAGAATTTTGAGAGAGAAACCCTAGAGAAAAACAAGATTGCCTCATCCCTAATCTTTATCTAAGAGACTCTACAAATTCCTCTACTCTCTTCCTCTCCATTGATAGATCCTTGAGAGGTCATTGACCAAATCTTTTTCTCATCACACCCACTTCTGTGAGAAGGTTTATTTGGTGCTAAGGGAAGCAGTTTGGAAGGAACCAATGACTATTGGTTGTTACTATGGTTTAGTAGCGGAATCCGGTAAGCTAGAAAAGAAAAAGGTTCGGCGCAACCTCGTTGGAGCAGGAAGCTTGGAGGGCTTAGGCACCTGGGTAGATTAGGCTTGGAGGATCTATTGCTGTTCATGTATCCCAACTACATTTTCTAGTGGATTATTGACCGCTTGGAGGGCGGCGGAGAGGTTTTACGCCGATGGCTTCGGTTTCCTCTTCGATAACACATCGCGTGTTGTCCTTGTATTTGCATCTCTCTTCCCTTTATCTTTACCATTTAATTACTACTGTAATTGTGATTATTTATGATTTAGATTGTTTATCAATTCAGTTATAAGCTTGTTATCATTTTCCGCATATACATTGTTTGATATAAAACTTGAATTGGTAATTTTGTAATTGGGAGTCTAAACGTTCATAGTGTTTTCAACGCTATTTGAACATTCAATTACACTCAACTTTTACAATGAAATCCCACATAAAATATAGGATACAAAAGATTGAACACAATCACAATCAAATTTGGCCCGGAATTAAAGCCAACACAAATTAGTTGTAAATCACAACTTTACAGTGCAAACTAGTCAAAAGTTGCTGAAAGTTGATAGAGCTAATTTTGAAATATGACTTCATCATCTTGAGGAATTTCTAATGCATAAACAAATGTCCAAGAAATTTGATCCCTTAACGTAACCCGAATATCGTGCACAACGGTGTAAAAGGAAAAATAGGGAAATTTTCTTTTCAACTCAAACAAGTGAATGGAGTTTCTCATAATTAATCTATTTTCATAATGAGTAATTATTAATCTTTTTTTTCATGAGCATGGATTTGCTACTATATATATATATGAGGATATTGGTCTAGAATATTAATGCTACGCTACTATGGTTTTAGGTAAAGTTATCATAGTAAACCTAATATATTCGAATATAAATTATATATTCGATTTGTTATAACTTGTAACATATAATTCCAAAAAGTAAAGTTGTAAGGCTTTAGACTTTCCAACATAGACGTTGGTCTTTAGATTAAACCACGTTAATTCTCTTAGTTTCACTCTTTCTAATTTTCTCAGTTAAGGTAGAATGATCTTTTTATTTTTAAATTCTTTTCTTATAGCTTAGAACTAGTCAGATTCTCAAAAAAAAAAAAAAAAAAGAGGATAGAACTTGTCACATTATCAACCTATAATAATTTAATACCAAAAATAAATAAATAAATAAAAGGAGGGGTATTTAAGTAAAGTTGTTAATGGGGTCAACTTTTATAATTAATATTACTAAGGAGTTTTTTAGAAAATAAGGTTGAAACCCTAGTTTACATAGTCTAATTTTTTTAATTCAGCGTATAATGGCAGAGATATTTTGAAAGAGGGGACTACTCAATGGACTAAAGTAGAGAATGATTGACTACACTCTTGAAGTAAGAGCTTAAGAAATCTTATTCTTTTGTCAAATTTAGACTTTATGAGATATTATAATATTTTTTTAGGTGAGTATTTTGGCCAACAGTAAGACTTTCTTTAGCCATGGCCGCATGGGTTTGTGCAACGTAATTTTCTTAAAGGAATTGAATCGGATTGATGAAAAAAAAAAACAAAAACAAAAACGCTTGAGGAAAAGGAGGAACACCAACTTCTTTTTAATATATTATTATTTGTTTATTGACTTGGTAGAGGAAGAATAGAGTTTCAATAAAGCTTGTGTCATAGCTTGGTTTGTGTGATTTGTCTTCATGCCAAAAGAAAACTAGAGGCGGCAGTGGTAGGAGGAGGGAAAAGAAAATGAAAAAGAAAAAGAACACGTGTAGAACTATAGAAGATAGTCTAGGTGGTGCTTTTGACTCTAAATGATTATATGTAGACTACTAGGTTCTGTTAGTGGTAGTAGAGAATATGTATTGAATATATGGATTTTTTTATTTATTTTGAGATAATAAGAGAAATTATTGGATATTTTAGTAGTCTTTTTGTTGGCTGGGTACCGTTATAAGTCTTTTTTTTTTAATTATTTGATTATTGAGTAATTTGTGCTTATAAATTGAAGCCTTTGGCTTTTTGGGGCAACATACTTTTTCATAAAAGTCTTTTTTTTTTTTTCTAGTCAAATACTAGTATGTGCAATGGGTTTTGCAGCTTATTATTTCTTTTCATTTGGAGATTTACATTTATTAAGCTCTTTAAGCAAATATATATATATATATATATATAGGTGGGAAGATATATAGGCACAAGTGTATGTAAGTTTCAAGACCAACAAAACCATTAACTAATCATTCATGACAAGTTTGAAGATCTATTTACAACAGTCACATAGATTTCAAGATTCTCACAATGATATGAGTGCATAAAGAACAAACTAAACTCATAAATGCACAAAGCCATTAGAATAAAGGTAGAAGGCAAAACATGCTTGTGACAATACACAATAATGTCAATCAAACTTTTGGATTTTCTACTTTTTATGTGTTTTTGGATTTTTAACACAAAAAGCAATTAAAGATTGATTAAAAAAAATGTAAAAACATTTAAAGTAAATAGTAAACAAATAGAACATGCAGTACAGATAGCCAACAAAGTAGTGTGTGCCCTGCAAGATATAAATCAAAAAAAATAAAGCACACAGCACACATGAGATTCATGGAATTGTACCAACACTGATGGTCTTACAGGGTGACTCAAGACATACAACTTTATCTTCCACCAAATCCCGAATGAAGTGGTAACGTATCTCTATGTGTTTTGATTTTGAATGCTGAACCGGATTCTTAGAGAGATTTATAGCACTGGTGTTATCACATAAAACACACATTGTATCTTGAGAAATTTCATAGTCATGACGTAGATTTTTCATCCAAAGGAGTTGTGTGCAACAACTTCCAGCAGTTATGTACTCTGCTTCAGCCGTAGAGAGAGACACAGAATTTTGTTTCTTGTTCATCCAAGAGACAAGATTGTTTCCAAGATAGAAGTAGCCACCTGAAGTACTTTTTCGATCATCCACACTTCCAGCCCAATCTGCATCTGAATAACCTGCAAGGCAAGCATTAGAGTCCTTTGAGTACCACAAGCCATAATCCGAAATTCCATTGACATAAGGTATGATTTGCTTCACCGCAGTTAGGTGAGATTCCATCGAAGCAGCTTGATATCTAGCACAAACACCAATGCTAAAAGCAATATCCGGTCTACTGGCCGTAAGATAGAGTAAACTCCCAATGATACTCCTATACAAGGTTGGACTCATTTCTACCCCGGAAGAATCAACATTAAGCTTTGTAGATGAACTCATGGGAGTAAAGGCATGCTTTTTGGAATCTAATCCAAACTTCTTCACAATATTTCTTGCATATTTCTCTTGTGAAATGAACATGTCTTCCTTCTTTTGTTTGACTTGAAGACCCAAGAAAAATGTATCAATGTTCAAAATGTGTGTAAAACACCTATGAACGTTTAGACCCCGAAATTACAAATTACCAATTTAAGCTTATTATCAAACAATGTATGTGCGGAATATGAAAATAAACTAAGACAGAATTGATAAAATAATCTAAACCAAATAAAATCACAACCATAGCAGAAATTAAATAGCAAAGATTAAGGGAAGAAAGATGCAAACACAAAGACAACACAGTGATGTGTTATCAAAGAGGAAACTGAAGTCCTCGGCATAAAACCTTTTTGCCGCCCTCCAAGCGGTCAATAATCCACTAGAGAATCAAGTTGGGATATATGAATAGTAGAAGACCCTCCAAGCCTAATCTACCCAGTGTACCTAAGCCTAATCTATACATTGGGTAGATTAGGATTGGAGGGTCTTTTGCTGTTCATGTATCCCAACTTCATTCTCTAATGGATTATTGACCACTTGGAGGGCGGCGGAGAGGTTTTACGCTGAGGACTTCGGTTTCCTCTTCAATAACACATCGCTGTGTTGTCTTTGCGTTTGCATCTCTTTTCCCTTAATCTTTGCCATTTAATTTCTGTTGTGGTTGTGATTTTATTTGGTTTAGATTGTTTTATCTATTCTGTTTTAGCTTATTTTCATATTACACACATACATTGTTTGATAATAAGTTTGAATTGGTAATTTGTAATTTGGGGGTCTAAATGTTCAAGGTGTTTTACACACTATTTGAACATTCAATATATATATATATATATATATATATATATAAGAAAGTGATGTTATAGCCTTTGATTAGATTATTTCACTCCCTACTCATGAGATATCTCCAAAACCCCATGAATCAATTTGAAGGAAATATGAATATCATATTTTCTTCCACCCAAATTCAAAGACTTTCGTTTTATATATAAATATTATTCCCAACTAAAGTGCATATAATATACATTAGCTATTTTACCCTTGGTACTATGTTGACATGTTCACAAGCTTTGTATGAAGATTTTGATTCCTTAACATTTACTTGGTATTTAACCCCACAAACAAGTAACTTCTTGTGGTGCTTCTCAAAGAAGTATGATATATCAAAAGTGAGATCTTACCTTGTTATGCATGTATTAACCACAATTTTAAAATGAAACCAACAAGCCAATAACTATGACATGGGTCTTCCATCAATCTAGGTTTATTTCTGTTTATTATTGCTTGCACGAATCGGCAATGAACTGTGAAATGCACAGATCTAACAAGTTAAAAAATTATGTTGAAAATACAAGAACAAAAAATTATTTAGATTGGTTGCTATAGCTACAAGGTCTTCCAATAATTACATAAATATATAAGAATTGCAAGCTAAGTCAATACATATTAGATATTGCCGATTTTAATTATATTCAAAGCGACCTACCATATAACTAAAACATCTTGACGTTCTATAATCACAATAATGTATGAATTTTTTTTTAAAAATTAAATTAAAAAAAGTAGTTTTTATTTATTTATTTATTTATTTTATGTTAAAATAGACATAAATTTTGGCACGAATAGCTATGGATGTTCTTTGGATAGAGGTTCAATCTAAAATTATACTCTCATATGGAACACAATATTAGATTACCTGAAAAATTCTACTTAGGCATATAAATCTTCTCCATCGCTATATATATGAAAAAATTGGATCTTTCATGTCAAGCCGATACTACCATGAGGATGAGAGTCAAAGCAGGCATTAAATGTCAAATGACATATTTTGAACGTGAAACAATTACAATTTCATTAAAACTATTAACAAAGAGTGTTTTGGAAACCTCTTCTAAAGTTTAAAGAAATTTATTAAAAAAAAAAAAAATGCTACAATTAACTTCCTAAGTTTTGATTAATATGTGTATTAATCTGATAATCTGAAAACTAATTTAGATAGTGATTAGATATTGAAAATTGATTTTGAAGTATAGTGTTGATTGTAATACTTTCTAGTTTATAGTGCATATTAGAAATGCCTCCATAATTTAAATTAGATAACTAGAATTAACTTTAAAACAAATTAGTTAAATTATTTATTATTATTATTATTATTTTTTTGGAGGAAGAAACTTGTACACTTATATTAAGAAAAATTTGCTAAATCAGCCTGAAGAACAGAAATAAATTGTGGTAGAACATCCTCCATCCACACAGCAAAATCAAAGATATGAACAGTATATCTAGTTAGACTATGAGCAACCTTATTACATTTTCTTCTAGTACGAGAGTAACGTAATTTAGAAAACAACCTATAGAGTAGTTAACCTTCACATCTTCAATCAAAGAGCCATTCGGAGCAAGAGATACTTCATCACTTTGCAAAGCCTTCATTATCACCGAGTCCCCTTCCCAGTTTACGTCTGAGAAACATACCTCATGACATGTTGTGATCATATAAATATGAAATAGACCTTCCCTTGTGAATGAAAGAAGCTTGGCACGACTCTTTAACTTCCAGTCATGTGCTTCTCATGTGGCTACTTCGCGGTTTAGCTTCTTGCGAGCTTCTCACGAAATCCACTTGATCTTCAATTAAGCTTGAGTCTTCAACAACTTAATACTCAACCCAATACAATAAAATCCTACAAAAATACAAGGAAACAAAATTGAAGCAATTACAACACTTTTTTTCATGGAATAAAGCCAACATAAAACATAGTTGTAAATCACAACTTTACAATAAGGATTTGGTGAATTTACCTCTCAAGGATATGTCAATGGAAAGGGTGAGAGTAGAGGAAATTAGAGAATCAAATGTCTAAGATTGTGGATGAGTCAATCTTGGTTTTTCTCTAGGGTTTCTCACTCAAAATTCTCTCTAGAAGCTCTCTACATTTTGTGGCTATAAGGATATTTATAGTAGTGCATGTGAGGAATGCAAAAATTCATTTTTGTGCTTAACAGGGCATTCTAGCAACTCAGTCTCGCAAGTGGGATGAGTCGTGAGTTTGAGTCGTGAGATAACTGTCTCGCCAGACTGTACTTTTTGTCCTATATTGCTTTAGCTGTCGTGACCCTTTAGCTTCTTGCATGCTTTACACATGTGATACTTTGGCGACTTGCCAATCATGAGTTAGTCGCGAGATCCGATCGCGAGACTCCTTTGAATGCACACAACTTAAGTTTTCTTCGCACTCTCTTACACACAGCCCTTACATAATTCCCACCTAAATACAAGGTATCTAATGGCTAAAATAAAAAGAAAATTTGACACGGAATAAAGCCAACACATGATTGAACAAATTCAACCTTACAATCTCCCCCTTTGGCTATTCCGTGACAAAACCCTAAAACAGACTCTAGACTTAAAATGTGAGTTGGGAACAGCTGCCAAAAGTCACTCATATCTAACTCTAGATACTATGAAGCTTTTGAACCATATGGACAAGTTTTCCTAAAAACAATAACACAAGACGACCATTGTAAGCAGAAATCTTGAAATGCATATGGAATAAGCACAATGCGATCGAGCAATGGGAAATATAACAATAAAGTATGGCTTGACCAAACATGAACAATCACTAGAAATAGTGATCACAATGATCATTCACACAAGGAATGAACATCCGGACATGCAAGCTAATAAGCTCAATGCAAAGTATCATTTGCATGTCCAACACTCAACTGATACAAAAACACTAAGGTAGATGCATCAAGGATACGGCACAAAAGTAGAGTACTAAAGATAATGCATACATAATCTAAAAGTACTAATAAGTTACAATGCAAAGGTACATATTTAAGCATAGTTTAGGTAGCTAAAACATAAACCATGAGATATGAACATAGACTGAAAATAACATAAAGCAAGATATTAAACATGGGGTTATTTTCTTCTTGCGCTTGCTCTTCATCTCCAATGCTCCCCCTTCAATCAAGCTTTTTCTCCTCCTATCATGATCCAATTAAGTTTGGAGAGACGTGAACTCTATGTCAAAACGGGTGTGTTGGGAATGCATGATGGATGCAAGTCCAAACAGCTTAGTGCTGATGTCTTGTATGGAAGCCATAATGGTGTCTAGCTTCTCATCATAGGAATGTGAGGTAGAGCGCAAACCACTATATGGATCATGACTCTCTTACTTGACTCCTCTTCGGCTATGACCAATGCTAACATTGAGAGTGCGAATGTTGATTGGACTTTGCTTAGGATAAGGGTACTCAGTTGCCAATGGATGAACGCCCTTGAGCTTTAAAATTTTTGAAATAAGGCAACAAAAAGGAAGGCAGTTCCTTGAGGCAGTTCTCTTAGTAGTCTTACTCAAAATGTGAAAGATATGAGAGCAAATATCGATTTCTTCATCAATTCATGAAGGAATAAAGCTCAACCAAGATTCATGTATTCAGTGCTTGAGAGAGGATAAAGGTTATGGAACATGATTGTTGTGAGCAACCTCAATTTCGGAGATAGTGATGAAACACTAATTGATTTCCCATTGGGAGAGAACTCCAAATTTTCTCTAAAGGTTTCCCGAAGCATGTTTGTCTCCGGATCCAAGTCATCATACACTGGTGGTTTTTGAAACACTGGCCGATTGATATTTAAGATGATGGTAAGATAAGAGGGCGTAACCGTGAAGTCCTTTCCTCTAACCCAACACTTCAGCTCATCCCCTTCATAAATGGCATTAGCGTAAAATTCCTTCACCATTTCTTCATAAATTTCGTCAAAGTTAGATAGAAGGAAGTTCCAATCCTTGGTAGCGAACCATTTCAAAATTTTAGTATCAAGAAGAGAAGCCTGCTCAACCACCCTTTTAACCAACATGGGAGCATCCCGGAAGTAGTTCTCATAAGCTTGAGATGCGGCATATGATCTGAATTTGTTGGCATCATAAAATCCTGTCAATGATCGAGTCTTCTTTGACTTAGGAGTGAAGCTATCAAGATTAATCACTGGTTCTTTTCCTTTGCTACTACTTCATTTCACAGCTGATTTCTTGAATGGAGACATTGTCAGTCTATATCATGTAATATCAAAGAGCAAGAGGAGACACAAGGGGCAACAAACATGATTAGCACCAAGTTAGGATCAACACAATGGACAGTGAATTACAACCCTAAAAACAAAAATTCAAAAAGTAATTCAACCAAAATTGATACGTGAAGACATAAATCATCAAAGCAGGATAGAATCATCACATTAAGCACTTAAATATGTCAAAGTGTGTGTGTGTGTGTGTGTGTGTGTGTGTGTGCATCAATTGCAAAAGTCTGCAAACTAGGGCAAAGTGTTTAAACACATAATCATACAATGTTTCAAAATCAAAGAAATATGATTATCCCTACAACCTTTGTATTCCATAGAATCCAAAGAGACACACATAAACATCTAAGAGATATTTTATCATGAACATGATATGTACAACACAACACAAAACATAATATAATGCATGAAAAGATGAAGCAAAAACATTTAAAACAAGTAGAATCGGCATTATACTAACAAAACCAACAAAACCCATACATCAAACTCAACAAAATATCAACAAAACCATATTCAAATATTATATTTTCAAATCTCAAAATAAACACAAAATCCAAGAAATCCAGGGCAAGAAACATGAAATACTTTGGAAATAAGAGAAAACTCATACCTCTTCTTGAAGATTGATGAAGGATTGATGAAGAAAATGGAAGTTTTGTGAGAGAAAATGGAGGTTTTGGAAGAGGGAGAGGCGGACAAGACAATGTGTGTGCGCATGATGCGAGGGAAAACTGAAAAGTTTTTAAAAACTGTCATGGATTTAACCTTGTTTGTGAAAAAATAGGCGATTTTCATGACTAGAATAAGTCGCGAGCAAGTCGCCAAAATGAGTCACCAAAATCCCTTGACAAAATTTTTGAAAACTTTGTCTAAGTGTTTTTTGCGACTAGGAAGTCCATTCGGAGCAAGTTGCGAATCATTCTGAGTAAGCTCGTGATTGGAGCTTTCACTCGTGACCAAGTCACCAAACTAAGTCACAAAAATGCCAAAAAACCCTGAAATTTTGAATTTTTTCTAAGTATTTTTCACAATTGGGAACAGACTCGCTAGAGAGTCGCGAGAGCTTCTGAGTAAGCTCGCGACTGGGGTCTCGTGACTGGCGTGACCCACGAGAATGAGTCGCCAAAATAGAGTTGCACAGTTTATGGATGTTTTGAAAATTTTCAAAACAAAAACACTTTCCAAAAACAATTAAAATACTTAAAAATATTTTTGTGTTTGATCAACATTTGATTATGTGCAACACATTTTATCAAGTACAATCACACAAATGAATAAGGTATTCATTGAATATAGACATGTGTGATGTGTGTGGGTACCAAAAATGAGATAGTCCTTAGTCTAATGTGAAGTTTCAATGATTTATTCAACCAAGACATACACAATTAGCACTAGGAAGAGTGACCAATCTCAATTATAGAATTATGCATATATGACCTCCCACATAACTTTGAAGCTTTTCATTTGGCTTCTTACATTTCATAACATTTGATCATTCTAGAATAATACATCTCATTTTGAGATCGATGCCTAAAATTTTTGATATTTCAGTTTGATGAATAAGCCTTTGGCTTTTGGGCACCATTCATTTTCATTATAAGTCGCTTTCCCTTTTTCCTAGTCGAATACTAGTATGTACGACGGCTTTTGCAGCTCATTATCTCTTTTCGAGATTTAACATTGGTTGAGCTCTTTAAACAAAAATATATATATATATATATATATATATATATATATATATGTATATATAAAAGAGTGGGAAGATATATAAACACAAGTCTATGCAAGTCTCAAGATCAACAAAACCAATGGCTAATCATTCATGACAAGTTTGAAGATCAATTTACAACAATCACATAGATGTCAAGATTTTTCCCACAATGATATGAGTGCATAGAGAACAAACTACGCTCGTAAATGCACAAAGCCATTTGTACGAATGTACAAAGCCAAACATGTGTGTGACAAAACACAAAAATGCCGATCAAACTTTTTGGATTTTCTACTTTTTATGTGTTTTTGGATTTTTGACACAAAAGCAAATAAAGATTGATCAAGAAAAATCAAAGCTATAAAAAAAAAAAAAAAGTAAAAACATGCTAGAATGAATAAATAAGCAAACAACTGAACAAAGTCACAACTTATAGAAAGAATTGATGCATGGACATGTTCTAATGCTTATGCATGTGGACCCTTCTTCACCTACATGGCACGTGCGTTTGGGGTGATATCCTTAAAGGATTGGGTACTTGAGTTGCGATTCTCAAACCTTAGGGTGAAGTTTTCCAAACGAGAAGTGATGGTGTCTATCATCTTCATCATATCACCAATATCATAATCAACTTCTTGCCCCTTTGATTGCTTGAGGTTCCCCTTGCCATTTCTCTATCCTCTTGGACTTTGAAAGCTGGTATTCAATGCTTGAAGCTTATGGCAATTAGGTCTAGTGTGTCCTCGGATTCCACAATCGTGGCAAAAGTGTCGAGTTTATGGTCCTCTCTGTGACTTTGGAAGAGATTTTCCTTTAGCCTTGGGTTTAGCCACTAATGGATTTGGAGGCTTTGTCAAAACCCTTTGAGCAATCACATTTGCCTTCTTCTCAAACTTCACTTTCTCAATAGTTGGAATTGCTACAATTGGTTCCTTTGCTTTAACAAACTTCATCTCCTTTGGACACATTGGCACTTGAGCTACTCTTTCCAGTATATCCTAAGCCACTTTTATCAGAAAAAGACTTTTGATGTGCAAGCATTTCATCAAGCTTCATGGACGCAACCCGCTCCACTTTAGCATTAGCTTGAATCACTTTAAGCTCAATAAACTTGATCTTGGAATAGGCTCCAGTTAGTTCTCCGTTCAGCGTCTCAACTTCACATTTAGTCTTTTTGAATCGTATTAGAAGACTTTTGTAATCTTGCTCGGCTCTTTTCATTTTTCTTATGGCTGCCTTAGCCACTCTTGCATACTTGCCAGTCTTCTTTAGAAGAGAATTATAGGTTTCTTACAATCCATTGGTACCTATGCATTCTTCATCTACATCTTCGGATTCCTCCTCAACTCCCATTGACTCCATTTCAATGTGCTCAAAAGATTCCACTCCATCTCAAATGGTCCACGGGTGCAATGGTCATAAATGCAGAGTAGTTTCCTTCTCCATCACAACTTTCTTCCAAGTCTGAATTAGAGCTGTCCGAGTCATTAAAGGTAGTGGCAAAGACTTTGCCCTTTGCCTTTAAATAAGTGGGGCATTCTTTCTTCACATGCCCATGCCCTTTGCTCTCAAAGCACGTGACCATTTGAGATGGAGTGGAATCTTTTAAGTCCTTCTTCTTGAAGTCTTTCTTGTCCTTCTTGAAATTCAAGAATTTTCCCCTCTCAAACGACTTCCCATCTCTTTTGAACTTTAAGAACTTATGGAAGTTCTTAGCAAGGTACACCACATCCTTTTCAACCTCATCCTCATTCGAGTAGTCTTGAGCTTCCACTTTCTCATTGATTGTCTTTAGAGCAAGAGATTTGCTTTTTCTTTGTGATGGTAGAGATAGCTCATAAGTTTGAAGAGAACCGATGAGTTCTTGAATTTCAATCTCATCAAGGTCTTTGCTGTCTTTGATGGCAATGACCTTTGAATGAAAGCTCTCCGGCAATGATCGTAGAATCTTCCTTACAATCTTGGAGTCCTCCATCTTTTCACCCAAGTTGAATTTTCCAATCACCACTTCGTTTAGCTTTCCTTAAAATGCATCGAATGACTCGTCTTCACTCGTCTTCAACTCCTCGAAGCGTGTGATAAGCATTTGCAACTTGGTGTCCTTCACCTTTTTGGTTCCCTCATAGGTTGTCTCCAAAATTTGCCATGCATCCTTAGCAATTGTAACATGAGAGATCCTATGAAATTCATAAGGAGAACACCACAAAAAATTGCATTTAAAGCCTTGCAATTAGCATTAGCTGCCGCAAAGGCTGTCTTATCCCATGTGGATTTGGCGGCCTCTGGCCTAGTCCATCCTATCTCAACAGCGTCCTAAATGCTCTCATCAATAGAACAAAGGAATGCCCTCATACAGACTTTCCAAAATGCATAATTGCTCCCATCAAAGTATGGCGGAGCATTAAGCGATTGAGATCTATCCATCTTAAAAGGTGTAAGGTGGAATTTTATCAACCATCTTGTTGGCTTTATTCCATGCCAATTTGCTTGTATTTTAGCACTTAGTAACCTTGTATTTATGTGGGATTCATGTAAGGGTAGAGTGTGAGAGATTGTGAAGAAATGCTCAAGATTGTGCAAAGAAGCAGAATCGCGGCTGACTTGCGACTTGCAAGCTGCCAACTGCAGCACACGTGAGAAGCATGAGGGGAGGCGAAGGGTCATGCCAGCTGTCGCACTACAGGACAAAAGTCTTAGGCTAGCCAGGCCGTTAACTCGCGGCTTGAACTCGCGACTTAGACCAGTCGCGAGGCTAAGCTGCTAACTTGCCCTGTTTGGGAAAAACTGACTCTTCACATTCCTTTCTCACCCCACTATATATAGACCCTTATACCCACGAAATGTAGAGAGCTTCCAAAGAGAATTTTGAGAGAGAAACCCTAAAAAAAAACAAGATTGCCACATCCCCAATCTTCACTAAGAGACTCTTCAAATTCCTCTACTCTCTTCGTCTCCATTGATACATCCTTGAGAGGTTCTTGACCAAATCATTTTCTCACCACACCCACGTCTGTGAGAAGGTCTTTTGTGCTAAGGGAAGCTGTTTGGAAGGGACCAATGGTTATTGGTTGATGCTATGGGCTATAGCGGAATCCGGTAAGCTCGAAAAGAAAAAGGTTCGGCGTAACCTCGTTGGAGCAAGAAGCTTGGAGGGCTTAGGTACCTGGGTAGATTAGGCTTGGAGGGTCTATTGCTGTTCATGTATCCTAACTACATTTTCTAGTGGATTATTTACCGCTTGGAGGGCGGCGTAGAGATTTTACGTCGAGGGCTTCGGTTTCCTCTTCGATAACACATTGCGTGTTGTCCTTGTATTTACATCTCTTTTCCCTTAAGCTTTACCATTTAATTTCTGGTGTGGATATGATTTTATTTGGTTTAGATTGGTTATCAATTCTGTCATTAGCTTATGTTCATGTTCCGCACATTTATTGTTTGATAATAAATTTGAATTGGTATTTTGTTATTGGGGGTCAAAAGGTTCATAGTGTTTTCAACGCTATTTGAACTTTCATTTGGTATCAGAGCAGGTGCAATTTTTGTGGTTTAAACACCTTAGTGCGATCCCTGACCTCGTATTGAGATGGATAGGTCTCAATCTCTAAATGTGCCACCATTTTTTTATGGCAATAATTATGCTTTTTGGAAAGTCCGAATGAGAGCATTTTTGTGTTCTATTGATGATGCTGTGTGGGATGCAGTTGAAGTTGGTTGGACTAGGCCGAGGCTGCCAAATCCACTTGGGATAAGGCAGCTCTTGCGGCGGCTAATGTTAATAGTAAAGCATTGAATGCTATTTTCTATGGTGTCTCTCTAGAAGAATTTCACAGGATTTCACATATTACTATTGCTAAGGAAGCATGGGAGATTTTGGAGACTACTTATGAAGGAACAAAGAAAGTGAAAGACACCAAGCTACAGATGTTGACCACTCGCTTTGAGAAGCTCAAGATGAGTGAGGATGAGTCCTTTGACTCTTTTTATAGTAAGCTGAATAAGGTGGTTGTCGGCAAATTCAATTTGGGGGAAAAGACGGAGGATTCTAAAATTGTAAGGAAAATCCTTCGGTCACTGCCAGAAAGTTTTCGTGCCAAAGTAACAGCCATTGAAGAGAGCAAGGATCTTGACAACATTAAAGTTCAAGAGCTGGTCGGTTCATTGCTGACGTATGAATTGTCACTGCCCACACAAAAGAAGAGCAAATCTCTTGCTCTTAAAACAATTGATAAGAGAGTGGTATTTCATGAGTCTTCGAAAGAGGATGCAGTATATAAAGATGTGGCACACCTTGTAAAGAACTTCTGAAAATTCTTAAAACTCAAGAACGGTGGGAAATTTGGTGATAAAGGAAAATTTCAAAGTTCCAGGAAGGAAAAGAAAGAATTCCAAAGGAAAGATGGTAGAGATTCCCAATCTTCTCAAGGAATCACATGCTTTGAGTGTAATGGACATGGACACTTCAAAAAGGAATGTCCCAACTATTTGAAATCGAAAGGAAAGGTCTACACTACCACATTAAGTGACATGGATTCATCAAACTCTGACTCTGAAGATAACTGTGACGTAGAAGGAAATTACTCCACATTCATGACCATTACACATGTGGAATCCTCAGATGATTTGGGTTCACTTGTGAAGGAGCTTGGTGAGCATTCTGATTTGGAGTCTATTGGGATTGTTGAAGAATCAGAGGCTGAAGAGGATGAAGATACATTTGGTTTTCAAGAGAATTACGCCTTACTTCTTGAGAAATCGGGTGGGTATGCAAGGATGACAAAGGTGGCTGTGAAAAAGACGAAGAAAGCTGAGGAAGATTACAAAAGTCTTCTGGTACGATACAAGGTGGCGAAGTGTGAGATTGAAACACTTAATGGTGAGCTATCAGAAGCTTGCACAAAAGTGAGATTTCTTGAGCAAGAGGTAGTGCAAGCTCATGCAAAGATAGAGAGGGTCTCATCCAAGAAGTTAGAAGATGTTATTTCATCTCAAAAACCTTCCTCAGACAAGTCTGGGTTGGGATATACTGGAAGGAGTAGCTCATCAGCCAATGTCACCAAAGAAGTGAAGTTTGTGAAGGCTAAAGATACGGTTGTAGAAGAGGCTATTCCTGAGATAGTTAAGGCTGAGAAGAAGAAGAATGTGGCTGATCAACAGGTGTTAAATAAGTCCCGTAATCAATTAGAAGCCAGATTTGAAGCTAGAGGAAGATCACTTCCAAGATCACAACAGGGTCCTAGAACGAATCATTTCTGTCACTTTTGTGGATTGCAAGGGCATACCAAACCCAACTGTCATAAGCTGAGAGCGTTAAACAATGCAAGCGCTCCTCAATCACAAGGAAGGAGAAATCACAAGAGGTCTTGGGCTGGTGAGCAACCAAGAAGTCAAAATCATGATCCCGGAATGATGGATGTGATGAAGATGATCGGTGCATTCACCAATTGCTTGGAAAGCTTCACAAGAAGGTTTGAAAGTCCTAACTCTCGTGCCCAATCCGTCAAGGATATCACCCCAAACGCACGTAACGTGTAGGTGAAGAGGGGTACTCATGCATAAGCATTACAACATGTCCATGCATTAATTCTTTCTATGCTTTGTGAATATGCTTGGTTGTATGCTTTTTGCTTGTTTGTTTTGAAATCTGTTTGGTTGTTTATTTGTTTCGTCTTTAAATATTTTTACATAGTTTTTGATCAATCTTTTCCTACTTTTATGTCAAAAATCCAAAAACACATAAAAAGTAAAAAATCCAAAATGTTTGATCGACTTTGTTGAGTTTTGTCTCAAATCATGTTTTGCCTTGTACTTTTGTACTAATGGCCTTGTGCATTTACGAGTCTAGCTTGTTTCGTATGCACTCATATCATTACGGGAGAAATCACGAAATCTATGTAACTGTTGTAAATAGATCTTCAACCTTGTCATGAATGATTAGTGAATGGTTTTGTTGATCTTGAGACATGCATAGACTTGTGCCTATATATCTTCCCATTTTTATTTTATTGCTTTACTCAAAGAGCTCTCCAAATGTAAATCTCCAAATGAAAAGAGATATTGAGCTGCAAAAGCCTGTCGCACATACTAGTATTTGACTAGGAAAAGGGGAAAGTGACCAAAATAAAATGGATGATGCCCAAAAAGCCAAAGGCTAACTCATCAAATTGAAATATTAAAAATTTCAAGCATCGATCTCACAATGAGATGTGTTGATTCAAAAAGATCAAATGATAAGATGTATATGGAGTCAAATGAAAAGCTTCAAAGAAATGTACTCAAGTTTATGTGGGAGGTCATATATGCATACTTCTATAATTGAGATGGATCACATTATCTAGTGCTAGTTGTGTATGCCTTGGTTGAATTGATCATTGAAGCTTCACATTAGACTGAGGACTATCTCATTTTTGATACCCACACACTTCATATAAGTCTATGTTCAATGAATGCCATATTCATTTGTGTGATTGTACTTGATTAAATGTGTTTTCACATGCTCAATTTTTGTCGATCAAACACAAAAAATATTTTTGAGTGTTTTAGTTGTTTTTGGAAAGTATTTTGTTTTTACAAAAATGTCAAAAATTTCAAAAATAGTGTTGTCCTGTTTTGGCGACTCAGTCGCAGGTTGGCCCAGTCGCATGCCCCAATCGCGAGTCCACTCCAAGATTTTTCGCGGCTCACTGGCGAGTCAATGTCCTAGTCGAGAAAAATACTTAGAAAATTTTTCAAAATTTGAGTTTTGGTGACTTTCGCGGCTCAATGTGGCGACTTGTTTGCGGGGGGAGGGTCCAGTCGCGAGGGGTACTCAGAGATTTTTGTGGCTCACCTCGCGACTCTCTCGTGAGTAGACCTTCCAGTCGTGAAAAACACTTAGAAGATTTTTCAAGGATCTTGATTTCATAGTGTTTCACGGCTTACCCTGGCGACTTACTGGAGACTTGACTTAGTTGCGAAAAACGCATGTTTTGCGTTTTAAATACAGTTTTTAAAAAATTTCTCAGTTTTTCTCTCGATTTTTTATGACTGTTCATTGTCTTCCCCATTTCTCTCTTTCAAACACTCCGAGTATTTCTTTGAAAATCCTCCATTTCTGCATCATTTCTTCTCTGATCTTCAAGAAAAAGGTATGGGTTTTCTTTCCCTCACTTCATATTTCATGATTTGAACATTATTATCTTGATTTGTGAGTTGCCATTTTGTTTTGTGAAATACTGTGTTCGAACAAGGGTCTGCTTAAAATGTTGGATTTGGTTGATTGGGGTTGTTTTCTTTTGTTGCTGAATATATTTGCTATCATGATTTAATATCTTTATGCTAGTCTTATTCTGAGCTTTGATGTTTGTTAGATTTCATACCCTTTGAGTATATGGGTTTGGGTTTTTCTGTGTCTTACTCTGAATGAGAGTTTGGGTATTTCAGATTGTCTGAGATTTTGGATTGTTTGATTTATAATGCTGTGATTTTATGTTGCCATATCATGTGTGTGCTTCTGTCTTGAGGATATAACTTGAACTTTTCTAATTGACATTTGCTATCTTGTGTCTGAATGCGGTTTACACTATCCTTTTATAGTTTGTGTTTGCAACAATACAAACTGAACTTATTTGTGGTGTTGTGTTTTAATTTGAGTTATCCTTTTTGGTTCTCAACTGTGCTTGGTCTGTGTGTTGACCTGTCACTCTGTTTCTCCACTTGAAACTAATTTGTTACTAATCTGTGTGTATTTCCACATATTGTGTTCTACTCTTGTTGTGGCCTCTTCTGCTTGCTTACAGATGCCTCCCACGCCTTCAAAGAAGAAGACTCCTGCTAAGAAGGCTGACAAAGGGCTAAAAATGGACCACAACCTGTTTAGGTCTGTTCAGCACTTTGAGAGATACAAAGATTTTTTCATAAAGGGAACAATTATCTAGGAGAGGTTTGTGGATCTAAATGACATGAAAGATACCTTCATTCCAGAATGGTTTGAAGGCAGAGGATGGGAGAAGTTACTGGGTGACCTACCTCTTGTGTGTGAACCCTTAATACGAGAATTCTGTGCAAATGCTGTTATAAAGGAGGATGAGCTAAACTGCTGGATTAGAGGACATGAGTTCACCATAGATGCTCATGATATTGATGAGGTTCTGGGGCTTGAGGGACTAGAGGATCATGAGTTCACCAATTACAAAGACAGGATGCTATCTTTAGACACTGTCCAGGCTCGGATTGGTGGTGTTAAAGAAAAGAGATGTCTCAACACTACTGACTTTCCTGCTGACTTGAGGTGTCTGACCACCATCATGATGTTCAACTTGTATCCAATAAGGAAGCTGACTACACTGACTAATGCTAGAGCTATCTTCCTCATGGAGCTCAAGGAGAAAACTTTCATTGACATCAGCTCCTACATATTTGACACAATTGTGGAAGAGACAAGAACCACCTCTAGGCCTAAGCTGATCTTTCCTAGTCTTCTTATGAGATTGTTTAAAGAAAAAGGTGCTACAATCCCTCAAGATATCAGTCTCATGGCTCCCCTATCAGCCATAAACAAGCTAACCTTCACAAGGATACAAGTCCGTCTTCCAGGTGATGATGAGGAGGGTGACCAAGGAGAAGGGGATCCTATGGAAACTGAAGCAGAAACTGCAGGACAATCAGTCACACCCAAAAGCAGAAACAAGAGGAACAGAGCCTCAACCTTATCCGTTGCACCTCCAAATGCACTTCAGATCATCCTGGAGAGGATTGATGGACTTAGAGAAGTTCACAATGAGCATACTGAAAGGATGGTTGGAATTCAAGATCAGCTCAACGTTCTTTTCGCCAAGTTTGATAGTCTTAACTCCCAACAGTGACCCTTTGTCCATTCCGGTCAAAAAGGGGGAGAATCCTTAAGGGGGCAGCTCTTGAGGGGGAGTGCCATTTTGAGGGGGAGCATGTTACAAACAGTATTTTACTTTATGTTTTTTTTTTTTTTGATACTCTATGGTTAATATGTTGTTTTTATGGTTTAAAACTCTGGTATATATTTAATTATGATTTTTTTTTGGGGGTAGGTTTTATGAGTTTGTACCTGTTACCTTTATAGGTTTTTAAGGTTCTTAGTTTATGTTTATACCTGTTGTTTTTGTAAGCTTTTAAGGTTTTTAGTACTTGATGTTAAATGTCATGCATTTTCTTTTAAGTACATCACTCTTGTGCCCTTGTAGGATCTTATTCCTAGATGGATATATGTTTTTATCCATTGGTTGAGTGTTGGACATGCAAATGATACTATGCTATTGAGTTTATTTGCTTACATGTCCAGATGTTCATTCCTTGAGAGAATGCGCATTGTGATCACTATTGTATAGTGTTTGGATGTTTGGTCAAGCCATGGTCTATTGCTTTATTCTATTTTGCTTGATCGCTTTATACTTGCTCCATATGCATTACAAGTTTTCTACATACAATGATCAGATTGTGTTGTTGTGTTTCTAGAGATACTTGTTCTTATGGTTCAAGAGCTACATAGATTCTAGAGTTAGGTGTGAGTGAGTTTTCCAACTGTACCTAACTCACGCGTTAAGTCTAGAGTTTGTTATAGGGTTTTGTCACGGAATAGCCAAAGGGGGAGATTGTACAGTTGAATTTTATCAACCATCTTGTTGGCTTTATTCCGTGTCAATTTGCTTGTATTTCAGCACTTAGTAACCCTGTATTTAGGTGGGATTCATGTAAGGGTAGAGTGTGAGAGAGTGTGAAGAAATGCTCAAGATTGTGCAAAGAAGCAGGGACTCGCGGCTGACTCGCGACTTGCAAGCCGCCAATTGCAGCACCCGTGAGAAGCATGCGGGAAGGTGAAGGGTCACGCCAGCTGTCGCACTACAGGACAAAAGTCCCAAGCTGGCCAGGCCGTTAACTCGCGGCTTGAACTCGTGACTTAGACCAGTCGCGAGGCCAAGCCGCCAACTTGCCCTGTTTGGGAAAAACTGACTCTTCGCATTCCTTTCTCACCCCACTATATATAGACCTTTATACCCACAAAATGTAGAGAGCTTCGAGAGAGAATTTTGAGAGAGAAACCCTAGAGAAAAATAAGATTGCCTCATTCCTAATCTTCAATAGAGACTCTTCAAATTCCTCTACTCTCTTCCTCTCTATTGATACATCTTTGAGAGGTTCTTGACCAAATCATTTTCTCCCCACACCCATGTCTGTGAGAAGGTCTTTTGGTGCTAAGGGAAGCAGTTTGGAAAGGACCAATGGTTACTGGTTGATGCTATGGGCTATAACGGAATCCGGTAAGCTAAAGAAGAAAAAGGTTTGGCGCAACCTCATTGGAGCAAGAAGCTTAGAGGGCTTAGGTACCTGGGTAGATTAGGCTTGTAGGGTCTATTGCTGTTCATGTATCCTAACTACATTTTCTAGTGGATTATTTACCGCTTGGAGGGCGGTGGAGAGGTTTTACGCCGAGGGCTTCGGTTTCCTCTTCGATAACACATCCCGTGTTGTCCTTGTGTTTGCATCTCTCTTCCCTTAATCTTTGCCATTTAATTTCTGTTGTGGATGTGATTTTATTTGGTTTAGATTGGTTACCAATTCTATCATTAGCTTATGTTCATATTCTGCACATTTATTATTTAATAATAAGCTTGAATTGGTATTTTGTTATTGGGGGTCAAAACATTCATAGTGTTTTCAACGCTATTTGAATTTTCAAAAGGGTCTAGGATCACACTTAGGTAATGAAACCATAACAAGTGTACCTGCTCTGATACCAATTGAAAGTTCAATTAGTGTGTAAAACACTAATGAATGTTTTGACCCCCAATATCAAAATAACCAACACAGGCTTATACCCAAACAATATATGTGCGGAATGTTAGGTACAAGTGAAAACCTAAACAAATAAACAACTCTACACCATAATTAACTACAACACAGTAGTAATTAAAAGGTAAAAGTAAGGGTTAGAGAGATGCAAACATAAAGATATCACTGGCACGTGATATCTAAGAGGAAACTGAAGAACTCGACAAAAAACCTCTCCGTTGCCCTCCAAGCGGTAAAATGATCGACTAAAGAATAAAGTTGAGACACATGAATAGCAATAGACCCTCCAAGCTTCTTGCTCCAACAGGGTTAAGCCTAACTGTGTCTTCTTTAGCTTCCCGGATCCCACAATAAGCCCATTGCGTCAACCAAGTAAATTGGTCATCTCCGAACTGCTTCCCAAGAACCACAATACCTCCTCACTGATGTGGATATGGTGAGATAAGGATTTGGCAAATGTACCTCTCAAGAATATGTCAATGGAGAGGGTGAGAGTAGAGGAATTTGGAGAATCAAATGTCTAAAATTGTGGATGAGTCAATCTTGGTTTTTCTCTAGGGTTTCTCACTCAAAATTCTCTCTGGAAGCTCTTTACATTTCATGGGTATAAGAGTATTTATAGTAGTGTATGTGAGGAATGCAAAAAGTCATTTTTCTGCATAATAGGCCATTCTGGCTACTCAGTCTCACAAGTAGGATGAGTCGCAAGTTTGAGTCACGAGGAAAAACCCTAGCTACATTTTAGAAGTCTTTGTTGAGTTTTGTGTTGACTCTTTTGTGAGATCGAAGAGGTGTTTACCTTCAAACACACACATAGAGCTATCAAGATCAAGATTCATATCAAAAACTTGATGATTGCTTCAATTTTACACAAAGAACCTTCAAGAACATCTGAAACCTTTGAGAGGGTCTCAAAGTCATAAGTAGGAGAACTTGTGGTTGTTATAGATCAAGGAAAGAAGTAGTCTATGGACTCAAAGCTATCACGTGGTCGTGGTAGTAATTTTTCTACAGGAGGTAGCCATAGGATGTTAGTGGTCTAAGTCTTATTGTACAAACTTCAATTCTTTCATAGTGGATTTGTTTTTACCTTGAAGATAACTAGGTTAAATCCTCCCCAGGTTTTTTACCGGTTTGGTTTTCCTAGGTGTAAGGTTGAATTTAATCAACCATCTTGTTGGCTGTATTTCGTGCCAAATTTGCTTGTAATTCAGCATTTAAAAACCCTGTATTTAGGTGGGAATCATGTAAGGGTAGTGTTTGAAAGAGTGTGAAGAAATGTTCAAGTACCGTGTAGAGAAGCAGGGACTTGCAACTGGATCTCGCGGGTGGCTCGCAACTGGCAAGCCGCCAGAAGAAGCACATGAATGAAGCATGTAGAGAAGCTGAATCGTCATGCCAGCTGTAGCACTATAGGACAAAAATTCCAGATTGGCCATTCAGTTAGCTCATTGGTTGAACTCGCGACTCAGTCAAGTCGCGAGGCCAAGTCGCCAGCCAGCTCTGTTTTGAAAAAACTGACTCTTCGCATTCCTTTCTCACCCCAGTACAAATACCCTTTATACATATGAAATGTAGAGAACTTCCAGATAGAATTTTGAGAGAGAAACCCTAGAGAAAAACAAGATTTACTCATCCATAATCTTTACATAGTGACTCTTCAAATTCCTCTACTCTCACCCTCTTTATTGTTACATCCTTGAGAGGTTCATTACCCAAATCTTTTTCTCACTATACCCATATCTGTGAAAAGGCTATTTGGTGCTTGGGAAGCAGTTAGGAAGGGACCAATTGATATTGGTTGATGCTATGGGCTATAGCGGAATCCAGTAAGCTAGAAAAGACAAAGGTTCGGCGTAACCTCGTTGGAGCAAGAAGCTTGGAGGGCTTAGGTACAGTGGGTAGATTAGGCTTGGAGGGTCTTCTGCTGTTCATGTATCCCAACTTCATTTTCTAGTGGATTTTTGACCACTTAGAGGGCGGTGGAGGTTTTATGCCGAGGACTTTGGTTTCCTCTTCGATAACACATTGTTGTGTTGTCTTTTATTTGCATCTCTCTTCCCTTAATCTTTGCCTTTTAATTTTTACTATGGACGTGATTTTAATTGGTTTAGATTGTTTATCAATTCTGTTATTAGCTTATGTTCTTTTTCTGCACATATATTGTTTGACATTAAGCTTGAATTGATAATTTTATAATTGGGGGTCTAAACGTTCATAGTATTTTATACACTATTTGAACTTTCACATAGGAAACAAGCTATGCTCGTAGATGCACAAAGCCATAAGTACAAAGGTACAAGGCAAAACATGTTTGTGACAAAACACAATAATGTCGATCAAATTTTCTTGTAATTCAGCACTTAAAAACCCTGTATTTAGGTGGGAATCATGTAAGGAGAGTGAGTGAGGGAGTGTAAAGAAATTCTCAAGAATGTGCAGTGAAGTAGGGACTCGTGACTGGATCTCGCAGGTGGCTTGCGACTGGCAAGCCGCCAGATGATGCACATGAGTGAAGTATGCAGAGAAGTTGAACCGTCATGCCAGCTGTAACACTACAGGACAAAAAGTCCAGACTGGCCATTCAGTTAGCTCGCGGCTTGGTCAAGTCGCGAGGCCAAGTCGCCAGCCAACTCTGTTTTGAAAAAACTGACTCTTCGCATTCCTTTCTCACCCCAGTATAAATATCCCTTATACCCACGAAATATAGAGAGCTTCCAGAGAGAATTTTGAGAGAGAAACCCTAGAGAAAAACAAGATTGACTCATCCACAATCTTTACATGGCGACTCTTCAAATTCCTCTACTCTCACCCTCTCCATTGTTACATCCTTGAGAGGTTCATTACCCAAATCATTTTCTCACCATACCTATATCTGTGAGAAGGCTATTTGGTGCTTGAGAAGTAGTTAGGAATAGACCAATTGATATTAGTTGATGTTATGGGCTATAGTGGAATTGGGTAAGCTAGAAAAGACAAAGGTTCGGTGTAACCTCATTGGATCAAGAAGCTTGGAGAGCTTAGGTACACTGGGTAAATTAGGCTTGGAGGATCTTTTGCTATTCATGTATCCCAACTTCATTTTTTAGTGGATTATTGACCGCTTAGAGGGCGGCGGAGAGGTTTTACACCGAGAACTTCGATTTCCTCTTCGATAACACATCGTTGTGTTGTCTTTGTGTTTGCATCTCTCTTTCTGTTAGGACATATGTGATTCACTTGTTAAGAACATATGTCATTCTTTTATATAATTGGCTAATCCTTTTGACAAAATGCACTTTACTTGTAATTGGGTATATCTGGGTGTTCTTAATACTTCATGAAACTGTGTTTTAAGATCAAGTGTTGAAGTCATCAAGTCTGTCCAAGAAACAAGCTGAGAAGTGCAAGTTTACTAAAGCTTGACAGCTAGCATGTGTCGAAGTTTAAGAAGCTGTTCAACCCCGTGTGCTTGACATCTGCTCGACAGCTGCTCGACACCTCCCATCTATCAAGGTTTAAGAATCTCAGAAATTCTAATCTATTTTCTTGGATTCCTTGAATGTGTCTTTGGGCCTTCTTTTCTCCTAAACGTAGACATATAAAAGGATTGTTTTAAGGGCCGTTAAAAAGGGCACAAGTTGCACAAGCTTTGAGAAAAGTTTGCTCAAGCAAATTGTGACCGGAGACAAAGTTTTGCCCTAGTTCATCTATTCTGAAGAAGTTGTTGTGTTTGTACACCATAGGGTTTTGTGACCAAGTATCTTCTTGATCTTCATCTTGTGGATGAACTAAAGAACTTTGCAACGAACAATCTTCTCTAGTTGGTGATTGAAGTCACGTAATGGGATCCACGCATTGGTTAGTCACGTACTTGGGAGCCGTGCATCAAAAGGAGAAATTGTCACTATAGAACAAGTCTAATTGGGTATTGGGGTAAGGGTTCAATTGTAGGTTGGTATAAGGTACTAAGATTCCTTTACTTGTAATCGCTTGTTGTGATAATAGTGGAATTTCAGGAATGGTGACCTGAAAATCACCCGGTGGGGTTTTAACCGTGTAGGTTTTCCTCATTCGTAAACAAATCACAGTGTCAAATTTATTTTCCGCTGCACTTAGTTTAATTGGTGATTTGTTTGTGCTACCACGCGTTTGCATGTTAATTTGATTAATTAATAACTTGACAAATTAATCAATTAATTTAATCACAAGAGGTCAATTCATTTTTGGCCTATCACTTTCCCTAATCTTTGCCATTTAATTTCTGCTGTGGATGTGATTTTATTTGGTTTAGATTGTTTATCAATTTTGTTATAGGCTTATGTTCATTTTTCGTAGGTACATTGTTTGATTTTAAGCTTGAATTGGTAATTTGTAAATTGGGGGTCTAAATGTTCATAGTGTTTTACACGCTATTTGAACTTTCACTAGGTCATCAGATCTGTGTGTCCTTTACTTTCCGCGTTATATTTGTTTTACACATATTTGTTTAACCTAGATTTAATTAACAAACTTGTTAATGAACTTGGCTTAAAATTAGGCTAAACATATTGTGTTAAGGGGTCTAAAAACAGAGAAAATTGGCATTTGCCCCTTTCGTGCAAAAAATCCAACATTTTTCCCCCTTTCCCAAACTAATTAGGGAAATACTCTTGTTTTGAAACTCGATTTTCTCAAAATCGAGTTTTCTCAAAATCGAGTTTTAAAAAAATAAAATAAAAATTCTGGAGCCCTATAGTGGCGTTTTAAGGAACCTATAGTGACATTTTAAGAACCTATAGTGGCGTTTTGGAACTCGAGCTCCATGAACTTGAGTTCTATGCAAGTTTTTTTATTTTATTTTTTTACCTATAACTCAAGTTCATAGAGGTCGAGTTTCAAAACGCCACAATAGGCTCCTTAAAACATCACTATAGGTTCCTTAAAATGCCACTATAAGACTTAATTCAATTTTAAGAAAATCGAGTTTCAAAACAGGAGCATTTCCCTATGCTGCTTTTTTTTGCGTGAAAAGGAAATTTGCCAATTTTCTCCGTCTAAAAACTAACAATAACTATAATTTGTCCCCAGAAAATTGTCATCTTCGTTTATTTATTTGTTTTATATATTCTTTAAAAAATTTGGCTTGCCAACTAATACTTAATAAAAACAGGTGAAAGCATGTCATTTTCGTTTATTTATTTATTTTATATCTTCTTTGCAAATTTTGGCTTATCAACTTATACTTAAAAAAATCACGTCAAAGCATGTAGTCAATTTTCTGCAGTGAATGCTTCTCAAGTGGCTAAAACAACTAATATAATTCTCAAATTAAGTTAAACTTCAAAGCTCCAACTGCCTGAGTTCAGCATAGTTCCTAGAAATATCACCAGATAATGTACTGAGCTACAAATTGACATTTTTTTTATTATATATATATATATATATATATATTTTTTTTTTGTTTGACTAAATTAAATTGATTATTTGACTCCCATGCAATTTCACAATGACATTTGTTTGAATCGAGAAAGGTAAAAGGTACAAATTTTGAAACTTTTCTTTGGTTTTATTAGACGCCGAAAGTGACATATAGCACATTGTCTTGATCAGTTTATGGCCACACTATTTTTTTCTTTCTATTTTTTATTTGGTTTAGAGTCAGCATTTGAGTTCTCAAATAGTGATAAAAGAGGAAAAAACTTTTACAAAAAAAAAAAAAAAGAGGAAAATTTTGAAAAGGAAAGAAAAGAAATAAAAAGTATTTCTGTATCCATTCCTTCCCTATGTTAGGAAAAAAAAAAACTTTAATGGCATTAGTATTGGTGACCTAAGGTTCTTTAGGTCTCATGCGATTTCTTGTTTTGAATCTTTTAGACAATGGCCATCCTTAAAAGAATCCTTCTTTGTAATTATTTGGTTTACCCAGAAAAACTACTAAACTGCACACATTTAAAGGAATAGCAAATGCTTGAATAGTCCAAGACAATCATGTTAGTACGTAGCATATCAACAAATGATATTGTAATTTTCTGGTGTGAAGGACGAGAGGATTACATAGAATGGTAGATACTTGAAGAGCCCAAAATACCCATATTCTTGATCACAACAAATAAGAATAAGATTAAGAAGAAACAAAAACCGATCCAATTTGAGGGGCGGAATATAGTCTAAAGAGAAGTCTAGTGAGCTAGCTGCTGACTGTTGAGTCTTCTCTTCAATAATCTACTATTTTCTGAAAGCTTTTCACTCTTGTTATAATTGCTTGAAATAGAAGTCTACCTGTATCGGGAATAGAAAGAAAATAAAACTTGTTTCATAATGAATCCAAGGCCGCACTCCCCACAATGAACTCAAAAGATATTTGAATTTGTGCTTGATATTTGTTTGGCATATTCCTTGCAAAAACTTAAGTACATTGAGTAGCACATGAATCGTTGGACTTTCATTTTTATTTTGAATGGGACTTGTGATTGATGAGCTTTTGAAGAATGCATTTAGGTTACGGAAAAACTATTCTTTGCATTAATAGTTAGTACGGTTGACATTTCATTCACTCATGGATATGGTGTCTCGTGAGCCTATAAAGGTAAAAATCATATATATATATATATATATATATATATAACCAAAGCTGAGAAATAATTCAATTAAATACTAAATTCAAGTCTAATTTTTCTCTGAATGTTCAAATAGTGTTGAAAATACTATGAACGTTTAGACCCCCAAAAACAAAATACCAGTTCAAGCTTATAATCAAACAATAAATGTGCGGAACATGAACATAAGCAAAACACAGAATTGATAAACAATCTAAACCAAATAAAATCACACCCACAGCAGAAATTAAATGGCAAAGATTAAGGGAAGAGAGATGCAAACACAAGGACAACACAACGATGTGTTATCGAAGAGGAAACCGAAGCCCTCGGCGTAAAACCTTTCCGCCGCCCTCCAAGCGGTAAATAATCCACTAAAGAATGTCGTTGGGATACATGAACAGCAGAAGACCCTTCAAGCCTAATCTACCCAGTGTACCCAAGCCCTCCAAGCTTCTTTTTTCATCAAGGTTATGCCAAACCTTTGTCTTCTTTAGCTTACCAGATTCCGCTGTAGCTCATAGCATCAACCAATAGTCATTGGTCCCTTCCTAACTGCTTCCCAAAGCACCAAAAAGCCTTCTCACAGATATGAGTATGGTGAGAAAAGGATTTGGGTAAGAACCTTTCAAGGATGTAACAATGGAGATGGTGAAAGTAGAGGAATTTGAAAAGTCTCAATGTGAAGATTGTGGATGAATCAATCTTATTTTTCTCTAGGGTTTCTCTCTCAAAATTATTTCTGGAAGCTCTTTACATTTCGTGGGTATAAGGGGTATTTATACTTGGGTGAGAAAGGAATGCGAAGAGTCAGTTTTTCCCAAACAGGGTGGTCTGGTGGCTTGACCTCGCGACTTGATTGAGTTACGAGTTCAACCTGCGAGATAACAGAACGACCAAGCTGGACTTTTTTTCCTGTTGTGCTCCAGCTGGCACGACTGTTCATCTTCTCGCATGCTTCACTCGTGTGCTGCAGTTGGCGGCTTGCCAGCCGCGAGTCACCCGAGAGTCCCAGCCACGAATCTCTGTATCTTTGCACAATCTTGAGCATTTCTTCACACTCTCTCACTCACTACCCTTACATGATTCCCACCTAAATACAGGGTTACTGATTGCTAAAATACAAGCAAATTTGGCATGGAATAAAGCCAATAAGATGATTGATTAAATTCAACCTTACATGCTCCATGTGTCTTATCTAATTTTTAAATTTGTATGTCAAGTGAATTATTAGGTACAAAAGTCAAAGAGTCTAAATTCAATTAAATTCTAAATTGAATTTTAATTGGAGTTTAATTTTGTACCATGTGTCCCATTTAATTTTTTTATTTTTGTGTCAACTAAATTATTTGGTGCAAAAACCGAAAAGTCTAGTTCTAATTAGATTCTAAATCATATATATATATATATATATATATAGCCAAAGTTGAGAGAAATTCCAATTAGATTTTACTATTGAAGTCTAATTTTGCACCATGGCTCTTAAATTATTTATTTTTAGAGAGAGTTTTATTTCTTAATTTTGGAGTTAAGTGCAGGATCACATCATAAATATTCATCAAAGTAAGTTATTGAGTACAAAAACCAAAGAGTTTAGAATTAATAAAATGTAAAAAAGAAGAAAATAAAATAAACAAATATGGATAATTTACATTTTCTACATACTAATATTTGTGGGGTACAAAAATTTAATAAGGTAATCATGCCACGTGTCATACCCAAGGTCGAGGAGGCCAATACAGTTCTGATGAGTCCATACACTTAGATGGTAAGGCTAGAGAGGCGGGCCATGACCACGTTAATGGCACATTACAGGAGGGGGCCACACTGTAGAGGAAGAGATTCAGAGATAGGGTTAGCCCCGACGTGATTGGAGAGATAGTAGCTACCACCACATTTAATGCACCTTAGCAAACACCCTGGCTGCATTTATGTGGAGAATACCCCTGGACAGTGCTGTCTTGGTTGCTGCAACTCACAAAAGACTTGGAAGGGCGTCTAATGGGACAAGCACTCAAGTTGTGGCCTGCATAATCAACAAATGGAGGGCCAAGATCAGCCAAAGGAGGCTATATAACATGAGAGATCCTCCAGGGACAAGGAGAGTTCGTTTGAAAATCTAAAAAACACTGTAACACAAAGAACTGAAATTGTAATCAATTTTAAGAAGAATATACTCTAGAACTAGTCTCCTCGAACTTTGCTGAGGAATGATTTCTTCGCATAAAACCTGTTTTTCTTTGTTTTATTTCAATCTTAAATTCAAGGTGGGCATTGTCCAACTCACCAAAACCTAGTTTTCAGCCCACTCTCTAAAAATTCATTGTGTTGGGCTTTTCGGGCTTGAATCCTTCTACCTTTTGTTCTCAGGAACCAAAACCCTCTCTTACAATTTTTACAAGATTTTTTAAAGAATTAAAAAATATATATAAGAATGACTATCAATAGTATTTAAATATTGATAGTTATTTTTATATAGATTTTAATTTAAATACTATAGATTTTAATTGTGAAGAGGGTAAAATTAAGGTAGACGATCTCATTCTACTGAACCAGCCACGAGTGACAGTGCCTTTGGCTCATGATCAAGATGAGGGAAGAAGACAGGGGGTGTGTACATAAGAGGATGGACCCAACATGGTGGACGGATCAGAAAGCCAACGGATATAGAGTGGACAGGGGTAAGGTCAAGTGTCATCCCCATGGTTTAAGTAGTCCTCAAGAGGCTTCAAAAGGGAATATCTTACGCCTCATGACTAACCTTCATCAATAAAATCGCTATATGGAAAGGATCCTGTAAAATATGTGCTTTGATGAGGATCTTCTTTATAAGGAAAAATTCATCTTCCCCAAGAAAGGAAAAGGTCGATTCTACACTACTATAAAAACCCTAAAGCACTCCCAATCCAAGGTACGCATAATTCATTTCAGCTCTTGCACTCTAGAGTTATGAGAAGCTTTCTAACTTAACCTTCGAAGGGTCTTTGGCTGGTACCACACTAGTACTCTCCTAAGGTCTTCTTGTTTTGTGTTGTGCAGGTGTTGTCTTGAGCACGTGAGGACTATGTGACTTACTAATGATTTTCAGCATCATTAGTTGGCACAGTTTGTGGGAAGGAATAAGCATAACTTGCAAGCCATACTATCGCTTCCTAGACAAAGAGTTGCATGGTGCTTACTCACTCAATGGTGACCACCAACAATGTTCAAGGAGATGAACCACGCACCGCCACACTCAAGAGATAGGTTCAGACTCTCGCCGCTATCATAGAATGCCTCACTAAGGAAAACCATGATCTAGAAGAGCAACTGTGCCAGAAGAATGCGGGGCTTAATACTTAGAAGGAGGATCAAAAAGGCACCAGTGCTGAGAGAAAGGACCACGAGAGGCCGGAAGGTAGCAATGCCCTAAGCAGACCAGAACGACAAGACACAAGCTGTCCATCTGCCGCAGATACGGTTCCACATCATATGGTCGCAGAGATGTAGATGATGAAGGAACGGATGGACTTCATGACGAATGCCCTTAGAGGACAGGTATCTTACGACCTCAATGACTTGGTCCATCAAAGTGATTCACTATTCATTGCATCCGTCACTTCATTCCCCCTTCCATTGAAGTTCCTTATACCTTAGGTGGAGAGCTACGATGAATCTAAGGATCCATTGGATCATCTGAAGTCTTTTAACCCATTGATGCACCTGCAAGGAATGGCAGACAAGATCATGTGTAGGGCCTTCCCTACTACACTGAAAGGCCCCGCAAGGTTTTGGTTCAGCAGGTTGACGCCCAACTCCATTGGTACCTTTAAGGAGTTGAACGCCCAGTTTGCCTCACACTTTATCAGGAGGCACAGTTATAAGAAGTCCACTTCATGCCTGATAAGTATTAAGCAACGAGAGGATGAGACGCTATGGTTGTACATAGCCCGCTTTAACAAGGAGTCACTCTCAATAAATGAAGCTGATGACCAGATACTTGTGGCCGCATTTACGAATAGGCTATGGAAGGGTAAGTTTTTGTTTTCCGTACACAAAAATGACCCAAAGACTATGTTGGATGTACTCTATAGGGCTACTAAATACATGAATGCGGAAGATGCATTGCTGGCTCGCAAAGAGAAGCCTAAGAAGAGAGAAATACAAGAGGAACCACAACAGGACAGGGGGTGAAAGATAGCGAGGATAGGAGATAGAAGGGAAAATAGATGCTCTAAGCCTCCCATCGAAAAGTTCGTAAGCTTCACCCCGCTGAACACCCTGATTGATCAAGTCCTGATGTAGATCGAGGATGAAGGAGCCCTAACGTTACCTGGCAAGCTAAAGGGACACCCTAGCAAGAGGTCTAGAGACATCCTAATGTCCCTATTGTAAATCCTTACACTGTATTTGATAAACCCCAAAACTCTTTCAAGCAATCCATAAAAAGGCTGTTAGGTCCTTCTCGTCCTTCTACTGTCAAAGAATATGTTCAAGCCTCTAAGTTTGACCAATTTAATATTCCAGCAAGCGAAACAGAAAATTTCATTACTCTTGCCCTTCCCAGAGAATTTGTGATTCCATGGCAAAAACAAGGGTACACCCATCTTCATTTTGGCGTAGTAAGGCTGGCACTAACCTTCCACGGAAGAAATTGACTTCTTATAGCTTCTAGAATTTCACTTCTTGATTCTAGATTTCTAGAATACCAAAATGCGGTTATAGGAACTGTTCAAACCATTCTCAATGCGGGAACAGTTTTTGTTACCCTTTTTCCCAACTTCAACATGTCCCTCATAGACCCTCACCTTTGTGATGCTCTTAAAGTACAAGTTCAGATTACTGGTGCTTCTCAGGTGCAAGATACATTTGCAGCCACACTTCATTATCAGCTAGCCTATAGACTCCAGAATCATGCTTTTGATATGGCTGTCCCAGATCTAGCTCAGTCCAATGATGCTCTACTGATTCAAGTTGATCCAGGAATGACACCAATATGTACATTTGTTCCTAGACAACTGAATAGGGAACAAATGACATCTATCTTTCCAGAATCTTGGATTACAAGATATGAGATGCTTCATCAAGCAACTAAGCCAATTCAGTCAAACGAGCCTTTCTTCATCAGAAAAGCCAATGGTGAAGTAGAGACAAGATTTCTAACAGCTCCTCCAGAAAAGAAAGATGTAACAGTCTTTTCGACTCAAATGGCAATGCTCTAGCTGGTTTCATATGTTGATGAAAATGGTCTTAAAATTAAGGCATTCAGTAAAGAAGGAAAGCCTTGTTATGAAGAAAAATCACTTTCTGGCCACATATAGTGGGATGTTTGTAATTGTGCTGACTGCCAAGAAGATGAGGACTTTGAAGAAGACAATTCAAGAAAGAAGAAGAAATATTCCCAGCAAAAACTCAAAGAAAGGTATGAAGCAGGAGACCCAGAAGTTGACCTCCTTGGAGAATCATCTGGTAAGTTTGATTACTATGTTCTTTATCCCAAAACCAAGAAGAAAAGCCTCCCTTCTCCTTTCCCATGCAAAGAAGAACATGACCAAAACCAGAAACCTCCATTAATCCCATATTATCAAAAGATCCTTCCCCAGATATCAAAATGTCAACCCCTCCCTATTGGCCAAAACCATGCACAAAAACCTCTACCATGTTATATGCTCGATCAAGCTTCACCCTTCTACTCACAGAATTTCCCTCCATTAGAAAGCTTTAATCATCCTCAAACCAACACCAAATATGTGTGGAAGATCAAGAACCCTGTTGGAGTCAATCCAGACGGAACCAAGAAGCAAATTTCCTCAGCAGAAGCAGCTTTAAACTGGCAAGCAAAAAATGCTGTAGCTCAAAACCAAGTTCTGTCAAGGATCCTAGATAATCAACAAAAGATGGCTGAGGTAGTCACCCATACTTTTTCTTCCTCAAATTCTCTTATTGAGGATTTGAAGAAGAAAATCAAAGCAGTTGAGGAAGAATTGGCAACTATCACATCTACAGTCAGAGACTTATCTGTCTCTTTTCCTCTTATTGGGCAAAAAGAAAAAGAAAGAAGACAGTTGTTGCTACAACTCCAATCTATGGAAGGACCCCAGAAGGAAATTCCTCAGACTCCTCCGATACATGTTCATATGCCCCTCTAACCTCGCCAATCACTATATAAAGATCTGTCCATACCATTAACCTCTCCTTTTTTCCCAGCCTTTCCCTACCAGAATCTTCAACCATTAACCATAACACATCCTGACCATAATCCCTTTAAGCCAAGTGGAATTTTCCCTGCCATAACCTACAATGTTCCAACTCAACCAGAGTCCCAAAACAGACCTTTTCCTATCAAGAAAGACAAAGAACCGCTATATCAACCTCCTGATCCTACTGTTGGAGCTTCCTCAAGGCCTCCTGACATGAACATGTTAGCTGTAGACCCTGACACCCCAAACCCAATCTCATTATTCCTCAAAACCCTCACCCTTGCGGATTCAAGGGAACCTTTTGTGCTCCCTGTAATTGAGGATTCTGAATTAGACCTGTCAGATCTTGGTCTAGAGGAGGTGTTTATGACAGAAGCAGAACCAAAGGAAGAAGAGGAAGATAATGTTCTCCGACCCAGACAACCTCCCCCAATATTTCCTCCACCACCCATTATCCCAAAAAACCAAACAAGCTTGACTTATTCATCAACCACTGACTCCAAACATCTGTTCACTCTTGACAATATCCCTCCCTCTAAATGGCATGAAGGGTTTTTTAATATGTATTATTGGTGTATAGCAGAACTCCAAGCCCCAAATGCCACGATTTCCCAGATATTGCCAAATTTGTAGCAAGGATCACAGGAAGATTGCGAGAATGGTGGATTAATCTAGGGGAATACAGGCAAAGACAGGCAGCTCAATGTAATACCTTGGAAGATTTTTTCACAATAATCCATAATGAGTTCCTTGGATCTGTAACTCACTACACTGAAGTAGCACGAGAAGAGTTTCTACTGATGAAATATTGCTCATTTGAAAGAAGAGATTTGGAGAAACATTTTGACAGAATGTCAAGAAGATATTACTCTTTCAATGGCATGGACGATGTCAATTCCAAACATACTTTTCTTAATTCCCTTCCACAACCATTGGGAGACGAAACTCTTCGCATGATGAATCTCCAAAAGATAACATTACAGCAAGCCTTTTTGGGAGAAATCTATCAGCATGTGCTTATTGCCCTAGAAAAACTCTGCAACCAGAGAAAATTTCTTTCAGAAATTAACAAGATTCATGGCAAACTCAAGGATAATTGTAAAAAGAAAGATTTGCAGATCAAGTGCTATGACAAGAATTGTACCTACTCAACAAAAAGAAGAGATCATTTCAAAAAATATTCCTAGAAGAAAAAGCACTATGCGAGTCAAAAGAAGAAATCCTTTTGCATGAAGAAATGGAAATTTCTTAAAAGAAAGCAGTTCAGAGGAAAAACTTCAAAAGTTTGTTTTGTATGCAGAAGACCGGGACATTTTGCAAAAAATTGTCCAAAAAAGGAAAAAGCAGCAAAGCTTCTGGAGCAAGCACAGATTCATGCGGATGATACTCCTTTTTCAGATGTAGAGTCTCTCTTTTCATTGGATGATGAGTACTCGCCTCAAGCTATAGCAGTCATGGCTTATTCCACTTCAGAAGAAGACTCAGATCCAGACAATGAAGAAGATTCAGATCCAGAAATCCAAACTATCTTTACATCACAGCCCATTATAGCCCCCCTAACCAGTCCTACCCCTATAGCCCAAGTAAGCATCCTCCTTGACACTTATGCCAAACCCATCTCAGTAATAGCTTTATTTGATATAGGAGCAGTAGCAACAATCCTTCATCCTAAAATATTACCCAAAGAATGTTGGTTACCTCATCACCAGATGTTCAGAGCAGCAAATGGAGAAATATTTTTGATCACCCTGAAAAGCAAACCCATTCTCATCAGAATATTCCCAACACTTACCATTAAACATCAAGTCCTTGGCTCCCCCCTCACAGGAAGAGACATTCTTATAGGATCTGACCTCCTTCATCAAATACCCAGTCTTAGATGGTCTTCAAAAGGACTCATGCATAAACAACACCTTCTTACCTGGACCCAAGTTCCTCATTTATTCTCGGTAGATCGTTTTGAGTCCCTAAAATTCCAGATTATCAATGATTGTTGTGCAAACAGCCACTCTGAATTCCTCCTTAAAAATCCAAACCCTTTGTGGAAAAATCCAAGTTTCTTCATCCATTTACCCTTCAAAAAGAATGAAGACGTTAATCCCACAAAAGCCAGTTATAGAGGGATGAATCCAGAACACTTAACTTTAGCCAAGCAAGAGCTATCCACCCTCATTTCTGAAGGACTCATTGAACCTACAATCTCGCCATGGGCATGTGAAGCTTTTTATGTCAATAAACATGCTAAGCAAGTACGAGGAAAACTCAGATTGGTAATCAATTACCAAGATCTCAACCATTTCCTTGCAGATGACAAATTTCCCTTGCCAAATAAGAGTGCTCTTTTCCAGCATCTTTCAAATGCCAGAATATTCTCAAAGTTTGATCTTAAAGCAGGATTTTGGCAACTTGGAATACATCCAGAAGAAAGATACAAGACGACATTCTGCATTCCAGACCATTATTACCAATGGATTGTCATGTCTTTTGGTCTTAAAAATGCTCCATCCTAGTTTCAAAAAGCAATGGTAACACTATTCCAGCCACTCTTGACGAATGCATTAATTTATGTGGATGATATCCTCTTGTTCTCAAAGGACGAAGAATCCCACGAAAAGTTACTCACTGAATTCTACCAGTTGGTGAGATCTCAAGGGATAATGCTTTCAGAAAAGAAAATGGTTATTGGACAGTCTTCCATAGACTTTCTGGGAGTAAACATTTCAGATGGAAAGTATACTTTGCAGCCTCACATAGCTGTCTCTCTTGGTGAATTTCCAGACAAGCTCACGAGTGCCAAGCAAATACAACAGTTCCTTGGAATTGTCAATTACATGTCGGATTTTATTCCAAAGATATCCAAGTATAGGAATTGTTTGGCTCAATTATTGAAGAAATCACCTCTAGAATGGAATTCCGTTCATACAGAAGCAGTCCAACAACTGAAGAAATTGGCAAAAAAGCTCCCCCCTTTGCAGATTCTAGGACTAGGCAAATGAATACTGCAGACAGATGCTAGTGATGAATACTGGGTAGCAGCTCTTTTTGAAGAGATTAATGGCAAAAGAAGTATTTGCGGATACAAAAGTGGTGCATTCAAGCCTTCAGAACTTCATTATCACTCCACTTTCAAAGAGATTCTAGCAGTCAAACATGGGATTGAAAAATTCTAGTTCCATCTCCTTGGGCATAATTTCCTAGTAGAAATGGATATGTCTTCCTTTCCCAAAATGCTTCAGTTCAAAAGGAAAATGCTTCCACACCCTTAGTTACTCAGATGGTCAAATTGGTTTTCACAATGGTCGTTCCAAGTAAAACACATTAAAGGCAAAGATAACCTCATCACCGATTATCTTTCCAGAAAGCCTCCTATCCTTAACGCCACTATTATTCCTCCACCCCTGTGTGTATATCCTATTATTGATCCATCCTCATCCTCAAACCCTCCCCTGGCAGATCCTAATGATATCCTTACCATGATAGACACTCTCCCTTTAGAAATAAAAACCTAGATAAAAACTTTGACCCTTCAAGCTAGATCCAAAAGAATCATTAAAACCCTCCATGAGTACCTCAAAAAACACTACTCTCACTTCCTAGCCATTTTCCCAGATATAGACCAGCCTTGGAAAACCCCTTTTGCCTTTTGGATAACCAATTGGAATGTGGTGCATTACCTCTACATGTGGTATCTTCTCAATGAGTATTACCTATGTCTTCACTTTGAACCTGAATTCTACAGGTATCTCTTTCCACATGGCAATAAATATTTTCACAAATTCTGGTTTGAAATTTTAAAAAATGATGCTCATGATGGTGAATGGACAAAGTATCCAAAGATAGAACACCCCAGATTTGGGCATAAAGTCAATTCAGCATGCCTAGTAGCCAAGCTCAATTCTAAAAATGACATCCAAGCAGACGGAATTCTCCACCCTGCTGAGATGCATTAGGTTACTAATCCAGATGGTACTCTCCATACACATTCAGATGTGCATTGGGTATCCTGTTATCATGCACTCACAATGGCTGAATCTCTTAATAAAGGAATACTCCCTGAAATGGTACCAACTGATCCAGATGTCTGCAGACAACAATGGCCACATGAAGATCATTGGGAAATGCCTAATCCTCTTGTGGGATATGATGATCCTCAATACCATAACCACGATCCAGATGATGTTGATGAAGAATGGTTCTAAGGAAGAGATGGATGGGATTGAAAAACCTTAGCCAAAAAAAAAAAAAGTCCTAGAAACGTCTTCAGACGTAAAACTTTACTTTTTACTGTTCACTATCTATCTGTCAAAAGCATATCCGGACCAATCCACTTCGGCACATAGGCCCCTACGTAGCATGCCACTTGTTGACCAGCTCCAAGCAAACTTCATCTCTTCAAGACCTTATCCTGACGAAGAGCAGACTCATAATTATGGCATGTTACCAGACCTCTACCTACTTTGACAGGTGTTGCTCAACCCACCAAGGCCTCCCTCTTCTGTAAAGTACATCCTTATCAGCAGCTGATCCTTATCCTCCAGATGGCTCTCCTTAAGAGCTGGCCCCCCTTGTTTCTTCCACGTGTAATACTTTGAATTAGGCCCCTACTCTTCTAGAATGTATCATGAAGTGGTTATAAATAGTGTCTTTGTAATCTAAAAGAGGCAGAGAAGAAAAGAGGCAGATAAAAGCTCATATTAGGCAAGGGAAGTTATAAAGGTTCATCAGTAAGGAAAGGGTGGACCAGCACCAAGAACCACCTACCCGGAGAGAAAATGAGCATCCCAGACCCCCACTAAGAGACATAAGGATGGTCGTAGGGGGAACCACAACATCTGGCTCGTCCGAGAAGGCTTGCAAAACCTAACTATGGATGGTTCAAAACGTCCAGTTGATGGGATTTGTCCCGAAGATGGCACAGATCGACAACCCTATCATTGGGTTTACAGAGGAAGATGCCAGGCGTCTCCACCACCCACATGATGATGCGTTCGTGGTTGGCATTCGGGTGGGGGACTATAACACCCACCAAGTCCTTGTGGATAATGGGAGCTCTACTGACATCCTCTACTACCTAGCATTCCAACAGATGAGGATTGATAGAGAACGACTGATTCCTGTTAAAGCGCCACTTGTCGGATTCAGAGGAACAAGGATACACCCCTTAGGAGCAGTTACTTTGTCTGTAACAGTCAGAGATTACCCACAGCAGACTATGCTACATTGTTATGCTAGAAATGGACAATCATTTGTAGACTATGTTTATAGAGGAGTAGCGGACGGTGGCAGAACTAGTGGAAGGATTAGAAGAAGTTATCCTTGATGACTCCAAGCCTGAACTGATTACCAGAATCAGCATTCTGGCTAGGTTGCCAGTCAGGCAAGCACTAACGACATTTCTAAGGGAAAACCAGGACATGTTCGCCTGAAGCCATGAGGGCATGCCTGGAATTGATCCATCCGTCATAGTCTACAAGTTAAATGTGTCGCCCTCTTTCTCTCCCATACCCTAGAAAAAACATGTGTTCGTACAGAAACATGACAAGGCCATAGTAGAAGAGGTTCACAAATTACTGGAAGTAGACTTCATACTAGAAGTGTGCTACCCGGATTGGCTGGCCAACGTGGTGATGGTTAAGAAAGCCAATGAAAAATGGAGGATGTGTGTGGACTTCACAGACCTAAACGGGGCCTACCCCAAGGATAGTTATCTTCTCCTGAGGATTTACATCTTGGTGGACTCAATAGCAAGACACCAACTGCTAAGTTTCATGGATGCGTTCTCTGGTTACAACCGAATCAAGCTGGATGAGGCCAACCAAGAGAAAACTTCATTCGTCATCAGCCAGGGCCTCTTCTGTTACAAAGTGATGCCATTTGGGCTTAAGAACGCAAGCGCTACATATCAAAGGCTGATGAACAAAATATTTGCACATCAGATTGGAAGGAATGTGCAAGTTTATGTGGACGACATGTTGGTAAAGAGCATACGGGACGATGACCACTTGAATGACCTCTAGGCGACCTTTGACACCCTGAGGTCTTATAACATGAAGTTGGTTCCAAGCAAGTGTGCGTTCGGAGTGACTATAGGGAAATTCCTAGGGTTCATTGTATCCCAAAGGAGTATTGAGATCAACCCAGAGAAGATACAAGCCATAATGGAGTTAACACCGCTAAAGAACGTCAAAGAGGTATAGAGCCTGAACGGCAAGATAGTTGCATTAAACAGGTTCGTCTCAAGAGCAACGAATAAGTGCCTACCTTTCTTCCACACATTGAGGAAGTCATTTGAATGGATGACCGAGTCTCAGCAAGCGTTTGAAGACCTAAAGGCATATCTTTCTTCCCCACCATTGTTAAGCCCGTCTAAGCTTGGGGAAGAACTGTTCCTATACCTAGTCGTCTCCCCGGCTACTGTCAGTGCAACTTTTATCAGGGAAAAGGACGGGGTACAGAAGCCCATGTACTTCACAAACCAAGCACTCCGAGGAGTGGAAGAGAAATACCCCCCAATGGAAAAGCTCGCTTTCGCATTAGTAACTATGGCACAGAAACTCAAGCCGTATTTCCAGACACAGACTGTAGTCATCCTAACAGACAAGCCCCTAAAAAGAGCAATGAGTAGCCCTGAAGTTGCTGGATGGATGGCGTTATGGGCAGTTAAATTGAGTGAGTTCGACATACAGTATTAACCACATACGGCTATAAAGGGGCAAGTAATTGCTAATTTCATCACAGAGTTCACCCCCATGGAAGGTTAGGGGGCAGAATCAAGCACACAATGGAGTATCCATACAGACGAATCTTCTAACAAGTAAGCAGGCAGAGCTGGTGTGGTACTTCACAGCCCAGAAAGGGATAAGGTCGAATGCATGGTCCATCTTGATTTCCCAACGACTAATAACGAGGCAGAGTACGAAGCTTTGATAACAGGGTTGGATCTCGCCAAGGCGGTAGGAGCTGCAAATATGGTCATGTACTACGATTCCCAAGTAGTGATCAGTCAAGTTAACGGAGACTATGACTGCAAGAACGAAAGGATGAAGAAATACCTAGAGCAAGTAAAGAATCGGGTAGGCGACCTCCAAGTAAAATTTGTTTAGATACCAAGGGAGGAAAATGAGAACATCGGCCATCTTGCTAAAGCTGCGTCGGTAGAATACATGCTCATCCCCAGTCAGGTACTATCCTTTGTTCAAATCTCACCATTCATAGATGGCATTGGTGTATAGGAAATAGGTCCCGAGGACTATTGGACAACTCCAATAATCTCCTACCTGAAGGATGGCATGTTGCCTAACGGAAAGGAGGTTGCAAGGAAGTTGAAGGTTCAAGCAGCACGTTTCATTCTAATTAAAGACATTCTATATAAGAGGGGCTTCTCACGACCATACCTGAGGTGCCTCATCCCTAAAAAGGTAGACTACGTCATGCGAGAAGTCCACAAAGGAGTCTGTGGAAACCATTTTGGATCATGGTCATTAGTGTACAAACTAATCCGAGCGACATACTACTGGCCAACCATGCAGAAGGATGCCCATGCGTACGTCAAAGATTGCAACAAGTGTCAAAGATTTGGCAACCTCATCAGGCAACCGACAGAGGAGCTCACTTTAATGATGACCCCATGGCCGTTCACTCAATGGGGGTTGGATATCATGGGCCCCTTCCCAACAGTGGTTAAACAGTTGAAGTTCCTAGTGGTTGGTATAGACTACTTCACTAAGAATGTGCGAAACTTCGTATGGAAGAACATCATTTGTAGGTACGATATTCCTAGAGTGCTGGTCTCGAACAACATGAAGCAGTTTAACAACGACCTATTCAGAGACTTTTGCTCGCAGCTAGGGATCAAAAACCACTACTCGTCACCCACCCACCCTCAGGCCAATAGACAAGTTGAGGTCACAAACCGATCCTTATTCAAAATCATCAAGACTTAGCTTGAAGGGGCAAAGGGTATATGGCTGGACCAACTACCAAGTGTTTTATGGGCATACAGGACAATGGCAAGGACACCTACAAGGGAGACACCGTTTCGACTAGCATACAGAATCGAGGTGGTCATCCTAGCTGAAGTAGGATTTACAAGCTACAGAGTAAGGAACCATGACGAGAGCAAAAATGATGAAGCAATGCGCCTACAGCTTGATCTAGTGGACGAAGTCAGAACAATGGCTGAGCAAAGCTTAGCACAATACCAAAACCTCATGGCCAAGCACTACAACTCCAAAGTTAGACACAGGGACTTCCAGGTTGGAGATCTTGTCTTAAGAAAGGTAACAGGCACCATTAAAGATGCCTCCTAGGGAAATCTAGGACCTAACTAGGAAGGGCCATACAGAATTGCATCATGGCATAAGAAGGGAACATACCACTTGGTGACATTGGATGGGCAAAAGTTGTATCACCCATGGAACACAGAGCACCTAAAGAAGTACTATCAGTAGACAGTGGCAAGGGTGACGACACTCCTCATTTCTAGTTTATTTCCTTGTAGTTTAATTTTTACTATCTACAGTTTCTTTTAAGCCCAAAGGGCAGTTTTTTTGTTTTTCAAAAGACAATTTTTATCCACGATTTTTTCACAATAAGAGGAGTCATTCAGAAATTCCATGTGTATGTTATCTACATTTCTACATGATCATTATTAAGTCCCAAGTGGACGGGTTCATCCTATGGGGTAATCTAAAACTATGAAGTCCCAAGTGGACGAGTTCATCCTATGGGGTGATCTAAAATTATTAAGTCCTAAGTGGACAGGTTCATCCTATGGGTGATCTAAAAATATGAAGTCCCAAGAGGACAGGTTCAACCTAGGGGGTGATCTGAGATTATGAAGTTCGCAGGGTGAATGAGTTCATCCTAAGTGCTGATCTAAGATTATAAAGTCCTTAGAATGGACAGGTCCATCCCAAAGGGATGGCTCAAGTTTACCTAGTCCATATAGTGGACGGGTTTATAGCTTGTGTTTAAACAAGTCCATAAAGTGGATAGATTCAAGTTTATCGATCCTTATGACAAGCCCATCAAGTTTGTTGAGAGCTCGAAAATGTGTTAAAACACAAGAGCTATTTAGACCCCCAAATTAAAAATTACGGCTAGATATATTTTACTCTAACTTATACTAAGTGCGGAATAGAGTAAATGTGAGTGGATAAACAAAAAAACTACTCTAAGTCGTTATCAATATAACTCAACAGTAATATGAAAGCTAAAAGAGTAGGGGAGAAGAATGCAAACACAAGATAACACGCTGATGTGTTATCGAAGAGGAAACTGAAGTACTCGGCGTAAAACCTCTTCGCCGCCCTCCAAGCAGTAATCGATCCACTAGAAAATCAGTTGGGATACATGGGTTAGCAAGAGACCCTCCACGCCTAATCTACCCGGTGCACCTAAGCCCTCCAAGCTCCTACTCCAACAAGGCTTCTCGAAACCGTATCTTGTCTAGCTCTCCGGATCCCGCAATATGCCCAATTGCATCCGCCAAAGCCTAGCTTCTTCCAATGCTTCCCAGTAGCACCAAAATCTCAATTGACACTCTGAAAAGGTGGTAAGTGTTTGGGCTATTAACTTCTCAATGGTATGGAAATGGAGAGGTAGGAGTTAAGGAAAATCCACAAGCAATTGTATAGAGAATTGTGGGTATAACAATCTCTAACTCTCAAGGGTTCTAGCTAGGGTTTTCTCTCAGAAGCATTCCTCAACATCTGTGAGTAATGTGGGTATATATAGTGTGGGTACAGAAAGTGTGTATCAGATAAAACAATCTGGTAAAACAGAATGTTTCGTAGGTATCTCGTGGGAAGGCCTTACCCGTGAGACACTTGTAAAAACCAGCTATCTCCATCTTGTCTTGACTCTTCGCATTCTAGTCATGTGCAGGGCACATGCTTCACTTTGATGGATGCTTACTTGCGAGCTACTCGTGAAAACACTTCAGTCTTCATGCCTTGAGTCTTCACACACTCTTTCTCTCTCTCATAACCCTTACAAATAAATCCCACATGAAATACAGGGTGCAAAACACATAGTTGTAATTACAACTTTATAATCTCCCTCTTTGGCTATTCCTTGACAAAACTCCTAAAACAGACTCTAGACTTAGACGTGAGTTTGGGAACAGTGGCAAAACTAACTTACACCTAATCTAGAAGTTATGAAGCACTTGCATGTATGTACCTGTAACCTGAAACACTCTTACACAAACAAAACTTTCATTAAGCTTATGACAAGTTGAATACATGGTACATATATAAGCAAGTAAAGTGCGATCAAGTTTATAAACTATAAAGTAGTTAAGCATATCTTGATCATACAAGAACAGTCATTAAAGAATGACTACAATGAACATTTAGCTAGTAAATGCTCATACGGACACGCAATACAATAAAGACCAATCACAAAGATCAATTGCATGTCCAACACACAACCAATGCAAAATACATGAAGTATTTGCATCTAGGTTACAAAATCCTACTAGGGTACAAGTGTGAGGTACTTAAGATAGTTTTGCAACATCTAAAAGTACAAAAAAATTGCTACAAAGCAATGAAATAACCACAAGTACTGAATATTAAAGTGAAATATAAAAACAATGTACTTAAACTAAAATATAAAAACAGTGTACTTAAAGCAATAAAAACAACTATCCAAGAGTTATAAAAACTAAAACAATGCTAAACCGCCTGTAATGAACCAATATATCTATGGTCTAAGCTATGCTCCCCCTCAACTATGCAAGCTCCCCCTAAAAATTTTCTCCCCATTTTTGACCGAAATGGCCAAAGAGGCTAGAATTGGTCAGATTCTGAATCTGATCCTTGCTCCATGGACAAATCATCGATCTGTGAAGATAATGCAGTGATCTGACCCTAGATGTATGAAAACTGGTCCACGGTGTGCTGTACATGGGAGTCTAGCATAGTATACATCTGCTTTACGCTAGCAATGAGGCAATTAAGTTTGTTTGGTCCTCGTGTTGGTGCTGAAGATGATGGTTGTGCTGAACTATCTGGTGCAGAGGTGAATCTCTCAATCTCCTCCCTCTTCCTCAACACAATCCCTTGGTATTTGAGACACATAAGTTTTGGATCCTTTGATATGAGCTGTGCTATGAGTCACTGTGTGTGCACCAATAGGATAATCTCTATGTACTACAATGAGACCACTCGGAAGTTTGAGTCTTGTCTTTGCAATGAGGCCTATAATGAGAGAGGGAAATGGCATGATAGTTCTGGAGTTCCACTTTTCAATGCTCTTGGTCAAGAGGTGGAAGATGTGTTCACAAATGTCAATCTCCTTGTAAGTGAAGAGATTGTACAAAAAAATTGTCCTTGGAGTGGACAATGTTGCCAAGTTGGTGACCGGATATAGATTGTGGATCATCACATAAGCTGGAGTCCTCATCTCCAGATTGAATGGAATTGTGTTCATGGAGGACTTCTTAAGTGTACTACCAAGATTCGTCATCATCTCCTTAATAGATTCTAAGTGATCATCATATTGCACAATGATTGGCTGAAAGGGAGGACAAACTTCCAAGAACTCTTGTATGCTTTCCCTTGTGATAACAAATTCTTTGTGTCTCACCCAGCAATTAATGTGGTATCCATCCACACTAGTATTTGAGAAGAATTATTTGATGATTTTCGAGTACATAACTCCACTCAGATTCAGCAGCTTCGTCCACGTCCTTTCCTTGAACACTTCAGGTATGCAAGTGTCCTCCAGGGTATCTAGTTTGACAACTCTTTCCATAATTATCGTGGCTCGCTTATAGCAATCATTGTAAGCTAAATCTGCCTCAATGGACTTAAAGTTGTCAAAGTTTGTGCGAGCACATTTTGAGGATTTCTTGGACGTTGAATGTTTGGTGGGAGACATCTACACATGTAAACAGAAAACAAAGAAAAGAAACAGGTGCAAAAACACAAGAACAGAAAACTTGATTAGATTCAAGTTAGTCCAAAATATAAGTATAAATACTTAAAGCAGAACACAAAAAATGTTAAAACAGCATGCTATAAGTGCTAAAACATGTAAACATTTGCAAAAAGTAAGAAAATAGCAATTGTGCATGTGTGTGCATCTACTGTGCATGAGGTGATGCATGGTGTCTGCCTAGGTGATGCATGGCAAGGCATAATGAGGCACAAGTTAGGAAAAGTTTGTAAAACACACACCCAATGATCAAAACATGGTAACCAAGTTTAATCAAGGGTATACCCAAACATTGGAACTCATTGGAGTCCACTTCAACACAAAAATGTCACTTGAACATTTTGACAAACACTTGGCATGCAACACTGCACTACATGAATGGACAATGCATGAACACATAGAAAAATGCCTCAATACAAGTTTAAAATGCCACAAGGGGCCAACTGGGATACACATAGACCAAATGGGATCCAACCCAATCAAAATTTTGAAATTTTTTTTCTTAAAAGTCATGACCTCAATCCTTGTTTCGAAAATCCCCAAATTTAGAACCCTAGATAATTTCTGCATAATCTAAGACAGAAATGAGAAGAATGTTTTAGAAAACATACCTTGAAGTTGATTTTGTAGAAAACAGTCTTGAAATTGATGGGGTTTTGAGAGAAAATAGGATTTGGGTCGAGAGAGTCTCAAGTGAGGCAAAGAGAGGGAAATAGAGAGTGTTTTAAAAAATTGTCACATCAACCCTATAAAACTGAAAACACGCATTTTTCACATGTTATATGGTCGTGAAAAACACCACTAAAGCATAAAAACTTTTGCGAGAAGCTTTTAGTCGCAAAACAGTTGCGATAGCCTCTATATGAAACTTGTGTTTTTCCTGTTTTTGCCTACAAATCGTATCGCGGGAAGAGTTTAGTCGCGATACTCTCTGTATGAAATTGAGACTTTTATATTTCCCTAAACCTCTTTTTGCGGGAAGCTCTTAGTCGCGAGCTTCTTGCGAAAATGCCTCTGAACAGGTTTTTGTAAAACAACACAAAAACATTTTGAACAAAAACATAAATCACGAAAGTATAAAATCACTTTCAAAAACATATAAAAATACTCAAAAATCTTTTTGGATTTGATCGGCAAGCAATTGAGCATACACATCACATTTGAGCATGTACAATCACACAAATGAAATAAGCATTAATTGAACTAAAACTTGTGTGTTGTGGGTGAGTATCAAATGTGGAATAGTCCTTAGACCAGAGTGAAGCTTCAATGATCAATTCAATCAAGTCATACACAACTAGTACTAAGTCAAGTGGTTTATCTAAATTATAGAAATGAACATATATGACCTCCCACAAGAAAATGATTACAAGACTTAGAAGCTTTTCATTTGGCTTCTATACAAATCATAACATTTGATCTTTTTGAAAAATACATCTCATTTTGGAGATCGGTGCTTGAAATTTTGATATTTCAACATTAAAGGTTAGCCTTTGGCTTTTTGAGCACCATACATTTCAATTTAAAATGTCGCTTTTCCTTTTTCTTAGTCAAATACTAGTATGTGCGATGACTTTTGTAGCTCATAATCTCTTTTTCCTTTTGAGATTTACATTTGGTGAGCTATATTGTAAAAACATAAAAATAAAGGTGGGAAGAGATATAGGCACAAGTCTATGCAAGTATCAAGACCATCAAGACTATTGACTAATCATTCACAACAAACTTGAAGATTTATTTACAACAATCACACATAGTTTTCAAGATTTCTCCCACAAAGATATATGTGCATACATAACAAGCTAAGCTCGTAAATGCACTACACCATTAGTACAAAGGTACTAGGCCAAACTCTTATGTGATATACACAACACAAGTGATCAAACTTTTTGGAGATTTTTCAATTTTTATGGGTTTTTGAATTTTTGGACACACTCAAAAACAGAACAAGTAAAGTAAATCAACAAAACAACAAGTACAAAACAAAACTTGTAAAAGAAACATGCTATAAACCGGAAGCAATGACATGGGAGAATTATGCATGTCATGATGCATGAACCTATGACCCTAAACATCGGAAGTATTAATACATGGGAATAGAGAGTGATCATGAGAGCCTTAGATGGCGGGGTACGACCAACATAACTTTCAAACCTTGGAGTGAAGCTAGCAAGGCATAGTGATATGTTCTTCAGCATTTCCATAACGTCTCCAATGAGATGTTCCTCACTATCTCCCTTAGCTTGTGCTCCCTTTGGTCTTCTCTTTGAAATTTCTTGGCCATGCAGAGAATCAGCCTTCTTGAGTGCATGAAGCTTGAAACAATTCAGCCTTGTATACCCTTGTACACCATAGTGATGACACACATGCTTCACTTGAGACCCCCTTTTATTTTTGGGTAATGACTTCCCTTTTTCTTTTGGTTTTGCACCAATGGTCCATTTTACAATAGCAGGGGTCTCAATCTCAGGCTTCACTTCTTTAAGTTTCTCATCATTCTTGGTTGATACGAACCTTATTTCCTTCTTGGGTTTGCTACTTGAACTTCCTTCTCTGGTATAGCCCAAACCGATCTTATCATGTGAAGATTTTTGAAAGGACAGCACGTTGTCAAGTTTCTTGGTGGAGATACGCTCAACCTTGACATTTGCTTGAATAATTTCAAGTTCAAGAAATTTGATCTTAAAGTAAGCTTCAACCAACTCTCCCTTGAGTCTTTCTTCTTTACATTTTGATTCCTTGAGTTATACAAGTATACACCTATGCTCTTCTTCAACCTTTTTCATCTTTTTCACAGCAAGGTTAGCAACTTTGGTGTATTTGCCACAATCTTCCAGCAGAGAATCATACGCTTCTTGAAGGTTGTTCTCCCCTTCATTTTGGCACACTTCTTCATATTCTAATTCTTCAATTTCCTCATCCTCAGAAATATTACCAACTTCATCAACCAAATTGCTCAAATCCTCCTTTGAATCTATGAAGGCAATAGCCATAAAGGCCCTATAATTTCCTTCACTGTCACATTCTCCTTCAATGTCTAAATTTGAACTGTCAGAATCACTAAAAGTAGTGGCAAACACTTTGTCCTTCCCTCTCAAGTAGTTAGGACACTCCTTCTTGAGATTCCAATGGCCATTGCATTCGTAACACACAATTCCTTGAAGGGATTGAAACTCCTTCCCATTTTTCTTCTTAAACTCCTTCCTATCACCCTTGGAGGATGAAAACTTTCCTTTGCTGAATGGCTTCCCACTATTTTTCATCTTCAGAAATTTTAGAAGTTCTTTGCAAGGAATGCTACCTCCTTCTCCATATCATCTTCTTCGAAGGAATCATCCATTCTCTCGGTGAAGGTTTTGAGAGCAAGAGATTTGCTCGACTTATGAGAAGGCAGCCCCAGCTCATATGTTTAGAGAGATCCAATAAGCTCTTGGATTTTGATCTCATCCAAGTCTTTACTCTCTTCTATAGATGTGACTTTTGCTCGGAAGCTCTCCAGTAAGGACCACAAAATCTTTCTCACCACCTTAGCATCCTCAATCTTCTCTCCAAGATTGAGCTTAGTAATTACAATTTCATTGAGCTTCCCATAGTATGAATCAAATGACTCATCATCACCCATCTTGAGCTCTTCAAATTTGGTGGTAAGCAACTGGAGCTTTGTGTCCTTAATTTTCTTAGTACCCTCATAGGTAGTCTCAAGAATCTTCCAAGCTTCCTTGGCTGTCTCCACATGCGATATCTTGTGAAATTCATCAGTAGACACACCATAGAATATAGCATTAATGGCTTTACCATTTGCATTAGCCAAAGCAAGAGCTGCCTTGTCCCATTCGGACTTAGCTGTTGTGGATTTGACATACCTATTCTCAACGGAATCCCATACAGACTCATCTATAGCACACAAGAAAGCCCTTATACGGACCTTCCAACAAGCATAATTGCTCCCATCAAATAATGGTGGGGCATTGAAAGATTATGACCGGTCCATCACAAAGGGTCAAGGATCACACTTAGGTATTAAAACAAAATCAAGTGTACCTGCTCTGATACCAATTGAGAGCTCAAAAATGTGTTAAAACACAAGAGCTGTTTAGACCCCCAAATTAAAAATTACGACTTGATAGATTTTACTCTAACTTATACTAAGTGTGGAATAGAGTAAATGCGAGCAGATAAACAAATAAACTACTCTAAGCCATTATTATATAACACAACAGTAATATGAAAGCTAAAAGAGTAGGGAAGAAGAATGCAAACACAAGATAACACGCCAATGTGCTATCAAAGTGGAAACTGAAGTACCCGGCGTAAAACCTCTTTGCCGCCCTCCAAGCGGTAATCGATCCACTAGACAATCAGTTGGGATACATGGGTTAGCAAGAGACCCTCCAAGCCTAATCTACCCGATGCACCCAAGTCCTCCAATCTCCTACTCCAACAGGGCTTCTTGGAACCATGTCTTGTTTAACACTTGGATCCCACAATATGGTCGATTGCATCTGTCAAAGCCTAGCTTCTTCCAATGCTTCCCAGCAGCACCAAAACCTCGCTTGACACTCTGAAAGGGTGTGGTAAGTGTTTGGGCCGTCAAAGAGGACACAAGTCGCACAAGTGTTGATCAAAGTTTGTTCAAGCAAATTGTGACTGGAGACAAAGTTTCGCCTTAGTTCATCATTCTTGTGAAGAAGTTGCTGTGTTTATGCACCGTAGGGTTTTGTAACCAAGCATCTTCTTGATCTTCATCGTGGATGAACTGAAGAACTTTGCAGCCAACAACCTTCTCTAATTGGTGATTGAAGTCACGTATTGGGATTCGTGCAATTGGTTAGTCACGTATTGGGAGCCGTGCATCAAAAGGAGAAATTATCATTGCAGAACAAGTCCAATTGGGTATTAGGGTAAGGGTTCAACTATAGGTTGGTATAAGGTACTGGGATTCCTTTACTTGTAACCTCTTATTGTGATAATAGTGGAATTTCCGGAATGGTGACCTTAAAATCACCCGATGCGATTTTTGCCGTGTTGGTTTTCCCCATTCGTAAACAAATCACCATGTCAATTTATTTTCCACTGCATACTTAGTTTAATTGGTGATTTGTTTATGCTACCACGCATTTGTATGTTAATTTGATTAATTAATTGAACCTGGCTAATTAATCAATTAATTCATCACAAGGGGTCAATTCGCTTTTGGCCTATCAAATTAGAGTTTAATTTTGCGACATGTGTTCCATCTAATCTAAGTTTTTTTAATTTTTGTACCAAATGAGTTAATTTAGTGTAAAAAATGAGGAGTCCAATATAAATAAATCATAAAAAAAAATTGAATGATTTTATATTTATGAGCCTTTTTCTTTATAGAACTAAAAACAATTCAAGTTTATAAGTCATCTATATATATATATATATATATATATATATATATGTATATTAATATGTAAAACTAAGAGAAAATCCAATTAGATTTTAAATTGAAATTCAATTAAAATCTAATTTTGAGCCACGTGTCCCATCTAATCAAAATTTTTAAATTTTTGAACCATGTTAATTAGTTCAGTGTAAAAATGGGATTTCAATTAGAGTTTAATTTTACAGCACGTGTTCCATCTAATCGAAGTTTTTTAATTTTTGTGCCAAATGAGTTAATTTAGAATAGAAAACGGCGAGTCCAATATAAATAAATCATAAAAAAACATAATCATATATCTAACACTATATATAAAATTAGAGGAAGAGAGAGTTTGAATGATTTTATATTTGTGAGCCTTTTTTTATAACTAAAAACAATTCATTTGGCACAAAAATTATATATATATATATATATATATATATATTTATATATATAGGTAAAGTTTAGAGAAAATCTGATTAGACTCTACAATTGAAGTCCAATTTTGCGCCATGTGTCCTAAATTTTTTATTTTTTTAGAGAGTTTTATTTCTTAATTTTAGAATCAAATGTGAGACCATATCATAAATATCCTCAAGTGAGTTATTGTGTACAAAAACCAAAGAATTTAAAATTAATGAACATAAAAATATTTAGAAAATGGACAATTTACATTTTCTACCTAATAACATTCTTATAAGACATTTTAAAGGGTTAAAAAAAATGTAAGAATGACTATCAATAATCTTTAAATTATATATGTAAGATTATTATACTATGCATTTTAATGTGTATCTTTTAAGTATATCCATGCATATGCATGACATTACAAGCTAGTTGAGTATAAAAATAGAAGAGTCCAAATCCAATTAGATTCTAAATTAAATTTCAATTAGAGTCCATTTTTTTGCCACGTGTACATCTAAAATTTTAATTTTTGTGGCAAATGAATTATTGAGTGCAAAAGCCGAAATGTCTAAAACCAATTAAGTTCTAAATCTCTCTCTCTCTCTCTCTCTCTCTCTCTCTCACACACACACACACACACACACACATATATAACAATTACATATTTTAGAAATGTATGGTTTAAAAAAAGTGTAAGCTAATACCATTTATAATTTGAACCTCTTCTAAAAAATGTATAATTTGAATCGTATAATTGTGATTATTTTTAAATGTACCCATGCATATACATGAGGTTACACACTAGTATTCAGTAATACAAGAGTACAATGATACATTATTTCATCCTCGTACATGAATAGTTGATTCTAGCATGAATTTAATTGGTAAAACTAATTATTATGTCAAATTAAAATATAAGAGTAATATCTTACTCAATCCGTCCCAATTTGTTTGTCCTATTTCAAAATTTTAACTTTTTAAGGATATATCATTTATTGTCTTGTCTGTTGTATAGAAATAGATAAGTTTTCAAAAATACCCTTAAATAAATTTATAAAAAATGATTTTCGAAATAAAATAGGGGTATAATAGAAACATTAGTAAATTAATAGTTTTTAATTTTACATACGTGACAATATTTGATAATATACCAAAATAAAATAAAGGATAAACAAATTGAGACAGATGGATTAATATATAATATCGTAAGGCACGGCCAACAAGCAAGTTAGGCAAGAGAAAATTCCATTATTAGGCATCTAACTTTTTGGCTTTAATAAAAATTGTTGTGCAAACTAGTCAAAAGTTGCAGAAAGTTTGAATGGTGAGACACATGGGGCATGGCTTAACTAGTCAATAGTGTGTAAAACACCTATGAACGTTTAGAATCCCAAATTAAAAATACCAACACAAGCTTACAATCAAACAATATATGTGCGAAAAATGAAATGTAAGCTATAACCAAATTGGTAACAAACTCTAAACCATAATTAATAACCAACATAGCAGTAATTAAAAGATAAAGAGAAAGGAAAAAAGGATGCAAACACAAAGATAACACGGCAATGTGTTATTGAAGAGGAAACTAAAGTACTCGGCGAAAAACCTCTTTATCGCCCTCCAATCGGTCAATAATCCACTAGAGAATAAAGTTGGGATACATGAATAGTAGAAGACCCTCCAAGCCTAATCTACCCAGTGCACCTAAGCCCTCTAAGCTTCTTGATCCAACAGGGTTACGCCGAACCTTGTCTTCTCTAGCTTACCGAATCCCGCAATCGCCCATTGCATCAACCAAAATGAATTGGTCCCTTCTGAATTGCTTCCCAAGCACCAAAATACCTCCTCACTGATATGGGTATGGTGAGATAAGGATTTGGCTAAATGTACATCTCAAGGATATGTCAATGGAGAGGGTGAGAGTAGAGGAATTTGGAAAATCAAAAGATGAAGAATGTGGATGAGTCAATCTTATTTTTCTCTAGGGTTTCTCTCTCAAAATTCTCTTTGGAATCTCTCTACATTTTGTGGGTATAAGGCTATTTATAGTAGGGTGTATGAGGGATGCGAAAAGTCATGTTTCAACCAAATAGGGCATTTTGGCAACTCGATCTCGCGACTGGAACGAGTCGCTAGTTTGAGTCGTGAGCTAACTGCCTGGCCAGACTGGAAGTTTTGTTCTATAATGCCACAGCTGGCGTGACCCGTCAGCTCCCCTGCATGCTTCACATGTGTGCCACTTTTGGCGACTCGCCAGTCGTGAGATCTAGTCACGAGGCCCTTCTTAAGTGCACACATTTTAGTTTTCTTCACACTCTCTCACACACTACCCCTACATAATTCCCACCTAAATATAGGATATCTAATTGCTAAATTACAAGCAAATTTGGCACGAAATAAAGCCAATACATGATTGAATAAATTCAACCTTACAAAATTTGATAGATTTGAAATTAAGGGATTTCAAATTTATTGATTTTAGGAGTTATTTCAAATCTATGCATTTTAAAAGTTAAAAATCCTTGGTGGATTTGTTAAGTCCAAATCCTTGACAGTTTTTAAACTTCCCAAATAAATTATTTCTATTTTAATTACCCAAATCCAAATCCTAATGCCCAAATTATGTCATCCAAACACACCCTAAAGGGTTAGGGTTACTCGTCATAATTTACTAAGGAGGAGAATGTAACGCCCCAAACCCATACCAAAGATTTAGATGCATAACCTGTCTTATTTGAAAAACAACACTAATATAATGGAATAGAGCGTAATTAAATATCCACAAATATACTTCAAACCATCAAAATCTTTCTTATGAAATCCATAAAACAAAAACTTTAACAATAAAGTCTCCAAATACAATCTCTAGGAGTTCCACAAATCACAAACTCACTATCCTAAGAAAATATCCAGAAACAGTCCTAGCTCCAAAAGAAATCTTCAATTTATGTCTCCAAAGATCTACCACCAAAAGATATTCCACTGCTCTAATCTGAAAGGGTGGAGAAAGGGGGGTGAGCTAGAAGCCCAATAAGAGACTACATAACATGAGGATGTCTTTCAAAACAAAACATTAGTATCATTGATAAAATATAAGCTTTACAAAACATTTACAAATAGCTTTAACAGTGATATAATATACTTTGTAAAACTATCAAGAATAAACCCCTTAACTATAAGGCTGAAATCATTAAATAAAATAATAATCACTTTAGTTAGTAAAAATTACACTAAATAGGTAGAAACAATATATTATAACAATAAACAGTCTTTTTTCCACTTATAAAGATCAGTAACAATAAAACAGTAGTTCGATATGGAAAACATTAGTCAGACAAAGACATAAGCTGCTAAACACTCGGTGGGTGATTCCCATGGGGAACAATAACACTAACCTCAAAGAGGCAACACTGGCTCCGAAGAGCAAACGATAACACTGCACCACACCACAATAACACTATATCGGCCGAAGGCCAACACTTAACCCTGTGTTGGCAAAAGTTGCAGACTGTCTAGCTAACCATTTGAAAACATTCTTACTTTATTACAATATTGCTAATCATATATCATATAACAAATACTTTCTCAAAAATATAGTTTTGAGTCAATCTTAACTTATACAGTTTCAAAGTAATATACAAGAAATAATAAAATTTAGGTATGTAATAGCATTGACAATGGTATAAGTTTTTGGAAACTTCACTTTTGCAATTATATGTATATATATATATATATATAAATATATTTTTACCAAAAATATATATAAATATACACGTCTTGAGAGACGTCATGTTCTGAAGTCCACTTACCTCTAGTTGTTAAACAAAGCTTCACCTCAACTGTCTGAAACAATATCAACAAGAACCTAAAATAAGTACAAGATGACTCAATAAGATTGGATACACTAAGGCAGCAACAAAATATAAATTTCACTCTTAAATTTCATAACTCTCTACTTATTCTGAAACTATAGCTAATCTAGTACTCCAATATCAATACCTAGTAAACAATTCTAATGAGCCGAATATGTGAATCTCTATGTTATTTAATTCTCCCAGTACAAGTTGGCTTCCAAAAGATCACATACTTGTAGATCATATTAAACCAAAATAATATATATCCACCATAGAAAATTCTACCCGTAGGACATAGAAAGAACACAATGGATTTAACAATTAAATTCCTACCGTAGGACATCTTCAAGTGATTCACCTATATAGGATGATGAATGCTACTCCACGTACATATATGACGATTTGTTTCAAAATCAAGTAAAATAATGAAAGTCTAATATGCCTTCCATAAATACTTCTATTCCTAAGCAACGGTTATTATAATTCTAATATTTTCAAGCAGCCTAGAGACGAAGGTTCCTTAATCAAATATGTTATCACTAAGGCGTGCATATATTGATGATTACCTTAATATAATGAATTTGCTGGCTGCCCCTAGCAGTTCCACGGTCTTCTATCCCTTCAATCTGTAGAAACCCTAATTCTCCACTCTTAAACTTTCACGCTAGAAGCCCTAGCTTATTTTTCAGCTTTACACGTTAAAACTGTTTCCACTAGGGCTGAAATTAAAACCTACTAGAACCTTAAATAAGCTTTGAAGACTTTGGTTCCCACTAAAACTCATATTAAGATTGTTTAGATAGGCTAAAACTCTAAAGAATTCCAATAACACTTAAACTCCTAATCCAAATAGGAAATCTCTTATCCTTTTCCTTAACTGATAAGGAGACTAAAAGTTAAATATGAATAATCCACAAAAATAACTCTCACATTACATCTTCTTTTATTTATTTTCTTTGTAGTGACCATAATATAAAATAATATCACCTTCAGAATAAATTAAATAATTCATCAATTCCACTCTAAAAGCAATTAAATTCAATTAAAGTGAGGCGGGTGTTACAGAGAAGAAATAAAGGCTGATCTCAAGAGGCTCTATTTAAGGTTGACCAAAGCTATCAAATTTAGAAATGAAGAAAAAATATCACGTATTGTACGTTTTCTATACCATACTCCCAGTATAATTATATTAAATAAGATATATATACGATCTACAAGATCTACAAGATATATAGAAGTTAAATAAACAAATATAACCCATTAAGATGACTTGCCAAATTAATGGATCATTATAGGCATCTGATTAAATTAAGTTGTAAATACCATTTCAATTTTCCAATTTCATCTTTGGGTGCTCAAAAGCATTTCTTAGTACTTGGAGGTGATCCAAAACCTAAGCAAAAAGAAAAAGATGTTAAGCATTTGGCAAGAATAGGCCAAGACATCTTTACAAGTTTCTTTCTTTTTTCTTTTTCTTTTTTTTCAAATCTTTTGTTAAATTAATATTTGGGTTTTTATTAGGGATAAAAAGTAGATGTTTATCAATTAAATAAAATAGAATAAAATAATAAATAGATATTTTATCTCTTGGAAACTTTGGTATTGCTTTCTACTAGCAGAAAACTTTGGTATTGCATATCAACATGCAAGAGTTGCATGATAAAAAAGTATGCTTCAATAATGTAAAACAGGATTCTCCTCTTTTTACTTGAAATGGAGAATGTTTATTTTAAGATTATGATTTAATTTTTTGAATTTGAGTCTAAAACTATACAGGCTACCATATCATTTAAATCTTAAATGATATAACATTAGATTTATTTTTAGATTTGTAATATTTAGCATGAATCGTGAAATTGATGCATTTTAAATAGATAAAAAGAAGTGGACTCTGCCAAATTGAGTGTTGGACATGCAAATGATACTCTGCAATTGAGCTTATTTGCTTGCATGTACGGATATTAATTCCTTGTGAGAATGAGCATTGTGATCACTAGTATGTAGTGATTGCCTGTTTAGGTCATGCCATGGTCTATTTCTATATTCCATTTTGCTTGATCGCATTGTGCTTGCTCCATATGCATTACAAGTTTTCTGCATACAATGAACTTATTGTGTTGTTATGTTTCAAGAGATACTTGTTCTTATGGTTCAAGAGCTACACAGATTCTAGAGTTAGGTGTGAGTGAGTTTTCCAACTGTTCCCAACTCACGCGTTAAGTCTAGAGTTTGTTATAGGGTTTTGACATGGAATAGCCAAAGGGGGAGATTGTAAGGTTGAATTTTATCAACCATCTTGTTGGCTTGATTCCGTGCCAATTTGCTTGTAATTTAGCACTTAGTAACCTTGTATTTAGGTGGGATTCATGTAAGGGTAGTGTGTGAGAGATTGTGAAGAAATGCTCAATATTGTACAAAGAAGTAGGGACTCGCAGTTGACTCACGACTTACAAGCCGCCAACTGCAGCACACGTAAGAAGCATGCGGGGAGGTGAAGGGTCACGCCGCCAACTTACCCTGTTTGGGAAAAACTGTCTCTTCATATTCTAAACACACACCACGATATGTAGACCCTTATACCCACGAAATGTAGAGAGCTTCCAAAGAGAATTTTGAAAGAAAAACCTTAGAGAAAAACAAGATTGCCTCATCCCCAATCTTCACTAAGAGACTCTTCAAATTCCTCTACTCTCTTCCTCTCCATTGATACATCCTTGAGAGGTTCTTGACCAAATCCTTTTCTCACCACACCCACGTCTGTGAGAAGGTCTTTTGGTGCTAAGAGAAGCAGTTTGGAAGGGACCAATGGTTATTGGTTGATGTTATGAGCTATAACGGAATCCAGTAAGCTAGAGAAGAAAAAGGTTTGGCGCAACCCCATTGGAGCAATAAGCTTGGAGGGCTTAGGTACCTGGGTAGATTAGGCCTGGAGGGTCTATTGCTATTCATGTATCCCAACTACATTTTCTAGTGGATTATTGACTGCTTGGTGGGCGGCGGAGAGGTTTTAAGCCGAGGGCTTTGGTTTCCTCTTCGATAACACATCGCATGTTGTCCTTGTGTTTGCATCTCTCTTCCCTTTATCTTTGCCTATTATTTTCTGTTGTGGGTGTGATTGTAATTGGCTTAGATTGTTTATCAATTCTATGTTTAGCTTATATTCATGTTCCGCACATTAATTGTTTGATTATAAACTTGAATTGGTAATTTGTAATTAAGGGTCTAAACGTTCAAGAGTGTTTTCAACACTATTTGAACTTTCAGAAAGGAATGCGAAGAGTCTGTTTTTCCTAAATAGGGTGGTCTAGCAACTTGGCCTCTCGACTGGACCGAGTCGCGAGTTCAAGTCACGAGCTAACGGCCTGACCAGCCTGGGACTTTTGTCCTGTAGTGCAACAACTGGCGTGACTCTTCAGCTCCCCTGTATGCTTTACACGTGTGCCAGCTTTGGTGACTTGTAAACCGTGAGCCACTCGAGAGATCCAGCTGTGAGTCTCTGCTTTACTGCACAATCTTGAGCATTTCTTCACACTTTCTCACACACTACCCTTACATGATTTCCATCTAAATATAGGGTTACTAATTGCTAAAATACAAGCAAATTTGGCACAGAATAAAGCCAATAGAATGGTTGATTAAATTCAACCTTATAATCTCCTCCTTTGGCTATTCCGTGACAAAACCCTACAACAAACTCTAGACTTAACGCATAAGTTGAGAACAGTTGATAAAACTCATTCACACCTAACTCTAGAATCTGTGAAGCTTTTGAACCATAAGAACAAGTATCTCCTGAAACACAACAACACAATATGATCATTGTATGCAGAAAACTTGTAATGCATATGGAGCAAGCATAATGCTATCAAGCAGAATGGAAATAACTAATAAACCAAGGCTTGACCAAAAACAAACAATCACTATAAAAAGTGATCACAATGCTCATTCACACATGGAATGAACATCCGAACATGCAAGCTAATAAGCTCAATTGCAAAGTATCATTTGCATGTCCAAAACTCAACGAATGCAACAACTCAAGGTAATTGCATTAGGGATAAAAATCCAACAAAGGGCACAAGAGTGATGTACTAAAAGAAAATACGTGACATTTAACATCAAGAACTTAAGCTACAAATCATGGGTATAGAAACCTTAAAAGCTTACAAAAGCAACAGGTATAAACTATAAAGTGCTTCCCTTATCATATCACTCCCTTTATCATGGATCATAGGAGTTGTGATGAACTTGGAACATATATACCTGTAACCTGAAAGACTTGTACAAAACACATTAAACCCTCAAGGTAAAGTAAGAATAAAAGGACAAGTATGCATCTCCCCTATGAAATATCTCTCCCCCTACAAATGTGCATGAGAAATAGAATTTCTCCCCCTAAAGATGTACACAAGAGTCATAAAGAAATGACAGAACACAGTATACTACTCTAGAGTATACTCTCCCCCTTTTTGACATGAATAGACAAAGGGTCAAGGAGAAATGACGGTAAGAGATGAAGGAATGAACAAGGATAAAGATGCATGAGGGGTGCAAGATAAATGAGAAAATGAGGCTCAAACAAAAGATAAAATAAAATGCAACAAAGCATAAGGTCAATATGACATGCTAGGATGAAGAAACAAGGTATTGAGCAATGCATGACAAGGGTAGCAAAAGTGTGTGCAAGAGGTGGCTATGTGCAATGCATGACCAATGCATGGAAAATGCATATGTGGGGCAAGGTGTGTTAAATACACAACCAATGAATCAAACATGTTCCTAATGAGGAAACATGAGAAACCCCAAAGTTTGGTACTCATCGGAGTCCAAACAAGCGAGAAAATGCCTAAAAGGCATTTTATCAAACACCTAGCATGCACGCTATGAACAACAATGTGAAACAATGCATAAGCATCATGAAATCCACCCTTAATACATGCTCTTTTTGCCACAAGGGGCCAACATCCAAAACAAATCATCAAAAGAAACCAATCCCATACAAAAAATTTGACAAAAAATAAGTTTTCCCAACCCCTATGATGAAAATCCCAACCAAGAGCACAAAACTCTCCAAAATATAATCTAAGGATCAAAATCAATGAAAAGACTATATAATTACCTCAGAGATGTTAATGGAATGTGTTAGAGCATTCGCATCAGTCCGTGTATTTTACACGCCCATTTTTACACTAAAAACCTACTTTTTCTATTTTACACATTCACTTTTACAAATCACCCACATCAATTCATCTATTTTACCACCACTTTTATTTAAATAATCAATTTTCTCCATTTTTTTATTATTTCCTCAACTAACCTTATTATACAGGTGCGCTCTCTTTCTCTCTCAGCTCAATTTTTTCTCAACCCATTTTTTCAGATTTTGCTCTCTCTCTCTCTCTCTCTCTCTCTCTCTCTCTCTCTCTCTCAGCCCATCATAACCCATCTCAATACCCATTTCTGAATCAGCTCTACCTCTCGGTCCATACCGCTCCGCAGCTCCGATCCACAGCTCCCACGAGCTCCGATCCACAGCTCCGCACCACCACTCCGCTCCGCAGCTCCGATCCAAGCTCCCACGAGCTCCGATCCAAAGCTCCGCTCCGCAGCTCTGATCCAAGCTCCCACGAGTGCCGATCCAAGCGCTCCGATCCAAGCACGCCGATCTGCCACAAGCGCCGATCCACTCTCTCTGTCTCCATTGGTGTGTCCGTGTGTGGGTGTGTTTGGTTTTGTGGTGTCTGTGGGTTATTTTGTTTTTGATTTTGTTGTTGATTTTATGGTGGTTGATTTTTGATTTTGTCTGTGGGAGTGTGTATCGGAGGAAGAAGATGATGAGGGGTTGGTTGTGCAAATGGAGAAAAGAGAGAAAAAAAGGAGCGAAATTAGAAATATTAAAATAATCTATACATGAGCTATAGTAATCGTGTATATATACACGGTTACTGTAGCTCATGGAAATTTTTAGAAGAATTTACATAGTTTTACACAATCTGATGTGGGAGGATTTTTGGCCAAAATGTGTAAAATGAGGAAGTTTTTGTATTATACATGATTATCCATATGCTGATGCGAATGCTCTTAGGTTCTAAAGACTTAGGATTTTATGCATTTAGAACTCTAATGTGTATTGTTGGCAAACCATGATTAAAACAGGTTATTAGTCTTATTTAGACTTGCTCAAAGTGTGGGCGTTTTATGTAAAGTTGGAATCGAATGGCTGTAGAAGTATTAGTGACTTTCGGCCTGGCTCAATTGATCGAAAATTAGACTCAATCAATCGAATCTCGGGTAGAACATTTTTCTACAGAATTTTCCAACTCAGCCCAAGCCCATTAAGGATTAGGGTTTCAGATCTACTTCTCCCACTATATAAAGGAAACCCTAGCCATGTTTTTGGAGTAGCTCTGGATGCTCTTGTTGCTCATATTTGTGGTTTGTGTGAATCTCTTGTGAGATCCTTGAGGAGCTTTCCTTCACATAAACTTAGGGTTTTCAAGGTAGAGATTACTTCAACATCTTGGTGATTAACTCAGTTGCTACCATTGGAGTTTAAAGAAACACAAGCGGGAGTGCTTGTATCTTGTGAAGAATCCAAGAAAGAAGGAGTCCATGGATTCGGAGCTTGCACTTGGTCGTGTCAGTAAGTTCTACTGGTGGGTAGCATTAGGAAGTCGAGCATGGGTGCTTGTAAGTCCTTTTGTATGAACTTCGATTCTTTCATGTAGTGGATTCAAGTTTACCTTGAGGATATCTAGGTTAAATCCTCCCCAGATTTTTTACCGATTTGGTTTTCCTGAGTGATCATATCTTTGTGTTCTTTATATTTCCGTTGCTTTATATCTTGATATGATTAATTGATTGTGTTCACCTAGATTTGCATAATTTGACTAAGTTAATCACTTGGCTAATAACTTAGGTTAATCTAATTATTGTGTTTTAAGGGGTCTAAAAACCTAACAAAATGAAAAATCATTCAAATTGATTGGGTTTTGATGTAAAAATAGTGAATGAGGGGTTTAAGAGAGGATGGAAGAGGTTTAAAATAGGTTCCCCATGAAAAGCCCTTTTAAAAGCTATTTTTGGGCATTTCGCGACTAGGCAAGTCACGAAGTTCAGTCGCGAAAATTTTTGCGAGTCGCGAGTGAGTCACCAAAGCTTCCGAATGAAACTCGTGACTGGGGTTTCGTGACTGGTGAGTCGCGAGATGAGTTGCCAAAAATTCTGACACCAGTTTTTCAACACAGAACATGTTTAAACAATGAAAAACAAAGTAAGCACTAAACATGAACACAAAGAGTGATAAAAATCACTTCCAAAAACATATAAAATGATCAAAAATATTTTTGGATTGATCCATATATATTTGAGTACACACACATCACATTTAAACAAGTACAATTGAACAAATGAATAAGGCATTCATTGAACATTAGGCATGTGTGTTGATAGACCAAAAATTAATTGACCCCTTGTGATAAATTAACCAATTAATTTAACCAAGTGAATTAATTAAGTTAATTGACATACAAACACATGGTAGCATAAACAAATCACCAAATAACTAAATATGCAGCGGAAATTAAATGACACGGTGATTTGTTTACGAATGGGGAAAACCTGATGGCAAAAACCCCACCAAGTGATTTTCAGGTCACCACTCCCAAAACTCCACTATTATCACAACAAGCGGTTACAAGTAAAGGAATCCCAAGTACCTTACCAACCTACAGTTGAACCCTTACCCCAATACCCAATTGGACTTGTTCTGTAGTGACAGTTCTCCCTTTTGATGCACGGCTCCCAAGTACGTGACTAACCAATGCGCAGATCCTAGTACGCGACTTCAACACCAACTGGAAATAGAGGTTGGCTACAAAGTTTTTCAGTTTATCCTACACGATGAAGATCAAGAAGATTCTTGGTCACAAAACCCAAAGGTGCACATACACAACAACTTCTTCAGAAGAGATGAACTGGGGTAGAATTTTGTCTCCGATCACAATTTGCTTCAACAGAGTTTTCTCAATACTTGTGCAACTTGTGTACTCTTTGACGGCCTTTAAAACAATCCTTTTATATATCTAGGGTTAGGAGAAAAGAAGGCCCAAAGACACATTCATGGATCCCAATAAATCATATCAGAATTCTGATTTTTATAAACCTCGACAGTAGAAGCTGTCGAGAAGCTGTCGAGTAAGTGTCGAGCTTACGGGCTGGAACAGCTTTCTAAACCTCGACACATACTAGCTGTCGAGCTTTAGTAACCTTGCACTTTCAGCTTGTTTTCCTAGACAGATTTGAAGGCTTCCACACTTGATCTTGAAACATAGTTTCTTGAAGTATTTCAACACATCCTAGATCTACCCAATCACAAGTAAAGTGCGTTTTGTCAAAGGATTAGCCAATTACATAAAAGAATGACGTATGTTCTTTAACAAGTGAAACACATCTGTCCTAACATGTGTTGTGTGTGTGTATCAAGTATGGAATAGTCCTTAGTCTAGAGTGAAGCTTCAATGATCAATTGAATCAAGTCATACACAACTAGTACAAAACCAAGTGGTCTATCTCATTTATAGAAATGAACATATATAACTCTCCACGAGAAAGTGATTACATATCTTTGAAGCTTTTCATTTGGCTTCTTTACAATTCATAATATTTGATCATTTTTTATCTATACACCTCTTTTTGAGTTCAATGCCTGAAATTTTTGATATTTCAATTTGATGAACAAACCTTTGACTTTTTGGGCATCATACATTTTCATTAACAAGTCGCTTTCCCTTTTTCCTAGTCAAATACTAGTATGTGCAATGTCTTTTGAAGCTCATTATCTTTTTTCATTTTGAGATTTACATTTGTTGAGCTCTTTAAGCAAAAACAATAAAAAGTGTGGGAAGATATATAGGCATAAGTCTATGTATGTATCTAAACCAACATGACTATTGACTAATCATTCATGACAAGCTTGAAGATCGATTTACAACAATCACACAAAGATGTCAAGATTTTTCCCACAAAGATATAAGTGCATAAAGAACAAGCCAAGCTCGTAAATGCACAAAGCCATTAGTACAAAGGTACAAGGAAAAACACACATGAGATATATGCTCAAACATATACGATCAAACTTTTTGAATTTTTCACTTTTTATGTGGTTTTGGATTTTTTACTCATACAAAACTAAAATATAAAAGTAAGATCAAAACAAAAACAATGCATATGAATAAATGCAAGATGCACAAAATGCATGAAGATTTGACATCCAATGCATGAATGGTCCTACAAAGATCGAAAGAATTAGATTAAGGACCAAAAGAGTAAAAGCTCAACCATAGTAATCCTTCCTCATCCAAACAAAACGATTGTTTGGAATGAATGTCTCAAGAGAAGTGAGACAAGGATTGGAAGAATGAGAACCAGAAATGCACATAGTCAAGGAGTTAAGAGCATTAAACACTTTTTTTAACAATATGCTATTTTCACTCAAATCCAATTTACCCTTTTTAGCACAACTTCCAAGAAGCTCAAGTTTCTCTTTTCTTTTGATTCTTTTAAGAGCATGAAACTTAGAGCAATGAGGTCTTAGATGACCAAAAGTACCATAATGGTGACAACCAATATGTTTAGGTCCACTAGGCTTTTTGGAAAGGGATCTAGCAACATGGTTTTGTTCCCTCTTCAACTTATTACATTGAGGTCTTAAATGACCAATCACACAAAAATGGTGGCAAGTTGGAACAAAATTAGATCCATCCAAAGCCTTAGGTTGAGACCTAAACGGAGGTTTTGACTTAACAGTCTTTCTCTCCACCTTTTGATTTCTTTTATGTGGAGGAATGTACACTGATTTGTCCTTTGAGGTAGAACACAAAATAGACACAAAATTGGGTACCACAACATGATTGCATCATATATTTTCATCTTTCTTAGCAATAGGTTCAGCAATCAAACACTTGGCATGCATCTTAAGAGATTCATTTTCACATTTTAGCTCATCAACAAGTTTGTTAGACAAAACAAGTTTAGCATCCAAGTCCATATTCAAACATTCAAACTCTTTTAGCTTTTCAAGAGAATTTTCAGCAAGTTTCTTATATTTTTCAACCAATTTTTTGGATTCATTGAGCTTAGCAATCAAATCATCATTTTCACAAAATACCTTGCTCAAATCCTTATTAAACTTCTTAGCCTTTTTTCTTCAAGAGTTTGATAGTAGGAATATCAACAACATCCAAAGATTCATGTAACATAGCATCACAATCATGAGGATTATCACTTATAGAGGCATTTTCACAAACACATGGCATGTTACATTCGTCATTAACCAAATCATACAAAGAGACATACAAAGCAGAATCCATGGCAAATAAACTAAGGGTCAAGGATCACACTTAGGTATTTAAACCACAACAAGTGTACCCACTCTGATACCAATTGAATGTTTAAATAGTGTGTAAAACACTATGAACGTTTAGACCCCCAATTTACAAATTACTAATTCAAGCTTAATATAAAACAATATATGTACGGAAAATGAACATAAGCTTATACCAGAATTGATAAACAATCTAAACCAAATAAAATCACATACACAGCAGAAATTAAATGGCAAAGATTAATGGAAGAGAGATGCAAACACAAGGACAACACAACGATGTGTTATCGAAGAGGAAACCAAAGCCCTTTGCGTAAAACCTCTTTGCCGCCCTCCAAGTGGTCAATAATCCACTAAAGAATGAAGTTGGGATACATGAACAGTAGAAGACCCTCCAAGCCTAATCTACCCAGTGTACCTAAGCCCTCCAAGCTTCTTGCTCCAACGAGGTTGCGTCGAACCTTTATCTGTTTTAGCTTACCGAATTCTGCTATAGCCCATTGCATCAACTAATAACCATTGGTCCATTCTTAACTGCTTCCTAAATCACCAAATAGCCTTCTCACAGATGTGGGTATGGTGAGAAAAGGATTTGGGTAAGAACCTCTCAAGGACGTAACAATGGAGAGGGTGAGAGTAGAGGAATTTGAAGAGTCTCTCTGTAAAGATTGTGGATGAATCAATCTTGTTTTTCTCTAGGGTTTCTCTCTTAAAATTCTCTCTGGAAGCTCTCTACATTTTGTGGGTATAAGGGGTATTTATACTTGGGTGAGAAAGGAATGCGAAGAGTCAGCTTTTCCCAAACAGGGTGGTCTAGCGACTTGGCCTCGCAATTGGACTGAGTTGCAAGTTCAAGTCGCGAGCTAACGACGTGGCTAGCCTGTGACTTTTGTCCTATAGTGCAACAACTGGCGTGACTCTTCAACTCCCCTGCATGCTTCACACGTGTGCCAGCTTTGGCGAATTGCAAGCCACGAGCCACCCGCGATATCCAGCTGCGAGTCTCTGCTTCACTACACAGTCTTGAGCATTCTTCAGACTCTCTCACACACTACCCTTACATAATTCCCACCTAAATACAGGGTTACTAATTGCTAAAATACAAGCAAATTTGGCACGGAATAAAGCCAACAGAATGGTTGATTAAATTACACCTTACAAAAGCCATGCCGGACCCGTCACGCTCTTTTATTCCCGTTGGCCTCTTTATTCCCGTCAGTCTCTTTCTTCCCATCAGCCTCTCATTCCATCGTTTCATGTAGATGTCGTCGGGTATTGAGGTGGGGTCGTTGGCCTACATTATCGCCACTTTCGTACTTTTGTATATGCATGTGAAGTTGACAAGCTCATTGGAACCGTTGGCTTCCTTGTATGTAACACGTTTACTTCTTTACTAGAACACCCTTATCAGCTGCCCCCTACTCCATGGCTCCGTCGGCTTTAGCTAACAGGATATGGAATGTAATTTGTAGCTTTTTCTTATTATTTATTTGTTAGAAAAAAAGGGCGTTCATTAATGGCCCTTGAGCAGCTTTCATTAAATGCTAGGACATGTGGCACAGGATGGTTGGCCTTGTTTCTAAACAACAACGTTGCTTTGTTTCCCATGCTCCTTTGTCCCATAAATAGTTCATCACCTCGTCCTATTTTTCCTTATTTCACCTTTTTGAACTATAAGAGAAAAGGAGCTATCGTTTCGTCACCTTTGTTAATGTGAACTTGCTATCGTCAATCATTGAAGGGGCCGTCGCTTTCAATCCATTCGCTTTACCATCGTAAGTTTTCTTTCTTGTCTTGATTTAAACCTTTGCATCCTGTCTTCCCCTTTTTATATTTTGAGACCTCGTTAAGATTGGTTGTTAGATAATACCTCTATTGCTTATAGGTGATTAATGTCAGATAGAGAAGCAACAACTGAATTGTCTTCATCAGTCTGTGAAGGTGCAGGCTACAATGAAGTCTTTTAGTCAGAGCATCGCCCTAAGGAGGATTCCCTTAGGTCCCTAGAAAGGGAGCTGCCTACCCAGTCCTTGAGTGATGAGAATGAAAAGGAGGATGAGGGAGATGTGAAGGATGAATACGACGAGGGAGAAGGGGATGTAGTGGAAGAGGGAGACAAGGAGGAGTGTGAGGAAGAAAAAGACAAAGACGAGGGTGAGGATTACGAGAGATCTCCTGAAGGAGGTAATTCAGGAAGCCCAGGGGATGGTAGGACACGTCCCTTTATCCTTCTTGCGATAAGAACCGTCAACGATTTTAATTCGACGATGATGACTAAAATTTTCAAAAACCAACAGGATCGTTACCAAATCCCTGAGAATATCCTAGGAAGTTTGAAAAGTGCTACTCTAGGAAGACCGCAGACGTTGGCAAGCATGACGCCATGTTTGCAACAGGATTGAGATTGCCATTCATGGAATTACATCTTCAGTTGGCCAATTTCCTAGGTTTTTCCGTCAACCAAATAGCTCCTACTGCTTGGAGAATACTCATAGGAGCTAAAGTTCTTTGGGGTTTTCTTAGTGGTGGGAACCGTCGACTTACTCTCGATGAGTTCTTTTATTGCTACAGACCCCAACACATCTCCTCGTCCAAAGGGATCTACCACTTTGTAGTGAGGAAAATGTCACTCAAGCTGGAGTCCGACATTGCTGACTCCAATAGAAACTGGAATAAAGGTACTTTTTGGTCCAAAGGATGGACTGGGTGTGTAGATGGGAGGAGTGGGTCACTATACCCCTTGGCTTCAACAATACTTGGGATATTGTTAGGGATTCATGTTTAGTATTGTCTGTACTCTCACATTTTCTTTATTTATTAGCCAAGTATTTGACGTCGACTGCTTTTTTTCTTTTTTCATCTAGCATCCGCCTGTAGATAATTGACAAGCAGGAGGCCTTTATTCGTCGCGTACTTGATATCCCTTTTAAGGAAAGGAGGTGGAAGGACCTCGTCACCCTTGATACACTGCACGCCTACTATGGTGGCCCTAAACCGACGCCTGTAGCCTGCAGATTGAAAGATTACTCCTGTTGAAGTAAGTTTTTCCTTTTTTGGCTTATTTTTCTTCCCTTCGTTTTATACTAACGTCTTCTTTTCTAACGTTTGTCTCTTACCCTTCATATAAATGGAGGCAGGGAGGCAAAGAGCTTTGGTGAGGGCGTCAGTTGCAGCCCACAAGCAGAAGGAAAAGGAGGGAGCCTCGACGTCGGCTCCCAAGGTTGTCACTAAGGGGATGTCGAAGCAAAAGAATAAAGGGAAGGATGACTGGCCTTACAAGAAGGAACTGGGCACTCCTGTTAGTGATAACTAGCCGACGCAACTATCACCTCCCAAACCTAGCCATGGAGTTGGTAAAGATTTGATAACGACAACAGGCCTCGTCCCTTAGGGGACCATTAGTCATCTTCTCATGCATAAAGAACATGCCGTTGAGATGGTGGAGTCAATTATCAAGGAGATGGACTTGGACCCTTATACTGAGTAGACGACTGAAGACTTAGGGGCATCGAGTCTCTTTGATCTTTCTAGGGTATGCTTCTTTCTTAGGTTTTGCTTAATTCTTTTGTTCATTCATTTGCTGACGATTGTCTTGATCTCATGCATTGGTGTGCATGAAGGCGCTTCAGGATAGGTGCATCGCCTAGGAAGGGGTGATCCGTTGGTTCTGGAAGTGTCAAGAAATTGAGAACAATGAGTGAGATCAGTACAAGGAGGCCATCCATACCCTCAATAAGGACGTGACGGTTGTCACTAAGAAATTGAAGGAGGAATCCCGCCTTTGAAAGAAGGCGTAGAAGCCAAGGAAAGCTTAGAGACAAAGCTAACGACCATTCGTGAGAAGACGGAGAAGGCCAAAGCCGACGCCGTGGTGGAGTTTAGGGCCTCGTAGTCTTTTATTGATGCGTGAGTCATCTACTATGGTGAAGGTTTTAACAATTTCCTAAAGCAAGTTGGGTCTGTCTATCCAGACCTTGACTTATCCAAGATCTCCATGGATGACCCCGTGCCGACGACTCCTGTAGGTGGTAACACCGTCATAAAGAGTCTGATGATTCCGCTCATACAGAGGAGTAGGTTCCTAAGGATGATGGCGTGGTTATTGCTCAACTTGTTCTTGATGGTGTCGTCACCCTCTCTGTCCCGTCTGCTGAAGACCCTCCTATCAAAGATGTTGAGAACCCTTCTACCCAGGATGCCCAGAATCCTTCCGCCTAGTTTTAATTCTTAGCTTTTTATGTACCCCATCTAATTTTTAGATAGTAGTAAGTGCCCTTTTGTTTTTGGGCTTTGTTATGAACACTTGTCCCTTTTTATGGCTTTTGTTTAATACTTTGTTATTACATCCTTTGCTTTTAGCCTTGTTACTTTGATTGTGCTTTTGGCTCTTAATGTGTTTATCCATCTGCTTTAGCATACGTGTTAGGATGCACCCGTCCCCTTGAAGAATTGGGGAACCCGTTTACTTGGATGTACCCGTCTACTTAGGGTACCCGTCCCCTTTGAGGACTTAATGTTTTCAAAAGTCTCAATTGGGCTAAATTCGTCCACTTGTGGACTTAATATTTAACCCGTATGCTTAAGGACTTTAATAATAAACCCGACTACTTATGAATTTAATAAGGAACCCGTCCTCTTAAGGACTTAATATTTTGAAGGCATCCCTTGGGATGGACTCGTCCACTTATGGACTTGGTAATTTAATGGCACCCTCTAAGATGGACCCGTCCACTTATAGACTGAATAATGAATCGTCCTCTTAAGGACTTGTTAACTTGGAAGGCATCCCTTGGGATGGACCCATCCACTTGTGGACTTAGTAATTTCAGGGCACCCTTTAGGGTGAATCCGTCCACTTATGGACTGAATAATGAACCGTCCTCTTAAGGACTTGTTAATTTGGAAGCATCCTTTGGGATGGACCTATCCACTTGTGGACTTAGTAATTTAATGGCACCCTTAGGGGTGAATCCGTCTGCTTATGGACTGAATAATGAATCGTCCTCTTAAGGACTTGTTAATTTGGAAGCATCCCTTGGGATGGACCCGTTCACTTGTGGACTTAGTAATTTAATGGCACCCTTTAGGGTGAATCCGCCTGCTTATGGACTGAATAATGACCCGTCCTCTTAAGGACTTGTTAATTTGGAAGCATCCTTTGGGATGGACTCGTCCACTTGTGGACTTAGTAATTTAACGTCACCCTTCCACTTTAGTACTTAATCACGTATGTAGTTTTGTAGAGATGTATACATACACAAGTCATATATGAATAATTCCTCTTATTTTGATAAATGTGTGCGTAAGTAAAAAATTGTTCTTGAAAGAATAAAGAGCTGCCCTTTGGGCTTAAAAATTACTGTAGATAGTAAAAATTAACTAAAAGGAAGTAAACAGGAAATGAGGAGTGTTGTTGTTCGTGCCGTTGTCTACTGGTAGTATCTTTTCAAGTGCTCCATGTTCTATGGATGGTGCAACTTTTGCCCGTCTAGCGTTTCCAGGTGGTAAGTGCCTTTCCTTTGCCAGGAAGTGATTCTGTAAGGTCCTTCCCAATTAGGTCCCAGCTTTCCCTGGGAAGGATCTCTCATAGCACCCGTAACCTTCCTTAAGACGAGGTCTCCGACTTGGAAATCTTTGCGTCTAACTCTGGAGTTGTAATTCTTGGCCCTGAGATCTTGGTTTCGTGCTAACCTTTGTTCAGTTATTGCTCTTACCTCGTCTACTAGGCCGAGTTGTAGGCGTATGGCTTCGTCGTTTCCATTCTCATCATGGTTCCCCACTCTGTAGCTTATGAGTCCAACCTCAGCTAGGATGACGGCCTCGCTTCTGTATGCTAGTCGAAACGGCGTCTCTCCTGTAAGTGTCCTGGCTGTCATCCTGTACGCCTATAGTTTGATTTGGAACTCTTCTGGCCATATACACTTTGCCCCCTCGAGTTGAATCTTGATGATCTTGAGCAAGGATCGGTTAGTGACTTTAACTTGTCTGTTGGCCTGAGGGTGGGCGGGTGAGAAGTAGTGATTCTTGGTTCCCAGTTGTGAGCAAAAATCTCTAAATGAGTCATTGTCAAATTGCTTTCCATTATCTAAGACTAGGATTCTAGGGATCCTGTACCAGTAGATGATGTTCCTCCAGATGAAATTTCGTACATTTTTCTCTATGACGGTGGTTGGGGCTTCAACTTCTACCCATTTAGTAAAGTAGTCTATGCTGACCACTAGGAACTTCAGTTGTCTTATCGCTATTGGGAATGGGCCCATGATGTCTAATCCCCATTGAGCAAAAGGCCATGGAGCCGTCATTGGAGTGAGCTCTTTTGTCAGCTGCCTAGTGACGTTGTTAAACCTTTGACATTTGTAGCAGGCTTTAACATAGGCTTGCGCATCTTTCTGCATGGTAAGCCAATAGTATCTAGCCTGGATTAGCTTGTGCACCAGCGACCATGACCCTGAATGGTTCCTGCTGATCCCTTCATGGACTTGTGTCATGACATAATCTGCTTCCTTGAGGCTTAACCATCTGGAGAATGAAGCACTATACCTACTCCACTAGCATGCCTGTTAGATGATCCATCCATATGAATACTCCATTGGGGATGCTCTTTTGCCCCCTGGCCTTTCGTATTGGTGAATTCAACAATAAAGTAAGTGACCACCTGTCCCTTTATGGCAGTACAAGGGTGGTATTGTACATCGAACTCGCTCAATTCTATTACCTATAACACCATCCGTCCAGCCACTTAGGGGTTACTCCTTGCCCGCCATAAAGGCTGTTCTGTCAAAACGACCATAGTGTGGGCCTGGAAGTGTGGCTTGAGCTTACAGGCTAAGGTAACTAAAGCAAAGGCGAGCTTCTCCATTGGTGGGCACCACTTCTCTACACCACGGAGTTCCTATCTAGTGTAGTACACGGGCTTCTACACCTTGTCTTCTTCTCTGACTAAGACCTTACTAATAGTAGTCAGCGAGAGGACCATATAGAGAAATAGCTCTTCCCCTAATTGGGAGGGACTTAGCAATGGTGGGGAAGAGAGGTATGCTTTTAGATCATCAAAAGCTTGTTAACATTCAGCCATCCACTCGATGGACTTCTTCAGCGTGTGAAAGAAAGGAAGGCACATGTCCGTTGCCCTTGACACGAACCTGTTTAGCACAACTACCTTACTGTTGTGGCTTTGTACTCCTTTTATGGTTTTTTGGTGGCACCATCTCCATTATGGCCCACATCTTGTTTAGGTTGACTTTAATACTTCTTTCAGAAACCATGAACCCTAGGAATTTTCCAGTCGTCATGCCAAATGCGCATTTGCTCGGATTAGGCTTCATGTTGTAAGAGCAGAAGGTATCAAAGGTCTCTTTGAGGTTATCTAAGTGGTTGTCTTCCCTTTGGCTTTTCACTAGCATGTCGTCCATGTAAACCTACACATTACTTCCAATCTGATGTGCAAACATCTTGTTCATGAGCCTTTGATATGTTGCACCCGCGTTCTTGAGATCAAACGACATTACTTTGTAGAAGAGAGGCATTGGTTGGTGACAAATGAAGTTTTCTCCTGATTAGCTTCGTTCAATTTGATCTGGTTGTAGCTAGAAAATGCATCCATGAAGCTCAATAACTAGTGTCTTGCTGTCAAATCTTCCAGGACATCAATCCACGAAAGGGGGTAGCTATCCTAGGGGCATGCCTTGTTCAAGTTCGTGAAGTCTACACACATCCCCCATTTCCCATTGGCTTTTTTTACCATCACTACATTGGCCAGCCAGTTGGGGTAGTACACCTCCCTGATGAATCTTGCATCGTGCAGTTTGTGGACTACTTCTGCTATAGCCCGGTCTTGTTCTTGGACGAACACTCGCTTCTTCTGACGGATAGGGGGAAAAGAGGTGACACATTCAAACTATGCACCATGACTGAAGGGTCAATCCTGGGCATGTCTTCATGACTCCAAGCAAAGACGTCCTAGTTTTCTTTTAAGAATGCTGTGAGAGATTGAAGGAATGGCGGATTGGTGAGGGTGTCGATCCTAGTCATAGCTCGGGCCTAGAGTTATCATGAAGTGTCTCCTCCAATCCTTCAACGGGCTCTGCGCTGCCCTCTGTTCTTTTATGCTCATAGTTTGCAAGTAGTCGTCCATTTCCAACATTGCTATGTAGCACTCACATGTTACCACTTGGTCCGCATGTACCTCTCTTACTCCATACTCGGTAGGGACTTTGATCATTAGGTGATAGGTTGAAGTCACGACCTTCCATGAGTTGAGGATAGGTCGGCCCAGTATGGCATTGTAGGCAGATAAGCAGTCGACAAAAAGGAATGTAACATCCTTAGTAATTTGCTAAGGGTAGTTACCAATTGTTACGGGCAATGTGACCACGCTGAGAGGGAATACTCTCGTTCCTCCAAATCCAACAAGCGACACGTTGGCTGGTACGAGTCGTTCTCTCTCAATCCTCATCTGCTGGAATGCTGGGTAGTAAAGGATATCAGCAAAGCTTCCATTATTAATTAGGACCTGGTGAATTTTGTAGTCCCCTTCTCGGATACTAACAACGAGTGCATCGTCATGTGGATGGTGGAGACGTCGAGCATCTTCTTCCGAGAATTCAATTATAGGGTTGTCGACCCGTGCCATCTTTAGGACGAAACCTGTCAATTGAACATTCTGAACCATCCTGTGGTAAGTCTTACGGGCCTTCTTAGATGAACCAGAAGTCGTGGTGCCCCCCATAATCATCCTTATGTCCTCTGTAAATGGCCTGGGGAACTTGTTATCCCTTTTAGCAGCCTGTCTCTGTGGTGGGTCTGCCCTTTCTTTGTTGATGAATCATTGTAGTTTCCCTTGTCTGACAAGGGCTTCAATCTGTTGCTTCAAGTCAAAACATTTAAACATGTTGTGACCATGGTCCTGATGAAAACGACAATACTTATCTCTGGACCTCTTATTGGGATCTCCCTTCAGCTTGCCGGGCCATGTCAAGGCTGCATCATCCTTGATCTACATCAGGAATTATTTGATAGGGGCAGTCAACGGGGTGAAGTTCATAAATCTTCTAACAGGGGGTTTGGGGCGCCTATCCTCCTGTCGATCCTTGATCTTGGTCATCTTCTATCCCCTATCTTGTCGTGTATTCTCCTCTGAAAGTTCAAAATGGGTATGAAACACCCTTGAACGTTTAGACCCCAAATTATAAATTATCAATTCAAGCTTATAATCAAACAATTAATGTGCGGAACATGAACATAAGCCAATCACAGAATTGATAACTAATCTAAGCCAAATATAAACACATCCACAACAGTAAATATAAGGCAAAGATAAAGGGAAGGAAGATGCGAACACACGGACAACACACGATGTGTTATCGAAGAGGAAACCGAAGTCCTCAGCGTAAAACCTCTCCGCCGCCCTCCAAGTGGTGAAATAATCCACTAAAGAATGTAGTTGAGATACATGAACAGCAGAAGAACCTCCAAGCCTAATCTACCTAAGTACCTAAGCCCTCCAAACTTCTTGCTCCAACGAGGTTACACCGAAGCTATTTCTTCTTTAGCTTCCTGGATTCCGCTACTAGACCATAGCATCAACCAATGTATATTGGTTCCTTCCTAACTGCTTTCCAAAAGCACCAAATAAACCTTCTCACAGACGTGGGTATGGTGAGATGAGGATTTGGCAAAGAACCTCTCAAGAGTATAACAACAGAGAGGAAGAGAGTAGAGAAATTTGTAGAGACTTTAAGGTAAAGATTGTGGATGAATCAATCTTGTTTTTCTCTAGGGTTTCTCTAAAAAATTCTCTCTAGAAGCTCTCTCAATTTAGTGGGTATAAGGGTCTATGTATAGTAGTGTGTGTTTGGAATACGAAAAGACAGTTTTTGCCAAACAGGACTGGTTGGCGGCTTCGCCTCGCGGCTTATCCAAGTCGCGAGTTCAAGTCGCGAAGTAACGGCCTGGCCAGCCTGGGACTTTTGTCCTGTAATGCGACAGCTGGCGCAACCCTTCAGCTCACCTGTGTGCTTCTCACGTGCCTGCAGTTGGCGGCTTGCTAGTCGCGAGTCAGCCGCGAATCCTAGCCGCGAAACTCTACTTCTTTGCACAAACTTGAGCTTTTCTTCACACTCTCTTCACACACTACCCTTACATGAATCCCACCTAAATATAGGGTTACTAAGTGCTAAATTACAAGCAAATTGGCATGGAATAAAGCCAACAAGATGGTTGATAAATTTCAACCTTACAATCTCCCCTTTGGCTATTCCGTGACAAAACCCTAAAACAAACTCTAGACTTAACGCTTGAGTTGGGAATAGTTGGAAAACTCACTCACACCTAACTCTAGAATCTGTGAAGCTTTTGAACCATAAGAACGAGTACTTCTAAAACACAACAACACAATAAGTTCATTGTATGCAGAAAACTTGTAATGCATATGGAGCAAGCACAGTGCGATCAAGCACAATGGAATAAAGCAATAAATCATGGCAAGACCTGTTGGGAAATTTAGACCCCGGTTGATAGAATTAAGAGGTTTTAAACCCAAGTTGTTAATTAGATTTATTATGAATCAAACTTGTTAAAACAAACAAACATCAATATCATGTCAAAATCATGCAGCGGAAAAAATAAATAAGAGAAGATATGATGAAGCAGGAAAACCAATGAAACCAACCAGTTTCACAGTAAAAAACCTGGGGGTAAACCTTCCCAAAAAGCAATCCACTATAGTAAAGAGAAGTTTCAGATCTAGTACAAAACCTTTGTCCCTAAACTCTACAATCCCCATAGATGAACTCACAGCAGAAACCTTCTACCGCTTCAGAACCTCTAAACTCTTCAATATATGAACGCCACCCTTTGATGATGCACGGATCCCAGTACGTGACTAAATCCTTTGCACGAATCCCAATACGTGACTCACTCCTTTACACGAATCCCAGTACGTGACTCACTCACCAACTTAAGGAAGAAGAATGTTGGCTGCAAAGTTCTTCACTTCATCAACAATGAAGATCAAGAAGCACTTAGTTACAAAACCCTAAGGCGCAAAAGACGCAGTAGCCATATGTTCTCCTTGTATTCTCTTATGTGACGGCCTCTAAAATAAGCCTTATATAGGTCTAGGGTTGTGAGAAAAGAAACCCTACACAAATACATAAGCCTGGCCCAAAAACAGAAATCTGAATTCCCGTAACCTCGACAGATAGCAGCTATCGAGGAGGTGTCGAGGTTTAATGAATCTCAACAGATACAGCTATCGAGAAGGTGTCGAGGGGACAGAAGCTTTCTCGATTGATTGACCAGCTATCGAGAAGCTATCGAGATTGCGATAAGAATCAGCTGAAGAGCTCGACAGATAGCCAGGTGTCGAGGAGGTGTCGAGCAGCTATCGAGCTTTAAAATTCAGCACTTTCTCACTTGATTCTTGGACAGACTTGCATGGCTTTAACACTTGAACTTGAAACAAGGTTTCTTGAAGTATTAAACACATCTTAGATCTACCCAATTACAAGTAAAGTGCGTTTTGTCAAAGGATTAGCCAACTACATAAAATAGTGACATATGTTCCTAACAAATGAAACACATATGTCCTAACAAGACCAAAACAGGTAATCACTATAACCAAGTGATCACAATGCTCATTCACACTTGGAATGAACATCCGGACATTCAAGATGACAAACACAAGGCAAATCACTTGAATGACCAACACTCAACCAATGCACAGTACATGAAGTATGTGCATCTAGGAAAAATCCTACAAGGGCACAAGAGTGACAGTACTTAGAAGGAAATGCAAAACATTTATTTAGAAGTACTGATTTAACAAAGCACAAAGGCTGCATAAAGCATGGTACAAACCATAAAGGCCTACAAAGTGCATAGAAACAAACCCTAAGAGCTTACAAAAGCAATATGGGTACAAACTAAAACATAAACCTTAACAACCTACAAAGGTACCAGGTACAAATCAAAGCATAACAGTACATATGCTGAATAACATTATCATGTTATATAAACTGTGTAACTACTGAAATAAAACAATCCAAGAGTTAAGAGTTTTAGCCAAACCAAAAATTGAAACCACTAAGTAATAAACCTATACTAACAGCAGTTAACCAACACAATATCAAAGCTATAAACAAAACATCATAAAATATGAAAGCTCCCCCTCAAGAATAGCCCCAAAAATTCTCCCCCTTTTTGACCAGAATTGCCAAAGGGTCACTGCTCCTGGTTGGTGCGAATGCTGTCAAATTTAGTTGAAAGTACATCTAGCTGATCCTGCATTGATGTCATCCTTTCAGTATGCTGATTTTGAACCTCTCTGAGTGTATCAAGCCTCTCCAGGATGATCTGAAATGCATCCGGAGGTATAGCTGATGAAGTTGAGGCTCTACTCCTCTTTCTTCTGCTCCTGGGTGTGACTGATTGTTCTGCAGCTTCTACTTCAGTCTCTATTGGATCCCCTTCTTCTTGAACATCCTCCATTTCTTCACCTGGAAGTCGACTTTGTATCCTTGTGAGAGTAAATTTGTTTATGGCTGATAGAGGAGGCAAAGGACTGATATCCTAAGGGATTGCAACACCCTTTTCTCTGAAAATCCTTATAAGAAGACTAGGAAATATCGGCTTGGGTCTTGAGGTGGATCTAGTCTCATCCACTATAGTGTCAAAGATGTGAGAACTGATGTCAATGAAGGTTTTCTCCTTAAGTTCCATGAGAAAGATGGCTCTGGCATTTGTCAGTGTAGTCATCTTTCTTATAGGATACAGATTGTACATCATTATGGTGGTTAGACACCTCATATCTTTAGGAAAATCAAAAGTGTTGAGACATTTGTTTTCTTTAACCCCACCAATTCTTTTCTAGACAGTTTCTAGAGAGAGCATTCTGTCCTTGTAGTTAGTGAATTCATAATCCTCCAAACCCTCAAGCCCTAGAACCTTATCAATGTCATGAGCATCTAAGGTAAATTCCTTTCTTCCTCGCCCAACAACTCAACTCCTCCTCCCTTATCACAGCATTTGCATAGAATTCTCTGATTAGAGGATCACACACAGGTGGAAAGTCACTCAATAGTTTTCCCAACCTCTACCCTTAAAACACTCTGGAATGAAGGTGTCCTTCAACTCCCTGAAATCAACAAATCTTTCCTGAATGATGGTTCCTTTTGAAAAAAAATCCCTATATCTCTCAAAGTGTTAAATAGACCTAAATAGGTTAGGGTCCATTTTCATTCTTTTGTCAGATTTCTTAACAGTTGTCTTCTTCTTTGTAGGAGATGCAGCCATCTGTAAACACGCAGAAAAGGCCACAACAAGACATAGCACAGTGTGGAAATGCACACACATTAGTAACAAGTTAGTTACAAAGAGAGTAACAGAGTGACCAGACAGAACACAAAATAAGCATAGTTTATAACAAAAAAAATGGATAGGTCAAGTCAAACAAGTTTAAACAGTATGTATGCAGACAGGAGCAAGTTATCAAATTCATTCTGATAGATGTGAGCCAAAGTCATTGAGACAAGACCTAATATGTATGAACTGTGCAAATAGGAAACCAAAGGTAACAAGTCATACAAGATATGGTGATCAAAATAACATTAACCACAAACACCAAAAACACAACTAAACTGATAGACTAAGAACCACAGTCAAAGCGAATTACAAAAAACCCCAAACCCATATGCCCAAAGACAAACTATCAAATGACAATGCTTAGACCAGAGATAGGCAACCTGATGAAGACACAAAAACTTAAAACACCTCTGCAAGAAGAGAGAAACAAAATCTTCACACAAACATTCTCAACATTTTTAGGCAAACCCATTTTTGAACACATTATATCGCAGAACATAAATGCAACATTTAAATCAAGAAAATAATGGTCAAAACAGTAAGAATGAAGTGAGGAAAGGAAAACCCATACCTTTTTCTTGGTGTTTGAAAAAGACATGATGCAAAAATGGATTCTCTTTCATTGAGACACGGAGTGTTTGAGTGAGAGAAATGAAGAAGACAATGAACAGTCACTGATATTTGTTAGGACATATGTGTGTTCACTTGTTAAGAACATATGTCACTTGTTTATGTAAATTGGCTAATCCTTTTGACAAAACGCACTCTACTTGTAATTAGGTAGTTCTAGGTGTTTTTAATACTTCAAGAAACAAGGTTTCAAGATCAAGTGTTGAAGTCATCAAGTCTGTCCAAGAAAAAGCAAGCTAATGTGCAATTTCATTAAAGCTCGACATCTGCTCGATAGCTACCTCGACACCTGCTATCTGTCGAGATTTACAAAATCAGTTTTTCTGATTTGATTTTCTTGGGATCCGTGAATATGGTTTTGGGCTTTCTTTTCTTCTAACCCTAAACATATAAAATGATTGTTTTAAGAGCCGTCAAGTGGTACACAAGTTGCAAAAGCATTGAGCAATCCTTGTTCAAGCAAATTGTGATCAAAAGACGAAGTTCTTAACCTAATTCACCTTCTCTCTAGAAGTTGCTGTGTATGTGCACCATAGAGTTTTGTAACTAAGCATCTTCCTGGTCTTCATTGTGTATGATGAACTGAAGAACTTTGCAGCCAACCTCTCCTTCTCAAGTTGGTGTTTGAAGTCGCGTACTGGGATCTGCGCATTGGTTAGTCACGTACTTGGGAGCCGTGCATCAAAGGTGGAAATTGTCACTACAGATCAAGTCCAATTGGGTATTGGGGTAAGGGTTCAACTGCAGGTTGGTAAGGTACTTGGGATTCCTTTACTTGTAACCGCTTGATTTGATAATAGTGGAGTTTCGGGAGTGGTGACCTGAAAATCACCCGGTGGAGTTTTTGCCGTTAGGGTTTTCCCCATTCGTAAACAAATCACCGTGTCATTTCTTTTTCCGCTGCATATTTAGTATTTGGTGATTTGTTTGTGCTTCCACATATTTGCATGTTAAATTGATTAATTAATAACTTGGCTAATTAATTAATTGATTTTATCACAAGGGGTCATTCAGTTTGTGGCCTATCAAGTGGTATCAGAGCAGGCACACTCGGATTAGGTTTAATCTTTGCTGTGTTGATCCATTGACCCCTGTTTGTCATGGATAGAGGACAATCTTTAATCATACCTCCTTTATTTGATGGCACTAACTATGCATACTAGAAAGTATGCATGAGAGCTTTCTTGCAGTCTTTAGATGAGAAAGTGTGGCAAGCTGTAGAGATTGGCTGGACAAAGCCAAAAGAAGAACCTGCCGATTGGGATGATGCTAAGATCAAGGCGGCTAATTTCAATAGCAGAGCGCTAAATGCCCTATTTAGCGCAGTCACCAATGAGGAGTTCAAGAAGATATCCTCAACTGAAACTGCTAAGGAGGCTTGGACCATCCTCCAGAAAACCTATGAAGGAACAAAGGTTGTCAAAGATTCAAAGCTTCAGAGGCTCACTACAAGCTTTGAAGAAATTAAGATGGAAGAGGATGAGTCGTTTGATGAGTTCTATGCCAAACTCAAGGACATAGTGAACTTAGCCTTCAATCTTGGGGAAACTATCCCTGAACCCAAGATTGTAAGGAAGGTGCTCAGATCTCTACTTGAGAGATTTCATGCCAAGATTACGGCAATTGAGGAATCAAAGGATATAGACAAAATTCTTTTGACTGAGCTGGTTGGAAACTTGCAAACCTATGAGATAGGGTTATCTAGGATTGGCAAGTCAAGTAAAGGCAAAAGCATAGCCTTGAAGATGAAGAGCAGTGATACAGATGAGTCTTCTGATGATGAAGATTCCAAGATGAAGTCCTACATTACTCGGTAGTTCAAAAAGTTTATGAAGAATGCCAATGGAAGGAGCTTCGACAAGGACCGCAGGCAGTTCAGTTCTTCTCAGTTTAAAAGCCAAGACAAAGGGAAGAAGGATGCTAAGAAGGGCGGTTAGTATACTGTTCCCACAGGACCAAAGTGCTTTGGGTGTCATGGGCTCGGACACATGAAACATGAGTGTCCTACATATCTGAAGAGCATTGGGAAAAGCAAGGCCCTTGCTGTAACCCTAAGTGACACTGAGCCTGAAGATGATTCCGACAATAAGAATGACAGAATCTTAAATTCCTTCACTGCCACAGTCAATCCTACTGAAGGGATTGTTGAAGAAGTGGATGAAGAAGAAGAATTGGTGGAGTCCAAATTTGAGAAGATTGATGATCAAGATGATATCCATTCAGCCTATGAGAAGCTTTACAAGCTCTCTGAAAAGCATGAGAAATTATATAGGCTGGCCACCAAGAAGCTCAGTGATGTGGAACTCGATCGTGAAGAGTTGTCCACGAAGTTTGATGAGGCGAATCAAACCATTGGAGCACTGAGATTTGAGAACAACTTTTTCGCTGAAAAGACCAAGAAGCTTGAAGCGGAGCTGTTTCAAGTCAGAGCTCAACTGGAGAGGACTTCAAGTGCAAAGCTTGATGAGATGCTTAGCAACCAGAAATCTGCTTCGGATCGAACTAGTTTGGGGTATGGTATTTCTTTCTCTAATACTGCTTCTACTAGCAATACTGTTTTTGTTCCTCTTGCTAATAACACTAAAATTGAGAACATTGATGTTAAAACTAAATTAGCTAGTGAGAACTTAGACAAGGGAAAATCTATCTTAGGAGCACCCCCTAAGATAGATAAGAAAGATGCTAAAAACTCTAGGGCTAAGAAGGCTAACTCTCAAAAGCCTAAACAAAAGAAGCAGCATCTCTGTCATTATTGTGGGGCTACTGGTCACACTCAACCAAATTGCTATAAGTGGTTAGCCACTCAACAGAGCAATGGCATGACAGTATCTGGAAGCGAAAATCAGCTTCAATCCTCTCTTGCTCCTCTTGGAGATCTTCTGAAGGCCCTCATGTCCCTTTCGAACTTGAACGGTTTAAATTCTTCCCCCTCACCGCCTGTTCAAGGATTCAATCAAAGGAAAGGTTCTTCCAAGGTGTGGAAGAAAAAGGATTCTAAGTGATTTCATCACTTTCTTCTCCCCTTTTGTTTTTCTTGTTTGTTACATTGCTTGTGTGTTTTTCTTTTCTGCCGAGTCAGTCTAGTTTTTGCTTTGCTTTGATAACATGTTTTTGTTTGGTTATTTTCAGTTTTGCTTATTTTGTTTTTGATATAAAAATTTAAAAAAAAAAATTGGAAAAATTTAAAAATACAAAAACAGTGTGTGTTATGTGTACTTTGGTATTTGTGTACCTTGGATGGCCAATGAAACAAAGTTTTCTAAACTTTGTATCTCTTGTAGCTTAGATGAGCATCTCTATGCACAACTAAGCAAGTGAGCTTTGTGGCACTTGTTTGTGATGAGTAAGATTAAGTTATCTCTTAAACTTAATACTCATATCACTCTTTTTGACGGGTAGGACTAGAAAATCCTAAGAGAAAGGCATAAATGACCATTTCACCACTGTTGCCCGCCAATCATAGTATGATGCCTGTATGCTTCAGCATAGCAAAAGTGCAGTGTCATAGACACCTGTATGCTTCGGCATAACAAAAGTGCAGTGTCAAAGACATCCATATGTTTCGGCATAGCAAAAGTGCAATGTCTATGCTTAACATGTTGGGTATTCCTTTTCTCTCTTTTTATGCCCATGCATGATATGCTTAAAAGAAAATATGCAAAGAAAATATAAAGCTAAAAGATTAAAAAAATGCTTTAAACATGATTGCAAGCGTGTCTTCTAGGAGATGTGGGAGTCATAAGATGTGCCTTGAAGGTGATAGTCCCCATCAAACAGTTATGATTGTATGTGAGTTAAAGTTATTTTCTCATATCTCAGATCATCATAACATGTATACACATATGCAATCTTGCGATGTTTTTCACACACAACACGCAATATTCTTTGCTACTCTTGATACATGTGCAGGTACAATGTGATTTAGCCATCACAAGTGTTTACATATGCTAATGTATGCTCACTAAACTGTCTTAACTTGTTTTTGAAATATAAAATTGGTTAGACTTGTTTAGTGTGTGTGTGTGTTTCTGAGGATTTATGTTCTTAAAATTTCTTGTTGAAAGATGATTTGGAGAGCTTTTTATGTTGAGTGGATCATTGGTTGAGGTGTATGTTGGATTGCATTCATGTCTGTGTTTTTCACTTCTCGAAAAACTGCTTTTCACTGATGGCTCGACACCTCCTCAACACCTCCTCGATACCTGGTCATCTGTCGAGCTTCTCAAGCCTTTTCTAATCGCAATCTCGACACTTATCTCGACACCTGATGGATCGATCGTAAAAGTCTCTATCTCCTCGATAGCTTTTCGACACCTTGTCGATCGATCGAGCTTCTTGAATCTGAAATTGGTCTTGCACCTCGATACCTCTCGATACCTGCATCTGTCGAATGCCAATTCCTCGATACCTTCCTCGACAGCTCTCGACACCTCAGCTGTCGAGAATTACTGAGGTGCCTATTTAAGGACCTGTCGCGATTTTATTTTCATTTCTCTCGATCTGTCCGTGGCTTTTCATCTCCCAAACTTGATTTTCTCACTCAAATCCTCCAACCCACTTGGATCTTGACCATTCCTTGCTTCAATCACTTGGTAAGATCACTTTTCCCTTCCTTTTTCATGCATTTGATGTTTTGAAACCTAGGTTTTGGGATTTTTGAAAATTTTTGGGGTTTTTCAAAATTAATGAGTTATTCTTCAAATTTTGGGTTGGGTTTTCACTTAAATGTTTTCAAAATGTCATACATTGCATTTCATTTGCATTATAATGATATTTACATGCATTTAGATGTGTGCTCTATGTTTGTGTGCTGCTAGGATTGGATTGGGCTGAGCCCATGATGATTTTTTTCCTTTGCATGTCACATGCTCATGTATTCCCATGCATACATACTTTTTGTTCAATATTTGATATATTTGAACTGTGTTGGGACTTTTCTGATTGTCTCCTTCTCTATCTCTTTCTCATTCTTTTACGTTAGTAGTGTCTATGGCACCCAAACGTAAATCCACTCCCGCTCGGAACCCTCTGCGTTCTGGAGCTTCCTTTTCTTCTAACTCTGCTCCTCTTAACCTTCGGTTCCGTGATGGAGATGCCCACAAGGCATTTTCGGAGAACTTTTCTCGACGAGGTGTTCATTCGAAATGCCAAGTCACTCTGGTGGACTTCGCCGACACTAACCTTCCCTCTGTCATTCACAGTAGGGGATGGGGGTCACTGTGTGACATCCCGGTCACTTGCCCTCTTGTGCTGATCCAGGAGTTTTACTCTAACATGCACGGGATTGACCGTTCAATACCTCTCTTTTTCACTCGTGTTCGAGATACGCGCATTCCTGTTACACCGCAGCTTGTTGCGGGTGTACTTAGGGTACCTAGGATAGATTTTCCTGATTACCCTTCTTGTGAGCGTTTGAAGACTGTGTCCAAAGATGAGCTCATCTCTGCTTTTTGTGAGCGCCCTGCTCATTGGAGTGAGCATCAGGTCACATCATGTAGGCCTTTTGCTAAAGGTCCTAAATTTCTTAACATGGTGATGACGTTTGTACTCCATCCACTCTCTCACTACAACTCTATCACAGAGCCTCGTGCTCGATTTTTGCTATCACTTCTAGAGCATCTTACTATTGATTTTCCTTCTCATTTCATCCTGTCTATTATAGATGTCCATCTAGATTCGGCGTCCCGTGATAAGCTCATCTTTCCTTCCGCTGTCACAAGGATCTTACGCCATTTTTCTATCCCCTTTCCTGTGTCCGACCATTTCACTCACATCTGTGCCATAGATGCCGCTACCATAAAACGCAGTGAGGCTCAGTTTAGGTTGCGACAGACGGATGCCACTCCTCCCTCCCGTTTAGCTCCGTCCAGATCAGCTCCATCCAGATTAGCTCCTTCTACATCAGCTCCTTCTTCCTCTATAGGCGATGTATCTCTTGGAGATATTATGGCGCAACTGCAGTGCATGGACGCTCGCCTCGATACACTCTCCACTGAGTTGTATCAAGTGAATGTTCATGTTGGTCGTATTGCACGACGGCAGGCGACCATGGGTGGTTTTGCTCCAGAGGCTACTCCTTCACCACCTACTCCAGTAGCTTCAGATTCTAAGGATGATAAGGATGATGAGGATGATGATGATGATGATGGGGATGCTAGCTCTACTGATGAGATGTCTACATGACACTCTACCCTTTGTCACTCGTGACAAAAAGGGGGAGTAGTTTTGGGTTTATGAGAGTAGTCATCTTAGGGGGAGAGTTAGTATAGGACATGTTTGACAGGGGGAGTGTTGATATGTTTTGAGGGATGTAGTGAGGTTTTAATGTATCTTTTCTTTTCTATTCTTTATAGATACATTGATCTTGTATATGAGGTCTTTTGACCAGTTTTACATACATTGTACTTATTCTCTTTATATGTGGATGTATGTTTCTTTCACCTCTCTCTTCATGTGTTGTTTCTTCTCTATCTTTATACACATGTTATTTGTACTTGTATGCAATCTTTTTATTTCTGTTTCACACAAGATGCCTTGATGAGTTTTGTTTAAAGTGTTTCAGAAATACAGGTTGTCAAAGTCTACTTGCCATAAACTCTCTTCTTGCAAAGTTTTTCAAGAGTTTGTGTTAGGATAGATTTTATTTTATTCAACAAGTGAATATGAGTTGAGTGATTTATGACTTCTCTCATATGTTCATTTGTTTGTTGTGGTTTTGTCACGGATTGCCAAAGGGGGAGATTATTAGGACATATGTGTGTTCACTTGTTAAGAACATATATCACTTGTTTATGTAAATTGGCTAATCCTTTTGACAAAACACACTCTACTTGTAATTGGGTAGTTCTAGGTGTTTTTAATACTTCAAGAAACACAGTTTCAAGATCAAGTGTTGAAGTCATTAAGTCTGTCCAAGAAAAAGCAAGCTGATGTGCAATTTCATTAAAGCTCGACACCAGCTCGATAGCTACCTCGACACCTGCTATCTGTCGAGATTTACAAAATCAGCTTTTCTGATTTGATTTTCTTGGGATCCGTGAATATGGTTTTGGGCTTTCTTTTCTTCTAACCCTAAACATATAAAAGGATTGTTTTAAGAGCCGTCAAGTGGTACACAAGTTACAAAAGCATTGAGCAATCCTTGTTCAAGCAAATCGTGATCAAAAGACGAAGTTCTTAACCTAGTTCATCTTCTTCCTAGAAGTTGCTGTGTATGTGCACCATAGGGTTTTGTAACCAAGCATCTTCCTGATCTTCATTGTGTATGATGAACTGAAGAACTTTGCAGCCAACCTCTCCTTCTCAAGTTGGTGTTTAAAGTCACGTACTGGGATTCGCGCATTGGTTAGTCACGTACTTGGAAGCCGTGCATCAAAGGTGGAAATTGTCACTACAAATCAAGTCCAATTGGGTATTGAGATAAGGGTTCAACTGTAGGTTGGTAAGGTACTTAGGATTCCTTTACTTGTAACCGCTTGATTTGATAATAGTGGAGTTTCGAGAGTGGTGACCTGAAAAACACCCGGTGGGGTTTTTGCCGTTAGAGTTTTCCCTATTCGTAAACAAATCACCGTGTCATTTATTTTTCCGCTGCATATTTAGTATTTGGTGATTTGTTTGTGCTTCCACGTATTTGCATGTTAAATTGATTAATTAATAACTTGGCTAATTAATTAATTGATTTTATCACAAGGGGTCATTTAGTTTGTGGCCTATCAATATTTGAGGGAAAAACTGAAAAACCATTTAAAAACTGTCTTTAAAATGCAAAACACGCGTTTTTCGAGACTGGATCAAGTCGCCAGTAAGTCGCCAGGGTAAGCCGTGAAACACTATGAAACCAAGATTCTTGAAAAATCTTCTAAGTGTTTTTTGTGACTGGAAGATCTACCTGCGAGGGAGTCGCGAGATGAGCCGCGAAAATCTCTGTGTACCCCTCGCGACTGGACCTTCCACTCGCGAAGAAGTCGCCATACTGAGCCGCGAAATATGCAAAAACACAAATTTTGAAAAAATTTTCTAAGTCTTTTTTGCGACTGGAATACTGACTCGCCAGTTACTCGCGAAAATCTTGAGGTGAGCTTCGCGATTGGAGCATGCGACTGGACCTACCCGTGACTGAGTCGCCAAAACAGGACAACACTTTTTTTGAAAATTTTGACATTTTTGTAAAAACAAAATACTTTCCAAAAACAAACTAAAACACTCAAAAAAAAAAAAATTTGTGTTTGATTAACAGACGTTGATCTTGTGAAAACATATTTAATCAAGTACAATCACACAAATGAATATAGCATTCGTTGAACATAGACTTGTGTGTTGTGTGTGGATATCAAAAATGAGATAGTCCTTAGTCCAATGTGAAACTTCAATGATCAATTCAATCAAGGCATACACAACTAGCACTAGATAATGTGACCTATCTCAATTATAGAAACATGTATATATGACCTCCCACAAGCACTTGATAACAATTCTTTGAAACTTTTCATTTGGCTCCATATTCAACATATCATTTGCACTTTTTGAGCAAAGAAAATCTCATTGTGAGATAGATGCCTGAAATTTTAGATATTTCAATTGATGAGTTAGCCTTTGGCTTTTTGGGCATCATACATTTTATTTTGGTCGCTTTCCCTTTTTCCTAGTCGAATACTAGTATGTGCGACAGGCTTTTGCAGCTCTATATCTCTTTTCATTTGGAGATTTACATTTAGAGAGCTCTTTTAAGAATAAAAATAAAAAGTGGGAAGATATATAGGCATGAGTCTATGCATGTCTCAAGATCAACAAAACCATTCACTAATTATTCATGACAAGGTTGAAGATCTATTTACAACAGTCACATAGATTTCAGAATTTCTTCCACAATGATATGAGTGCATGAGAGACAAGCTAAGCTCGTTAAATGCACAAAACCATTAGTACAAAGGTACAAGGCAAAACATGCTTTGAGACAACACTCAACAAAGTTGATCAAACTTTTGGATTTTCTACTTTTTATGTGTTTTTGGATTTTTTGACACAAAAGCAGTAAAAGATTCATCAAAAGCAACATAAATAACAAAGTAAAAACATTTGAACCAAAAAAAAAACACACAAACAACATTAACACCCTAAATATTAGCAAGAAGCACACAACCAAGCATATTCACAAACACGGGAAGTATTAATGCATGGACATGTTGTAATGCTTATGCATGAGTACCCTTCGTCACCCACACATCTCGTGCGTTTGGGGTGGTATCCTTAACGGATTGGGTATTAGAATTAGGATTTTCAAACCTTCGTGTGAAGCTTTCCAAGAAATTTGTGAAGGCACCGATCATCTTCATCACGTCCATCATTCCTGGATCACAGTTTTGACTTCTTGGTTGCTCACCACCCCAAGACCTCATGTCATTTCTTCTTCCTCGTGACCAAGGTGCACTTGCATTGTTGTCTACTCTCAGCTTTTGACAGTTGGGTCTAGTATGTCTTTGCAATCCGTAATAGTGACAAACATAATCCGTTCTAGGACCCTATTGTGATCTTGGAAGAGATCTTCCTCTAGCTCCAAATTTGGCTTCTGATTGATTGCGGGACTTGTTAACCACCCATTGATCATTCACATTCTTCTTCCTTTCAGTCTTAACTTTCTCAAGAATAGGCTTATCCACAGCCGTCTCCTTAGCCTTCACAAACTTCACTTCTTTGGTGACCTTGGCTGATGAGCTACTTCCTCAGGTGTATCCCAACCCAGACTTATCTGAGGAAGGTTTTTTTGATGAAATAACATCTTCTAACTTCTTAGAGGAGACTCTCTCTATCTTGGCATGAGCTTGCACTACCTCTTGCTCAAGAAATCTCACTTTTGTGTAAGCTTCTGATAGCTCACCATTTAATGTTTCAATCTCACACTTTGCCTCCTTGTATCGTGCCAGAAGACTTTTGTAATCTTCCTCAGCCCTCTTCATCTTCTTAATGGCTGCATTAGACACCTTAGCATATTCACCAGTCTTCTCAAGGAGTGAGTTGTAAGTCTCTTGCAATCTCACTGCTTCTCCAACTTCCTCATCTTCAGACTCCTCAACTATTCCAATAAACTCCAAATCAGAATGTTCCCCAAGCTCCTTCACAAGTGTACCCAAATCATCTGATGACTCCACATGTGCAATGGTCATGAATGCGGAGTAGTTTCTTTCTCCATCACAGCTATCTTCAGAGTCGGAGTTTGATGAGTCAGTATCACTTAAGGTAGTAGCATAGACCTTTCCTTTTGACTTCAAATAGTTGGGACATTCCTTTTTGAAGTGTCCATGTCCATTACACTCGAAACACACGATGTCCAAAGGAGATTGAGAATCCTTCCCCTCTTTCCTCTTAAACTCTTTCCTATCACCTCTTGAAGATGGAAACTTCCCTCTGTTGAATGGTTTCCCACTGTTCTTCATCTTCAGAAATTCTCGGAAGTTTTTCGCAAGATATGCTACTTCCTTCTCCACTCCATCTTCTTCAGAAGGATCATCCATTCTTTCGATGATGGTTTTGAGAGCGAGTGATTTACTCGTCTTGTGGGAAGGCAGTCCCAGTTCATATGTTTGGAGAGACCCAATCAGCTCCTGAATTTTGATCTCATCCAGGTCCTTACTCTCTTTTATGGCTGTGACTTTTGCTCTAAAGCTTTGAGGCAAGGACCTCAAGATTTTTCTCACCACCTTAGTATCTTTAATCTTCTCACCGAGATTGAGCTTAGCAATGACAATTTCGTTGAGCTTCCCATAGAATGAATCAAACAATTCATCTTCACCCATTTTGAGCTCTTCAAATTTGGTGGTAAGCATCTGGAGCTTTGTGTCCTTAACCTTCTTTGTACCTTCATATGTAGTCTCCAAAATCTCCCAAGCTTCCTTGGCAACTGTCATGTGAGATATCCTGTGGAATTCATCTGGAGACACACCATAGAAAATAGCATTTAAAGCTTTACTGTTAGCATTGGCTGTCGTAAGAGCTGCCTTATCCCAAGTAGATTTAGCAGCCTCTGGCCTAGTCCAACCGACTTCAACCGCATCCCAAACGGTGTCATCAATAGAGCATAGAAATGCCCTCATTCTAACTTTCCAAACATCAAAAAATGGTTGAACATTGAGAGATTGAGACCTATCCATCTCAACAAGGGGTCAAGGATCACACTCAGGTATTAAAACCACAAAATATGTACCCACTCTAATACCAATTGAAAGTTCAAAATGGGTATGAAACACCCTTGAACGTTTAGACCCCAAATTATAAATTATCAATTCAAGCTTATTATCAAACAATTAATGTGCAGAACATGAACATAAGCCAATCACAGAATTGATAACTAATCTAAGCCAAATATAAACACATCCACAGTAGTAAATTTAAGGCAAAGATAAAGGGAAGGAAGATGCAAACACACGGACAACACATGATGTGTTATCGAAGAGGAAACCAAAGTCCTCGGCGTAAAACTTCTTTGCCGCCCTCCAAACGGTGAAATAATCCACTAAAGAATGTAGTTGGGATATATGAACAGTAGAAGACCATTCAAGCCTAATCTACCCAAGTACTTAAGCCCTCCAAGCTTCTTCCTCCAATGAGGTTACGCCAAACCTATTTCTTCTTTAGCTTCCCGGATTTTGCTACTAGACCATAGCATCAACCAATGTATATTGGTTCCTTCCTAATTGCTTCCCAAAAACACCAAATAAACCTTCTCACAGACGTGGGTATGGTGAGATAAGGATTTGGCAAAGAACCTCTCAAGGGTATGACAATGTAGAGGAAGAGAGTAGAGGAATTTGTAGAGACTCTAAGGTAAAGATTGTGGATGAATCAATCTTGTTTTTCTCTAGGGTTTCTTTTAAAAATTCTCTCTGGAAGCTCTCTCAATTTAATGGGTATAAGGGTCTATATATAGTGGTGTGTGTTTGGAATACGAAGAGACAGTTTTTGCCAAACAGGGCTGGTTGGCGGCTTGGCCTCGCGACTTGTCCAAGTCGCAAGTTCAAGTCGCGAAGTAACAGCCTGGCCAGCCTGGGACTTTTGTCCTGTAGTGCGACAGCTGGCGCGACCCTTCAGCTCCCCTGTGTGCTTCTCACGTGCCTGCAGTTGGCGGCTTGCCAGTCGTGAGTCAGTCGCGAGTCCTAGCTGCGAAACTCTGCTTCTTTGCACAAACTTGAGCTTTTCTTCACACACTACCCTTACATGAATCCCACCTAAATACAAGGTTACTAAGTGCTAAATTACAAGCAAATTGGCATGGAATAAAGCCAACAAGATGGTTGATAAATTTCAACCTTACATCCTTCGTGGCTAGTAACGTGTCTTCCACTTTCATGTACTTAGTGGCTCAATATAGCACATATGACATGGTCTTTGGGTCGTTTTTGTATAAGGAGAATAAAAACTTCCCCTTCCATAATCCATTGGTAAACGTGGCAACCAGTATCTTGTTATCAACTTCATCTATTGAAAGGGCTTCCTTGTTGAAGCAGGTTATGTAAGACCTCAGCGTCTTGTCCTCTCGTTGCTTGAAGCTAATAAGGCATGTAGTGGACTTCTTATATCTGTGCCCCCTGATAAAGTGAGAGGCAAATTGCGTGCTCAGCTCTTTGAAGGCATTAATGGAGTTGGACGTCAACCTGTTGGACCATACTGTTAGGACATATGTGTTTCACTTGTCAAAGAATATATGTCATTCTTTTATGTAATTGGCTAATCTTTTGACAAAACGCACTTTACTTGTAACTGGGTAGATCTAGGATGTGTTGAAATATTTCAAGAAACTATGTTTCAAGATTAAGTGTGGAAGCCTTCAAGTCTGTCCAAGAAAACAAGCTGAAAGTGTAAGATTACTAAAGCTCAACAGCTAGTATGTGTCGTGGTTTAGAAAGTTGTTCCAGCCCGTAAGCTCGACACCTGCTCGACAGCTTCTATCTGTCGAGGTTTATAAAAATCAGAATTCTGATTTGATTTCTTGGGATCTGTGAATGTGTCTTTGGGCCTTCTTTTCTCCTAACCCTAGACATATAAAAGGATTGTTTTAAAGGCCGTCAAACAGAACACAAGTTGCACAAGTATTGAGAAAACTCTGTTGAAGCAAATTGTGACCAGAGACGAAGTTCTTGCCCTAGTTCATCTCTTTTGAAGAAGTTGCTGTGTATGTGCACCTTTAGGTTTTGTGACCAAGCATCTTCTTGATCTTCATTGTGTAGGATGAACTGAAGAACTTTGCAGCCAACCTCTCTTTCAGTTGGTGTTGAAGTCGCGCACTGGGATCTGCGCATTGGTTAGTCACATACTTGGGAGTCGTGCATCAAAAAGGGGAACTGTCACTACAGAACAAGTCCAATTAGGTATTGGGGTAAGCGGTCAACTATAGGTTGGTAAGGTACTTGGGAGTCCTTTACTTGTAACCGCTTGTTGTGATAATAATTCTTTTACTTGTAACCGCTTGTTGTGATAATAGTGGAGTTTCGGGAGTGGTGACCTGAAAATCACCCGATGGGGTTTTTGCCGTCAGGTTTTTCCCATTCGTAAACAAATCACCGTGTCATTTAATTTCCGCTGCATATTTAGTTATTTGGTGATTTATTTGTGCTACCACGCGTTTGTATGTTAATTAACTTAATTAATTCACTTGGCTAAATTAATTGGTTATCACAAGGGGTCAATTTATTTTTGGTCTATCAAGTGGTATCAGAGCAGGCACACTCTAATTAGGTTTAATCTTTACTGTGTTGATCCATTGACCCCTGTTTGTCATGGATAGAGGACAGTCATTAATCATACCTCCTTTATTTGATGGCACTAACTATGCATATTGGAAAGTACGCATGAGAGTTTTCTTGCAGTCTTTAGATGAGAAGGTGTGGCAAGTTGTAGAGATTGGCTGGACCAAGCCAAAAGAAGCGCCGGCTGATTGGGATGAAACCAAGATCAAGGCAGCAAACTTCAACAGCAAATCGTTGAATGCCTTATTTAGCATAATCACTAATGAGGAGTTCAAGAAGATATCCTCTACTGAAACTGCAAAGGAAGCATGGACCATCCTCCAGACAACCTATAAGGGTACAAAGGCTGTCAAGGATTCAAATCTTCAAAGTCTCACTACAAGCTTTGAAAAAATAAAGATGGAGGAGGACGAGTCATTCGATGAGTTCTATGCCAAGCTCAAGGACATAGTGAACTCAGCCTTCAATCTTGGTGAAACCATTCCTAAACCCAAGATTGTAAGGAAGGTGCTCAGATCTCACCCGAGAGATTCCATGCCAAGATTATAGCGATAGAAGAATCAAAGGATATTGATAAGATTCCTTTGACTGAGCTGGTTGGAAACTTGCAGACCAACGAACTAGGACTATCTAGGATTGGCAAATTGGGTAAAGGCAAGAGCATGGCCTTGAAGGCAAAGAGCAGTGACACAGATTATTCTTCCGATGATGAAAATTCCAAGATGAAGTCCTACGTTACAAGGCAGTTCAAGAAATTTATGAAGAATGCCAATGTGAGGAACTTCGACAAGGACTACAGACAATCCAATTCTTCTCAGTTTAAGGGCTAAGACAAAGGGAAGAAGGATGCAAGGGATGGCGGTCAGTACAATTTTCCCACAAGACCTAAGTGTTTTGGATGCCATGGATTCGGTCACATGAAGCAAGAATGCCCTACATATCTCAAGAGCATTGGGAAGAGTAAGGCACTTGCTGCTACCTTAAGTGACACTGAGCCTGAGGATGATTCCGACGATGAAGATGATAGAATCTTGAATGCCTTCACTGCCACAATAAATCCTACTGAAGGGATTGGTGAAGACATGGAAGAAGAAAAAGAAGAATTGGTGGATTCTAAGTGTGAGAAGATGGATGATCAAGATGATATCCATTCAGCTTATGAGAAACTATATAAGCTGTCTGAGAAGCATGAAAAACTGTATAGGCTGGCCACCAAGAAACTCAGTGATGTGGAACTTGATCGTGAAGAGTTGTCCATAAAGTTTGATGAGGCAAATCAGACTATTGGAGCATTGAGGTTTGAGAACAATTTCTTGGCTGAGAAGACCAAGAAGCTTGAAGCGGAGCTGTTTCAAGTCAAAGCTCAATTGGAGAGGACTTCAAGTGCAAAGCTTGATGAGATGCTCAACAGTCAGAAATCTGCTTTGGATCGAACAGGTTTAGGGTATGGTATTTCTTCCTCTAATATTGCTTCTACTAGTACTACTGTTTTTGTTCCTCCTGCTAATAATATTGGAATTGAGGACAATGATGTTAAAATTGAATTAGCTAGTGAGAACTTAGACAAGGGCAAATCTATCTTAGGAGCACCCCCTAAACAAGATAAGAAAGATGTTAAAAACCCTAAAGCTAAGAAGGCTAACTCTCAAAAGCCTAAACAGAAGAAGCAGCATCTTTGTCATCATTGTGGAGCTGCCGGTCATACACGACCAAATTGTTATAAATGGTTAGCCACTCAACAGAGCAATAGCATGATAGCATCTGGAAGCCAAAATCAGCTTCAATCCTCTCTTGCTCCTCTTGGAGATCTTTTGAAAGCCCTTATGTTCCTTTTGAACTTGAACGGTTTCAATACTTCTCCCTCACCGCCTGTTCAAGGGTTCAATCAAAGGAAAGGCTCTTCCAAGGTGTGGAAGAAAAAGGACTCTAAGTGATTTTATCACTTTCTTATATCTTCTTCTTTTTTTTTTTCTTTTTTTTTCTTTTTTGCATTACTTGTGTGTTTTGCATTTTTTTTTTTTTTTTTTTGCGTCAGTCTAGTTTTATACTTTGCTTTGTTTAACATGTTTTTGTTAGTTTGTTTTCAGTTTTGTTTATTTTTGTTTTTCACATAAAAATAAAAAAAAAATTTGAAAAATCAGAAAATACAAAAACAGTATGTGTTATGTGTACATTGGTACTTGTGTACCTTGGATGGCCACTGAAATCAAAGTTTTTCAAACTTTGTAACTTTTGTAGCTTAGACGAGCATCTCTATGCACAACTAAGTAAGTGAGCTTTATGGCTTTTGTTTGTGATGAGTAAGATTAAGTCACCTCTTAAACTTAACACTCGTATCACTCTTTTTGACGGGTAGGACTAGAAAATCCTAAGAGAAAGGCGTAAATAACTATCTCACCACTGTTGCTCGCCAATCATAATATGACACTTGTATGCTTCGACATAGCAAAAGTGTAGTGTCAAAGACATCCGTATGCTTCGGTATAGCAAAAGTGCAATGTTTATGCTTAACATGTTGGGTATTTCTTTTCTATCTTTTATATGCCCATGCATGATATGCTAAATAAAAGAAAATATGCAAAGAAAATAAAAAGTAAAAAGATCAAAAATGTTAGGACATATGTGTGTTCACTTGTTAAGAACATATGTCACTTGTTTATGTAAATTGGCTAATCCTTTTGACAAAACGCACTCTACTTGTAATTGGGTAGTTCTAGGTGTTTTTAATACTTCAAGAAACAAGGTTTCAAGATCAAGTGTTGAAGTCATCAAGTCTGTCCAAGAAAAAGCAAGCTGAAGTGCAATTTCATTAAAGCTCGACACCTGCTCGATAGTTACCTCGACACTTGCTATCTGTCGAGATTTACAAAATCAATTTTTCTGATTTGATTTTCTTGGGATCCGTGAATATGTTTTTGGGCCTTCTTTTCTTCTAACCCTAAACATATAAAAGGATTGTTTTAAGAGCCGTCAAGTTGTGCACAAGTTGCAAAAGCATTGAGCAATCTCTGTTCAAGCAAATTGTGATCAAAAAACGAAGTTCTTAACCTAGTTCATCTTCTCTCAAGAAGTTGCTGTGTATTTGCACCATAGGGTTTTGTAACCAAGCATCTTCCTGATCTTAATTGTGTATGATGAACTGAAGAACTTTGCAGCCAACCTCTTCTTCTTAAGTTGGTGTTCAAAGTCGCGTACTGGGATCCGCGCATTGGTTAGTCACGTACTTGGGAGCCGTGCATCAAAGGTGGAAATTGTCACTACAGATCAAGTCCAATTGGGTATTAGGGTAAGGGTTCAACTGTAGGTTGGTAAGGTACTTAGGGTTCCTTTACTTGTAACCGCTTGATTTGATAATAGTGGAGTTTCGGGAGTGGTGACCTGAAAATCACCCGGTGGGGTTTTTACCGTTAGGGTTTTCCCCGTTCGTAAACAAATCACCGTGTCATTTATTTTTCTGCTGCATATTTAGTATTTGGTGATTTGTTTGTGCTTCCACGTATTTGCATGTTAAATTAATTAATTAATAACTTGGCTAATTAATTAATTGATTTTATCACAAGGGGTCATTCAGATTGTGGCCTATCAAGTGGTATCAGAGTAGTCACACTCTGATTAGGTTTAATCTTTGCTGTGTTGATCCATTGACCGCTGTTTGTCATGAATAGAGGACAATCTTTAATCATACCTCCTTTATTTGATGGCACTAACTATGCATACTGGAAAGTACGCATGAGAGCTTTCTTGCAGTCTTTAGATGAGAAGTTATGGCAAGCTGTAGAGATTGGCTGGACTAAGCCAAAAGAAGAATCGGCCGATTGGGATGATGCTAAGATCAAGGCGGCTAACTTCAACAGCAGAGCGCTAAATGCCTTATTTAGCGCAGTCACCAATGAGGAGTTCAAGAAGATATCCTCAACTGAAACTGCTAAGGAGGCTTGGACCATCCTCCAGACAACCTATGAAGGAACAAAGGCTGTCAAAGACTTAAAGCTTCAGAGGCTCACTACAAGCTTTGAAGAAATTAAGATGGAGGAGAATGAGTCGTTTGATGAGTTCTATGCCAAGCTCAAGGACATAGTGAACTCAGCCTTCAATCTTGGGGAAACCATCCCTGAACCCAAGATTATAAGGAAGGTGCTCAGATCTCTACCTGAGAGATTTCATGCCAAGATTACGGCAATTGAGGAATCAAAGGATATAGATAAGATTCCTTTGACTGAGCTAGTTGGAAACTTGCAGACCTATAAGATAGGGTTATCTAGGATTGGCAAGTCAAGTAAAGGTAAAAGCATGGCCTTGAAGGTAAAAAGCAGTGACACAGATGAGTCTTATGATGATGAAGATTCCAAGATGAAGTCCTACATCACCCGGCAATTCAAGAAGTTTATGAAGAATGCCAATGGAAGGAGCTTCAACAAGGACCGCAGGCAGTTCAGTTCTTCTCAGTTTAAAAGCTAAGACAAAGGGAAGAAGGATGCTAAGGAGGGCGGTCAGTATACTGTTCCAGCAGGACCAAAGTGCTTTGGGTGTCATGGGTTCGGACACATGAAACATGAGTGTCCTACATATCTTAAGAGCATTAGGAAAAGCAAAGCCCTTGCTGTAACCCTAAGTGACACTGAGCCTGAAGATGATTCCGACAATGAGGATGACGAAATCTTAAATGCCTTCACTGCCACAGTCAATCCTACTGAAGGGATTGTTGAAGAAGTGGATGAAGAAGAAGAATTGGTGATGTCCAAATTTGAGAAGATTGATGATCAAGATGATATCCATTCAGCCTATGAGAAGCTTTACAAGCTCCCTGAAAAGCATGGGAAATTATGTAGGCTGGCCACCAAGAAGCTCAGTGATGTGGAACTTGATCGTGAAGAGTTGTCCACGAAGTTTGATTAGGCGAATCAAACTATTGGAGCACTGAGATTTGAGAACAACTTTTTGGCCAAGAAGACCAAGAAGCTTGAAGCGGAGCTGTTTCAAGTCAGAGCTCAACTGGAGAGGACTTCAAGTGCAAAGTTTGATGAGATGCTTAGCAATCAGAAATCTGCTTCGGATCGAACTGGTTTGGGGTATGGTATTTCTTTCTCTAATACTGCTTCTACTAGCAATACTGTTTTTGTTCCTCCTACTAATAACACTGAAATTGAGAACATTGATGTTAAAACTAAATTAGCTAGTAAAAACTTAGACAAGGGTAAATCTATCTTAGGAGCATCCCCTAAGCAAGATAAGAATACTGCTAAAAACCCTAGGGCTAAGAAGGCTAACTCTCAAAAGCCTAAACAAAAGAAGCAGCATCTCTGTCATTATTGTGGGGCTACTGGTCACACTCGACCAAATTGCTATAAGTGGTTAGCCACTCAACAGAGCAATGGCATGATAGCATCTGGAAGCCAAAATCAGCTTCAATCCTCTCTTGCTCCTCTTGGAGATTTTCTGAAAGCCCTCATGTTCCGTTCGAACTTGAACGGTTTTAATTCTTCCCCCTCACTACCTGCTCAAGGATTCAATCAGAGGAAAGGTTCTTCCAATGTGTGGAAGAAAAAGGACTCTAAGTGATTTCATCACTTTCTTCTCCCTTCTTGTTTTTTTTCTTGTTTGTTGCATTGCTTGTGTGTTTTTCTTTTCTGCTGAGTCAGTCTAGTTTTTGCTTTGCTTTGATAATATGTTTTTGTTTGTTTATTTTCAGTTTTTTTTATTTTGTTTTTGATATAAAAATTTTGAAAAATTGAAAAATACAAAAACAGTGTGTGTTATGTGTACTTTGGAATTTGTGTACCTTGGATGGCCAATGAAACAAAGTTTTCTAAACGTTGTATCTCTTGTAGCTTAGATGAGCATCTCTATGCACAACTAAGCAAGTGAGCTTTGTGGCTCTTGTTTGTGATGAGTAAGATTAAGTTATCTCTTAAACTTAACACTCATATCACTCTCTTTGACGGGTAGGACTAGAAAATCCTAAGAGAAAGGCATAAATGATCATCTCACCACTATTGCCCGCCAATCATAGTATGACACCTGTATGCTTCGGCATAGTAAAAGTGCAGTGTCATAGACACCTGTATGCTTCGGCATAGCAAAAGTACAATGTCAAAGACATATGTATGCTTCGGCATAGCAAAAGTGCAATGTCTATGCTTAACATGTTGGGTATTTCTTTTCTCTCTTTTTATGCCCATGCATGATATGCTTAAAAGAAAATATGAAAAGAAAATATAAAGTTAAAAGATTAAAAACTCTTTAAACATTATTGTAAGCATGTTTTCTAGGAGATGTGGGAGTCATAGGATGTACCTTAAAGGTGATAGTCCCCATCAAACAGTTATGATTGTGTGTGAGTTAAAGTTATTTTCTCATATCTCAGATCGTCATAACTTGTATATACATATGCAATCTTGCGATGTTTTTCACACACAACACGTAATATTCTTTGCTACTCTTGATACATGTGCAGGTACAATGTGATTTGGCCATCACAAGTGTTTACATGTGCTAATGTATGCTCACTAAACTGTCTTAACTTGTTTTTGAAAAATAAAATTGGTTAGACTTGTTTAGTGTGTGTGTGTGTTTTTGAGGATCTATGTGCTTAAATTATTGTTGAGAGATGATTTTGAGAGCTTTTTATGTTGAGTGGATCATTGGTTGAGGTGTATGTTGGATTGCATTCATATCTGTGTTTTTCACTTCTCGAAAAACTGCTTTTCACTGATGGCTCGACACCTCCTCGATACCTGGTCATCTGTCGAGCTTCTCAAGCCTTTTCTAATCGCAATCTCGACACCTGTCTTGACATCTGTTGGATCGATCGAGAAAGTCTCTGTCTTCTCGATAGCTTCTCGACACCCTGTCGATCGATCGAGCTTCTTGAATCTGAATTTGGTCTTGTATCTCGATACCTCTCGATGCCTGCATCTGTCGAAGGCCAATTCCTTGTTACCTTCCTCGACAGCTTCCTCGATACCTCTCGACACCTCAGTTGTCGAGAATTACTGAGGTGCCTATTTAAGGACCTGTCGCGATTCTGATATCATTTCTCTCGATCTCTCTCGATCTGTCCGAGGCGTTTTCATCTCCCAAACACTTTTTCTCACTCAAATCCTCCAACCCACTTGGATCTTGACCATTCCTTGCTTCAATCACTTGGTAAGATCACTTTTCCCTTCCTTTTTCATGCATTTCATGTTTTGAAACCTAGGTTTCGGGAGTTTTTGAAATTTTTGGGGTTTTTCAAAATTGATGAGTTTTTCTTCAAATTTTGGTTTAGGTTTGTACTTAAATGATTTCAAAATGTCATACATTGCATTTCATATGCATTATAATGATATCTACATGCATTTAGATGTGTGCTCTATGTTTGTGTGCTGCTAGGATTGGATTGGGCTGAGCCTATGATGTTTTTTCCTTTGCATGTCACATGCTCATGCATTCCCATGCATATGTATTTATTGTTCAACATATTTGATATATTTGAACTGTGTTGGGACTTTTCTGATTGTCTCCCTCTCTATCTCTTTCTCATTTTTTTACGTTAGTAGTGTCTATAGCACCCAAACGTAAATCCATTCCTGCTCGGAACCCTCTGCATTCTGGAGCTTCATCTTCTTCTAACTCTGCTCCTCTTAACCTTCGGTTCCGTGATGGAGATTCCCACAAGGCATTTTCGGAGAACTTTTCTCGACGAGGTGTTCATTCGAAACGCCAAGTCATTTTGGCAGACTTCGCCGACACTGACCTTCCCTCTGTCATTCACAGTAGGGGATGGGGGTCACTGTGTGACATCCCGGTCACTTGCCCTCTCGTGCTGATACAGGAGTTTTACTCCAACATGCATAGGATAGACCGTTCAGTACCTCTCTTTTTCACTCGCGTTCGAGGTATGCGCATTCCTGTTACACCGCAGCTAGTTGCGGATGTACTTAGGGTACCTAGGATAGATTTTCCTGATTACCCTTCTTCTGAGTGTCTGAGGACTGTGTCCAAAGATGAGCTCATCTCTGCCTTCTGTCAGCGTCCTGCTGATTGGGGTGAGCATCAGTTCACATCATGCAGGCCTTTTGCTAAAGGTCTTAGATTTCTTAACATGGTGATGACCTTTGTACTCCATCCACTCTCTCACTACAACTCTATCACAGAGCCTCGTGCTTGATTTTTGCTGTCACTTCTAGAGCATCTTACTATAGATTTTCCTTCTCACTTCATCCTTTCTATTATAGATGTCCATCTAGATTCGGCGTCCCATGATAAGCTCATCTTTCCTTTTGCTATCACGAGGATCTTACGCCATTTTTCTATTCCATTTCCTGTGTCCGACCACTTCACTCACATCTGTGCCATAGATTTCGCTACCGTAAAACATAGTGAGGCTCAGTTTAGGTCGCGACAGACGGATGCCACTCCTCCCTCCCGTTCAGCTCCATCCAGATCAGCTCCATCCAGATCCGCTCCTTCTACATCTACTCCTTCTTCCTCTACGGGCGATGTATCTCTTGGAGATATTATGGCACAGCTGCATCGCATGGACGCTCACCTCAATACACTTTCCACTGAGCTGTATCAGGTGAATGTTCGTGTTGGTCGTATTGCACGACGGCAGGCGACCATGGGTGGTTTTGCTCCAGAGGCTACTCCTTCACCACCTACTCCAGCAGCTTCCGATTCTGAGGATGAGGATGATGAGGATGATGATGGGAATGCTAGCTCTACTGATGAGATGTCTACATGACACTCTACCCTTTGTCACTCGTGACAAAAAGGGGGAGTAGTTTTGGTTTATGAGAGTAGTCATCTTAGAGGGAGAGTTGGTATATGACATTTTGATAGGGGGAGTGTTGATATTTTTGAGGGATGTAGTGAGGTTTTGATGTATCTTTTCTTTTCTATTCTTTATAGATACATTGATCTTGTATATGAGGTCTTTTGACCAGTTTTACATACATTGTACATTATTCTCTTTATATGTGGATGTATGTTTCTTTCACCTCTCTCTTCATGTGTTGTTTCTTCTCTATCTTTATACACATGTTCTTTATACTTGTATGGAATCTATTTATTTCTGTTTCACACAAGATGCCTTGATGAGTTTTGTTTAAAGTGTTTCAGAAATACAGGTTGTCAAAATATACTTGCCATAAACTCTCTTCTTGCAAAATTTTTCAAGAGTTTGTGTTAGGATAGATTTTATTGTATTCAACAAGTGAATATGAGTTGAGTGATTTATGACTTCTCTCATATGTTCATTTGTTTGTTGTGGTTTTGTCACGGATTGCCAAAGGGGGAGATTGTTAGGACATATGTATGTTCACTTGTTAAGAACATATGTCACTTGTTTATGTAAATTGGCTAATCCTTTTGACAAAACGCACTCTACTTGTAATTGAGTAGTTCTAGGTGTTTTTAATACTTCAAGAAACAAGGTTTCAAGATCAAGTGTTGAAGTCATCAAGTCTGTCCAAGAAAAAGCAAGCTGAAGTGCAATTTCATTAAAGCTCGACACCTGCTCGATAGCTACCTCGACACCTGCTATCTGTCGAGATTTACAAAATCAATTTTTCTGATTTGATTTTCTTGGGATCCGTGAATATGTTTCTGGGCCTTCTTTTCTTCTAACCCTAAACATATAAAAAGATTGTTTTAAGAGCCGTCAAGTTGTACACAAGTTGAAAAGCATTGAGCAATCTCTGTTCAAGCAAATTGTGATCAAAAGACGAAGTTCTTAACCTAGTTCATCTTCTCTCAAGAAGTTGCTGTGTATTTGCACCATAAGGTTTTGTAACCAAGCATCTTCCTGATCTTCATTGTGTATGATGAACTGAAGAACTTTGGAGCCAGCCTCTTCTTCTTAAGTTGGTGTTTGAAGTTGCGTACTGGGATCCGCGCATTGGTTAGTCACGTACTTGGGAGCCGTGCATCAAATGTGAAAATTGTCACTACAGATCAAGTCCAATTGGGTATTGGGGTAAGGCTTCAACTGTAGGTTGGTAAGATATTTGGGATTCCTTTACTTGTAACTGCTTGATTTGATAATAATGGAGTTTCGGGAGTGGTGACCTGAAAATCATCCAGTGGGGTTTTTGCCGTTAGGGTTTTCCCCATTCGTAAAAAAATCACCATGTAATTTATTTTTCCGCTGCATATTTAGTAGTTGGTGATTTGTTTGTACTTCCACGTATTTGTATCTTAAATTGATTAATTAATAACTTTGCTAATTAATTAATTGATTTTATCACAAGGGGTCATTCAGATTATGGCCTATCGAAAAATGCTTTAAATATGATTGCAAGCGTGTTTTCTAGGAGATGTGGGAGTTATAGGATGTACCTCAAAGGTGATAGTCCCCATCAAATAGTTATGATTGTGTGTGAGTTAAAATGATTTTCTCATATTTCAAATCGTCATAACATGTATACACTTATGCAATCTTGCGATGTTTTTCACACACAACACCCAATATTCTTTGCTACTGTTGATACATGTGCAGGTACAATGTGATTTGGCCATCACAAGGTTTTACATGTGCTAATGTATACTCACTAAACTGTCTTAACTCGTTTTTGAAATATAAAATTGGTTAGACTTGTTTAGTGTGTGCGTGTGTTTTTGGAGGATCCATGTGCTTAAAATTTTTGTTGAGAGATAATTTTGAGAGCTTAATATGCTGATTGGATCATTTGTTGAGGTGCATGTTGGATTGCATTCATGTTGGTGTTTTTCACTTCTCGAAAAACTGTTTTTAAAAGCTGGCTCGACACCTCCTCGATACCTAGCCATCTGTCAAGCTTCTTCAGCCTTTTCTTATCGGAATCTTGACACTACCTCGACACCTGGTGGATCGATCGAGAAAGTTTCTGTCTCCTCGATACATTCTCGATACCTTGTCGATCGATCGAGATTCTGTTCTTAATTCTGGTGTTTATTTCTCGATACCTCCTCGACACCTGTATCTGTCGATGACCTTTTTCCTTGACACCTATCTCGACAGATGTCTCGACACCCCTCGACACTTGTATCTATCGAGCTTTACTGAGGATCTATTTAAGCCATTTTCGTGATCCGATTCTCATTTTCTCAATCTCTCTCGATCTGTCCGCACCTGTTCACCTCCCAAACTCCTTTTTGTCACTCAAAACCTTCAACCCACGTGATTTTCAGCCTTTCCTTTCTTTAAATCACTTGGTATGAACTCTTTTCCCTTCATTCTTCATGCATTTCATGTTTTTGAATCTTAGGTTTTGAGGTTTTTGAAAAATTTTGCGGTTTTTCATGATTGATGAGTTTTGCTTGAAATTTTGGGATGGGTTTTCTTTTAAAGGTGTTCAAAATCTCATGCATTGCATCACATTTGCATTATAATGGTATTTTCATGCATTTAGATGTGTGTAATATGTTTGTGTGCTGGTAGATTTGGATTGGGCTGAGCCCATGATGAAATTTCTTTTGCATGTCACATGTTCATGCATTCCCCATGCATATGTACTCTCTATTCAATATATTTGATATATTTGAATTGCTTTGGGACTTTTCTGATTGTCTCTCTCTCTCTCTCTCTCTCTCTCTCATTCTATTTACGTTAGTAGTGTCTATGGCACCTAAGTGTAAATCTACTCTGACTCAAAACCCTCTTCGTTCTGAAGCTTCCCCCTCTGCTAATTCTACTCTTCTTAATCTTCGGTTCCGTGATGATGATGCCCACAAGGCATTCTCGGAGAACTTCTCTAGATGAGGTGTTCATTCGGAACACCAAGTCATTTTGGCGGACTTCGCCGTGACTAACCTTCCCTCTGTCATTCACAGTAGGGGATGGGAGTCACTGTGTGACGTCTCGGTCACATGTCCTCTCGTGCTTATTCAGGATTTTTACTCCAACATGCACGGGATTGATCATTCAGTACCTCTTTTCTTTACTCGCGTTCAAGGTACGCGCATCCCTGTCACACCACAGCTTGTTGCGGATGTGCTTCGGGTTCCTAGGATAGAGTTTCCTGACTATCCTTCTTGTGAGCGTCTACGGACTGTGTCCAAGGATGAGCTCATATCTACTTTCTGTAAGCGCCCTTCGGAGTGGGGTGAGCGTCAGTTTACATCATGTCGGCCTTTTGCTAAAGGTCCTAGATTCTTAAACATGGTGATGACTTTTGTATTTCATCGGCTTTCTCACTATAACTCCATCATAGAGCCTCGTGCTCGATTTTTGTTATCCTTTCTTGAGCATCTTACCGTAGATTTTCTTTCTCATTTCATTCTATCTATTATAGATGTTCATTTGGATGCGGCGATCCGTGATAAGCTCATCTTTCCTTCTGCTATCACAAGGATTCTACGCCATTTTTCCATCCCTTTTCCCGTGTCCAACCATTTCACTTTCATGTGTGCCATAGATGCCGCTACCGTAAAACGTAGTGAGGCTCAGTTTAGGTCGAAACAGTTGAATTCCACTCCTCCCTCCCATTCAGCTCCATCTTGCTCCCTTTACATCCGCTCCTTCTTCCTCCATGAGCGATGTGTCCTTGGAGACATCATGGCGTAGCTGCAGCGCATGGATGCTCGCCTTGATACACTCTCTACTAAGATGTATCAGGTAAATGTTCGTGTTGGTCGTTTTGCACGACGACAGGCGACCATGGGTGGTTTTGCTTTTGAGGCTACTCCTTCACCACCTCCTTCAGCAGTTTCTGACTTTGAGGATGATGATGCTTCAGATGATGATGATGGAGATGCTAGCTCTACTGATGAGATGTCTACTTGACACTCTACCTTTTGTCACTCGTGACAAAAAGGGGGAGTAATTTTGGGATATGATAGTAGTCATCTTAGGGGGACAGTTAGTATAGGACATTTTATTAAGGGGAGTGTTGATACTTAAGGGATGTAGTGAGGATATGATGTATCTTTTTAGTGAGAATATGATGTATCTTTTTCTTTTCTACTTTTTAGATACATTGTTCTTGTATATTAGGTATTGTGACCAGTTTTTACATACATTGTACTCATTTTCTCTATATATGGATGTATGTTTCGTTCACCTACCTCTACATGTATTGTTTCTTCTCTATCTTTATACACATATTTCTTATACTTGTATGCAATCTATTATTTCTGTTTCACACAAGATGCCTTAATGAGTTTTGTTTAAAGTGTTTCAAAAATACAGGTTGTCAAAGTCTACTTGCCATAAACTCTTTTCTTGCAAAGTTTTCAAGGGTTTGTGTTAGGATAGATTTTATTGTATTCAACAAGTGAATATGAGTTGAGTGATTTATGACTTCTCTCATATGTTCATTTGTTTGTTGTGGTTTTGTCACGGATTGCCAAAAGGGAAGATTGTTAGGACATATGTGTTTCACTTGTTAAAGAACATATGTCATTCTTTTATGTAATTGGCTAATCCTTTGACAAAACGCACTTTACTTGTAATTGGGTAGATCTAGGATGTGTTGAAATACTTCAAGAAACTATGTTTCGAGATCAAGTGTGGAAGCCTTCAAGTCTGTCCAAGAAAACAAGTTGAAAGTGCAAGATTACTAAAGCTCGACAGCTAGTATGTGTCGAGGTTTAGAAAGCTGTTCCAGCCCGTAAGCTCGACACCTGCTTGATAGCTTCTATCTGTCGAGGTTTATAAAAATCAGAATTCTGATCTGATTTCTTGGGATCCGTGAATGTGTCTTTGGGCCTTCTTTTCTCCTAACCCTAGACATATAAAAGGATTGTTTAAAAGGCCGTCAAGCAAAACACAAGTTGCACAAGTATTAAGAAAACTCTGTTAAAGCAAATTGTGACCAGAGATGAAGTTCTTGCCCTAGTTCATCTCTTTTGAAGAAGTTGCTGTGTATGTGCACCTTTGGGTTTTGTGACCAAGCATCTTCTTGATCTTCATCGTGTAGGATGAACTGAAGAACTTTGCAGCCAACCCCTCTTTCAATTGGTGTTGAAGTCGCATACCAGGATTTGCGTATTGGTTAGTCACATACTTGGGAGCCGTGCATCAAAAGGGGGAACTGTCACTACAGAATAAGTCCAATTGGATATTGGGGTAAGGGTTCAACTGTAGGTTGGTAAGGTACTTGGAATTCCTTTACTTGTAATAGCTTGTTGTGATAATAGTGGAGTTTCAGGAGTGGTGACCTAAAAATCACTCGGTGGGGTTTTTGCCATCAAGTTTTCTCCATTCATAAACATATCACTGTGTTATTTAATTTCCGCTACATATTTAGTTATTTGGTGATTTGTTTGTGCTACTACGCGTTTGTATGTTAATTAACTTAATTAATTCACTTGGCTAAATTAATTGGTTAATTGATCACAAGAGGTCAATTCGTTTTTGGTCTATCACATACCCTTGCAGGACCCTTTAGCGTAGTCGGGAAGGCTTGACACATGATCTCGTCTGCCACGCCTTGCAAGTGCATCAGTTTTGAATGACTCCAGGTGATCTAAGGGATCCTTTGACCTATCGTAGGCTTCTACTTATGGCATACGAAACTTCGGCAGAAGGTAGAACGAAGTGACGGGTGCTGTAAAAGGTGAGTCCATCTTGTGGACTAACTTGTCGAGGTTGCTTGACACCCATCCTCTGAAGGCATTCATCATGAAGTCCATCTACTCCTTCATCATCTACATCTCTACAACCATGTGTGGTGGTGCTATTTCTGCGATGAATGGATGGCTAGTATCTTGTCATTCTTGTTTGCTCGGAGCATTGTTGCTTTCTGGTCTTTCTCGGTCCCTCCTTTTGGCGCTGGTATCCTCTTACTCCTCTCCATGATTGTTGGACCTAGCATCCCTTTGGCGCAGCTATTCCCCCAGGTCGTGGTTTTACTTAGTAAGGCGTTCCATAGCTGTAACTAGGGTTTGTACCTATCTTTCAAGGGCAGTGATGCATGGTTCTTCTTTGGTATAGTTATTGGTTGCCATTGAACGAGTGAGTACCATAAAAGTATTTATCTAGGAAGTGGTAATGTGGTTGTTACTGTTTTCTTTCCCAAAGACGATGCCAAGTGATGATGCGAAAAATTGTCAGTGAGCTGCACGGTCCTCATGTGCTCTAGACAAAACCTGCGAAATAGAAACAAAGAAGATCTTGCAGAGAGTACTGGTGTGGTACTGGCCAAATACCCTCCGAAGGTTAAGTTAAAGAACTTTTACCACTCTAGAGTGCCAGAGTTAGGGTAAAATATGCGTACCTTGGTTTGGGAGGACTTTGAGGTTTTTATAGTAGCGTAAAGCTGACATTTGTTTCTTGGTGGAGAGGGTTTTTCCTTGTAGGGAAGATTCTCATTAATTCATATATTTTGCGAGATCCTTTCCTTATAGAGATTCCCTTGATTAGGGTTAATCGTGGGGTACAAGATATTTCATTGTATAGATCTTCGTGAAGGCCAAGCAAAGCCACGTCGGACCTGTCACGCTCTTTTATTCCCGTTGGCCACTTTCTTCTCATTGGCCTCTTTATTCTCGTTCGATTGTTTCATGTTGATGTCATTAGGTATTGAGGTGGGGTCGTCAGCCCACATCATCGTTGCTTTCGTACTTTCGTATATGCATGTGAAGCTGACGAGCTCATTGGAACCGTTGGCTTCCTTGTATGTAACAAGTTTACTTCTTTCCTAGAACACCCTTATCAGCAATGTTGTTATTACCTTTCAAAAGTGATTAAAAAAAAAAAAAATCGATAAAAGAAGTTTAAATTCTTAATGTAATAATTATTCTTAGTCATAAAAATTTGTATGTAAGTTATATATACAAGAAATGATAAAAATATTTATAAGTGATATCTGTTTAATTGAAAGGCAAAATTTTAGATAAAATAAATTCCTAGTATAATTATAATTTGTTTAGAAAAAATATCAAACCTAATTCAATGAATTCGTGTAGTGTTTTAATGCTTTATAGAAAAGAAGGTGAGGTTTTCTTAATTTTAATTTAATTTTTTTGAAAGAAGGTTTTTTTTTTTTTTTTTAATGACTGATGGAAGAAGATTTGATTAATATATATTAACATATTCTAAAATTATAAGTAATACTAAAAAATATATAAAATTATAACGATGATTTGGACAAATGTGAGATTTCAAAATTTATGCCACAACATTAAAAGAAGTCAACAATGTCAAATATATATATATATATATATATATATATATATTAAGAGGATTCAAAAATTTAGTTATTGTCTTTTCGACTTTCAAAAATACCCCTAATTTAATTAACTTATCCTTATTCCTAAAACATAAAAAATAAAAGTAAAAATAAAAATGAGATTAAAACTGTAAATTGACAAAAATTAAAAACAAAAAACCTACCTATGTTTATAAAATTAAAAACAAAAGTCTTGTAGCTCAATTGGTTGGTACCTCCTAGTATTTCCAATTGAGACATCTAGGGTTTAAATTTCTTAGCCTCCATTGTAACTATTAAAGTTATTGTGTTGATTGGGTGATGATTGAATGATGAGTGGAAGCATGAAAGAGAGAGTGAACACGAAAGTTTATGTGATTCAATTTGACTGTTTGTTTCCATAGTGAAAAGCTCTTGATGGTTACATATTGTCCATTAAGCTCGTGTTACAATGAACCTATTATAGGGTTTATACACTTAATAACCCTAGACTAACCCAAGGTTAATATGCTTGTTCTATCACTACATAGGCTTACAATTTTTTTGGGCCACTTCAGCTATAATATGTCTAACACTACCCTTAATTAAAAGTGAAAGCTTGATTTTGGAAGGTCTTAAATAGTTGAATGTTAAACTTTACATGTCTAAGGTAGCATACAACCACACATGATGATGATGGCTAACGCCAAGAGCCGGAAGTTGAGGCGACACACAAAAACATCGTGTGACTAGCGTTGCTAAAAACATGCACGACGTGTAGCTTCATGTGGTTGGCACTTGACAAGGCTTCTGATGTGGCACCTATGCTAACTAATTGACATTGCAAGATCTTGTGTTATTCCAAGGACTTTTTTCCATCAGCACCTGTATTAGAAATTTTTTCAACTTTTTTTAACGTTTTTGATTTAAGGACTGAAGAAAAAAGTTAATTTTTTTTTTTTTTTTAAATCTTTGATTGAATCTCAGGCCTTAAAAAAGTTAACTGGTTATTGCATCGAATAATGAATGATGTAGAGTATGTATTACATATGTCGGATGGTGATTAGGTTTGGTCCCATCTCACAAATTTTACCAGATAGATGCCTTCATACCTTTCATAAAATAAATAATAGATCATAGAAAAGTGGTTGGCATACTTAAATGTTTTGGCGCAAAATCTGCTAATTGCATGATATACTCAACTCAAACAAGAATTTTTTTTTTTTGGATCAAAAGGAACTCAAACAAGAATTTTAATCTAAAGAATTTTTGTAAATGCAACTTGCAAATTATACTAATATGCAATATTGTATTATTCTTTAGATTAAAACGTGGTTGGAGTCACGGTTGCTTGTTAGCTGGTCTCTATATTGGGTCAATTGCACAAAATTCATGCATCACGGGCAAAATGTCTACCTATATTGAATGCATCATAGAAATATGCATTCTCGACATGACTCATTATAGATCACTCCAAAAGAAAATATATGCATTGACAAAATGAAAATCAACTATATCATTCATGATATAGACCTTATTTTTCCACAAAGATTGTTGTCCTCATCAATCATCCAAGTAAATTTTCAATTTAAATGGGGCCATTGCCAGCATAATTAATAGCTATGTCACCAACTATCCATGACGCAGTATGAAGTTGTTATTATTCGATATAATCAGTACAAACTTGAGTTTGTTATATATATATATATATATATATATAAGAAAATGGTGTTATAGTCTTTAGTTAGATTATTTCACTCACTACTCATGAGATATCTCGAAAATCCCATAAACCAATTTGAAGTAATTATGAATATCTTAGTCTTCCACCTAAATTCGAAGACTTTCGTTTTATATATAAATATTATTCCCAACTAAAGTGCATATAATATATATTAGCTATTTTGCCCGTGGTACTATGTTGACATGTTCACAATTATGACAAGTCAACAACTATGACAAGGGCGTCTTCCATCAATCTAGGTTTATTTCTGTTTATAATTGCTTGCACGAATCGGCAATGAATTGTGAAATGCACGGATCTAACAAGTTTAAAAAATTATGTTGAAAATACAAGAACAAAAATTATTTAGACTGGTTGCTATAGCTGTAAGGTCTTCCAATAATTGCATAAATATATAAGAATAGCAAGCTAAGTCAATACATATTAGATATTGCCGATTTTAATTATATTCAAAGTGACCTACCATATAACTAAAACATCTTGACATTCTATAGTCACAATAATGTATGAAAAAAAAAATTTTAATATGTAAAATAAAAAAAGAGTTTTTTATGTTAAGATAGACATAAATTTTGGCACGAGCAGATATGAATGTTCTTAGGGTAGAGGTTCAATCTAAAATTATACTCTCATATGGAACACAATATTAGATTACTTGAAAATTTCTACTTAGTCATATAAATCTTCCTCATCGCTATATATATGAAAAAATTAGATCTTTCATGTGAAGCTGCTACTACTATGAGGATGAGAGTCAAAGCAAGCATTACATGTCAAATGACATATTTTGAACGTGAAACAATTACAATTTCATTAAAACTATTAACAAAGAGTTTTTTGGAAACTTCTTCTAAAGTTCAAAGAAATTAAAAAAAAAAAAAAAAAAATGCTACAATTAACTTCCTAAGTTTTGATTAATATGTGTATTAATCCGATAATCTGAAAACTAATTTAGATAGTGATTAGATATTGAAAATTGATTTTGAAGTATATTGTTGATTGTAATACTTTATAGTTTATAGTGCATATTAGAAGTACCTCCATAATTTAAATTAGATAACTAGAATTAACCTTAAAACAAATTAGTTAATTACTTTCATGCTCACATACTCAACTCAAACAACATTTTTTTTTTTTTTATCGAATGGGAACTCAAACAAGAATTTTAATCTAATGAATTTTTGTAAATGCAACATGCAAATTATACTAATGTGCAATACTGTATTATTCTTAAGATTAAAACGTGGGTGGAGTCACAGTTGCTTGTTAGCTAGTTGCTAAATTGGGTCAGTTGCACAAAATTCATGCATCACGGGCGAAATGTCTACCTAATTTAATAATTAACATACCATAGATCACTCCACATATATCAATATATATTGAATGCATCATAGAAATCTGCCTTTTTCGAAATGACTCATTATAGATCACTCCAAAAAATATGTATACATATATACATTAACAAAATGAAAATCAACTTTATCATTCATAATATAGACCTTATTTTTCCACAAAGTTTGTTGTCCTCACCAATCATCCAAGTAAATTTTCAATTTAAATGGGGCCATTGCCACAATAATTAGCAGCTATGTTACCGACTATCCATGACGCAGTATGGAGTTGTTATTATTTGATTTAATAAGTACAAACTTGAGTTTATTATATATATATATATATAAGAAAGTGATGTTATAGTCTTTAGATTATTTCACTCCCTACACATGAGATATTTTGAAAATCCTATGAACCAATTTGAAATATTTTCTCCCTCCCAAAACATGTGAGGAGTATCATATTTTGGGATTATAATGTATGTATATATGAAAAAAATTGGATCTTTCATGTCAAGCTGCTACTACCATGAGAGTCACAGCAAGCATTATACGTCAAACGACATATTTTGAACGTGAAAAAATTACCATTTCATTAAAATTATTAACAAAGAGTGTTTTGGAAACCTCTTCTAAAGTTTAAAGAAATTACAAAAAATGCTACAATTGACTTTCTAAGTTTAGATTAATATGTGTGTTAATCCGATAATCTGAAAACTAATTTAGATAGTGATTAGATATTGAAAATTGATTTTGAAGTATAGTGTTGATTGTAATACTTTGTAGTTTATAGTGCATATTAGAAATGCCTCAGGTAAATGTCACAAAATAAAGCATGAAGGAGCTCTATGGTTGAAAGATATACGACCTAGATAATATCTATGATTTGTCCCCAAAAAATTGTCATTTTCGTTTATTTATTTATTTTATATCTTCTTTGACAATTTTGGCTTACCAACTTATACTTAATAAAAACAGGTGAAAGCATGTTATTTTCGTTTATTTATTTATTTTATATATTCTTTGAAAATTTTGGCTTGCCAACTTATTCTAATAAAAACAGGTGAAAGCATGTCATTTTCGTTTATTTATTTATTTTATATCTTCTTTGAAAATTTTGGCTTACCAACTTATACTTAATAAAATCATGTGGAAGCATGTAATCAATTTTCTGCAGTGAATGCTTCTCAAGTGGCTAAAACAAATAATATAATTCTCAAATTAAGTTAAACTTCAAAGCTCCAGCTGCCTGAGTTCTACATAGTTCTTAGAGATATCACCAGATAATGTACTAAGCTACAAATTGACATTTTTTTTTTAATATACTTGTTTAACTAAATTAAATTGATTATTTGACTCCCATGCAATTTCACAATGACATTTGTTTGAATCGAGAAAGGTGAAAGGTACAAATTTTGAAAATTTTCTTGGTTTTATTAGATGCTGAAAGTGACATATTGCACGTTGTCTCTATTTTTTATTTGGTTTAGACTTAGAGTCAGCATTTGTGTTCTGGTTTGGTTAGGAATATTGCGTCCGGCGTTTGCCTTTTGCTTTTTTTTTTTTTTTTTTACGCGTTTTCAGCTTTTTAGAAACAAATTTTACTGTAGCAATACTGTTTATATACTGTGTTGATATTGTTCACACACTGTTTACGGGACCCACAACCACTTTATTAAAAAAAAATTATTAGTTTACGGGACCCACAACTACGACACTATTCACACATTTAAAAATTATTTTGGTACAGTGTTTTTAGTTTTCAGTTTCAGCAAATATAAGTTGTATCCAAACAGATCCACATAAAAGATGAAAAAATTGAAAAGGAAAGAAAAGAAATAAAAAGTATTTTAGAGGATTTGTGACCTAAGGTTCTTTAGGTCTCATGCAATTTCTTGTTTCGAATCTTTTAGACAATGGCAATCCTTAAAAGAATTCTTCTTTGTAATTTTTTGGTTTACCCAGAAAAACTACTGAACAGTCTGAACTACACGCATTTAAAAGAATAGTAAATGCTTGGAAAGTCCAAGACAATCCTATTGTAATTTTCTGGTGTGAAGGACGAGAGGATTACATACAACCAAAACTGGAAGAATATATTGTAGATACTTGAAGAGCCCAAAATACCCATATTCTTGAGCACAAAAAATAAGAATAAGATTAAGAAGAAACAAAAATCGATCCAATTTGAGGGGCGGAATATAGTCTAAAGAAGTCTGGTGAGCTAGCTGCTGAGTGCTGACTGCTGAGTCTTCTCTTCAATAATCTACTATTTTTTGAAAGCTTTTCTCTCTTGTTATAATTGCTTGAAATAAAAGTCTACCTGTATCAGGAATAGAAAGAAAATAACACTTGTTTTATAATGAATCCAAGGCCGCAATCCCCACAATGAACTCAAAAGATATTTGAATTGTTGCTTGATATTTGTTTGGAATATTCCTTGCAAAAACTTAAGTTATATAGAATTGGCTAATCTTTTGACAAAACGCACTTTACTTATAATTAGATAAATCTAGGATGTGTTTAATACTTCAAGGAATAAGAGTTCAAGTTCAAGTGTTAAAGCCATGCAAATCTGTCCAAGAAACAAGTGAAGAAGTGCCGGATTTTGAATCTAGACTGCTAGCTCAACAACTAGTATCTATCAATGTTTAAAAGGCTGTTTAAGCCCGATACTCAATAGCTGCTCGATAAATAGGCTATCTGTCGAGGTTTATGAAAAGTAGTTTTTTAGAGCTGATTTCACTCCAATCCGTGAAAGATGTTTGGGTTTTCTTTTCTTACAACCCTAAACATATATAAGTATATGTTTTTAGACCCCTTAAAACACAAGTTATTTAATCTAGTTATTAGCCAAGTGATTACTTATATAAATTATTCAGATCTAGGTTAACACAATCAAATCATATCATGTAAATAATGCGAAAATATAAAGAACACACGATATGATAACATAGAAAAACCAAACTAATAAAAAACCCGGGGAGAATTTAACCTAGCTATCCTCAAGGTAAAACAGATCAACTATGAAAGAATTGAAGTTTTTTACAATAGAATTTAGACCACCAACATCCTATTATTACCTTGTGTAGAAAACTTACTACCACGACCACGTGACAGCTCCGAATCCACGGACTACTTCTTTCCTTGATCCACTGCAACCACAAGTACTCCTACTTGTGACTTTGAGACTCTACTCAAAGGTTTTAGATCTTCTTTAAGTTCTTTATGCAGCAACTGAAGCGATCACCAAGTTCTTGACATAATCTTGATCTTGATAACCCTAAGTGTGTATAAAGGTAAACACCTCTAGATCTCACAAGAGATTCAACACGCAGCACATTAAAGACCTCTAAAACGTAGCTAGGATTTTCCCTTTTATACTTGGAGTAAAATATAAAACCCTACACATCAAACTGAGCTTGGGCTAATTTGGAAAAATTTGTAGAAAATTAATCTGCATGAGGTTCAATCGATTAAGCCTAATTTTCGATCAATTGAGCCTTGCAGATTTAGCCAATAAATCCTGCAATTCACTCGATTCCAACTTTACAAATAAACACACTTTGAGCAGTCTAAATCTAGACTCTAAGTTTTGATCATGATTTGCCAACACATTACAAATTGAAGTTCTAATACATCTAGCTCCTAAAGTCTTAGAACTTAACAATAAGCATTGTTTTAATGGCCATCACAGCTAATACAACTCAATGCAGAAGTTTTTCACAAGCATATTGTGAACCGAAGACATATGCCCTAGTTCATCATTTCCACTGTCATCTACAGTCGAGGTTGGGAGTCACAATGTGGCATCCCGGTCACTTGTCTCTTCGTGATCTTCTGAGTACTATGTCCAAAGATGAACTCTCGTCCCTTTTTGTGAGACATCTTCATTTTGGGGTGATCGTCAAAACACCCCTTGCTGGGGATTTGCAAAAGGTCCGAGATTCCTGAACATGATGATGACATTTATTCTCGATCTATTGTCTCATTATAACTCTATCACAGAACCTCGCGCTCGATTTTTGTTATCCCTCTTAGAGGACATTTCTATTGACTTCCCTTCTCACTTCATTCTATCTCTTATAGATGTCTATAGGGATACGACGACTCGTGATAAGCTCATTTTTCCTTTAGCTATCACGTGGATCCTTCGCCACTTTTCTGTCTCCTATCCAAAGTCTACACACTTTTCCGTTATGTGTGCCATAGACGCTACTACCGTTCTACAAAGTGAGGCCCAACTTCGACCGAGGTGGCCAAGAATGGAGACGACGACTCCTCCAACTTCTTCCACTACTTGCACTTTCACTCCTTCATCTTCTGTGGGTGGAGTGACTCTTGAGGCCATCATGGCATAGCTTATGCACATGAATGGAAGCTAAAGAGTCGTGCCAGGCTGTCGTTTTCATGAGTGTCTCGTGGGTAAGGCTTTCCCGCGAGGTAGTTGCGAAACATTCTGCTTGAAGGATTTTAATGTGTGATTTTCTTACCTTTCACCCATAATATATATACCCTCATGACCCACAAATGTAGAGGAGACCATTCAGAGAGAAAAACCTTAGATAGGTTTTCTACAACACACACATCCATCTTTTAGAGAGAGAGCTACTCATCCTTAGTGAGAAATCATTGTAGCCTCTTCTCCTTCCCTTTCCCATTGTCATACCTTGAGAGGAGATCTGTACCCAAACATAACTCATACATATTCAGAGTGTAGAGAGTGTTTTGGAGCTTGGGAAGTTTTGCCGGTGAGGCTTGGTGGATGCAATCGGGTGTATTGCGGGATCCAGAAAGCTAGATAAGACACGGTTCTGAAAAGCCTTATTGGAGTAAGAGCTTGGAGGGCTTAGGTACATCGGGTAGATTAGGGTTGGAGGGTCTCTTGCTAACTTATGTATCCCAACTGATTGTCTAGTGGATCGATTATCGCTTGGAGGGCGGCGGAGAGGTTTTTTCGCTGAGTTCTTTAGTTTCCTCTTCGATAACACATCGATGTGTTATCTTGTGTTTACATTCTCTCTTCCCTTACTCTTGTGCTTTACTTTTAATGCTGTTGTTCAAGCTTATGCACTAGAGTAGTTTTATCGGTTTATTGCGCTTCATTTACTATTGTTCCGCACTTAGATAAGTTAGGTAAAAGCAATCTAGCAATAATCTTTTAATTGGGGGTCTAAATATGCTCGTGTTTCAACACAATTTTGAGCTATGTGAAGACGAAAGTATGGGTGTATCCAGAACCATTACAACAAAATATCAAAATATCAAATCATTATCAATATTTTATAAAAATGTTGTAAAATAATTTATGGCGGTAGCATTACTCTAAATATTTTGTGAAAGTGATTATTTTAGCATTTTCCTATTGTAATCTATGCTTTGCTACTATTATAGTGGGAAGCATCAAGCATACGTTATGACTTAATTGCTTACAACGTTCAACTTCTACCTACCTCAATCTTCTCCCTCTTTGTATCTTTCCTATTTAAAGGGTCAAGAACTCACAACCACACATATCACCCTAAGATAATTGTTCTCTGAGCGCGCCAGCCACTTGGACTTGGTACCTCACTAAGGGACAAACACACCATTTTCTAAATCTTTAAAGGTATCATTCAAGTATTCCTCCTCCTCTTTTCTTCATTTCCCAGCTCTACAATCTCCAATTTTCTCAAGAAAATGATCTTGATCTTTTTCTAAGTAGACTAGTATTAGTAGCAGAAAATGATCTTGCTGCAAAGCATGTTATATTAACGTTGTTCTAACTCCTTTGAAAAAATAAAAAGAAAGTTGTCCTAAGACGTAACCCCGTTTTTATACATTTTTCTTTGCAATATAGTTTTAATTTTTCCAGAATTTATATCCTGGTTTGTTCTTAGATACGATTATAATTTGCGCGCGCGCGCGCGCACATATATATATATATATACACACTAAGAAATATGTTGTTGTTGGCTATGATTTATATTATACAAAGTTTCATACCAGCTATGACAGTCTCTCTCTGTACATAGTTGGGTTTGGTTCATTTCAAATATTATTAGGCTAATGATCGTATTAACTTGTCTCATGACTGTAGGACTTGTATTCTTTACATATTTAGAGGATGTGGAAGCTAAAGATAGCCGAAGGAGGACCAGATTTGGTGAGTCTGAACAATTTCATTGGGCGGCAACACTGGGAATTCGACCCCGATGCCGGTACCCCAGAAGAGCGTGCTGAAGTCGAAAGAATGCGTGAGGAGTTTAAGAAAAACCGGTTTCATAAGAAACAAAGTGCTGATCTTTTGATGAGGATGCAGGTAACTATGTCCATATATGTGTGAATATATATATGTGTGTGTGTGTGTGTGTTTTCTCTCATATCTTTTCTGAAAAAATCATTTTGAACATTTCATCATGTTCATTAGTCTACAAGCATCATAGACAGTCAACCAGCTATATGGATGAGACTGCTGGCTTTTGATCTTTTCTTTTCTATCTATCTCCTTGTTTTCTTATCAGTGTAAGCATTGATGTGCCTTTTGACTCATTTAAGTTTTGTACGAAGGTATGCACACAAGCACAACATAGCGAGACAAATCTCCCGTTTGACTTCGTTAACGGGTTACTTTGTGCACTCTTTGAAAATGTTTTAAAAGGGTCTCATCTTTACCAAACTAAACATAGCTCGATTCTCTACAAAAAGTTAATCGATTGCGATAAATTTTATCGGTTGTCCATTAATAACAAGATCCCTTAGCTTTTTTAGGATATCTTTGGATTATTTGCTTAAGATCTTTCCATACATAGATCGTGTGCAGCAGTTCAGGTTTCCATTTTTGTTGGCAAGTAATATATGCACATGACTCTTGGAAATCAAAAATATGCTTTTTTAAAAGAATTCAAAATCTGGTGATATGTAATAGTTAATTAAAACCTTTTACACATCTCCAACCTTTTTATCTATTTATGTGTGCAACACACGACAATTACACTGTTCAAGTCTTTATGTATAGGATAGCGTTACACGATTTTTACGCACAAATATACACACATTTTTTTATGTTGAAATTGTGACTTTAAAAGTTTTGAATTGAAATTATGAGTCACGATTTCAATATACGTTTATGTTCCGTGCGTACTAGTATATATATATATATATACATATATTAAGGTTAAGTCTTTATATAACGCGTACGAGTAAATACTAAATAGTGAACTTTCAAAACATAAAGCCTAATTAATTGTGATCAAATTTCTTGTTTAATATTTTAATTTGCTCGGGATATCAACATAAAGGTATCTTTTTATTCAAGATATTTTCACACCCTTTACTATTTCGACGGCATACAAGTTAAAATGTCAATTAAGGTTAAAGGGCAAATTAGGCTGCAATCTGTCCCTGTCGTTAGCAGATATTTCAAACTTAGCCATTTATTATTTATAATCATACAACTTCTATCCCTTCTGTTTTTTTTTTTTTTTTTTTTTTTCCTTTTATTTATTTATTTATTTATTTATTCTTTGATGAAGCATACAACTTCTATCCACTAGTCAAAGTCTAGGAATCTGAATACTGAAGCACGGTAGCACTCAAATGAGAAATAGTTCTGCCAAATTTTGTCTTAGGGATGGTGCTTCGGGCTCTCACATAAAGGGGGAGTCTCACAGCAGACTCACATATGAGACCCACCCCTTATGTGAGAGTCCAGAATATTGCTCTGAGACTATGTAAGTTTTTTTTTTTTTTGCTGAGACTTTTTATGGTTTAAAACAAATATCAACAATATTGAAAAAAATATATATATGTTTACAGTATACTTTTGTTCCTTGAAATTTGTAGTATATATGCTTGATTCTCCTTCAAATTTAAAACGCCCAAATTGGATCCATAAAATTTTTTCAGAGTAAAAAATTCCATCCCTTTTATGTATGGGTCGTCTGTTCTATTAGAGATATTATGGTTCATGAGGCTTAAACATATTGCAGGCCTACATATAGGGGCTGCGTTAAGTGTTGTTCAAGGGGTTCAAATGAACTCCCTAACTTGAAAATAAAAATATTATATATAAAAAAAAAAAATTTATTAGCTTACTTTAATTTAAAAAATATTTTTGAACACCAAGACTTAAATTTTGCACACCCTAATCACAAATAAGTCCAACTCAAAACTAAACAATAACATAGGCCAACCCAACCCAAAACTAAAACAATATAGATCAGTCCATCCTAAAATCAAACAACAACACAGATCATATAGATCTCTCTCTCATGAATCTCAGTTAATTATTTTACTATCTTGGTATCTTCAACTCTAAGAATAAAGAGTGAATATTTGTGAGTTGCGAGTGTCTATTTCATTATAAATTTATATTATATGTGTGAGTGTGTTTACTACTAATTATGAACTTTTTTTAAAATAACTTTTTTGTGTGAATTGTGATGTGTGTAAATGTGTGCATGTATAGTATAAACATGATATAACTTTATATAATTTATTTTTTAGGAAATACAGAGGGTTTGTAATGATTCAAAATATGAAAACTCATAGAAAGAAATTGTAAAATTTTATGCATTTGCATTTTTTTTGTTGGTAACTCGATATAGTCAAATTTTATTTTAATTAAATTTTGTTTTAACTTATATTTCTTAATCAACCCTCTGAAAAAAATTCCTAAAGTCACCATTGCCTACATACTTTAATATATTTTCCCAAATTACTTTAATAAATTTTAGTAATTAAGTAGCACTGTTAAATCTTCTCTATGAGAAAAGTCAGGTTCTAAACTCCATATCCCTCTCTCCCGCTCATAACAATTAAAATTTAAAAATAAAAAACTTTTAATTATAACCCCAACACGTGAGATTCACATATATTGTAAAGAGACGGTATCGTAACACATGTACATTCTCTTATGAGTAATTTAAGAAATCTTGATGGACAGGGCCAACCATATCCTTTTCATATTACAATTTTCCAAACCACCATTACCACGTAGTAATGGTGGACCATGTGATGTGATACATGGTTTCAAATTTTCAATTGGAAAGTGACTGTTTTATCACTTTCGCGCATTAAGAGACTAACCAATTAGCAGCAATGTTATAGACAGGGCCACTCAAGACCCTAAACCATCTAAATATGATGAGAACTCTGAATCTGTCATTTTTTAGTAGTCACGTCTGTAGCTTTTTCACAACAACAGGTGGAATGGTAGGAAAATATGATCACATTTACACACACACACACACACATATATATATATATATAAGTCCAGTTAATGTGTGTCCTAAGGGCACACATTAAGCCATCCATTTTTGAAAATAATTTCTCCAAAATTGAAAAAGCTGTCAATACTTTTTCAATTCCCGAGAAAAAATTTTTCATAGTCGAACTCATTCATGCCTACATGCCTTGTCAAACTCGGACATCCATAGTCGAACTCATGACATTATTTTTCTATCCATAGAAACACACTCCAGTTTTCCTTTAAATAGTACTTAATAACCTTTGGCTATCAGAAAAAAACTCTTCTCCGAAGTTGGAATTGCCACACAGGTTCATATAGAATGGAGAAAAAAAATAAAAAAATTGACGGTCAAAGAGAGTGTGAACTGAAATACTGAAAAATCAAAAAAGTACACCAAATTCTTTTTTTTTCTTTTTTTTCTTTTTTTTCCCCCCAAGAGAGAGATGCAATTCCACAATTTGCTTACTTTTGTGGGGAGTCAGTTTCCACACGGTTTCATAATTTTATTGGTTAGAAAAGAACTGGTTTCACTGTCTTTTATAGTTTTATTCCTAGTTTTCATTTTGGATTAACTTATTTTTAAGTTTAATTAATTGTAGTTGTACACAATAACTAAATAAACTTTTAAATATTTAATGAAAATAAGTTTATCGTAACGTACACATAAGCAAATATACCAGTTCAGTAACTTACGGCTTAAAAAAAAAAAAAAAAAAAAAGATTCGAAGCATGGCCTTGGGTTCCACAATGATTGTGAATTGTACATTTTGAACTTTGAAGCATACAATTTTGTATTCATGGTTTAGCTTTTTTGGATTTGTGGACAAAATCTACGTTATCTTTTTAAGTATTATTTGACAACTGGACAAGTTCAGAGACAACTTTGTAATGAGCATTAATTAGAAAATGCAAGATCCAAATTTGGTGGCGATGGAGTATAATCAAAAGATGAGGTGAAAGGTTCCACCTTATTGAAACATCCATTATTCTTGCTGAGACAACCCATCTTTTGCAATTCCATCCACTAGAGTTTTCACATTCATTTCCTCACACAATTAGATATTTTGTTCACTGCACCTCACATAAATAGAATTGAAGTAAATTAGAAATAAAATAAAATAAAAATAATAGTCAAGTGAATTAACATTTCCTACTAGAATTCCTGGTTGATTGCTTTGCATAATTGCGTTTGAGCTTTAGGAATTTCCACCATATTTCCGTGTGAAACTGTTGTTCTATGATAGTACTTAATCTTTTTGACTTTTGGGTTATGTAATTATGGAACTTGTATACGGAATTTCTAATAACAGCATGAACTAAAAAAGAATGGTGGGTTTCAGTGGTAAAATTTATTCTTCTCAAATAATGGATTTGGTTAGAATTATTCTTACCATAAATTAGTTATAAAGAAGATAAATGCTATGTCTACGATATTTTTACAATATTTTCACAAAAAATTTAAGTAGTAGATTATTACAGATTGTTATTGGTAGAGACAAAAGTAATTTCAATGATAGATTCAAATTAAAACTAATAACAACTAAACATCTATGATTTGTTGTGAAAAATTGGTAAGTGTAACTTTATTTTATTTTTTTTTGGAGTGTAAACAAAGGACACGGCTTTTTTAAAAAATGATATAAAAGAATTTCCTCAACTCAATACACATGGATGTCACATCATTTCGCTTGTAAATGCTCGATTAGCACACAAGGCTCAGTTCGTTGTTTTAAACCATAAATTAATGCCTAAAAGCCAGGCCCAATTGAAATATTTCTCTCTCCATTTATCTTTTATGAACTTTAGAAACTGACAACGGTATCAATAATGATAATTACTTTATCATCTGGCTAAGCCCAGATGATGTCAATGACCTCCTAAAATGACTTCAATAAATGGGAAATATTAGGAACATATCATATCCTAGTGCCTTGTGTTTGACTCTTATAAATTCTAAATGTGAGTTATTGTCTCATTTTTTTCACTTGGACATGTCTCTAACTCTTTGATATGGAAACTCTCAGCTAAGAAAGGAGAACCCGTGTGGGCCTATTCCACCACCAGTCCAAGTGAAAGAAACAGAGGTGATAACAGAGGAAGCAGTGATAACTACTCTGAAAAGAGCACTGAGCTTTTTTTCATCCATTCAAGCCCATGATGGCCACTGGCCTGCTGAATCTGCTGGCCCTCTGTTTTTCCTTCAACCCATGGTATGTATTTTCAAACCATTTGTTTCTAAAAAACGTACTCTCTCTCTCTATACCTTTGCTTAAGAAAATAAAAATGCTGTTAAAATTGTAACACTTCTTGACTATGTTCATTCCGTAAGGCGAATTAGATTGGTACAATTTCTTGAATTATTAAAAAAAATAATAATAACAAAAAAGGCCCATCAGATTGGTGCAATTTCTTGCATATACTTTTTGATTTTTTGAATCCAAGCTCTTAAACGCACAAGCAAACGTGTGTGTATAAATATATATTGTGTTTATATGACTTGATATATGGGGATGACTGAAAAAATTAACCCAGTGACTTGTTTGTTACATTTAACTTAACTTCAAATTATTGCTATGCAGGTAATGGCATTGTACATCACGGGAGGTCTCAATGCTATACTTTCACCAGCACACCAGAAGGAAATAATTCGATACTTGTATAATCACCAGGTAATATTTTGTTGTAATTGAAAGTAACTTTGTGCTCAAATAACTTATAGTTCCAAAGGATCTATATAAATTCGGTAACATGGAATATTCCTTAATTTGAGAGGGAAAAAAAAGGTCAAAGGGAATGGCATCCCTTATTAATAGAAGGGAAATCACATTGTTATCCCCCATTTAATTAGGAAAAAAAAATTATATATATAATATTTTTTTATAATGGAATAGAATACTTTTCCTCTAATGCATTACATGAAAATCATGTAACATATATAAAACATATAATTCATTAAATTATTTAAACAAGTCATATGATTATTAACTTAAAAAACCTAGATCATGTGACATCACATAATTACAGGAAAGAATTCCTTGGAGACGAGGGGGACTAAAAATCCACCTAAAGTTTGGACATCCTGTTACCAAAAAAGGCTCTGGACATCCTCATTAGTCATGTGACTAAAATATACACCTAAAGTCTTTTGGGTTTCCACCTAGTGAATTGGGCGGATTTTTCTCCAATATGAGTTGGAAGAAAATTCTCTCTATTTTCTTTATAAACTCATGACACAGTGTTAGTAGATATTCAGCAAGCCAACAAGCCTAAGAAACTGAAAACTTTGCATAATTTTAAACTATACATGTTCGTTTGTTTGTTGGACAGAATGAAGATGGAGGTTGGGGCTTCCATATTGAAGGTCACAGTACAATGTTTGGCACAGCTTTGAGCTACATTGCCTTAAGGCTACTTGGAGAGGGACCTGAAGATGGTGAAGACATGGCTATGGCTAGAGGACAGAAATGGATCCTTGACCATGGTAGTTTAGTAGCAATTCCATCATGGGGAAAGTTTTGGGTCACGGTATGACCAATTGAACCCATTGGCCAATGTTGCTTTGGTTAATGTTACATTACTTAATAACTTTTTATTCCATTAACATATTTAAAATTTCACGATTTGATTGTATAGGTACTAGGAGTATATGAGTGGTCAGGTTGCAATCCACTGCCTCCAGAATTCTGGAGTCTTCCTAATTTCTTCCCTATGCATCCAGGTTTTTGCAACTCACATATTTTTGTTGAAAAGAACACCTTTTAAGGTGCATATCACTCAAAAAATATATGTAGCAGTTAGCATAGTGCATGTATCTGATCATCATGACCTTCATTATATGAAATATAGGCAAAATGTTATGCTACTGTCGCTTGGTTTACATGCCAATGTCTTATTTATATGGAAAGAGATTTGTCGGCCCAATCACCGGCTTGATTCAATCAATAAGACAAGAGTTATACAATGAGCCTTACCATCAAATTAACTGGAACAAAGCTCGGAGTACAATTGCTAAGGTTATTTGAAGTTTTTTGCATTTCTTGTCCATGATAGAAATATCAATATCATATCCTGATTATTAGCAATTTTTACGAAGTTGATGCCTACATAAAACTTACACAATGCTCTAATTTAGGAGGATCTCTACTATCCGCATCCCCTCATGCAAGATATGCTCTGGGATTTTCTTCACCATGTAGCCGAGCCTATCCTGACACGTTGGCCCTTTTCAACGTTGAGAGAGAAGGCAATAAAAGCTGCAATTAGTCATGTACGTTATGAGGACGAGAACACCAAATACCTCTGCATTGGAAGCGTAGAAAAGGTCAATACTTGTGTTGCAGTTCAATTCGAATGAAAGAAATATAAAATCAAAGTATTTGGTGTGTCATCATTGAACTAAATTTGTCAAGGTTACTTGTATTATAGGTTTTATGTTTGCTTGCCCGTTGGGTTGAAGATCCAAATTCAGATGCATACAAGCTTCATCTAGCCAGACTTCCAGACAATTATTGGGTTGCTGAAGATGGCTTAAAAGTTCAGGTAATATGACCATTCCCTTGTGTCTTTGGGTTACTGGACTTTTCTAGAAAAAGCAAAAAAGCATAATTAGCACATCCATAAGCATGTGAGCAAATTAATAATAATCACATATACTTAAAAGCATTTACTTATGATGCTTGATTTATGCGAAGCAGAGTTTTGGCTGTCAGATGTGGGATGCGGGTTTTGCTATTCAAGCAATTCTCTCTTGTAATCTAAATGAAGAGTATGGGTCAACACTCAGGAAATCACATGAGTTTGTCAAGGCTTCACAGGTCAAAATATATATCAAATACTCCTTACGTGATTCTATGAAAGATAATGCTTAACTTAATCATGTTATTTTCTAGGTCCGTGAAAACCCTTCTGGTGACTTCAAAGCTATGTACCGACACATTAGTAAAGGAGCATGGACTTTCTCAATGCAAGACCATGGTTGGCAAGTCTCTGACTGCACAGCAGAAGGGCTAAAAGTAATGCCAACTCTAATACATTTATACTAACATTCTCAAGGTTTATTTCAAAGGAAAAATTTTGAATTTTGGCAAAACCTTCTATTTTTCAGGTTGCACTTTTGTTCTCACAAATGTCTCAAGACCTTGTTGGCGAAAAAATGGAGACAGACAGGTTCTATGATGCCGTGAATGTCATTCTTTCTCTACAAGTAAGAATTCAACCTTGTAGATTCTTTTTTTTTTTTTTTTTTTTTTTTTGAAAAATTTACGTTTAAGTACAAGTTGTGTGTGAGTTATATTATCCACTTCACTTATTTAACTTTATTAGGTTTAATAATTCTGAAATGCATCACTTTAATACTTGACTTTCTTTTAATACCAATATAGAGTAGCAATGGTGGTTTCCCAGCATGGGAGCCTCAAAGAGCTTACCGTTGGTTAGAGGTAACTTCTCCAATAAAACTACTAGTTTCTCCCTAACTTGTTTCAATATCTCAACTTTTCCTTGTAAGATAGATGTGTACATGTTTATGGCAAAAAACCATTGTTTTAAACTTACCAATCATTCCCATATTTTTGTATCTTATTTCTGTAGAAATTCAACCCGACAGAGTTCTTTGAAGATACTCTTATTGAGAGAGAGTAAGTTATCTTCCAGCACAAGAATAGTTGTCATGGTATTTGTCATGTTATCTTCCTAACATTAAAATTGGACCACTTCATAGGTATGTAGAATGTACTTCGTCAGTGGTTCAAGGCTTGGCACTCTTTAGAAAATTCTATCCCAAGCACCGTAGAACAGAGATAGACAGTAGCATTTCCAATGCAATTCAATACATTGAAGACGTACAAGAACCTGATGGATCATGGTAATATGTTTTTTGCACACACTTATATTCTTGATTCACACCATGGAAGTACTACTCTATAGCCACACAGTTTTCTTTTGACATTTAAACATAGAAAATAAAAGTAGCCAACTATGATAATATTAGTAAGAGACTGCACCAATTTTTACTTTTTTCTTTTGTTTTCTTTTGCTTGATGCTAAAAGGAGAAAACATCAATACTTACACAAGATTAACACTTATGCAGGTATGGTCATTGGGGGATTTGCTACACCTATGGTACATGGTTTGCGGTAGGAGGATTGGCAGCTTGTGGAAGAAACTATAGAAATTGTCCTGCATTGCGCAAAACTTGTGAATTTCTGCTATCAAAGCAACTACCTAATGGTGGATGGGGAGAGAGTTACCTATCGAGCCAAAACAAGGTATGGAAATTTGTTTTGATTTAAATGTGTACTTATTCTTTACAACAGAAAAGAAAGAAAGAAGGGGGGAAAATGGAAATAGAGAACTCAAATAAGTTTCTTTGTGCAAAAGGTGTGGACAAATATAGAAGGCAACCGTGCAAATTTGGTCCAAACCGCATGGGCACTGTTATCACTCATTGATGCTGGGCAGGTTAGTCCATCATTTTCTCCTCAATTATTTAATAAGTTGTATGTTAACGTGGCTGATTTAGGTTTCAGCAATAGTTAGAGTTGGCAAATTTAAGAAACTTTGAACCACAAGTATTAGATAATAGCAAAATTTAGAAGGTGAGCCTTTAGTGACTACTTTGGAAGTGCAAACAAATCTCATATATTGATTCTAAATGTTTTTATAAATTTAGGCCGACATAGATCCAACACCAATTCATCATGGAGTCAGAGTGTTGATCAATGCACAGATGGAAGATGGTGACTTCCCACAACAGGTAATTCCATGTTTATTCAAAATCCAATGCAGTTAGATAAGTGTTTGTCCTAGTTGTATTGTTCTTTCATTTATTTTTGTCAAAATAATTTCTACATGCCAAGATATTTTCTTGAAGCATAGTATAACTAATGGTTATTGGCAACAGGAAATCACTGGAGTATTTATGAGGAACTGTACACTAAACTACTCATCATATAGAAACATTTTTCCCATATGGGCTCTTGGAGAATATCGGAGGCGAGTTCTATTTGCATAAAATCTGAATGCACAAACAAAGGATTGCATATTGAAGTTCATCACCAATCTCCAATATATATACAACTTCCACATAAGCAAGAAATATAGATAACTATATACTACTTGAAAGATGTAAAATTGTCATTGTGTAGTTTTTTGTGAGACATAGTTTCCCTCTACTACCAAAAAATAAAGTGTCCATTTAGTTTGTGTAAGGATGTATTTGTGGACTTACCCAAAAGGAACTGTAATATTTGTGGATGCTATATGTGCAAGTTCAACATGCCAACATACCGTGTAGAATTACCATGTGTATACTTTACTAAGAAATGAATAAAAAATATATGAGGATATAGGCTTTTCAAGTCTCTCTCTCTCTCTCTAAATTATTTTAGGAGGCAGGTTATAAAGCTTCCCTCTCACAATATAGGGGTCTCACAGGTGTATAGCTCACAAAATGTAAAAGCTTGTTTGATGACTAACCTACTTATGCTATGAACCCTTCTCTTTTTGCTAGACATAAGAATTGCTAGTAGTCATCTGTGCACGTTACATATTACAAATATTTGTTTGGGGACGTGTTTTGATGTCATTTTGAACTTTTGGAAGATGTTATTATTGACTTTCAAATTCTCTGCTTAATAGGTATTTTGATGTTATGAGTTTGTATTAAATTTATAACAATATTAATCATATGTTTTTTTGAAGTGGGTTAAATAGATTGAACTTGTGTAAGGTTGAATTTATTCAATCATTTTGTTGGCTTTATTCCGTGCCAAAGTTGCTTGTAATTCAACATTTAGAAACCCTGTATTTAGGTGGGAATCATGTAAGGGTTGTGTGTGAGAGAGTGTGAAGAAAAGCTCAAGAGTGTGCACTCAAGAAGGGCCTTGCGACTGGCGAGTCGCCAAAGGTGGCACACGTGTGAAGTATGCAGGGGAGCTGAAGAGTCACGCCAACTATTGCACTATAGGAAAAAACTTCTAGTCTGGCTAGGCTGTTAGCTCGCAACTTAGACTCGTGACTCGTTCCAGTCGCGAGCTCGAGTCGCTAGAACACATTGTTTGTTACAAAACTGACTCTTAGCATTCCATACACACCCAACTTTAAATAACCTTATACCCACGTATTGTTGAGAGCTTCCAGAGAGAATTTTGAGAGAGAAACCCTAGAGAAAAACAAGATTGACTCATCCACAATCTTCATCCTTTGATTCTCCAAATTCATCTACTCTCACCTTTTCTATTGATATATCCTTAAGAAGTACATTAGCCAAATCCTTATCTCACCATACCCATATCTGTGAGAAGGCTTTTTGGTGCTTGGGAAGCAGTTCAGAAGGGACCAATTCATTTTGGTTGATGCAATAGGCTATTGCGGGATCTGGTAAGTTAGAGAAGACAAGATTCGGCGTAACCCTGCTGGAGCAAGAAGCTTGGAGGGCTTAGGTGCACTGGGTAGATTAGGCTTGGAGGGTCTTTTGCTATTCATGTATCCCAACTTTATTCTCTAGTGGATTATTGACTGCGTGGAGAGCGACGGAGAGGATTTTCGTCGAGGATTTCGGTTTTCTCTTCGATAACACATCGCTGTGTTGTCTTTGTGTTTGCATCTCTCTTCCCTTAATCTTTGTCATTTAATTACTGTTGTGGCTGTGATTATAAGCTAGTGTTGGTAATTTGTAAATTGGGGGTATAAACGTTCATTAGTATTTTACACACTTTTTGAACATTCAATTGTCATTAGAGTGGGTGCACTAGCTGTGGTTTAATTACTTAAGTGCGATCCTTGACCCCATTGAGATGGATTGATCTCAATTTCTAAATGCTCCACCATATTTTGATGGTAGCAACTATGCCTTTTGGAAAGTCCGGATGAGGGCATTCTTATGTTGAATTGATGAAATTGTTTGGGATGCAGTAGATGTAGAATGGACTAGGCCGGAGGCCACTAAATCCACATGGGATAAGGTGGCTCTTGTGATAGTGAATGCAAATAGCAAAGCACTAAATGCTATTTTTTGTGGTGTTTCTCTAGATGAGTTTCACAGGATTTCTCACGTAACAGTTGCCAAGGAGGCATGGTAGATATTGGAGACCACCTATGAAGGAACGAAGAAGGTGAAGGATAAGAAGTTGCAGATGCTAACCACTCGATTTGAAGAATTGAAAATGAGTGAGGACGAGTCATTCGACTCATTCTACAGCCAACTGAACGAGGTGGTTATTGGCAAATTCTCAATTTGGGTGAGAAAATAGAGGACTCAAAGATAGTGAGGAAAATCCTTCGGTCATCGCTGGAAAGCTTCTGTGCAAAGGTTACAGCAACTAAAGAGAGTAAAGATCTTGATGATATCAAAGTTCAAGAACTAATTGGCTTACTTCAAACATATGAGCTGTCGTTGCCATTGAATGTTCAAATAGCGTGTAAAACACTATGAACATTTAGACCCCAAATTACAAAATTATCAATTCAAGCTTAATATCAAACAATATATGTACGGAAAATGAACATAAGCTAAAAACAGAATTGATAAACAATCTAAACCAATTAAAATCACATCCACAGCAAAAATTAAATGACAAATATTAAGGGAAGAGAGATGCAAACACAAGGACAATACAATGATGTGTTATCGAAGAGGAAACCGAAGCCCTCGGTGTAAAACCTCTTCGCTGCCCTCCAAGCGGTCAATAATTCACTAAAGAATGAAGTTGGGATACATGAACAGCAGAAGACCCTCCAAGCCTAATCTACCCAGTGTACCTAAGCCTTCCAAGCTTCTTGCTCCAACGAGGTTACGCCGAACTTTTGTCTTCTTTAGCTTACCAGATTCCGCTATAGCCCATAGCATCAATCAATAACCATTGGTCCATTCCTAACTGCTTCCCAAGCACCAAATAGCCTTCTTACAGATATGGGTATGGTGAGAAAAGGATTTGGGTAATGAACCTCTCAATGATGTAACAATGGAGAGGGTGAGAGTAGAGAAATTTGAATAGTCTCTATGTGAAGATTGTGGATAAATCAATCTTGTTTTTCTCTAGAGTTTCTCTCTTAAAATTCTCTCTGGAAACTCTCTACATTTTGTGGGTATAAGGGGCATTTATACTAGGGTGAGAAAGAAATGCGAAGAGTCAGTTTTTTCAAAACAGAGCTGGCTGACATCTTGGCCTTGCGACTTAACTGAGTCGTGAGTTCAAGCCGCGAGCTAAATGAATGGCCAGTTTGGATTTTTTGTCCTGTAGTACAACAACTGGCATGACGATTTAGCTTTTCTGCATACTTCGCTCGTGTGCATCATCTGGCGGCTTGCTAGTTGCGAGCCACCTGCGAGATCCAGTAGCGAGTCCCTGCTTCAGTGCACATTCTTGAGCATTTCTTCACACTCTCTCACACACTATGCTTACATGATTCCCATCTATATATAGGCTTTCTAAATGCTAAATTACAAGTAAATTTGGCACAAAATGAAGCCAACAAAATGGTTGATTAAATTCAACCTTACAGCCATCACAAAGAAAGAGCAAATCCTTTGCTCTTAAGACAATTAATGAGAGGGTGGAAGCTTACGACTCATCGGATGAGGATAAGGTCGATAAAGATGTGGCGTATCTTGTGAAGAATTTCTGAAAGTTCTTGAAGTTCAAGAAGAATGGAAAATTTGTTGAGAAGGGAAAATTCCTAAATTTTGAAAAGGAGAAAAAGGACTTTAAGAGGAAAGATGGGAAGGAGTCTCAATCCTCTCAAGGAATCACATGCTTCAAATTCAATGGACATGGACATCTCAAGAAAGAGTGTCCTAATTATTTGAGAGGGAAGGGCAAGGTGTATGCCACCACTCTTAGTGATTCTGACTCCTCTGATTCAGATTCAGATGAAAGCTGTGATGGAGAGGAAAACTTCTCTGCATTCATGACCATTGCTCCAGTAGAGTCTTCGGATGATTTGGGTTCGCTAATGAAAGAGCTTAGTGAGCACACTGAATTGGAGTCAATAGGGATAGTAGAGGAATCTAATGATGAGGAAGATGAAGGAATAGTGGGACTGCAAGAGACCTACAATTCCTTCCTTAAGATGACTGGTGAATATGCAAAAGTGGCTAACACAGCCATTAAAAAGATAAAGTGGGCAGAGGAAGATTATAGAAGTCTTCTAGTGCAATACAAGTAGAACAAATGTGAAATGGAGACGCTGAATGGAGAGTTAACCGAAGCTTATTCAAAAATCAATTTCCTTGAGCTTAAGGTGATTCAAGTGAACACTAAAGTAGAGCGGGTTTCCTCCAAAAAGCTTAATGATGTATTTGCTCTTCAAAAACCATTCATCGACAAAAGCGGATTGGGATACACCGGAGAGAGCAGTTCGGCTACAAATACATCCAAGGAAATGAAGTTTGTGAAAGCCAAGGAAACGATGGTAGTCACCACTACTGCTGAGAAAGTGAAGGCGAAGAAGAAGAGGAATGTGACTAGCCAACAGTTTATGACTAAGCCTCCTAACCAATCAGTGGTCAAACCTAAGGGTAAAGGGAACTCACTCCCAAAGTCACAAAGAGGTCCTACAATTCAACACTTCTGCCATCATTGTAGAATTCCAGGACACACCAGACCCAATTATCTTAAGCTTCAAGCATTGAAGAATTCAAGTGCACAAAGGTTGAGAGGATCGAGACATGGTAAAGGGAATTGGACTACTGAGCAATCAAAAGGTCAAGAAGGTGATCCCGGAATGAGGGATGTAATGAAGATAATTGATGCTTTCACCACCTGTTTGACAAGCTTCACCAGAAGGTTTAAAAGTCAGATCAATGGTACCTAATCCTCTAGGGATATCACCCCAAACGCAAGTGTCGTGTTGGTGAAGAAGGGTGCTCATGCATAAGCATTACAACATGTCCATGCATTAATACTTCCTATGTTTTGTGACTTTAATTGGTTCTGTGTTTTTTGTGATTGTTCCAGCATGTGTTGAAAATTGTGTTTGTTTGCTATTTCCTTTGAATGTTTTTACAATTCATTTGATCAATCTTTAATTACTTTTGTGTCAAAAATCCAAAAACACATAAAAAGTAGAAAATTCAAAATGTTTGATCGACATTATTGTGTATTGTCACTAGCATATTTTGCCTTGTACCTTTGTATTAATGGCTTTGTGCATTTACGAGCGTAGCTTGTTCTTTATGCACTCAAATCATTGTGGGAAAAATCTTGAAATCTATGTGACTGTTATAAATAGATCTTCAAACTTGTCATGAATGATTAGTCAATAGTTTTGTTGATCTTGAAACTTGCATAGACTTGTGCCTATATATCTTCCCACACTTCTTCTTTTTCTTCTTCTTTTTTTTTTTTTTTTTTTTTTTTGCTTAAAGAGCTCAACAAATGTAAATCTCCAAATGAAAAGAGATAATGAGCTGCATAAGTCATCATACATACTAGTATTTGACTTGGAAAAAGGGAAACCGACTTAAAATAAAATGTATGATGCCCAAAAAGCCAAATGCTTACTCATCAAATCGAAATATCAAAAATTTTAGACATCGATCTCAAAATGAAATGTAATGATTCAAAAAGATCAAATGATATGATATATATAGAGCCAAATAAAAAGCTTCAAAGTTATGTTATCAAGTTTTGTGGGAGGTCATATATGCATATTTCTATAATTGAGATAGGTCACTTTTCCTAGTGCTAATTTTGTATGTCTTAGTTGAATTTATCATTGAAGCTTCACATTAGACTAAGGACTATCTCATTTTTGATACCCACACACAACACACATGTCTATGTTCAATGAATGCCTTATTCATTTGTGTGATTGTACTTGATTAAATGTGTTGCACATGCTCAATTATATATTGATCAAACACAAAAAAAAAAAATTTGAGTGTTTTAATTGTTTTTGGAAAGTATTTTGGTTTGAAAAATGTCAAAAATTTCAAAAACTGTACAGCCCTATTCTGGTGACTTGCCTTATGGGTTAAGCCAGTCGTATGCCCTAGTCACGAGCTTACATAGTAGGTTTTCGCGACTCACTGGCGGGTCAAAATCCCAGTCACGAAAAAGACTTAGAAAATTTTTCAAAAAATTGGGTTTTTAGATTCCACGCGACTCAGTTTGGCAACTTGTTCGCGAGTGGAAGCTCCAGTCGCGAGGTGTACTTAGAAAGTTTCTCAGCTCAATTCGCGACTACCTCGTGGGTGGACCTTCCAGTCGTGTAAAACACTTAGACAAATTTTTTGATTTTTGTCTCACAGGTGTCTGGCGACTTGATTTGGCAACTTGTTCGCGACTCAACCTAGTTGCGAAAATCACGTGTTTTGCGCTTTAAGGGTCTTTTTTAGGACAGTTTTCAAAAAAAAAAAAATTTGTTTTCCCTCGCACATTGTGAATGTTCATTGTCTCCCTCTCACAAACTCACCGTGTTTCACTAAAAAATCCACCATTTTCATCATCTTCTCTCCTTCAAACTTCAAGAAAAGGTATGGGTTTTTCACTTTTCTCAAAGTATTTCATGATTATAGCCTTTGATTTCCTGGTGTTTGAGTTGTTGTTGAGTTTTGAAAAATGTGTTGTTCGAATATGGTTTGGGTATATTTGATTGAGTTTGTTAAATGGATATTGAATGTTCAAAATGTGTGTAAAACACCCTTGAATGTTTAGACCCCAAATTACAAATTATTAATTCAAGCTTATTATCAAACAATTAATGTGCGGAACATGAACATAAGCTAAACACAGAATTGGTAAACAATCTAAGCAAATTATAATCACATCCACAACAGAAAATAAAGGCAAAGATAAAGGAAGAGAGATGCAAACACAAGGACAACACGCGATGTGTTATCGAAGATGAAACCGAAGCCCTCGGCGTAAAACCTCTCCGCTGCCCTCCAAGCGGTCAATAATCCACTAGAAAATGTAGTTGGGATACATGAACAGCAATAAACCCTCCAAGCTAATCTACCCAGGTACCTAAGCCCTCCAAACTTCTTGCTCCAATGAGGTTGTGCCAAACCTTTTTCTTTTCTAGATTACCGGATTCCGCTATAACCCATAGCATCAACAAATAACAATTGTTCCCTTCCAAATTGCTTCCCTTAGCACCAAAATACATTCTCACAGACGTGGATGTGATAAGAAAAGGATTTGGTCAATGACCTCTCAAGGATGTATCAATGGAGAGGAAGAAAGTAGAGGAATTTGAAGAGTCTCTTAGTGAAGATTGAGGATGAGGCAATCTTGTTTTTCTCTAGGGTTTCTCTCACAGAATTCTCTCTGGAAGCTCTCTACATTTCGTGGGTATAAGGGTTGTTGGAAATTTAGACCCCTTAAACCAACCAGATTAACCTAGTTAATTAGCCAAGTGATTAACTTAGTCAAATTATGCAATTCTAGGTTATCATTGTTAGGACGTATATGTTTTAACTTGTTTAAGAACATATGTCACTTAGTTATGTAAATTGGCTAATCCTTTGACAAAACGCACTCTGCTTGTAATTGGGTAGTTCTAGGTGTTTTTAATACTTCAAGAAACCATGTTTCAAGGTCAAGTGTTGAAGTCATCAAGTCTGTCCAAGAAAAAGCAAGCTGAAGTGCAAAGTTTTTAAAGCTCGACACCTCTCGATAGCTACCTCGACACCTGCTATCTGTCGAGATTTAAAAAGTCAGAATTCCAATCTAATTTTCTTGGGATCCGTGAATATGTTTTTGGGCCTTCTTTTCTTCTAACCCTAAACATATAAAAGGATTATTTTAAGAGCCGTTTTGGGTGACACAAGTTGCATTATCATTGAGCAATCTCTGTTTACGCAAATTGTGATCAACAGACGAAGTTATTGACCTAGTTCATCTTCCATCAAGAAGTTGCTGTGTATTTGCACCATAGGGTTTTGTAACCAAGCATCTTCCTGCTATTCATCATGTGGATGAACTGAAGAACTTTGCAGCCAACCATTCTTCCTCAGTTGGTGTTCTGAAGTCGCGTACTTGGATCCGCGCATTGGTTAGTTACGTACTTGGGAGCCGTGCATCAAAGGTGGAGACTGTCACTACAGATCAAGTCCAATTGGGTATTGGGGTAAGGGTTCAACTGTAGGTTGGTAAGGTACTTGGGATTCCTTTACTTGTAACCGCTTGATTTGATAATAGTGGAGTTTCGGGAGTGGTGACCTGAAAATCACCCGGTGGGGTTTTTGCCGTTAGGGTTTTTCCCATTCGTAAACAAATCACCGTGTTATTTATTTTCCGCTGCATATCTAGTTGATTGGTGATTTGTTTGTGCTTCCATTAAATTGCATGATTAATTGATTAATTAATTACTTGGCTAAATTAATTAATTGGGTTAATCACAAGGGGTCATTCAGATTGTGACCTAACAAGTGGTATCAGAGCAGGCACACTCTGATTAGGGTTTAATCTTTGCTGTGTTGATCCATTGACCCCTGTTTGTCATGGATAGAGGACAATCTTTAATCATACCTCCTTTATTTGATGGCACTAACTATGCATACTGGAAAGTACGCATGAGAGCTTTCTTGCAGTCTTTAGATGAAAAGGTGTGGCAAGCTGTAGAGATTGGCTGGACTAAGCCAAAAGAAGAACCGGCCGATTGGGATGATGCTAAGATCAAGGCGGCCAACTTCAACAGCAGAGCGCTGAATTCCCTTTTTAGCGCAGTCACCAATGAGGAGTTCAAGAAGATATCCTCAACTGAAACTGCTAAGGAGGCTTGGACCATCCTCCAGACAACCTATGAAGGCACAAAGGCTGTCAAAGACTCAAAGCTTCAGAGGCTCACTACAAGCTTTGAAGAAATTAAGATGGAGGAGGATGAGTCGTTTGATGAGTTCTATGCCAAGCTCAAGGACATAGTGAACTCAGCCTTCAATCTTGGGGAAACCATCCCTGAACCCAAGATTGTAAGGAAGGTGCTCAGATCTCTACCTGAGAGATTTCATGCCAAGATTACGGCAATTGAGGAATCAAAGGATATAGATAAGATTCCTTTGACGGAGCTGGTTGGAAACTTGCAGACCTATGAAATAGGGTTATCTAGGATTGGCAAGTCCAACAAAGGCAAAAGCATGGCCTTAAAGGCGAAGAGCAGTGATACAGATGAGTCTTCTGATGATGAAGATTCCAAGATGAAGTCCTACATCACTCGGCAGTTCAAAAAGTTTATGAAGAATGCCAATGGAAGGAATTTCGACAAGGACCGCAGGCAGTTCAGTTCTTCTCAGTTTAAAAGCCAAGACAAAGGGAAGAAGGATGCTAAGGAGGGCGGTTAGTATACTGTTCCAGCAGGACCAAAGTGCTTTGGGTGTCATGGGTTCGGACACATGAAACATGAGTGTCCTACATATCTGAAGAGCATTGGGAAAAGCAAGGCCCTTGCTGTAACCCTAAGTCACACTGAGCCTGAAGATGATTCCGACAATGAAGATGACGGAATTTTAAATGCCTTCACTGCCACAGTCAATCCTACTGAAGGGATTGTTGAAGAAGTGGATGAAGAAGAATTGGTGGAGTCCAAATTTGAGAAGATGGATGATCAAGATGATATCCATTCAGCCTATGATAAGCTTTACAAGCTCTTTGAAAAGCATGAGAAATTATATAGGCTGGCCACCAAGAAGCTCAGTGAAGTGGAACTCGATCGTGAAGAGCTGTCGACGAAGTTTGATGAGGCGAATCAAATTATTGGAGCACTGAGATTTGAGAACAACTTTTTGGCTGAGAAGACCAAGAAGCTTGAAGCGGAGATGTTTCAAGTTAACTGGAGAGGGCTTCAAGTGCAAAACTTGATGAGATGCTTAGCAATCAGAAACCTGCTTCGGATCGAACTGGTTTGGGGTATGGTATTTCTTTCTCTAATACTACTTCTACTAGCAATACTGTTTTTGTTCCTCCTACTAATAACATTGAAATTGAGAACATTGATGTTAAGACTAAATTAGCTAGTGAGAACTTAGACAAGGGAAAATCTATCTTAGGAGCACCCTCTAAGCTAGATAAGAAAGATGCTAAAAACTCTAGGGCTAAGAAGGCTAACTCTCAAAAGCCTAAACAAAAGAAGCAGCATCTCTGTCATTATTGTGGAGCTGCCGGTCACACTCGACCAAATTGCTATAAGTGGTTAGCCACTCAACAGAGCAATGGCATGACAGCATCTGGAAGCCAAAATCAGCTTCAATCCTCTCTTGCTCCTCTTGGAGATCTTCTGAAAGCCCTCATGTTCCTTTCGAACTTGAACGGTTTAAATTCTTCCCCCTCACCGCCTGTTCAAGGATTCTATCAAAGGAAAGGTTCTTCCAAGGAGTGGAAGAAAAAAGACTCTAAGTGATTTCATCACTTTCTTCTCCCTTCTTGTTTTTCTTGTTTGTTGCATTGCTTGTGTGTTTTTCTTTTCTGCTGAGTCAGTCTAGTTTTTGCTTTGCTTTGATAACATGTTTTTGTTTGTTTATTTTCAGTTTTGCTTATTTTGTTTTTAATATAAAAATTAAAAAAAAAATTTGAAAAATTGAAAAATACAAAAACAGTGTGTGTTATGTGTACTGTGGTACTTGTGTACCTTGGATGGCCAATGAAACAAAGTTTTCTAAACTTTGTATCTCTTGTCGCTTAGATGAGCATCTCTATGCACAACTAAGCGAGTGAGCTTTGTGGCTCTTGTTTGTGATGAGTAAGATTAAGTGATCTCTTAAAACTTAACACTCATATCACTCTTTTTGACGGGTAGGACTAGAAAATCCTAAGAGAAAGGCATAAATGACCATCTCACCACTGTTACCTGCCAATCATTGTAATGACACCTGTATGCTTCGGCATAGCAAAAGTGCAGTGTCATAGACACCTGTATGCTTCGGCATAGCAAAAGTGCAGTGTCAAAGACATCCGTATGCTTCGGCATAGCAAAAGTGCAATGTCAATGCTTAACATCTTGGGTATTTCTTTTCTCTCTTTTATATACCCATGTATGATATGCAAAAATAAAAGAAAATATGCAAAGAAAATAAAAAGCAAAAAGATTAAAAATGCTTTAAACATGATTGCAAGCGTGTTTTCTAGGAGATGTGGGAGTCATAGGATGTACCTTGAAGGTGATAGTCCCCATCAAACAGTTATGATTGTGTGTGAGTTAAAAGTTATTTTCTCATATCTCAGATCGTCATAACATCTATACACATATGCAATCTTGCGATGTTTTTCACACACAACACGCAATATTCTTTGCTACTTTTGATACATGTGCAGGTACAATGTGATTTGGCCATCACAAAGGTTTTACATGTGCTAATGTATGCTCACTAAACTGTCATAACTTGTTTTTGAAATATAAAATTGGTTAGACTTGTTTAGTGTGTGTGTGTGTTTTGCATGATCCTTGTGCTTATTTTCTTGTTGAGAGATGTTTTTGAGAGGTTTATATGTTGAGTGGATCTTGGTAGAGATGTGTGTTGGATTGCATTCATGTCTGTGTTTTTCCCTTCTCGAAAAACTGCCTTCTTCAGCAGGCTCGACACCTTCCTCGACACCTCCTCAATACCTGGTCATCTGTCGAGCTTCTCAAGTTGTTTCTTATCGCAATCTCGACACCTGTTGGATCGATCGAAATTCACTTATGCTGTTTGTGTCTTCTTTCTCGACACCTGTCTCGATACCTTGTGGATCGATCGAGATTTCTTCTGTCTCCTCGATACCTTCTCGATACCTTGTGGATCGATCGAGATTCTCGTATCTGAAATTCTCCTTGCATCTCGATACCTCTCGATACCTGCATCTGTCGAAGGCTTTATCCTCGATACCTTCCTCGACAGCTTCCTCGATACCTCTCGACACCTCAGCTGTCGAGAATTACTGAGGTGCCTATTTAAGTGCAGATCGCGATTTTCCTCATTTCTCACTCGATCTCTCTCGATCTCTCCGTGGCTGTTCATCTCCCTTTCACTCTCCTTTCACTCAAATCCTTCAACCCACTTGGATCTTGCTCATTTCTTGCTCAAATCACTTGGTAAGATCTCTATTCTCTTCCTTTTTCATGCATTTCATGTTTTTGAAAACCTAGTTTTTGGGATTTTTCATAAAAATTTGGGGGTTTTTCAAAATTGTTGAGTTTTTATTGAAATTTTGGGTTGGGTTTGTACTTAGATGATTTCAAAATGTCATACATTGCATTTCATTTGCATTATAATGATATTTACATGCATTTAGATGTGTGGTTTATGTTTGTGTGCTGCTAGGATTGGATTGGGCTGAGCCCATGAAGTTTTTTTTCTTTGCATGTCACATGCTCATGCATTCTCATGCATACGTACTTGTTGTTCAACATATTTGATATATTTGAACTGTGTTGGGACTTTTCTGATTGTCTCCCTCTCTATCTCTTTCTCATTCTTTTACGTTAGTTGTGTCTATGGCACCCAAACGTAAATCCACTCTTGCTCGGAACCCTCTGCGTTCTGGAGCTTCCTCTTTCTCAGATACTACTCCCTTTAACATTCGGTTCCGTGATGGAGATGCTCATAAGGCATTTTCGGAGAACTTTTCTCGACGAGGTGTTCATTCGAAACGCCAAGTCATTCTAGCGGACTTCGCCGATACTGACCTTCCCTCTGTCATTCACAGTAGGGGATGGGGGTCATTGTGTGACATCCCGGTCACTTGCCCTCTCGTGCTGATACAGGAGTTCTACTCCAACATGCACGGGATTGATCTTTCAGTACCTCATTTTTTCACTCGCGTTCGAGGTATGCGCATTCCTGTCACACCGCAACTTGTTGCGGATGTGCTTAGGGTACCTAGGATAGAGTTTCCAGATTACCCCTCTTGTGAGCGTCTGAGGACTGTGTCCAAAGATGAGCTCATTTCTGCTTTTTGTGAGCGCCCTGTTGATTGGGGTGAGCATCAGTTCACATCATGTAGGCCTTTTGCTAAGGGTCCTAGATTCATTAACATGGTGATGACTTTTGTTCTCCATCCTCTTTCTCACTATAACTCTATCACAGAGCCTCGTGCTCGATTTTTGCTTTCTCTACTTGAGCACCTTACCATAGACTTCCCTTCTCACTTCATCCGGTCTATCATAGAGGTTTATCTTGATTCGGCGTCCCGTGATAAGCTCATCTTTCCTTCTGCTATCACGCGGATTCTACGCCATTTTTCCGTTCCCTTTCCTGTGTCCGACCACTTCACACACATATCTGCCATAGATGCCGCTACCGTAAAACGTAGTGAGGCGCAGTTCAGGTCGAGACAGCCAGGTGCCACTCCTCCCTCCCGTTCAGCACCTTCCAGATCAGCTCCATCTACATCTGCTCCTTCTTCCTCTTCGAGCGATGTATCCCTTGGTGATATCATGGCGCAGCTGCAGCGCATGGACACTCGTCTTGATACACTCTCTGCTGAGTTGTATCAGGTGAATGTTCGTGTGGGTCGTATTGCACGACGGCAGGCGATCATGGGTGGATTTGCTCCAGAGGCTACTCCTTCACCATCTACTCCAGCAGCGTCAGATTATGAGGATGATGAGGATGATGATGATGATGATGATGAGGATGATGAGGATGATGATGATGGGGATGCTAACTCTGCCGATGAGATGTCTACATGACACTCTACCGTTTGTCACTCGTGACAAAAAGGGGGAGTAGTTTTGGGCTATAAGAGTAGTCATATTAGGGGGAGAGTTAGTATAGGACATTTTTGATAGGGGGAGTGTTCATTTTTTTTTAGGGATGTAGTGAGGCTATATGTATTTTTTTCTTATCTCTTAGATACATTGGTCTTGTATATGAGGTCCTTTGACCATTTTTACATACATTGTACTTATCTTATCTCTTATATATGTTGATGTATGTTTCTTTCACCTCTCTCTTCATGTGTTGTTTCTTTTCTATCTTTATACACATGTTCTTTATACTTGTATGCAATCTATTTATTTCTGTTTCACACAAGATGCCTTGATGAGTTTTGTTTAAAGTGTTTCAGAAATACAGGTTGTCAAAGTCTACTTATCATAAGCTCTCTTCTTGCAAAGTTTTTCAAGAGTTTGTGTTAGGATAGATTTTATTGTATTCAACAAGTGAATATGAGTTGAGTGATTTATGACTTCTCTCATATGCTCATTTGTTTGTTGTGGTTTTGTCACGGATTGCCAAAGGGGGAGATTGTTAGGACATATATGTTTTAACTTGTTTAAGAACATATGTCACTTAGTTATGTAAATTGGCTAATCCTTTGACAAAACGCACTCTGCTTGTAATTGGGTAGTTCTAGGTGTTTTAATATTTCAAGAAACCATGTTTCAAGGTCAAGTGTTGAAGTCATCAAGTCTGTCCAAGAAAAAGCAAGCTGAAGTGCAAAGTTTTTAAAGCTCGACACCCCTCGATAGCTACCTCGACACCTGTTATCTGTCGAGATTTAAAAAGTCAGAATTCCAATCTGATTTTCTTGGGATCCGTGAATATGTTTTTGGGCCTTCTTTTCTTCTAACCCTAAACATATAAAAGGATTATTTTAAGAGCCATTTTGGGTGACACAAGTTGCATTATCATTGAGCAATCTCTGTTTACGCAAATTGTGATCAACAGACGAAGTTCTTGACCTAGTTCATCTTCCATCAAGAAGTTGCTGTGTATTTGCACCATAGGGTTTTGTAACCAAGCATCTTCCTGCTATTCATCATGTGGATGAACTGAAGAACTTTGCAGCCAACCATTCTTCCTCAGTTGGTGTTCTGAAGTCGCGTACTTGGATCTGCGCATTGGTTAGTCACGTACTTGGGAGCCGTGCATCAAAGGTGGAGACTGTCACTACAGATCAAGTCCAATTGGGTATTGGGGTAAGGGTTCAACTGTAGGTTGGTAAGGTACTTGGGATTCCTTTACTTGTAACCGCTTGATTTGATAATAGTGGAGTTTCGGGAGTGGTGACCTGAAAATCACCCGGTGGGGTTTTTGCCGTTAGGATTTTTCCCATTCGTAAACAAATCACCGTGTTATTTATTTTCCGCTGCATATCTAGTTGATTGGTGATTTGTTTGTGCTTCCATTAAATTGCATGATTAATTGATTAATTAATTACTTGGCTAAATTAATTAATTAGGGTTAATCACAAGGGGTCATTCAGATTGTGACCTAACAATCATAAACATACAATCATATCAAAAATATAAAGCAACGGAATAATAAAGAACACAATGATATGATCACCCAGGAAACCACACGATAAAAACCTGGGAAGGATTTGACCCACCTATCCTCAAGGCAAACCTGAATCCACTATGAAAGAATCGAAGTTCATACAAAAGGACTTACAAGCTCCCCGCTTGACTTCCTAATGCTACCCACCAGTAGAACTTACTGACACGACCACATGCAAGCTCCGAATCCACGGACTCCTTCTTTCTTGGATTCTCCAATCAGCTACAAGCACCCACGCTTGTTATTCTTTAAGCTCCAATGGCAGCAACCGTGTTGATCATCAAGATGTTGATACTATCTCTACCTTGAAAACCCTAAGCTTTGTGTAAAGGAAAGCTCCTCTAGATCTCACAAGAGATTTACACAAAACAGAAAAGTATGAGCAACAAAGACTTAGAGAGGATTGGGTACAAAACCCTAAAAAATAAAAGGAAGCACAAGAGGCACTCTAATCTCCCTCTTCAAAAGTCTCAAAAACGTTCTAGGGTTTTCCTTATATATAGGAGTGTTTTACTTGATCCCTAAGACGTTTAAATAGAGTTTGGGCTGAATTGGAACTCTGCAGAAAAATAAATCTGTACGTGGTTCGATCGATCGAGTCTAATTTTCGATCGAGTCGCTAAAATAGGGCAACACTGTTTTTGAAATTTTTAACATTTTTGTAAAAAAAAAATAATTTCCAAAAACAAACTAAAACACTCAAAAATATTTTTGTGTTTGATCAACAAAGATTGAGCTTGTGAAAACACATTTAACCAAGTACAATTACACAAATGAATATGGCATTTATTGAACATAGACTTGTGTGTTGTGTGTGGGTATCAAAAATGAGATAGTTCTTAGTCTAATGTGAAACTTCAATGATCAATTCAAGCAAGGCATACATAACTAGCACTAGATAATGTGACCCCTCTCAATTATAGAAGCATGCATATATGACCTCCCACATAAACTTGAGTACATTTCATTGTAGCTTTTCATTTGGGTCCATTTTCAACATATCATTTGATCTTTTTGAATAAACATATCTCATTGTGAGATCGATGCCTGAAATTTTTAATATTTCAATTTAATGAGTTAGCATTCGGCTTTTTGGGTATCATACATTTTATTTTGGTCGCTTTCCATTTTTCCTAGTCAAATACTAGTATGTGCGACAGGCTTTCGCAGCTCAATATCGCTTTTCATTTGGAGATTTACATTTGGTGAGCTCTTTGAATAAAGTAATAAAATAAAAGTGGGAAGATATATAGGCACAAGTCTATGCATGTCTCAAGATCAACAAAACCAAAGAAGTTGAAGATCTATTTACAACAGTCATATAGATTTCATAATTTGTTCCACAATGATATGAGTGCATAAGAGACAAGCTAAGCTTGTTGAATTCACAAAGCCATTAGTACAAAGGTACAAGGCAAAACTTGCTTTGAGACAAGACACAACAAAGATGATCAAACTTTTTAGGATTTTCTACTTTTTATGTGTTTTTGGATTTTTGACACAAAATTAGTAAAGAATTAACAAACGCAACTTAAATAACAATGTAAAAACATTTGAACCAAAGACAGACACACAAACAGTATAACAATCTAAAAACTAGCAAGAAGCACACAACCAAGCATATTCACAAACATGGGAAGTATTAATGCATGGACATGTTGTAATGCTTATGCATGAGTACCCTTTGTCACTTACACGTCACGTGCGTTTGGGGTGATATCCTTGACAGATTGGATACGAGAGTTAGGACTTTCAAACCTTCTTGTGAAGCTTTCCAAGCAATTTGTGAATGCACCGATCATCTTCATAACATCCATCATTCCTGGATCACAGTTTTGACTTCTTAGTTGCTGTCCACCCCAAGACCTCTCGTCATTTCTCCTTCCTCTTGATCGAGGAGCGCTTGCATTATTCAATGCTTTCAGCTTGTGACAGTTTGGTCTAGTATGTCCTTGCAATCCGCAATAGCGACAAAGATAGTTCATTCTAGAACCCCATTGTGATCTTGGAAGTGATCTTCCTCTAGCTCCAAATCTGGCTTCTGATTGATTATGGGACTTGTTAAACACCCATTGATCAGCCACATTCTTCTTCCTCTCAGCCTTAACTTTCTCAGGAATAGGCTTATCCACAGTCATCTCTTTGGCCTTTACAAACTTCACTTCTTTTGTGACATTGGCTGATGAGCTACTCCCTCCGGTATATCCCAACCCGGACTTGTCTGAGGCATGTTTTTGAGATGAAATAACATCATCTAGCTTCTTTGAGGAGACCCTATCTATCTTCGCATGAGCTTGCACTACCTCTTGCTCAAGAAATCTTACTTTTGTGTAAGCTTCTGATTGCTTACCATTAAGTGCTTCAATCTCACATTTTGCCTCCTTGTATCGTACCAGCAGACTTTTGTAATCTTCCTTAGCTCTCTTCATCTTCTTCACAGCTGCCTTTGCCACCTCTGCATACTCACCCGATTTCTTAAGAAGTAAGGCGTAATTCTCTTGAAGACCAGATGTATCTTCATCTTCTTCAGCCTCTGATTCTTCAACAATCCTAATAGACTCCAAATCAAAATGCTCCCCAAGCTCCTTCACAAGTGAACCCAGATCATCTGAGGATTCCACATGTGCAATGGTCATGAATGCGGAGTAATTTCCTTCTCCGTCACAGCTATTTTCAGAGTCAGAGTTTGATGAATTAGTATCATTCAAGGTAGTAACATAGACCTTTCCTTTTGACTTCAAATAGTTGGGACATTCCTTTTTGAAGTGTCCATGTCCATTACACTTGAAACAAGTAATTCCTTGAGAAGATTGGGAATCTTTACTATCTTTTCTTCGGAATTCTTTCTTCTCCTTCCCGGAACTCTAAAATTTTCCTTTGTCAGCAAATTTTCCACCATTCTTAAGTTTTAAGAATTTCCGGAAGTTCTTTACAAGGTATGCCACATTTTTATCTACTGCATCCTCTTCTGAAACTTCATGAGATACCACTCTCTTATCAATTGTTTTAAGAGCAAGAGATTTGCTCTTCGTCTGCATGGGCAGTGACAATTCATACGTTTGCAATGAACCAACCAGCTCTTGAACTCATATGTCGTCAAGATCCTTGCTCTCTTCAATGGCCGTTACTTTGGCACGAAATTCTGGCAATGACCGAAGGATCTTCCTTACAACTTTAG